>JBBGZY010000038.1:5670000-6270000 GCA_037952925.1 Lithobates clamitans
ACCCCATACAGGTTGAGAATCATGAGGAGTATGAAGTACAGTTCATTGTTGACTCCTGTAGTTTTCGTGGGTGCATACAGTACAAGGTGCATTGGAAAAGGTATGGTCCGGAGGAATGCTCTTGGGTCTCATCCTCGGACGTACATGCCCCTGTCCTCCTCCGTGATTTCCATAGACGTTTTCCCCTCAAGACTGGTGGTGCTCTGAGGGGGAGGGGTCATTGAGGAGGGGGTACTGTCAGCGCTGGGCTCAGCCCTTCCTTCTCTGAGCTGGCCGCTCAGCTGTCGGCTAATTGCCAGCCCCTATCTCTCCACAGTGACTCACATGTTGATGATATCCTGTTTGTCAGTCCTGCTTACTTAAGCCGTCCAGCCCAGATGATCTCTGCCTTCATCTTGGTCAACATCATTGAGACTTTCTCCTGCGCTCCTGTTAAAGACTTGCTTGGCTGACATTCCTTCTGGCTCCAGATCCTGCTTGCTGTTCCACTATGCTAATTCCTGGCTTCTTGAGTTTCTGGCTTGTCTGACTATCCGTTCCGGTTACCAAACTTTGGCTATGTTTTGACTATTTACTTCATGGTTTCTGACACATTCGCTCTTTGCAATCAGTGAAAACCTGCAGTAGTTTGGGTTCTACTAGAGTTGAATACATGCAATACCAGTCTCTTGGAAGGCCATCCGGGTCTGGTGTTTTACAACTGGGAAAAGAGGAAATTGTGAAAAGTAAGATTTTAATCAATATCGCAAACAACACAAGAACAATTTACAAATTTTGACAAAAATTTATAGAACATTTGTTTAGCTCATTACATTAAAGTAAGGTTAATAATATTACTTAGATTATAAAATCTTCAGTTTTACTCAAATTAGTTGATGCAAAAATTAATACATCCCACAACAAATACTACTACATCTAGTATTTTGTATGACCGCCATGATTTGTAAGGACAGCACCAAGTCTTCTAGGTGTGGAATGAACAAGTTGGCAATATATTGAAACATCTATCTTTTTCCATTCTTCAAGAAGACCTCTTTTAGAGCCTGGATGCTGGATGAAGAGTGATGCTCAACTTGTCTCTTCAGAAATCCCCATAGTTCGATTAGGTTCAGATCAGGCAACACACTTGGCCACTGAAAGACTTTCACGCTGTTCCTCTTTAGAAATGCAACAGTGGCCTCAGATGTGTGTTTTGGATCATTGTCATGTTGCAAAAAAGTGCATGACGACCAAGGGTATGGAGTGATGGTAGTATCTTCTCTTTCAATATAGAGCACAATAATCAATGCTAACTATATTATACTACTAATGAATTACATATGATATTCACCCTTTCTTGTGAATTCTCGCAGTGGATAGAATCTTTCAAAACTTTATTTGTTAAGTGTTTTTGAGATTGGATATAATATATGATGTGATTTGCTGCTAAATGCCAATTGTCTTATTTCTAATTTCTTTTTGTACATCACTACAGTATGCAACGGGATCTGAGGCACTGATGAATCGGGTTAGCCCACGAAACGCGTTGGTTACAAAAGATTGGATTTCAAGACCAGGAGAAGATCATCCTGGACAACCATTGTGACAATTTGTTTTTAAAACCAACCTTTTTTAAGATATTGTGGAAAAAAATGTGAATAAAGATATGTAAAATAAGTGGTCAGTATTTATTCTACCCAAGGATGTACATGCAAAGTCCCAAAACTACTATGTATCCTTATTTTCAATATAGAGCAGTACATCTGTGAATTCATGATACCATCAATGAATCATAGCTCTCCGACACCAGCAGAACTTATGCAGCCCCACAAATTAACAAATCTTGGTTGCAATCAATGGCCCACATTTGTGGCAGAATTTTATAGTATATAGTGTCCCATAGAAAATGTTGATTTTGAAAGGAAAGTAAAGGTTTTCTGCCAAATCTGTTGGGGTGTACTCATTTATGCTGAGCACTGTATATATATATATATACAGTATCTCACAAAAGTAAAGTACACCCTTCACTTTTTTGTAAATATTTTATTCTATGTTTTCATGTGACAACACTGAAGAAATTACACTTTGCTACAAGTAGTGAGTGTACAGCTTGTATAACAGTGTAAATTTGTTGTCCCCTCAAAATAACTCAACACGTAGCCATTAATGTCGAAACTGCTGGCAACAAAAGTGAGTACACCCCTAAGTGAAAATGTCCAAATTGGGCCCAATTCACCATTTTTCCTCCCCAGTGTCATGTGACTTGTTAGTGTTACAAGGTCTAAGGTGTGAATGGGGAGCAGGTGTGTTAAATTTGGTGTGACTGCTCTCACTCTCTCATACTGGTCACTGAAAGTTCAACATGGCACCTCATAGCAAAGAACTCTCTGAAGATCTGAAAAAAAGAATTGTTGCTCTACATAAAGATGGCCTAGGCTATAGGAAGGTTGCCAAGACCCCGAAACTGAGCTGCAGCACGGTGGCCAAGACCATACAGCAGTTTAAAAGGACAGGTTCCACTCAGAACAGACCTCGCCATGGTCGACCAAAGAAGTTGAATGCACATGCTCAGCGTTATATCTCGAGGTTGTCTTTGGGAAATAGACGTATGAGTGCTGCCAGCATTGCTGCAGAGGTTGAAGGGGTGGGGGGTCAGCCTTTCAGTTTCAGACAACACTGAAGAAATTACACTTTGCTACAATGTAAGGTAGTGAGTGCACAGCGGTATAACAGTGTAAATTTCTGCCCCCTCAAAATAACTTAACACCCAGCCATTAATGTCTAAACCGTTGGCAACAAAAGTGAGTACACCCCTAACTGAAAATGTACAAATTGGGTCCAAAGTGTCAATATTTTGTGTGGCCCCATTATTTCCAGCACTGCCTTAACCCTCTAAGGCATGGAGTTCACCAGAGCTTCACAGGTTGCCACTGGAGTCCTCTTCCACTCCTCCATGACAACATCACGGGGCTGGTGGATGTTAGAGACCTAGAGCTCCTCCACCTTCCATTTGAGGATGTCCCACAGATACTCAATAGGGTTTAGGTCTGGAGGCATGCTTGGCCAGTCCATCACCTTTCCCCTCAGCTTCTTTAGCAAGGAAGTGATCATCTTGGAGTTGTGTTTGGGGTCGTTGTCATGTTGGAATACTACCCTGCGACCCAGTCTCCGAGCGGAGGGGATCATGCTCTGCTTCAGTATGTCACAGTACATGTTGGCATTCATGCTTCCCTCAATGAACTGTAGCTCCCCAGTGCCGGCAGCACTCATGCAGCCCCAGACCATGACACTCTCACCACCATGCTTGACTGTAGGCAAGACACACTTGTCTTTGTATCCCTCACCTGGTTGATGCCACACATGCTTGACACTATCTGAACCAAATAAGTTTATCTTGGTCTCATCAGACCACAGGACATGGTTCCAGTAATCCATGTCCTTAGTCTGCTTGTCTTCAGCAAACTGTTTGTGGGCTCTCTTGTGCATCATCTTTAGAAGAGGCTTCCTTCTTGGATGACAGCCTTGCAGACCAATTTGATGCAGTATGCGGCATATGGTCTGAGCACTGACAGGCTGACTCCCCACCCCTTCAACCTCTTTTTTCATTGAATGAATAAAACATAGTGGAGGACTGGTTACTGGTTCATTTGAACTTCAATTACCCATAGTACAGCTGAACCACATGTTATAAGGAACACAGAGTAGATTTTCAGCAGTTGTAGTCTCTGCTTATTATTTCTTTTTTCTGGTATAGCAATGGTCACTGGAAGCTTCTCATTGTACAGCAAGAGTGCAGATAGAGTTCTTGAATTCTATAGGCAGCAAATCGACTCCCGTCCAACCATGGATAGGAATTTGCTTGTATGAGGTTTGGGTTCTCTGTTTTTTAACAACCTAAGAAACCTCTTAATAAATATTTTACTATGACACGCAAAGGAAGCTCTTATTTACCATAGCCCTACATGCAGATTGATCTTGCAAGTGTCTCTCTTTATACTCTTCCTTTACAGCTACTTCAGTGATAATGATCTTATTTCTACTTTGTCTTCATCGCTCTATATTTTCCACAAAATCACAATGTGTCACCAAAAAGACAAAATCATTTGGAATTGAGCTTCCTCTAATCTTTACAACTCATGACACACTATCCAGGCGTACCTCAGAACCAAAAAATGTGGTAAACAATTCTGGAAAAAGGGTGTTCTCTTTATCTGCTCCTGTTATGGCTCCTCTGGTAATGGACATATAATTAAATATTCTGATAATGAGTATTCATATATCATGTTAAATTTGGGAAATATGACCTTACCCATATCTTTACTAAGGAGCATCAAAATCCAGAATGAATTAATCTAATTTAGATACTTGGGAGCGTATGCAAGATTTGTATACTCAAGTTTGATGCTGTCTTTAGTTAACAACTGTAACGATTTACAGGCAGTCCCTGAGTTACAAACATCTGACATACAAACTACTTATACGTACAAATGAAGGGAGATAACAGGAAGTGGGATGAAATCTAGCAATAGGAAGGAAAATTCACTCCTGTAAGAGCTATTATGGGAAAAAGGGTCTCCACTAAAGCTTTATCACCAATCCTTGTTTCCACAACAACCCAAAATTTTCAAAATCCAGTTGTCATTGGGACAGAAAGTGAGGTGAAATCTCCTGAACAGGGGCACAGACAGCAAAACAAATGTTACAGGGGTGTTAATCCTTCCCTATGCTATCAAAAAAACTTAACATTTATTTTTTTTGTCTGAAACTACACTTAAAAAATGTACCTGTTCCAGCTTACATACAAATTCAACTTAAGAACAAATCTACAGACCCTATCTTGTTTGTAACCCGGGGACTGCCTGTATTGTGAAACATTTTTGAAATGGCATCTATTTTTAATCCTAGCTTGAAGCACCTTATAATTCCTTATAATTCCTTAAAAGTAAATGGACTGAAATTGTCAGCTTGCCCACATTTTTGCACCCCTATTGCAAAAGGCATGCTGAACTGTATGAATGCTGTGCACAGCAGTATAGTGTTGTCTGAACTTAACAGGAAAACCATTGTAACCACTTGACCGCCAGAATGTTTTACCCCCTTCGTGACCAGAGCATGTTTTGCTTTTCAGCACTGTGCTACTTTTACTGGCAATTGCTCAGTTATAGTTAACACTATACGTAAATAATTTTTTTGCATTTTTTTTCCACAAATAGAGCTTTCTTTTGGTGATATTTAATCACCGCTGGTTTTTTGGGGGGGAAGGGGGGGTTTGCACTATAAACAAAAAAATACCGAAAATCTTAAAAACAAAAAACATGCTTTTCTTAGTTTCAGTTTTGCAAATAAATAATCTTTTTCATAAATTTAGCCCAAAATGGTGTCTGCTACATTTCTTTGGTAAAAATAACCAAAATCAGTGTATATTATTTAGTCTGTGTGAAAGATATAAAGTCTACAAACAATGATATGTATATATTTGAAAATGTATCAATTCTGACGACCTCAGAATTTGTTGAGGCTCTAAAATGCCAGGACAGTACAAATACCCCCCAAATGATCCCATTTTGGAAAGTAAACAGTCCAAGGTATTTATTAAGAGGCACGGTGAGTTTTTTTTAAATTGTCATTTGTTGTCACAATTTTTTTTTTTACATACTGTGCAGTGCAGGGTCACCGTATCACTGATGTTGTGGTGATCAGGGATACTGACTGATGACAGAACGTAAAAAAATAAATAATTGTTTATTCAATTTTTTTTTTAGCATTTTTTCCCTTTTTCAAGCTTTCTTTTAACATATTCTCATTAGAGTAGCTCAGTGTCACCAGAGTGGGGCTGATGATCAGGGATTTTTCTTTTACATTGTTATTGCTTAAAACTGTGATGATCACTGTTATAAACAATAGTTTTAGCTTTTTTGAATGACTATTTTATTCATGAGAGCTTACTTAATTACTATTGTGATCTGTGTTTGGCTACCGCTAAACACAAGGTACAAGGTGACAGACACCATGTGATAGCTGTGAGCCAATCACAGCATCACAATACGAAGCAAGCAGTCATGAATTGAAGCCATTCATGGCTGTTTTGTTTACATTGTAATCATGTGATCGCTATGATTGGTCATAGCAATCACATGATGCCCCGGCTGCTGTGAACGAGAGGCGTGAACTGCTGTATCCACCAAACACAGCAGTCACTATGAGCAGGTCAGCAAGTGGTTAAAGGATCTCACACCCTGTTAATTAATTTGCTCATCTTTACCCAAGACTATTTCCTTTTAGAGTTGTTATGTCCTCATGGACACTTACAATTACTATTTTTCCACTACCTGGCTGAGAGGGGCACAGGTGATGTAACCAGGATGTCACAACTGCATCTTGGGATGTTTCTGTCACTTGTTCCAGAAGGCAGATCCAATTTACTAGATGGAGTTTTAGGAAGTATATGGTGCTTGATTTGTCTGCTCTTAGTTAAAATGACCACTGTGAGAAGAATGGGGAGGAAGAGAAAAAAATGTATGCAGAGAATTAAAAAAAAAATATTAAATTATCTAAAAGTATGTGTTTGTAGATTTCTACATTTGTAAAGGTGTCTTTGTTGTAATTTTCATGATAAAGGTGAAGTTCCACATTAAATGTCCTATAATAAAATATTCACCACTGCCAAATTCTATAGCTAATAATAAGCCTCCCTTACCATTGAAAGGAGATTTTTCAGTTCTTTATAATCAGCTTCCCTGCTGATAACCCAGCAGAGAAAAAACATATTTTTTGTAATATCAGCTTATGTGTCTAATTTCACATACACAACCCCCCCCCCCCACACACACACACACACACACACACACACACACATACACGCACACACACACCAAACAAACTGTGGTTGAAGAAAAAAAATGTTTAATGTGTATTTAATGTAAAAAATTTGAATTTACCTCATGATGACAAAAATGCTCACTCACCAGACTTAAATGACCTCCTTATTATAAGAAGGTCATAAAGCGCATGAGGATTTAAATGGTTAATAATCCTGCAGGCCAACTGTCTGGCATGTCAGTAGGCTCAGGAGGGTCCTGACATCCACCTTTCCCCCGTATCAGCAATCAGACACACATGGCAAAAATAATTTGAAATAGTGTAGTATTTATCTTAAAATGAATAAAAAAGCAAGCACAATCACAGTGTCACGTACCTGGTAGGTAGAGCCCGGAATGCAGGGAACGGCCTCTCATATACCTCCAACTCGGGAACCCCTGGTAGTGATGACAGGGGCTCGAGAGTGCGAAGGGGCACAAGTGCCTGACTGGAAGGCTGGAGCAGAGAGCTGAATCAGGTAGTCAGCTGGGAGGTGTCCTGTAGTCCGGCAGCAGGATGTAGACAGCAGGGAGGTGTCTTGTAGTCCAGCATCAGGATGTAGACAGCAGGGAGATGTCTTGTAGTCCAGCAGCAGGATGTAGACAGCAGGGAGGTGTCTTGTAGTCCAGCAGCAGGATGTAGACAGCAGGGAGGTGTCTTGTAGTCCAGCAGCAGGATGTAGACAGCAGGGAGGTGTCTTGTAGTCCAGCAGCAGGATGTAGACAGCAGGGAGGTGTCTTGTAGTCCAGTAGCAGGATGTAGACAGCAGGGTACAGGCAAGCCGGGTCAAACACAGGCGGGCAGATCAGGTACAGAAGGTAAATCCAGGAGAGTAGTCAAAGTCCAAAAGCTGAGATCAGGGCTGTCAGAAAGCAGAGTAGTCAGGAACCGTCCAACAGGTATAGGGTAGCAAATACAAAGTAACAGGGCACTAGGGGTCTTCAGGAACGCTATAGACCGGCAGCAGTGGAACAGTCCCCTTTAAATAGTCTATTTTGCACCAAGTGCTGTCACAGGGGGCGCGCACGCTATTGGCGCTATTGCACATGCGCGTATGCCCGTGCGCGCTATTGCGGGTTCGCGAGCTCCGGATGGCGCTTCTATGTACAGGCATTCCTTTAAACTTCAGTTTGCTGGGATATTTGCAAGAGGGCTTTTCCTGACACACAGTAATCTCACTCATCTTTCAAAATGCCTGTGATCGGCACCAACATGCACAGCCCAATAGGTTACCACTGAGATACCACCTTTCCGCTCTACCCAGAGCAAGCATGTGTTCCACTAGCCGGATGCATCGGCCCGGATATGATGTCACCGGAGACCAGAAGTGACAGCTGAAGTCCCTGTATCAATGTGTTTTTCTGTATCTGGTGTCTTTAGGAAGCTCTTCAGAAGCCATTTTGTCAGAGACTTATAATCCATGGCAATTTCTAAATTGTGGAATTGTCAGCTTACTGATATATGTAAACAGTCTGGCTTTATGGTTTCCCAATCCATCATAAAGCTAAAAACATTGTAATCCACAACCCAAACTGCCCCTACCCCCAACCTATAAAACTTTATTAAAATATTTCTAAAAAACATCTGTACATCTGCAAACATACAGAAACATACAGTAGATGTAAGTTAAAAACATAGATACATAACCCATATACAGTTACACTAAATTCCTCCACTGTTAAAAACACATATTTATGCCAAACCATAGATGGATAGTATAAAAAAAGTTTAAGACAAAACTTATACCACAATCATCTCATAAGAACTATTAATAAAAAAAAGCTGAAAGATTAAATGGGAACGATAAATAATTTAAAAAATGTGTGAGAAAACAATCTCAATCAATATCAATTTTGAGACCTTGTTGGGCCAGGTTATTTAACTCGTAAATTGATTTAGTCTTATTTGGGGAACATTTTTTCTTGAGGTTACTGCCCCCCCAATGTTTATGCACCCTATCAATCCCACAGTAGCTGAGCAATCTTGGATTACAATTTTGTACCGACTGGAAGTGGTTTGATACGCTGTGTTTTTTTAGTGTCAAATATATTTTTATTAACAATATCAAGGCATATTTATACACAGACATTAGTAGTCAGTTATTATTGACAGAGACATCATTGAATAATTCTTAGTTCAGTGTATAGTGTTTGGTGAAGTCTTACGTAAGAGGACTATCAACAACCAGAAGTATAAAATAATAAACTGTTCATAAAGACTTATAAACTAGTCCATGAGAGACTGTGATCACTGACTATAAGGTCATATCAGAGTTCAGAAAGGTGAAGAGAGGGAAAAGAAGAGCGGTAAGAAAGGGAGAAAAAGGCATGGAATATGGGGGAAGGGAAGAGGGCGTGGAGTGGACCTGGAGTAGACCTCGGCACGGTGTCATATGTAAGAAGTATTAAGAATGAACAATCATGTCCAATCTCAGGTAGTCAATAAAGTTTTCAAGGCGTCTGAGGTTGAGTATTCAATCCAGATAAGCCATAGGGTTTGAAATTTATCAAAAGTATCGTTATCCAAGGCCAACCTCTCCTCCATTCGCATAATGTCATTCATCGTCGTCACCCACAAGGTAAGTGGGGGTCGGGTGGGAGTTTTCCAAAATAAGGGTATGATCTGCCTGGCAGCCGATAGAAAGAAGCGTAAAAGGGAGCGTTTCTGTGAAGTGATGGAACCAGGGAGCATGGATAGTAACGCTATTTCTGGGGAGGGTGGCAAGGGTTGATCATAGAGACTGCTATAAATGGAGAAAACCTGGGACCAAAGTGGTTGAATAGATGGGCAGTCCCACCATATATGTAGGTAGCTTCCATCCTCAGAGCCACACCTCCAACAGGAGGATGGGACCGAGGGGAAAATTCTGTTGAGGGACTGGGGGTCCTTGTACCATCGGGAAAGAAGCTTAAAATTTTTTTCCTGTGTATAGCAGGAGATTGAGGATTTATGTGTAAAGTGATATGCTTTCTGCCAATCCTCTGGATGAAGTTCTTTTCTTAGTTCCGTGGCCCATCTCTTGGTGTATGAGGGGGGTTTGTTATGCAGCATTGTAATTTGTACCTTGTATAAGGTGGAGAGTAAATGTCTGGGGGTTTCTGTGAGGGAACACAGTTGTTCAAATTCCGTTAAGGGTCTGTGGATTTTGGATGAGGAGAACAAGTCGGAGCAAAAGGAGGATATACGGAGAGTTGTGAGCCAATTACCTTGTGTGTTTGGGAGGATGGGTGTACCAGAAGTAGGGTTTACAAATGATCTCGCTACAGGCCACATAGAGCGTAAGTATGGGCCGATGGTGGTAGAACCTTCGTCTTGGGGGAGTGTGGGGTGGTCAAATAGGGAGGTGAGTGGAGAGGGCTCTGAGGATAGGAGGGTCTGTATGCCTTTCTTGTACCAATAATGTAAAGCTGCGGTCGTCAGTGGGGAAGTAGAGGAGAGTAAATGTAAGTGTCGACCGTATCCCCAAAGCAGGGCTCTGAGATCTAAAGTGGTTAGATCCTGTTCCACCATGGTGGATGCCTTGGGGAAAGGGCGAGGGAACCATTCTAGGACCCGGGATAACAATGCAGCTCTGTGGTATTGCTCGTAGTCAGGTAGGCCCACTCCGCCTTGAATTTTGGGATATGTGAGCAAGTTGTGGCGAATACGGGACTTTCCATCGTGCCATATGAATCTTATGGACAAAGAGCGAAGAGACGTGAAAAATTGTTTAGGGACCAGAATAGGAACGGTTTGAAATAAATATAGTAATTTTGGTAGGGTATCCATTTTCAAGGTATTAATGCGTCCAAACCAAGGTAATGTGGAGGAGTTCCAGGAATCTAATTCCTTTCTAATTCTGGTTAGAAGGGGTATATAATTTAAAGTGTAGCGATCAGAAAGATTGGCAGGGATCGTGATCCCTAAGTAAGAGATGCCTCTGGAACCCCATTGGAAGGGAAAATTAGTCTGAATTTGGGTAAGGGTGGTACTGGGTAGTGATATATTTAAGGCCTCGGTCTTAGACATGTTCAGTTTGAAGTTGCTAAACTGTCCAAATCTACGAAATTCGTACATCAAGGAGGGCAAGGTAGTATGAGGTTGTTGTATGTAGACTAATAAGTCATCTGCGTAAAGTGAGAGTTTATGTTGAGATGTGGGTGTCTGGATTCCTACTATAGATGTGTTTTGTCTAATAGCTTGGGCTAGGTGTTCGATCACTAAAACAAAAAGAAGGGGGGACAGGGGGCAGCCCTGTCGTGTGCCATTTGAGATCTGGAATGAAGCGGAGGAGGAACCATTGACCAGAACTGACGCTGAGGGACGTGAGTATAAGGCCATGACCTTAGAGATGAAGGTGGAGCCCAGTCCTATCTGTTGTAAGGAGAGGCATAAAAAGTCCCAGTTGACCCGGTCAAAGGCCTTCTCGGCGTCAAACGAGAGCAGGCACGCTTTTAGGTTGTGTTTTCGGATATAGGAAATGAGGTGAATAGTTTTCGTGGTATTGTCCCTGGCTTCTCGGCCAGGGACAAAACCCACCTGGTCTCTATGTATTAGTGATGGTAGAATAGGGGATAGGCGATTAGCTAGGACCTTGGCGTAAAGTTTAATATCCAGATTAAGGAGTGAAATGGGGCGATAACTGCTGCATTGAGAGGGGTCTTTACCAGGTTTGGGTATTACTGAAATATTAGCTGCTAGGAGGTCTCTAGAGGGGAGATGGGTATCGTCTATGGAGTTAAACGCGTTAGTTAGTAATGGGGTCAGATGTTGAGCAAAGTATTTGTAGAATCTCGGGGAGAACCCATCGGGGCCAGGGCATTTACCATTTTTCAGATTTTTAATAGCGGCAGTGAATTCCTCTGTTGTAAGGGGTTCGTCCATGGTAGCCGTCTGTTCAGTGTTTAGATGTGGTAGAGCTGTATCAGAAATGTAGGCTTGCATGGAGGACAGGTGTGTGTCATTAGTGGGGGTCGTTTCGTTTGGGGTGTGGAGATTGTATAAATTAGAGTAGTATTGTTTAAATGCGTCAGAGATACCATTGGGATTATTAATTTTTCGTTGGTCAGATGTGCAGATTTGTGGGATAGGTCGGCGTGGGGGACGAGGGTGTAGAACTCTTGCGAGGTGTTGCCCACATTTGTTGGCTAGAGTGTAATGTCGGTTGCGTCCTTGATCTCTGGCTATAAGGGAATTAGCGTCAAGTAAGCGGAGCAGGTCTCTGCGTGCGTTAGATAGGTCGGTATATGTTGCAGGGTCTAAGTCTTGCTTATGTGTAACTTCAAGTGTTTTAATTAGAGATAGGAGACGTGAGATATCAGCCGTTCTGGCTTTTTTTAGCCGAGAGCCATGTTGGATTAGTGTCCCTCTAATCACACACTTCAGAGCTTCCCATTTAGTGAGGGGATTAGTATCATCTTGTCGGTGATCTGTAATGAAGTCACCAATCGTTTTTTCAACTGCTGCAACACATACCGAGTCAGTCAATAAGTTGTCATTAAGTCGCCATGAGGACCGGGTGCGGGACTTTGGTGGGTGTGCTAGATTAAGGTGTACAGGTGCGTGGTCCGACCAAAGGATATTTCCTATGGAGGCCTTAAGTGGTATGTCTAGTAGTGATTGGGAGATTAAAAAGTAATCGATACGGCTATAGGATTTATGGGCTACTGAGTAGCAGCTGTAGTCTCTTTCTAGGGGGTGTTGTATCCTCCATATGTCTACTAGCTGTGCTGAGTGTAGAAGGGATTTTATGCGTGTAAGAGTTGTGTGGGTCATAGCTGACTTACCCGAAGAAGTATCCACGGCTGGAGATAAAGTTGTGTTGAGGTCGCCACCTAGAATGATACAAGGACCCCCAAATGATTGTAGTTTGTTTAGAACCTTGGAAAGAAAGTTCCCCTGATCCTGGTTTGGTCCATAGACATTAGCCACTGTAAAAATAGAAGAATTAAATTTAAGTTTGAGGAATAAATAGCGCCCTAGTGGGTCTATTAGGGAATCTAAGACTTCTGGGTGGAATGATTTATGAAAAGCTATAGATACCCCTTTGGATTTTGTATGAGGGTTCGTGCTGTGGAACCATTGGGGAAAGTGAGGGTTTTTGAGGGATGGAATCTCTGAACCCCTGAAATGCGTTTCTTGTAAAAAAAGGATTTTAGTTTTAGTTTTATGAAAGTGGTACAACACCTGGCTTCTTTTTTCGGGGGTATTGAAGCCTCTACAGTTATAGGACGATAAAGTTAGATGCTCAAGTAGAGACATAGTAGGAATGAGGAGAGGTAGCAGTATGTGTTAGTCGCCTCCGCGCCGAGGTCCATCCAGCCCAAGGGTGAGGGAGTGAAGTGAGTAGGTAGGCAGGGGGAGATGGGGAAGTGGAAAAGGGGAGAGGGAGAGGGGAGAAGAAGGTGAAAAAAAGGAATAGGTAAGAGAGTGAGCCACTAGGTGGCAGTATTAGGTAATCTCTTGAATGTAGAAACATTTCTAAGAAGTGCTTATAAACTAGCATCAATAAAGTGCACAAACAGGCACTACAAGTCCTAAGGGGGGGAATGTGGTGAGCGCCTGGAGCGCCTCCCGGTCCCGGGGTCCACGGGGGAAGTATAAATTGGGGTGAACATTAGATAATCATCAATTTGTTGCAATAAGATAATACAGTAAGAACATATAGCTAACGATCTGCTATAAATAACAGGTATTTCCCCCCCCTCCCCCTCCAAACATATCAAAGAAAAAAAAAAAAAAAAAAAATTCTCTGGGAGAAAAACTTATGAGCAGTGCTTCAAGGCTTTCGTACATTAAATCGTAGTTAGGAACGGGTTCCTGTATGGGTGGGGGGGACAGGCCACAATTATGGGACCCATCCGCCCCAGCCTTGTTGCTTTAAAAGAGGAAAAAGAGGAGGGGGGAGGGGGGGATGTTGGATCTGTAACACTGCTAATGTAGTAAATAGGCAGGGTAGTCCAGGGAGTTCTTTGCACGCTGTGTTTTTTTAAACCATTTTTTATATTATCAATATATTCATTAATGTGTGTCAACAACTTCCTGATGGTTCTATCCACATATTTACCACAGGGACATTCTAGAAGGTAGGTGACATATTTTGTATTGCATGTAATAAACTTATCAATTACATAATTTTTACCAGTGGACAAAGAATGAAATTCCTCTTACGATTTTTATTCTGCATAGCTCTACATGAGGTGCATCTCCTGCATCTATAAAAACCTATCCTATCCAGAAATGTCATAGTTCTTTTAGGTGGATTCAGTATATCATGTGCTATCCTATTCCTCAATCATGAAGCTCTTTTATAGGTAAACTGTGGTTTTGCTTTTTAATACTTTTTTCAGCTTCCCTGTACTGAGTATTATACCACGTTATAAATGCTAAATCAAAGCTTTGCATCATTTTCTGTTTTTTATGCAACAGTTCCCCTCAGTTAATATTTTTAACTTCCCTTGTATTCTCTAGTTCTTGTCTGGAACAAACTTTCTCCATTAACCTCTCTATTAACATATCGTATTAGATAGTCATACTCCCAGTTACAGTTATGCCTTATACGCCTAAACTGACCTTTAGGAATAGCCCTGACCTACCCCGGGTGATGGCAGCTACCGCTGTTCCAGTCAGTTTCCTTAAAGTGGGTGCAGTTTCCCAGGCCATTACCTTCTTTGTAGATTTCCAGGTCTAGAAATTGTATTACCTCATGACTCCAAATTCCTGTAAATTTAATGTCATATTTGTTATGGTTCCACTTAAGGAGAAAAAAATTCAAAATCCTCTTTGGTACCTTCCCAAATAAGAATAATATCATCAATATTCTTCCTATACAGCTTAAAGAGGAAGTAAACCCTGATGGGTTTACTTCCTCTTTGTTTCCCTGCAAAGGTAAAGCATAATGGGCTACTATGCATCACATAGTAGCCCATCATGTGTCACTTACCTGACACAGGAGCCTGCAATGTCACCGCTGTCCCCTCTGCTACAGAAGCCGCCACTAACGGCATATTGCCGTTAGCAGCGGCATGCTCAGTGTGCCTGCGTGCCACTGTCTACGGTGCATGCGCTGTAGACAGCGGTGCCTGTATTTTTGCAAATATCTCCTAAACCATGTAGGTTTAGGAGATATTTCTTTGACCTACAGCTAAGCCTTAATCTAGGCTTATCTGTAGGTCAAAGTGGTCTGTAAGGGTTTACAACCACTTTAAGCAGTGGCCATAGTTTGGAAAGAAAATCTCTTCCTCCTCTCATTTGTTCAAAAAAATGCATATCTAGTCCCCATGGCTAATCCTTTTATTTGGTTGCAAAACTGCTGTTGATATAAAAAATAATTGTTAGCCATTGCCATTTCTAATCCTTTAAAGATAAACTTAAAGCAGAGCTCCAGCCTCCTTAAAAAAAAAAACAAAAGTCAGCAGCTACAAATACTGTAGTTACTTTTTATATTAGGACACACACCTGTCCATGAATACAGCTGTGTCTTCACCCGAGCTGATTTTTCAATCTGCTCTCGGGTGCTCCCGCTGCTATCTCAGATAAGGGAAACCGCCAGTAAAGCCTTGCGCTATGTGAAAGGCCCAGGAGCAGGGGAGGGAGAAGGGGGGCGAACTTCCGGATGAGTTTGCCATGGCTAATTTAGCCAGGAGTGGGAACAGGTACCTGTCAAGACCATGTACCCGCTCCCCCTGGAAAGGTGGCAAATGTGGCAGCAGAGGAGGCAAATAAGCAGAGCTTCCCCTTTTGGGTGGAGCTCCGCTTTAATTTGGCAGTGTTTGAGGTCTGATTGTCCTTCTAGGGCCCATTTGACAACTAGGAGTGCATCTTTCAATATCCTTAGTATTGGTATACAGTGACTCTATATCCATTTCATCACTCAGCATTAGGGATGAGCCGAACACCCCCCCGGTTCGGTTCGCAGCAGAACATGCGAACAGGCAAAAAATTTGTTTGAACGCGCGAACACCGTTAAAGTCTATGGGACACGAACATGAAAAATCAAAAGTGTTCATTTTAAGGGTTAATATGCAAGTTATTGTCATAAAAAGTGTGTGGGGACCTGGGTCCTGCCCCAGGGGACATGTATCAATGAAAAAAAACTTTACATTTCATACCTGGGGGGTGTCTATAGTATGCCTGTAAAGTGGCACATGTTTTCCATGTTTAAAACAGCCCCTGCACAAAATGACATTTCTAAAGGAAAAAGTCATTTAAAAGTACTTATGGCTATAATGAATTGTCGGTCCTGGCAATACAGATAAAAAAAGTCATTGAAAAAAATGGCATGGGATCCCCCCAGTCCATTACCAGGCCCTTTGTGTCTGGTATGAATATTAAAGGGAACCCCGAACCAAATTAAAAAAAAAAATTGCGTAGGAGTCCCCCCAAATTCCATACCAGGCCCTTCAGGTCTAACCGGAGCCCCATGCCAAAATTTAAAAAGAAAATGGTGTGGGGTCCCCCTCAAAATCCATACCAGACCTGAAGGGTCTGGTATGGATTTTAAGGGGAACCCCGTGCCAAAATGTAAAAAAAAATGGCGTGGGGGTCCCCCCAAAAATCCATACCAGACCCTTATCCGAACACGCAACCTGGCAGGCCACAGGAAAAGAGTAGGGCGAGAGAGCGCCCCCCTTCCTGAACCACACCAGACCACATGCCCTCAACTTAGGGAGGGTTCTTTGGTGTAGCCCCCCAAAGCACCTTGTTCCCATGTTGAAGGGGAGAAGGGCTTCATCCCCACAACCCTTGCCCGGTGGTTGTGGGGGTCTGCAGGTGGGGGGCTTATCGGAATCTGGAAGCCCCCTTTAACAAGGGGACCCCCAGATCCCGGGCCTCCCCCCTGTGTGAAATGGTAACGGGGTACAAATTTACCCCTACCATTTCACGAAAAAGTGTCAAAATGGTACAAATGACAAGACACGGCTTGGGACAAGTCCTTTATTAAAAATAAAAAAATAAAAATGTCCCATGAAGTCTTCTTCTCTCGCTCCGCCGACGGACTGAAAAAGAAAAAAGGGGGGCGGGGTCACCCAGGAACATCACAGTGTGGCTCCGCCCTCAGTTATAAAAGAACTGTCAAAGCAAAGACGCGCCATACGGCGGGTGCCTCCCATAGAGGCGGGTCGGCCGCGGCTTTGTTTTTTTTTCTTTTTCGGTCCATCGGAGGAGCGAGAGAAGAAGATTACGTGGGACATTTTTATTTTTTTATCTTTTTTATTTTTTAATAAAGGACTTGTCCCAAGCCGTGTCTTCTCATTTGTACCATTTTGACACTTTTTTGTGAAATGGTAGGGGTAAATTTGTACCCTGTTACCATTTCACACAGGGGGGAGGCTGGGATCTGGGGGTCCCTTTGTTAAAGGGGGCTTCCAGATTCTTATAAGCCTCCTGCCCGCAGACCCTCAAAACCACCAAGCAAGGGTTGTGGAGATGAGGCCCTTGTCCCCATCAACATGGGGATAAGGTGCTTTGTGGGGCTACCCCAAAGCACCCATCCCCATGTTGAGGGCATGTGGCCTGGTACGGTTCAGGAGGAAGGGTGCTGCTCTCTCGTCCCCCCTCTTTTCCTGTGGCCTGCCAGGTAGCATGCTCAGATAAGGGTCTGGTATGAACTTTTGACCTCCATGCCATTTTTTTTAATATTAGCATGGGGTTCCCCTTAAAATCCATACCAAACCTGAAGGGTTCTGTTATAAATTTTGAGGGGGACCACCACACCATTTATTAAAAAAATTTTGGCGTGGGGTTCCCCTTAATATTTATACCAGACCGGAAGGGCCTGGTATGGAATTTGGGGGGACCCCCTCGCAATTTTTTTAAAAAATTTTGGTTTAGAGTTCCCCTTAATATTCATACCAGACTCAAAGGGCCCAGTAATGGACTGGGGAGATCCCATACCGTTTTTTTCAATGACTTCTTTTATCTGTATTGCTGGGACCGACAATTCACTATAGCCGCGAGTACTTTTTAATGACTTTTTCTCCTTTAGAAATGTCATTTTGTGTAGGGACTGTTCTAAACATGGGAAACATGCGCCACTTTACAAGCATACTATAGACACCCCCCAGGTATGAAATTTAAAGTAATATTTCACTTTTATTGTTTCACTTTAAACATTATTAAAATCACTGCTCCCGAAAAGACAGCCGTTCTTAAAACTTTTTTTGCATTGATACATGTCCCCTGGGGCAGGACCCGGGTCCCCAAATACTTTTTATGACAATACCAAGCATATAAGCCTTTAAAATTAGCACTTTTAATTTCTCCCATAAACAATTCATTATAGCCGCGAGTACTTTAAAATGACTTTTTTCCTTTAGAAATGTCATTTTGTTCAGGGACTGTTCTAAACACGGGAAACATCCGCCACCTTACAGGCATACTATAGACACCCCCCAGGTACCAAATTTAAAGAAATATTTCACTTTTATTGTTTCACTGTAAGCATTATTAAAATCACTGCTCCTGAAAAAACGGCTGTTTTTAAAACTTTTTTTTGCATTGATACATATCCCCTGGAGCAGGACCCATGTCCCCAAACACTTTTTATGACAATACCAAGCATATAAGCCATTAAAATTAGCACTTTTGATTTCTCCCATATACTTTTAAAGGGTGTTCCGCGCTATTCGAATTTGCCGTGAACATCCCAAATTGTTCGCTATTCGGCGAACAGGCGAACACTTGCTGTTCGAGTCGAACTTATATTCGACTTGAACATCGGGCTCATCCCTATTTAGTATCCTCTGCATTTTATTCTCATAGTCTATTTCTTTCAAACTAACCAAACCTCCCCCTTGTCCACTGGGCTCACCACTGCTTTTCTTTTGTTCTAATGCATGAATACCTTCCCATATGTGTTTATTCTTTTATTGTTTTCTTAACATACATCTTTATCATTTCATCCTAATATCTTTAAAAAAATGTATAGATAAGACACTGATTTAGAATTGAAAACGAACTTATTTTTTAAGCCACTGTGACAAAATTCCATAGATCCCTTAGGTATCCCTCCTTCCCATTTTCAGCATAGAATTTCTTAATATTAAGTTTCCTGGAAAACTTTTCCACATCAATGCATGCCTCAAATTTATCTAGACAAACTAGCACCTTTCTGCCAGCACTTCCAATTTCTCTTTTGAAAACTGTACATCTGTGAGCTTAAACATTTTGGTATCTAAAATTCCCTTTTTCTTTTTCTGTCTATCCCCTCTGCATCCTCTTCTGCATTTCTTCTCTTCCCTGCTTTAGGGTTTGGTAGGGGACCCTGTATGGCTCCTTCCATCTCCCCCATTCTCCCCTATGCTAATGATAGTTATAGTTGGGGGTGCCCTTTTGTTAATTGTTACCTCTAAAATGGCTTCTATGGGGTCTTGATAATGGATACCCCCTATTTGAGTATGATGTATGCATAAAGATTAAGGAATTTAACTCTTTGTCTACTGGTAAATATTAGGTAATTGATAAGATTATTACATGTGATTATCAGGAACTATGAATCAGACTTAGACAGAAGTATAGTTAAATCACACTTGTTTAATAATAATAATAATAATACGGTAAACAGAGTAAGCGTAGTCAAAACAAGCCAGAGTTCAGTAACCGGATCGGGTAGTCAGCCAAGCAAATGTCAGAGAGCCAGAGATAAACATAGTAGTACAGCAAGCAGGATCAGGATCCAGAAGGAACGTCAGCAAGTCTTTAACAGGAATACAGGAGAAAGTCTCTGTGATGTTGACAAAGGTGAAAGCAGAGATCAAGTGAGCTGGATGGCTTTAACTAGGCAGGACTGACGTGCAGAATCAACAACAGCTAGGTAACTGTGGAGAGAGATGGGAGCTGGCAATTAGCTGACAGCTGAGTGGCCAGCTCAGAGAAGGAAGGGCTGAGCCCAGCCCTGACAGTTCCCCTTCCTCAATGACCCCTCCCCCTCGGAGGACCACCGGGCTTGAGGGGAAAACGTCTATGGAAATCACGGAGGAGGATAGGGGCATGTACGTCTGAGGATGAGACCCAAGAGCGTTCCTCCGGACCATATGCGCCCACGGAACCTACGGGAGTCAACAATGGATTGTACTTCATACGTCATGGTTCCCAACTTGTATAGGGTGAGGACATGGCACCGAGGTGGTAAAGCGATTTGAGATGTGCATACTAGGAGGAAGGTCCAAGGCGTAAGCCACTGGGTTAATCCTGCGAAGGATACGGAAAGGCCCAATAAACCGAGGTGCGAACTTCAAAGAAGGAACACAAAGTCGGAGGTTGCGAGACGACAGCCAGACTCTGTTCCCAACCTGGTAGGAAGGTGCAGGCAGGCGTCTGCGGTCAGCATGGACTCTGTACCTATCATTAGCATGTTGCAAAGCCTTGTGCCCAAGTGGAACGAAAACCATGGAGATGCTCCTCTAATGCAGGAATACTCTGCGGAACAAACGAGTCAGGCAACATGGAAGGTTGGAAACCATAATTCGCCATAAACTGGGACAATTGGGAAGCAGAAGTCAAGGCACTGTTGTGAGCAAACTCTGCCCACGGTAATAGGTCTGACCAGTTGTTATGATGGTCAGAAATATAGCAACGTAAGAATTGCTCCAAGGACTGGTTGGCTCATTCTGCGGCCCCACTAGACTGCGGGTCATACACAGAGGAGAAAGCAAGCTGAATTCCCAACTGTGCACAAAAGGCTCACTAGAACCGGGAGACAAACTGACTACCTATGTTGCGTTTGTTACAATATGATTTTTTTATATTAATCAGACATAAGATACATGGGACATAACATTACACAATAGTGGTTGGTCATAGAGATACTGTCAGGTTCTGGTTTGAGTCGACAATGGGTACGTTATACTGTTGTATTCAATTGACAGTTTTCAACAGACTATTGTCTCTATAGCTACAGTACACAAGTCAGAGACTTACTTGTTTGAGGTTCTTTCAGCTCTCAAACTGAAATAATGACTGTTAGAATACTGTCAGGTGTTGGCTTGAGTAGACAATGAGTACGTAGATACCATTTTTGTAATCAATTGACAGTTTTCAACAGTCCATTGTTTCTACAGCTACAGTAAACAGGTATATTTTCTGTTGTTTGGTAACTATGGTAAACAGCCTGACACATAAAAGGGGTGAGTAGAGACACACACACACACACACCATCATGCGGTAAGATCAGAAGCCACTCATGATAGAAGAAAGGTGCCTGATGTTCCAGGAGAATCGTTGCCAATGGAGATCACGAACATACAGTAACAGGCTTTCACACTGGAGCGGTTCGCTGGCAGGGCGTCAGAAAAAGTCCTGCCAGCAGCTTCTTTGAAGCGGTGAAGAAGAAGTGAATTTACTGCTCCTCCACTGCTGCTCTCCATTTAAATCAATGGGGCAGCGCTGCGATACTGCCGGCAAAACGTAGCTCCGGTAACGTTTTGCGGGTGGATTTAACTCCTTTTCGGCCACTAGCGGGGGGTTAAAACCTCCCCACTAGCGGCCGAATAGCGCCGCTAAAACGATGGTAAAGCGGCGATAAAAATAGCTCTGCTTTACCTCTGCACAGTGTGAAAGGGGTCTTATATCAGCAGCTTTTCAGCCAGAGCTATCCATTCTTATCTGTACAATGACATAAAATGTAAGTACAGTCACAGTAATCTGTTTACCTTTGCTTGTGGTAAAAGTTATCTTGATATACTGGAATGTAAAAATTGCCAAGTCTTATTCAAAATAAATATGTGCAAGTGCAAATTGTTGTACTGTTCTAGTGTTTTATCACAAAGTGCTACAATTTTTAATTCACCTGCCTCCATCTATCTCTTCCTGCTTTTCTACAATGAGTGGATGATGAAATACAATTGGTCATTAATGACTACCTTTCAACCCCCCTCTCCCAAGTGCTTAGCACTTGAAGGCTGATATTCACCTCTCCCAATTGTAAAGTAAACCAAAATGATTGATATCTGTAAAAGCATAGCTGCTTAAATTAACGGCAGTCAGTATTTTCCACCAGTATGTCTCTCCATTATTTTCTTAGCTTCACTTAATCCATAAAAGTGTAAAGGCCCCAGTACGATCTTGGAAGCCAGAAAATACTCAGAGATATGGTTTACAATGCAATACATAATATGTGTTTATTGAGTCTTCTTATATTCATTCGAGCTGATGTAAAGAGAGTAAAAGAGCTGAAAAATAACTTGCTTAATTGACCTTTACAGACTCCCAATTAACGGAAGTCCATTAGTGTAAATTTGCAGTGCTTGTCTCTGCCCTCTCCCCCTCTTCCTTAACATTGCTATCTCTGTCTCTCTTCAGAGCTTAACCAGCCATTTCCTGCAATCCCAGCCAGGGCGATATGTGTCTCTGGAGACCACTTTCTCTTAACTGGTATCATTTTGATTTATAAACAATGCCAGAGCTGTAATTGAAAGCCTAAAGTCCGGGAGGCTGATTTACACTGAGCAAAGAAATCAAACTCTCTTCTTCAGATGCGAAATTTGTAAAGAGAGCAGCCAGCAGAAAATACAAACTGCTGCATGTTGTATTGTCAACATAAACTGTAAGATGCAGTGTTGCATCGTAAACCTAGTAGACAGCTGGAGAGAAATGGCTTGATTTTTCCTGAGTATTCTTTCCTATAACCTGCTCACCTTAGATGCCAAAATCTGATATGCTGTTAATTTCCTGCAGACATTTGTGCATTTGTTAGCCTTCATAAAACCCTTGCAGTTAGTAGAAAAAATGTCCACAGATGCAAAGCGGTTAGTTTGCTTGCAGCCACATTCCCCTAAAAGTTTACCAGAATAGGTAATCAGCCATAGGATCTGACAGGAAAGAACTGTAAATGCATTCTACTAAACAGGTGCAAAGTTCAAATTTATTTAATAACAAAAATATGTTCAAGATGGCAAAGAGCATGCATGTACTGCAAAATAACAGGCTACGAAAGCTGCACAAACATGGACTCTTCATAGCAATGTCTCTGTGGCTCAATTAGGGTAACATGTCGATACATATCACAGTCTTTATAATATTCTATAGAAATCTACCTGAGAATCACTAACTCAGTAATACAGTTTAGAACACAAACACTCCCTACAGATAATTACAGTATCTCACAAAAGTGCGTACACCCCTCACATTTTTGTAAATATTTTATTCTATCTTTTCATGTGACAACACTGAAGAAATGACAATTTGCTACAATGTAAAGTAGTGAGTGTACAGCTTGTATAACAGTATAAATTTGCTGTCACCTCAAAATAACTCAACACACAGCTATTAAACAATTTGGATATCAGAGATAGTGCAAAGGCTCCGATCCCAGCGCTCTAAAATGGATGAAATGATTATGGTCTATGCACTTCAAGCTGCTATTATAAGAAACCAACAAGAGGAATAACCAAAAAAATATACATATACCCCCTTCTTTTTTTGAAAGAGAAAGGAGGTATTAACAGCGCTACAAGTGAATAAAATAGTCACCAATGTGATATAACATATAGTGCATGAAAAATAAATAATAAATGAATAAAATAAAATTAACTATTTCCACTCAACTGGCAAAACACCTGCCAGTGGTGGATCTGATATATCTGATCTGGAGTAACCGTATTGTGTGTGCTGGTTAAACACAATCCTGGTGCCTACTAAATGCTGTTAATCGTAGTAAAAAAGTATAAATTAAAATAGCAATTAAACTAGCATATACTAAATAAATAATGTGTGTGAAAGTCCAAACACTTAGTCAGTGTGACTATAAAAGATATAAAATGAAGAGGGTAATGTAAAAAGTCATTTGTAAAGAAACAAAGTTCCATGCATGCAGTCTACAGCAATTCAAGGCTTCAAAGTCTAACAGAGTGCACAATCCAAGGGCTGCTACACCATCACCGGACCACCTCGTAAACACCCCTTTAGGGTATATGCTTACCAGAGGTAAGTATCTAATAAGCCCGTAGTAACTTCCTGCTGCTAATCTGCTCCTCCACTAGATGGATCTGCTCTCACCACCATAAAATTCCTCAATGCCGCAGACATGCCATATAGGAAAACAAAGGGAGGCTTTCCTTGGTGTTACACTGTTTATTAATACCAAACAGAAACCCCCTCATACAAATTATGCTTACAAGATAAAAGTATTAAAATTGCAGACTGTCACAGAGTCAGTGTTTCTCACCGCTGGTTGGAAAATCATAAATCCGACCTGCCGCGATGAGTCCCGGGATGACGCTGCCTGTGGATAGTTGGAAAGGGTAGCATGGTCACGCCCTGGCGTGTTTAGTCATTACGTGTTCAGAGGGCCATTAATGTCTAAACCGCTTGCAACAAAAGTGAGTACACCCCTAAGTGAATATGTACAAATGGGGCCCAAAGTTTTAATATTTTGTGTGGTCACCATTATTTTCCAGCACTGCCTTAACCCTCTTGGGCATGGAGTTCACCAGAGCTTCACAGGTTGCCACTGGAGTCCTCTTCCACTCCTTCATGACGACATCACAGAGCTGGTGGATGTTAGAGACCTCGCGCTCCTCCCCCTTCCATTTGAGGATGCCCCACAGATGCTCAATAGGGTTTAGGTCTGGAGACATGCTTGGCCAGTCCATCACCTTTACCCACAGCTTCTTTAACAAGGCATTTATCCTCTTGGAGGTGTGTTTGGGGTTGTTATCATGTTGGAATACTGCCCTGCAACCCAGTCTCTGAAGGGAGGGGATCATGCTCTTCTTCAGTATGTCACAGTACATGTTGACATTCATGAGTTCCTTCAATGAACTGTAGCTCCCCAGTGCTGGCAGCACTCATGCAGCCCCAGACCATGACATTCCCACCACCTTGGTTGACCATGGCGAGCCTGTTCTGAGAGGAACCTGTCCTGTCAAACAGCTGTATGGTCTTGGCCACCGTGCTGCAGCTCAGTTTCAGGGTCTTGGCAATCTTCTTATAGCCTAGGCCATCTTTATATAGAGCAACAATTCTTTTTTTTAGATCCTTAAGAGAGTTCTTTGCCATGAGGTGCCATGTTGAACTTCCAATGACCAGTATGAGAGAGTGAGAGCGAAAACAGAAAATTTAAACACACCTGCTTTCCAGTCACACCCGAGATCTTGTAACACTAATGAGTCACATGACACCGGGGGAGGAAAAATAGCCAATTGGGCCCAATTTGGACATTTTCAGTTAGGGGTGTACTCACTTTTGTTGCCAGTGATTTAGACATTAATGGCTGTGTTTTGAGTTATTTTGAGGGGACAGAAAATTTACACTGTTATACAAGCTGTACACTCACTACTTTTCATTGTAGCAAAGTGTCATTTCTTCAATGCTGTCACATGAAAAGATAGCATAAAATATTTACAAAAATGTGAGGGGTGTACTCACTTTTGTGAGATACTGTAAGTTAATACATATATGGAATAAATATAACCACCTAATATCTATTACACACACCTAAATGCAGGGGCCTGTGCATTATTATTTCCAAGCTCTTTGTGCTACAACCCCTTTCCTATATAATCTAATATCAATTTTCTGTCCTAGGTTGCCCAAGAGTGGCAAATTCCCATCCACAATTTCTGTTTTTCTTTTTTGTTTTTTTACTGAAGCAATTTAAAATTCATTTTTTATTGTTTTCATTTTTTCACTTATATTTATTTTCTGTATATTTTGCTAGTGATGTGGTGGTTGGGCTGCACAGAGCAGAGGGCAGGCATGTCCACAATTCCTTTGCTTTTCCAGGATAATATTTCTCCTCTCAGGCATTCTGCAGCCATTTGTATATTTTTTTACTTCATTATAATCAGGTAACTGGAGACATATTTGCAAGGGTAAAATCTACTACCATAGGCTACCTGGCCTACCACAATGTTTTCTTTCCCTCCTTCTCCATTCCTCCCAGGCACAGAGCAGCCACTTGCCTCCAAGTGCTGTTATTGGCCCTTTTCTTCCTCCTCATGTTCCTCCTGTAATCCCTTACAGCAGGGTCGATCTTGGGTGGGTTCAGTGCACCTGAGCGCCGCAGAGATATGGGGCATGGAGCGCCAGAGTGCTCCCCCCCCTCCCCCTCTCCTTGTCTGTGTCCAGAGGCGGCTCTCTCCGCCGCCCCCTCCCTCTCCCTCTCCTCCTCGCGCACGTTGCTGTACTAGTGAGCGGCACTTGCCAGCACAGCTACCCACTATGTTTCTTCCCCACCTTCAAATCGGTCAGGGAAGAAATAGATTAAAAAAAGACGCAGAGAAGAGGATTGTGGGACATGTAGTCCCGAGGACTGGCGGCCCCACTGTAACATGGAAACTGCAGCCCACACAGCATGCCCAGCTGAATGGGAGAGAGAGAGAGGCAGAAGCCTGGTAAAGCTTTCAGGGAAGTGCACCCAGGACTCCAGTGGGAGAGCATAGTGCTGAGGGAACACCATAAAAGGGAGAACCCTACATCCCTGTGCCACCAGAGGGAAAGCCACACAGCCTAGCACCATCCCTGGTGGAGAAAGGAATGGAGTCATTGCCAGAATACAGATCTGGGTGCTACCCAGCAGAGTCGCCACAGGCAATTCAGAGTGAGCTGACTCCTGATCAGGGGAACCATTGTTGCTGTATTGTTGGGTCAAGTGAGAGGGCCTAACAGCCATTATCTACTAACTGCAGTCTCTGACCATCTCCTGTATTATATCTTCAGTCTCTGACCATCTCCTGTATTATATCTGCAGTCTCTGACCATCTCCTGTATTATATCTCCAGTCTTTGACCATCTCCTGTATTATATCTGCAGTCTCTGACCATCTCCTGTATTATATCTGCAGTCTCTGACCATCTCCTGTATTATATCTCCAGATTTTCACCATCTCCTGTATTATATCTGCAGTCTCTGACCATCTCCTGTATTAAATCTGCAGTCTCTGACCATCTCCTGTATTATATCTCCAGTCTTTCACCATCTCCTGTATTATATCTGCAGTCTCTGACTATCTCCTGTACTATGTCTGCAGTCTCTGACTGTCTCCTTTATTATATATCCAGTCTCTGACCATCACCTGTATTATATCTGCAGTCTCTGACCATCTCCTGTACTATGTCTGCAGTCTCTGATTGTCTTGTGTAGTATGTCTGCAGTCTCTGGCCATCTCCTCTATTATATCTCCAGTCACCGACCATCTCCTGTATTATATCTGCAGTCTCTGACCATCAGCTGTACTATATCCGCAGTCTCTGACCATCTCCTGTAGTATGTCTGCAGTCTCTAACCATCTCCTGTATTATATCTGCAATCTCTGATCCTCTCTTGTAATATGTCTGCAGTCTCTGACTGTCTCCTGTGTTATATCTCCAGTCTCTGACCATCTCCCGTATTATATCTGCACTCTCTGACCATCTCCTTTAGTATGTCTGCAGTCTCTGACCATCTCCTGTAATATGTCTGCACTCTCTCACCATCTCCTGTAATATGTCTGCAGTCTCTGACCGTCTTCTGTATTATATCTGCAGTTTCTGACCATCTCCTGTAGTATGTCTGCAGTCTCTGACCATCTCCTGTATTATACCTGCTGTCTCTGACCATCTCCTGTATCATGTCTGCATTCTCTGACAGTCTCCTGTAATATGTCTGCAGTCTCTGATTGTCTCGTGTAGTATGTCTGCAGTCTCTGACCATCTCCTGTATTATTTCTCCAGACTCTGACCATCTCCTGTATTATATCTGCAGTCTCTGACCATCTCCTGTACTATATCCACAGTCTCTGACCATCTCCTGTAGTATGTCTGCAGTCTCTGACCATCTCCTGTATTATATCTGCAGTCTCTGACCATCTCCTGTATTATATTTGCAGTCTCTGACCATCTCCTCTAGTATGTCTCTAGTCTCTAACCGTCTCCTGTATTAAAGCTCCAGTCTTTGACCATTACCTGTATTATATCTGCAGTCTCTGACCATCTCCTGTAGTATGTCTGCAGTCTCCAATCATCTTTTGTAATATGTCTGCAGTCTCTTACTGTCTCCTGTGTTATATCTCCAGTCTCTGACCATCTCCTGTATTATATCTGCAATCTCTGACAATCTCCTGTAGTATGTCTGCAGACTCTGACCATCTCCTGTAATATGTCTGCACTCTCTGATGCAGTCTCTGACCATCTCCTGTAGTATGTCTCTAGTCTCTAACCGTCTCCTGTATTAAATCTCCAGTCTTTGACCATCACCTGTATTATATCTGCAGTCTCTGACCATCTCCTGTAGTATGTCTGCAGTCTCTGATCATCTTTTGTAACATGTCTGCAGTCTCTGACCATCTTCTATATTATATCTGCAGTCTCTGACCATTTCCCGTATTATATCTGCAGTCTCTGACTTTCTCCTGTATTATATCTGCAGTTTTTGACCATCTCCTGTAGTATGTCTGCAGTCTCTTGTCATCTTTTGTAACCCGTCTGCAGTCTCTGACCGTCTTCTGTATTATATCTGCAGTCTCCGACCATCTCCTGTATTATATCTGCAGTCTCTGACTATCTCCTGTATTATATCTGCAGTCTCTGACCATGTCCTGTAGTATGTCTGCAGTCTCTGACCATCTCCTGTAATATGTCTGCAGTCTCCGACCATCTACTGTAGTATGCCTGCAGTCTCTAACCATCTCCTGTTATATGTCTGCACTCTCTGACCATCTCCTGTAGTATGTCTGCAGTCTCTGACCGTCTCCTGTAATATGTCTGCAGTCTCTGACCATCTCTTGTATCATGTCTGCAGTCTCTAACCATCTCTTGTATCATGTCTACAGTCTCTGACCATCTCCTGTACTATGTCTGCAGTCTCTGACCATCTTCTGTATCATGTCTGCAGTCTCTGATCATCTCCTGTACTATGCCTGGGGGCTCTTTCTAACAGACTCTCTAACAGAAGCCCTCTCTGTGTGCATAGGGAGACTCCCCTCCAGGTCTCATTAGTGTACGCTCTTCCTGTATTTTCTTTATTGTTAAAAGATCATGGGAGGATCCCAGGGTACTGAAGACTTCTTAGGGGAGCATCTCTGTGTTTGGGTCATTGCCATAGAAACATTTGTAAAGGGGAGGAGTTGGTAAGATGACCACGCCCATGTGGGGGCGCCAGAAATATTTTTGCACCCAGGCGTCTGTAACCCTAGGATCACCACTGCCTTACAGTATATATATATATAGAGTATGCTGCTAAACAAAACAAGTCTCCAAATCATCACCAGGTCCAGTGTCTTAATACTGTCTTAGCAAACTTGCTGGCTTTGTAGCTGCTTCTATTCCAACTCATGAAGTCACCTCTGTACATAAGTTTATGGCCTGTATTAGACCACAGTGGCGAGTACTCAGCTGGAGTTATTTTACCCAAAAGGCTATTCCCCAGTCACTGTTATTTTGTCCAAAAATTCTTGCTCGTCACTAATATGTGTAATGCAATGAGGTAGCAGGTGGCAGACAAAAAATATGGGAGGAATGAGTGAGGTTCTTGAGACAAGGTGGAGGAGGAAATGAGGTAGGCTTTAATGGGGATGTTTCACCCTTCCCAAAACCTGAAATTCTGGTCATCAAAGAGAGGGACTACTACTGGGTGACCACCATATTAGATCTTTTCCAATTCAAACATGAAACAGCAGATCTACTGCCACCATTCAAGATGTAGCACACTTTGTTGCTTTTCCTGATGTTGATAGAATTCCCTCTGACGACCCATGTGCTTTTAATCTTCTGATCCATCTTGAATTTTTTTTTTTAACCACAGACAGCTCCTAAGCCACATGTTTTTAAATTCCTTTTATTTTATTTTTTGCTCATAAGGCCATCCCTGCCCTGGTTAAGTAAACATGAGCAGGAACGGCAATGCAAAATGGGTATTACTTTATTCCAAAAGGAAATCCAAAGCCTCAATGTCAAATTGCATCTATGCAAAACCAGAATGGGTTCCCTGCAAGACAAGGACACCATTGACAAGTAATACCATCTTGTAGGTGAGAGCAGAGAAAGGAATGTCTCTAAAGGGTGTAATCTATGGCTTTAAAGTACATGGATAACCTGGAGTGAAATGTCATCAAGGAAGGAAATGCTAGTAGTCTTTGAAACCAGACAGAAAGGACAGAAACCTGACCCACCTTTTTTTCCACCCTCCATCACACTTTATCAAATGTTTTTTTAAACAATGTTTAGAGATGTACTTTTTTAGAATTGTAACTTTTGTAATTGTAAATTATTATTATTTGTATTCCCTTGTAGGCTGACCCTGCCCTTGTCAAGCAAACATGGACTGAGAGAGCAATGCTGTAAGTAAGACACTTAAAAGTGATCATACTCATGCAATATTGGGTTTCAAGGATACATCACTGGCTTGAGGTGGCCCAATATGCGCTTGAGGTACTAACCCCCCCTGCTGCTCTTGAATGGACTGTTGACAACAACCACCTGATAGATATGGACAGCTGTAAACATCCCAACCTTACAGATATAATTTTAAAAAAGGGGGAAAGACCCAATCTAATAGAAAAAAGTAACTAAGGTGTTAACAATTGAAGAGCTATCGAAAAGTTGTTGCAGACAGATATTGGCCCTTTTTGGGTTTTTTTTGGGGGGTGTACAGATCTGTGCACACAGGCATAGTACATACACAAATATACCCCAACACTGCAATTCAAAGAGCTCAAGCACAGTTTGTAGATGTAGATGTAAATCCAACCACTAAAATCTCATGTAGCACCCTCCTAGTTAGGTTGCTAGGTAAATTTAGTTTTTGGCTCCTTCTGTAATCAAGGGAACAGAACTTGTTTAGTTTGGTTTGTTCAAGGTTTCACAGGCTGGAAGTTTGATTGCTTCCTCCTGCATCAAAAAGAAACTGCTAGAGCTTAGGGAGGGAGAATTAAAAAACCCAGCCTGAATATTGATCAGGGCCTAGTCAATTTCTGGGGAGGTGTGACCAGATAGTGGGTTATAAAGGAAGGAGAGTTCCCAGTCTCAGTGGAGACTGATGCCCCTGAGGCAACCAAGAGACTGGGTGGCTGTTCTGCAAGGTTTCAGTAGCTGCAGTGCTGGGACTTAGAAGCAGCCTGTATCAAAACTCAGGCTTTCTTCAAGGGATCTTGGACTGTTTATTGGAGTCAGAAAGCATGGACTGTTTCTTGGGTGACTGGCAACCTCTGTAATGTTTTGGAAGGAAACAGTTAAATTCAGCAGGCCCTGCAGGAGTAGTGCTACACTTATATATAATTTAGTATGACAATATCACCTGGAAAGCCTATTTTAATTGCTAGATTTCATGAAATTAACAGCTAGTGATTATGATATACAGGACACTGTTTGGGCACTACGTGTTATGTAGTGACAGTGTCCTACTCCCACAAATTCCTGCCTGTAAATCACCCAGTCACATGCTTTTTCAAAGAAAACAAAATACTGCTGTGCTCACGCACATTGCCCAGACAACTCCTGTTGTTACCATTTAAAGCATACCCACCCCAAGTCAAACTATCTGCAAAAGCTACTTCAAAATAATGCTGTTGCTAGAAAAAAAGGGAATATTTACTCTTGCCCTGGCTTTCAATACTTCCCAGAGGTGCAGGCGACATCATTGTGTCACACCACTGCCTCCTGGGAAAGTTGTAACTGGGAAACCGACAAGAATTCACTCCAGCCCATTGCAATGACATATTCTCATGAGATTTTGAAATGCATATCCATCGCAGGAAGTAGTGGTGATGTCACATGCATTTCCTTCAAGCATTAGAAGTTGGGAACTAGGTAATTTGTTTTTCTTTTTTTAGCATAGATGTACAAAACTGTGCTTGTGCTTTCAATCAGACATTGTTCCATGTTTGCATTCACCTCAGCCGTTTTCTAGACCTCTTTATTTTTATTTTCAGAATTCTTATCTCAAATATGTTTATATTTCCCCTGAGTATAAGAATCTGCAGCAGCTCTTTGTAAGTATCAAATAGATGTGCCTGCTTATATAACACTACCCTTATCATGAAAGTAGGATATTGCAGCCTTTCAGCTGTATTTAATATGTTTCATTGTGTAGACTGTTCACCATGAGCAGCTCCATGTTTCTGGATCCTGCATACTTGAAAATGTATTTTTATAGCAAGCCGTGTATGTGTAGTACATACATATGCAAAAGAAGAACATGCAAAGTATCTCTGCTAGAATTAGGATGTATTTTATACATATAAGTGTATATAGATAGATAGATAGATAGATAGATAGATAGATAGATAGATAGATAGATAGATAGATAGATAGATAGATAGATAGATAGATAGATAGATAGATACACTGTATATCTCAAATTAAAGATTCACAGTTGCTGACCTCTTACAAGTAGATTTATGTTGATAAAGGCATGTACATCTATGTTCCTGGAATGTGTCTCCATATTAACATTGTTCATCATCTCGATGATAGTTACAGAAGAAAAAGATAACCTGAGCTTACGCCATCATTTACTAATATATAATCAGCTGCTGGATATTAAATGCACCACCTACTGAACTCAATCCTCAGAATTGATCTGGTTAATTAAATGTTATTATTTAGTGGGCTATAATTGGAGATAAACAAATAGCCTTTAATGATGTAAAAGATTTTACACAATCACTTACAAGATACTAATAACAAACAGCTTTATTCAATAAAAAAACTCTTAGTTCTTGACTGCTAATTCTTAATTGCAGAGCCAACTAAAATACACTTTGTTGTATTCTGATACAATTTGTCTGAATTATGTTGTTTTCTATGAGTTTCTTGAATTAAAGATGATGTAAACCCAAGAAACAAATGTATGTTGAAGCTTATCAATTATTTGCTGTGATGGCTGCATTAGTTTACTTTTTTTCAGGGTATTTTGCTTTAATTGTAGCTGGTGAGCCTACCAATAACCCACTTCCTGTTCTATGGTGACAACGCTTACTGTACATACTGTATCTATGGAGGAGCAGTGCTGTCACCCTAGGACGGAAAGTGTGTGAGGACTACAGAGAGCAAATACGATAAGTCCATTGATAAGGTTTACACAAACTTTAAAAATTAGCACTTACCCTTGGTTCACATGGTTGCAGTTGATGCATTTTTCAAGTGTTTTTTGCATTTTTGAAGATGTGTTTTAATGCGTTTGTCATGCGGTTTGCTTTTGTTTAGTTTTTTGGCCAATTGGAAAATACCATTGCCTTGATATTCCAGGATGTCAGCTCGGATTTTCACTTCCTGCTTCCTCTCTGTTTGTGTGTGCTTTTGCATTGACTAACATGGCTGTAAGTTCATTGTTTCTCACTGCAGCCACAGTTACTGCTGCAGTCTTGCTGGAATATAAGGCCGAGAAAGAGGAAGAGAGGAGGAAGTGAAGATATTGCGTGCATCCCTTGATCGCCAAAAGGGAACAGAGAGGGCAATTCTAGCTCGTCTACAATGACCTCTGAGCACTTTTTTTTAAGTACACAAGGATGTTTGTAAAAAGGTGAGTACATACATTTTTTTAAACTAACCTAACCATAATCCTAAGCCTAACTCTAACTCTATCAATATCCCTAACCCAAACCGCTCAAGTGCCACCCCTAAAAAAATGGTCTGTATGTGGGTGCTTGCATAAGTCACATTGTGTTGTTGGTTCTATCACTATTTTTTTTTTTTTTTGTGATGAATTGTTTACTGAGCAGCAAGCTGCAGTGTTAGAACACATTCTCCAGTGACAGTATTCTTCCAGTTGAAAGACTAATAATCACTTTGAGGTAAGTGTGGTTTTTTTTTGTACCACCCAATGTTTTTTTGTTTTTAACATTGTTTTAGAATTAAGGATAGAAGAGTGTGGCGCTGGTGAATGGTGATGTAAAAGTTGTAGGTCAGGACATGGTAATCCTTAAAAGGAACAAATAACAATTACAGTGTGGATTTGTTTAATCAAAAGCAATTGTTTTGGGAGGACATCTAAAAGAGTGTATAGAAAATAAATTGTAAATGAAAAACTCAAATGTGTGAGGGAGTGAAATGTTCTATAACAACCTGTAGGTTTTTTTTTTGGGGGGGGGGGGTTAACCTTTTTGTTTGAGCATAGATCTATGTTTGTCCTAAGCATGTTTGAAGCCACATACTGTTCATTGACTCACTACCTCTGCTGGAAGTTTACTCCATGCATCAACTACCCTTTCAGTAAAATATAACTTTCTAAGATTAGTTTTGAACTTTCCTCCAGTTAGTTTTAGGTCATGTCCCTGTGTTCTTGTTTTTTGTTTCATATTTAAGAACTGCCCTTCTGAACCTTAGTCACCCCCTTGATGTATTTAAAGGTTTCAAACATGTCACCCCTTTTCATACTTTCCTCCAGAATGTACAAATTAAGTTCCCGAAGTCTCTCTTGATATGTTTTATCCCAAAACCATTCACGATTTGTGTTATGCATCTCTGGGCTCATTCTATCTCTATCAATATCTTTTTGTAAGTGAGGTCTCCAGAACTGGACACAGTATTCTAAATTAGGTTTCACTAAAGATCTGTATATGGGAATCAGGGCCCCTTTCCTCCTGCTGGTGATCCCTCTAGTAGTATAAAGATCTACATAGGGGAATCAGGACCTCTCTCCTCCTGCTGGTGATCCCTCTGGTGATGCATCCTAGAATTCTATTCACTTTTCCCACTGCCTGGTCACACTTTTTGCTCATTTTGCAATTATCTCAAATAAGTACCCCCAAATCTTTTTTCTCTGTAGAGCTGGCCAACAGTGTACCCCCAATGTTGCTCTCTCAAGGGATTATTTTTTCCTAGGTGAATTTTTTTACATTTTGAAACAATGTCTGGTAGTTTCCACTACTTTTGACCAATGTTCCGGCAATGCCAAATCATGATCCATGTTACAGACACCTCCGGAGATATCAACCCTTTTACACACCTTTGTATCATCAGCAAAATGACATACCTTGCCCAACAAACCTTTAGTTATATCACTTACATATGGATTAAATTGAACAGGACCTAGTACAGAGCATTGTGGTACACCACTAGTGACTAGTCTCTGTTCCAAGTACACCCCATTTACAACCACACTCTGGTATCTATCCTTTAGCCAACTGTATATCCACTGAACCACCCAAGGGTTAAGTCATAAGCCCTGTATACATGGGCAGAATGTCAGAAGGCATTTCCCGGTACAAAAAATACCAGCCAACATTCTGCCTGTGTGTATGTTGGTCTGTCCGACAGAAGCCAGCTGTTCAGCTGGCTTCTGTCGAATGTGCATGCTAAAAAACCAGCAACCGACCAACTCCCAATCAGCACTATCAGCCATTGGCAGAGAGTGCTGATCGGAGTGTTCTGGCGGGGGGCAGTCCCCCTGTCAGAACACAACAGCTCAGTGGGGGAGATCGGAGGACTAACCTTGCATGGTTAGTACAGTGGCTCCGACCGGAGCTGACAGTTTTTTTTTGTGCAACCCATGGGGTCGCATGAAAAGAAAACTGTAGTGTGTGCCAGGCTTTAACTTGTACAACTTTTGTATTAGATCATTATGTGGAACTGTAATAAATGTCTGGCTGAAATCCACAATATCACCTGTTGAATGTCCACAGCATCACCCTGGTCCAAAACATTGGTAATATAATCAAAAAATTAAATCAGATTATTCTGACATGATCTACCCTCAGTGAAGCCATGCTGCATTAGGTCCAGCAAGTTGTGTATTTTTAAGTGATCAATGATCAATGATCCTTCTTTTTAGGTGTGCTTAAACGTTGTAAGTATGACTTTTTTTGGTAATGTGAAAGAACATGACATATAACATAGTCATACAACAACAACATCATTTTTTGCAATGATGGGAACTGGGTATTCTCTGTTGAGTCTACATTTTTAATTTATGGTTGGCAAATCTACTGTGAGCCATATTGTCTGGGAACACCTGCTCAGTCATTTGGGAAGTCCTGAAAGATGTGGTCTTTAGGCAACCAACTGTTGAAGAATGGACAAAGATTGCTGATGCCTTCTGTAATTTTCTCAATTGCGTGGGTGCACTAGATGGGAAACACATTTGCATCCTTAAGCCAGTTGCATGTGGCAGTAGTTTTTATAATTACAAAAAATGTGTATCATTTAGCCAGCTGCTGCAACAAAACAGACTGGACCTACCAGACAACATTAAGCTCCTGGTATAAGGGATCCTGCTATGCCCTATGTTTTTGTTAGCAATGAAGCTCTACGTGAACATCTTCTAAGGCCATTTTCCAGCCACTCCTTAAACACAGAAAGAACAGTGTTTATTATTGCCTCACTAGGGCCAGGAGAGTGGTTGAGTGTTCGTTTGGAATCCTTGCCAACAAATGGCTTTTGTTGCACACTATAAAGGCTGTGAAAGCAGCATGTGCATAATTTTAGTAGAGAACATGATGGCATTTCGAGTTTGAAGACACACTTGGCCACAATAGCATACCAAGAGCTGAACTGACAGCAACTCTGGACAGCAGAAGTGGTGTCACTATTTGAGGTGCATTCTTGTGGATGTTTAGGTGCAGAAGTTGTGTGCCTCTTGTTTACCCCCCCCCAAAAAAAAAATGTATCTTAAATAAAGCTAATAAAAAAAAATCAGAGCATAATTTGGAGTAGTGTTTACTGGGCGTTTACAGGCATATGATCTTACAAGCAGAACCCCCCCCCCCCCTCCACCACCAAACTCATGTTTTTGAGAGGAGCTTTCAAGAAGAAAATACTCCTAAGTGCGAAAAAGCACGAAAGAGCATGAAAAAGTTCAAAGAAGCTCGAAAACACACAAAAAAATAGGAAAAATTAGCTAAGGGGAAGGTTTGTGAAAAAAAAGTGTATGCTCAAAAAAGCTCAAAGGGGCTCAAAGAAGCTCAATAAAAATGTGCAAAAGAGCCCAACAAAGTACAAGCTTCTTCAAGTCGAAATAAAAGCTCAAAAGCCTGTAAAAGCAGCTTTTTTTTTAGCTGCAGTGTGCATGAGCCCTTAGCCGTAATTACTAGGTTTAAAGTAACGGTAATTATTAGGGTTAGCAGTAAATATTAGGGTTAGGGTTAGCAGTAATTACTAGGGTTAGTGGGAATTATTAGGGTTAGGGCTAGCTAGTGTTAGCAGTAAGTACTAGGGTTAGGGTTAGCGGGAATAACTAGGGTTAGGGGTAAATATTAGGGTTAACATTAATTATTACAGTTAGGGGTTAGCGATAATCTCTAGGGTTAGGGTCAGCAGAAATTATTAGCTTTAGGGTTATCGGGAATTACTAAACACATCAAATATGCAACACTTGCAGTTTTGGTGCGGCTTCATTGAAGAATATTGCATGCAAAATGCAATCTGCTGATGGGAAAAAAAGTCCCTGATGGTTTCCTCTGAAGCCCGATCTGCTTTTGGATCTCTGTAAAAATAAATAAATAGAGGCGAAATATGACCCTTAATGGTTACTTAAGGACAATTTCAGTATTGTTTCCTGTAGAGACCAAGTCCCCTGAACTGTGGCCACCTCCACACCAGCCCCCAAACTGGAGAGACTGGAAATCAGTGATGTGGCCGCAGTCCATTTTAGCAGTCAATGCCGCCGCTAAATTCTCCTCATGACATTCTATTGTGTCAGGAATCGCTGCAATTCCAGACAAACACAGTGGCTCAGATACACCTGACATGGGATGAGCCGAACACCCCCCGGTTCGGTTCGCACCAGAACCTGTGAACGGACCGAAAGTTCGCACGAACGTTAGAACCCCATTGACGTCTATGGGACTCGAACGTTCGAAATCAAAAGTGCTCATTTTAAAGGCTAATTTGCATGGTATTGTCCTAAAAAGGGTTTGGGGACCCGGGTCCTACCCCAGGGGACATGTATCAATGCAAAAAAAACTTTTAAAAACGGCCGTTTTTTCGGGAGCAGTGATTTTAATGATGCTTAAAGTAAAAAAAAAAAAGTGGTAATATTCCTTTAAATATCGTACCTGGGGGGTGTCTATAGTATGCCTGTAAAGTGACGCGTGTTTCTCGTGTTTAGAACAGTCCCTGCACCAAATGTCATTTTTAAAGGAAAAAATCTCAATAAAAACTGCTTGCGGGTTTAATGTCATGTCGGGTCCTGGCAATATGGATGAAAATCAGTGAGACAAATGGCATGGGTACCCCCCAGTCCATTACCAGGCCCTTTGGGTCTTGTATGGATATTAAGGGGAACCCCGCACCCAAATTAAAATAAGGAAAGGCCCTATGTACTCTGAACAGCAGTATACAGGCGGTGCAAACAAGACAGGGACTGTAGGTTTGTTGTTAAGTAGAATCTCTTTGTAATTTTGAACGGGTACATTTTTAACGTGTTTAGCTCCAGCCAAAAAATCTTTTTTAAGCTTTTTGGAAAACATAGGGAAGGGTTATCACCCCTGTGACATTTGTTTTGCTGTCTTTCCTCCTCTTCAGAAGATTTCACCTCACTTTTTGTCCCAATGAAAAATGTTTTTTGAAAATTTGGGTTTTTTTGTGGAACAAGGATTGGAAAGCATCAGTGGAAAGGAGAAATTGTTTTCCCATATTAACTCTTACAGGAGAGAATTTCCCTTCCTAGGGGTAGATTTCATCTCACTTCCTGTTGTCTCCTTCGGTTTGCAAGTAGGAGTCGTTTGTAAGTTAGATGTTTGAAAGTAGGGTCCTGCCCTATATACGCAGCAGAAATTTGGGCCTTAGGTGTTGCTGTGGCCACAACACTGTAAGCCCTCACAGGGCCCTGCTGTGAAATATTAGATCAAGAATTGTAATTACATGCCCCTGTTGAACAGGAGCTGAAAAATTAGGCCTTAGGCACTGGTGCTGGTGCCACAACACTGCAACCCCTCACAGACACTCTAGTTGGAACGCAGGAGCGAGTCCTGCTGCCGTGGTACTAATAGGATCAAATAGAACACCAGTAATTTTCTTCAGGTAGCTTTATATACTGTAACCAGACAAGCCTGCCTGTCAGTAGGAAGATAACAGGAACGGATCTAGCTGAACACTGTGAGCAGGACGCACTGTACTAAATGTAAATAGTCTAACTGCCTGACCGTGGTACTAATAGGATCAAATAGAACACCAGTAATTTTCTTCAGGTAGCTTTATATACTGTAACCAGACAAGCCTGCCTGTCAGTAGGAAGATAACAGGAATGGATCTAGCTGAACACTGTGAGCAGGACGCACTGTACTAAATGTAAATAGTCTAGCTGCCTGACCGTGGTACTAATAGGATCAAATAGAACACCAGTAATTTTCTTCAGGTAGCTTTATATACTGTAACCAGACAAGCCTGCCTGTCAGTAGGAAGATAACAGGAACGGATCTAGCTGAACACTGTGAGCAGGACGCACTGTACTAAGTGTAAATAGTCTAGAAGATAACAGGAACGGATCTAGCTGAACACTGTGAGCAGGACGCACTGCACTAAATGTAAATAGTCTAGAAGATAACAGGAACGGATCTAGCTAAACTGAATACAGTGTATATATATATATATATATATATATATATATATATATATATATATATGCAACACCTGGGATGCATATATATACACAATACACTGTAAGTGCAGCTAACTGACTGACTGTTCTGCCTAATCTATCTAACTCAAATCAAATGACACTGTCTGTCTCTCTCTCTCTCTCTCAATGAACGCCGGAACACACACTACACAGGGCCGCCGTGCAGGCGGCCTTATATAGTGTGGGGCGTGTACTAAATCCCCTGAGCCATAATTGGCCAAAGCCTCCTTGGCTTTGGCCAATTACGGCTCTCTGTTCAGGCGGCGCTGTGATTGGCCAAGCATGCGGGTCATAGTGCATGCTTGGCCAATCATCAGCAAGCAATGCATTGCGATGCCGCAATGAATTATGGGCCGTGACGCGCCACACGAATTTGGCGCGAACGGCCCATATCGTTCGCAATTCGGCGAACGGGCGAACAGCCGATGTTCGAGTCGAGCATGGGTTCGACTCGAACACGAAGCTCATCCCTACACCTGACACCACTGGTCTATCAGGAGGTACAAACACAGCCAGATTATCACCCGAGTTCATTGGATCTAAGGGCGATGCACCTGCCTCCCCCCGGCTGCCTCCCCCTTCTGGGGTCATTTAAATTGTATAACAAGTAAATAATGTAACAACTGTATTGCTAAAACCTGACTATGCAGTCCTGCAGGGATGCAGATTTATAGCCATGTTGGTCTACAGCTATGCAATCATGCAGGTATGCAAGTATACAGGTATTCAGTTTATGCAAGTATGCAGTTTATGCAAGTACAGGTATTCAGTTTATGCAAGTATACAGGTATTCAGTTTATGCAAGTATGCAGTTTAGGCAAGCATACAGGTATGCAGTTCATGCCAGCATGCCGTTTATACAAGCATACAAGTATGCAGTTCATGCAAGTATGCTGTTTATGCAAGTATGCATTTATGAAAGTATACCGTTCATGCAAGTATGCAACTATGCACTTATGCAGTTATTCCCCTACATAGCTATATGCAGTTTTGCAATTATACAGGGATGCAGTTCTACAATTATGCAGGTATGCATGCAGTAATTTAATACAATGCTGCAACTGCCCCACTGTGCTTTGTAAAAGTGTATTGTTTCATCAAAGAACCGTGTCAACATTAACCAAACTTAGCCCCATACTAGTTTCGCAGGGCTAGCCAAGCACATATGCAATCTAACGCACCCTGAATGCAGCCTCCATGCCGCTTCAGTGCAGATTATACAGACAAATGCAGTGTATAATTGTGTCCTGTCTGGTCATGCAGCTCCCCACAGGTAATACTCACACATCATCATCCAACCATAGACTGCTGTCTCTCAGGAGCCTCACTGATCTTTCAGCCCACGTGTGACTCAACTATAAGCAAAATGGCTGCCCTTCTACTTCCTGCCTCCACTGCACAAGAGTAGGCTATATGGAGTGGCTCCACACCCCTTTAGTGGCTGGAGGAAAAAACTGCAACCCAAAACTCCTTCTGAAACCCACACAGAGCATGACACAGCCAGAACAAACAGCACAAACACAGCACACGTGCCCAGTGGCAACTGGGAGAATGACCAGTCACTTTTTTTTTCAAAGAAACACTGCAAATGTAAACTTATCATTCCCGCCACAGGACTCTGAATCATAGCAGGAGTCCAACCTTTACCCATCACAGTGGGCTCTTTCATAAAAGATCTTCAAGGACTTGGTCCCTCTTACATCTGGAGTCCACTCCCCTGGATCTGTATAGGACCCTGCTGGAAAGCACCTTGGTCAGAACAAACACTGCACAGGTTTACAGGTTACACAGGGTCCAGCGCTGTAAGGCTGCATTACAGGCAAACCTTGAGGATTCTTCTCTCCTATTTAACAAGGCTCAGGCACCCTCAATTTTAGCTAACTGCCCTTTGAATGGATCTGATTTTAGTCCTTGATTCACAGAAGAACAGTTTCAAATCTCCAGGTATGCTCCCAGAGCACATGCAGCACATCAGTGACCATCACCTTATAGACCAAAAAAAGTGAAAAGACTGAGATACTTACTGTATAGGAGGGTTATATAGGGGGATGACTTCCTGCTTGATTGATCTTCCAAAGTCCATTCACCTATAGGTGGCACATAGCCCAAATAGTTATGATTGCAGCCTGCACTTTGTTCCGTGATTTCGATAATAAAAGTGACCGTTTTGTCGCCCCTCCAAACCGCGCATCTAAATGAAGCCTTAAAGGCAATGTAGGTATATTTATTCTGTATATATTTTCTGTCTTATGGGTAAATGTAAGTTAATTGCAAATTATTGCATATGAATATTATGTAGCCTTTTATAGGCTCCTTTTTAAATGTTCCCCTTTCTCCTTACCTCCTAAAAAAAAAAAAACTTGTTGCATACACACACAATTGAATTAGTAAAGAGTTTTAGACAGACAAAGTGAGCCACAAGGTAGGCTTTACTGCTGCACTGTCTCTTTTTCGATAAACCATTTATGAATTTATTATTTTATTTATTATAGGTATTTTATAGTGTGGCTAATTTATGTAGATCTGTAGTAATATTGTATGTTTATTTGTAAAACAAAGACTGTATATTCAATAAAAAAGTAAAGAAAGTATGCGTCTAACCTTTAAAGCCTAAGTTTAGTATATAAAGAAAATCACCAAAAGGGATAGTACCTACAATCAATTAAAAGCTCTTATGTACCTGGGGGTCTGCTTATTATTAAAGAGGCTTCAGGATTCCGATAAGCCAGGGTTGTGGGGAAGAGGCCCTTGTGTTGATGACACCCCTTTTTCTGGCCAGTCAGACTGCATGCTTGGTTAAAGGCCTGGTATGGATTTTTAAGGGGACCTCACACATTTTTTTCTGTGTGAGATACCTGTTCTAAATCCATATTAGATTCAAGGGGTCTGATATTTATATTATTTTGGTGGGGACTCAAACTTGCAGGGACTTAAAGTTAAAGTTTGACTTTGATATTTTTCATCCTTGCTGTAGGATGTGCTACGCAAAAGTGATATTTACAAGTAAAAAAATACAGTTTTATTTGCCCAGGAAAAAAACAGCACACGTACCACGCCAAAGATCTCCTACAATACATAACAGACCCTCAGGGGTACCTTTGGGGTCTGTGTGTCATTTTTTCTTTTCAGAAAAGAAGTGAAAATGGAGGTTAAATTTGCCAACAATTTAAAACTCTTTTTTCCTTTGTAAATTCATTAATAATGGCACTCTCACTCATCTTTTCCTGCATCACATTAGGGGTGCCACCATGCAACTTCCCTGTGGCCACATTTAAAAAAAAATGTAGTGGGAAACTCAGCCAATTTAAATGAATAGACGGTCATGCCTGCACAAACTTGGGTCGCACAAGTGTGAACCAGGGCTGAGTATTGATCAAAATTAACATATGGGTCAGGGCCAATTGTTCACTGTCCAGTAGTAGTCTTGAACACCCAGGTCACCTCACCCCAGTGGTCACCTCACTCTCTCCTTTTTGCAGCATGTCCCTTGTCAACATGTGAGCTAATTGGCTCCTTGTGCTGCTTTTCACTTTCAACATGAGCCCTGTTGTACAGGACTACAAGAGGCCAATGCAAGGTCAAAATGAGGTACTTACAATGCTTGCATTTTAAAAATACATTTAATCACACGTGCCTGCAGTTCAGCTGTATGTGCTTTGTATGAGCCTGAGGACATGGAGCTTCAAATGACTGAAAATCATACATTGTAAATAATAATACTATAGAGGGAGGATGGTAATGGTTCTGTTGAGGGGTAATGTACGTTGCAGAATGAATGAGCTAATTTCGGTATTTTATAGCTATCTATGTAATAAGTACCTGTATAGAAGCTTCACAATCACCGGTTATGTTTTTAAAGAAAGATGTTGCTTGGATATCAAACGACTTTGGCTCTTCTCATTTCCGATCTATACACAATGTACAAGGTACTTAGCTGCACAAATAATATTAATCATATCCAAGAGATCTCAGAAGTAAGCTGGTAAAATTATGCAATGTTCCTAAATGTACTCACACTATGCCACATAGTTTTGTGTCATGTAGACAAATTATAAATATTCTAGATCAGGATGGTGGATTTTGAATGACTTTAAGGTACCCAGAAATAACCCACAAAAACAAGAGGAGATCATATGAATTCCAAGCAGATAATGCTTATGTCATTATCAGATCTCAGAAACTAGTGCTGCAAGCAAAACGTGCTAATCATGGACAAAACTAATTTAAAAGAATTACCAAGGAAACTGTGCTTATAATGTAATTTTACGTTCAGTGCACCTTGCTTAAGTTTCACAGTGGAAAGCATGTAGGATGTGCAGGTACTCTTACATCAAAGCAAGTTGAAAGTTTGACTCGCTGGCTGCTTCTGATTAGTCATTTGACTTGCTGACATAGTGCTAACATGAGCAGGTTGCAAACTGACTGATTATTTTAATTTACCGGAAGAGAATGCTAGAGAACTGGTCACTGTAGGGTGACGCATCTTAATACTGTTGGTGGGACTGCTTTGCTAAGGAATTGCCTTAAATTTTGTTGAGGATTTTACTACACTTGCAAATACATAAAGACATCTTTGCATTTTAAATAAATGGCTATATTTACAAATTAGACCACACAAACATTACAAACACCAAAGACCATTGTACTGTTGCTTCTCCTCCCCCAGCTCTCTGAGCTCCTGAGAACATAGATTATGAAATTACTTTTAAAAAAGGGGGAAAAAGATTTATAATGTTTTTTTTTTTTTTTTTATATATATACAGAAATATTTTGCCTTTCATTTTATATTTGAAACTGAATGGGTTATTTTACAAGATGAGGGTTCACATATACTTTAACTAGTTTTCCGGGCAGAGCATTTTTTTATATTTTTCGCTTACATATTAAAATCTGCATTTGTGGCTATAAAATTACTTAAACCCTCCAGAACATTATTTATTTAAGAAAGCAAAGACCTTGTAAAAAAAAAAAAAAAGATGGTTGTTGCAATTTTCTATGTCGCACAGTATTTAAAAAACTATTCAAATCAATATTTTCAGGCAAAAGTACAATCAAACACAATTTATTGCACACAAATGCAATTCAATCCCCTATTTTTTGTAAAAAGTAAAAGATGAGATTGTAAATAGATACCATATGCGTCAAGTATGATATCCAAAATTATCAACAGGCAACGCTTTAAATGTCTTTACAGGTCATCCATTTAGAGTAGACTATTAATAAGGGACCTAGAATCATTGCTTTTATTCTGACATCTGCATCGATTGCTCGCATATGTGGTGAAATTGAAGTTTACATACACACGAGCTCTCATTTGTGTGTGTTTGCATTTGCAGTGTGCGCAGGGCAATGCAGTTACTTTTTTTTAATTAAATTTTATTATCATGTTTTTTTATTTAACTTTATTGTTATCACAAGGGGTCTACCAAACCCCGTAGGTGATAACATTAGCAGATGACAAGTCCTCTTTATGGAGACATCAGGGGTCTTTTAGCACAGATAGTTTAGCTGCTTCCTCGGCTGCAGGAGCCAGGGGGTGACAGCTCTGAAACTGGAAATTTTCAGAGCTGAGCACTTCTGGGTTCATAATTAGCAGAAATAAAACCCCAAACTATATATTTTCTGAAAGCACATGATCAGTAGAATAAAAAGAGGGTGCTACTGATTTTTTAGACCCCACAGTATTTGCGCAAATGTTTATCAAACCAATATATTTGCAAAAAATACACTAAAACCATTATTAGCAGATAAAAACACAGTAAATGTTACAGCATTCCTACTAAATATAAAAGCTTAACCTGTATTAAGTTATTAAATAACAAATATTTGTAACGTTTAAATTGCGACTTTTTGCGAAATGGTGAAAATTGAACAGACGCAAAAGTGTAAATATGCAAATGTCAGGGCTGGGCTCAGCCCTTCCTTCTCTAAGCTGGTCACTCAGCTGTCGGCTAATTGCCAGCTCCCATCTCTCTCCACAGTTACTCAGCTGTTGTTGATATCCTGCTCGTCATTCCTGCCTACTTAAGCCATCCAGTCCAGAGGAGCTCTGCCTTCACCTTGGTCAACATCACAAGTAACATCTCCTGCATTTCTGTTTAAAGACTGGCTTTGCTGACATCCCTTCTGGCTCCGGATCCTGCTTGATGTTCCACTACTTTGATCCCTGACTTCTGGCTTGGCTGACTATCTGTTCCGGTTACTAAACTTTGGCTATGTTTTGACTAAGTTTGTTCTGTTTACTTTTATTATTAAACAAGTGTGATTTAACTGTACTTCTGTTTTGGTCTGATTTCATGGTTTCTGACAGTAGGTGAAGGCCATGAATTCAGAAGATGCAGTCAATCCACTTGTTGGTAATATTTTTTCCAGATTTGATGAACTGGATCACCACATGGATCAGTTCGCCATGGCATTACAAATGCTCCTGAGTCGCACGGCTCACCTGGAATCTCCCACTGTGGCCGCCCTGATACAACCTATGTTGCAGGCTGACCCTGCTGCTGCTCCAGTCTCTGTGCAGGCACCCGCCTTGAGTATTACCTCTATAAGAGGTATGTCTGGTTGCACGCCACTTCCCCAGCGATTTGGGGGCGATCCAGTCCAATGCAGAGGGTTTCTCAACCAGGTTGAGATATACTTTGAGATGCTGCCCCAGGTGTTTCCAAAGGACAGAAGCAAAGTAGGTTTTGTGATATCTTTGCTTTCTAAGAGAGCCCTGGCCTGGGCAAACCCTCTATGGGAGATGCAAAAACCTGTTGTCTTGAGTTACCCTGAGTTTGTGGCTTAGTTTAAAAGGGTATTTGACATTCCCGCACGCTCCGCTTCTGCTGTCATGTGCCTCACGTCCATCAAACAGAGTACGAGAACTGTTGCTGACTACGCCATTGAATTCCGTACTCTGTCAGCGGAGGTTGCGTGGAACAATGAGGCCCTCGTGGCTGCTTTTTCTCATGGTCTCTCGGATACCATCAAGGATGAGATAGCAACCCGAGATATACCCACTGAGCTGGAGAAGTTGATCACGTTTGTCATCCTCATTGACTCCAGACTCAGAGAAAGACTCTCTTTTAAGGAGTGCTTGCAGAAGCCTCCTGTACGTTTGTGTTCGAGCTTTGCAGTCCTACCTGTGCCTCCCTCACCTCCCATGCCTCCTGGTACCGAGTCGTCAGTGAAGGTGAACCCATGCACTTGGGTTTCACATGTCTCTCTGCGGATGAGAGAACCCTTAGGAGGAGGGAGAGATTGTGAATTTATTGTGGCCAGGCAGGTGTCCAGGGAACGTCCGAACCTTGAGGTCCTGTCACGGACAGACCTTAGGTGGCATTGTTTCATCCCCAGTTATCCAGAAGGATAAGCCCCTGGTTTCTGGTACCCTTTTTTGGGTTAAGTCGTTCGTCGAGATATAGGCTCTAATCGAATCTGGGGCTGTAGGCCTGTTCATTGATGCTGGCTTTGTATCGAAGCACTCGATTCCGCTGCAGCTGCGTGATACTCCACTTGCCATTGAGGCTCTTGACAGGAGACCTCTACAGCCTGCCCATGTGACTCATGAGACGGTTCCGTTGTCCATGGCTGTAGGGACTCTTCACCATGAGATAACCCTATTCCAAGTTATTTCCTCACCTAAGTTTCCGCTGGTTATTGGTTATCCTTGGTTACAGAGGCACAATCCCTCTTTTGATTGGCACCGTGCTGAGGTTCTCTCCTGGCCACCACAATGCAGTGAGACATGCTTCCAGAAGGTAGTCAAGGTCCTGTGCATTTCTTAACTCTCCTCCCTGCCGGAGGAGTACCGCGATTTTAGCGATGTCTTTGACAAAGGTCAAGCCGGTAGTTTGCCTTCACACCGGCTGTATGATTGCGCAATTGACCTGCAACCTGGTGCTATACCCCCTCGTGGCCGGGTTTACCCTTTGTCGGTCTTGGAGGATAAGGCCATGGATGAGTATGTTGCAGACGCACTTTCTCAAGGTTTCATCTGCAAATCCTTGCCTACTGCTGATGCTGGTTTCTTCTTTGTGAAGAAGAAGAGCGGTGAACTGAGACCTTGTATTGATTATGGGGTCTCAATCGTTTCACAATTAACAATGCCTATCCGATTCCATTGATTACAGAGTTATTTAACCGCCTCAAGGGAGCAACGGTTTTCACAAAGCTTGATTTGAGAGGGGCATACAATCTTGTGAGGATTAAGGAGGGTGACGAGTGGAAAACTGCCTTTAATACCAGAACAAGCCATTATGAGTACCTTGTAATGCCATTTGGCCTTTGTAATGTCCCGGCAGTTTTCCAGGAATTTATGAACGATGTTCCACGGAGATTTGTTGCAGGTATGTGTGGTGGTTTATCCCGATGACATCCTCATATTTTCCAAGTCCCTGGAGAGCCACTACACAGATGTCTGTCGTGTGCTTCAGAAACTAAGAGAGAACAATCTCTATTGTAAACTGGAGAAGTGCGAATTCCTTCATGATTAGGTTAAATTCTATTTCCACTGCTGTTTTTTTTATGGCAGTCCTACAGTGGCGTCCTCTGCAGCGTTTCCTGGGCTTTGCCAACTATTATCAAAAGTTTATTTGTAACTTCTCGTCTCAGGTCAAGCCCCTGACTGATATGACCAGAAAAGACGATAACCCACAGAGTTGGTCTCCGGAGTCCATTAAGGCCTTTGAGAGTCTCAAGGCTGCCTTTGTTTCTGCTCCTGTGTTGGCATATCCAGATCCTATGTTACCATTTATCCTTGAGGTTGATGCTTCTGAGACTGGTGTTGGCGCCTTTCTTTTTCAATGTCCTACTTCTGAGAGCACTATGCATTCTTGTGGCTACTTTTCCAAGAAATTGTCACCTGTGGAATGCAAATACGAGATTGGTGACTAGGGATGAGCCGAACACCCCCCGGTTCGGTTCGCACCAGAACCCGCGAACGGACCGCAAGTTCGCGCGAACGTTAGAACCCCATTGACGTCTATGGGACTCGAACGTTCGAAATCAAAAGTGCTCATTTTAAAGGCTAATTTGCATGGTATTGTCCTAAAAAGGGTTTGGGGACCCGGGTCCTACCCCAGGGGACATGTATCAATGCAAAAAAAACTTTTAAAAACGGCCGTTTTTTCGGGAGCAGTGATTTTAATGATGCTTAAAGTAAAAAAAAAAAAGTGAAATATTCCTTTAAATATCGTACCTGGGGGGTGTCTATAGTATGCCTGTAAAGTGACGCGTGTTTCCCATGTTTAGAACAGTCCCTGCACCAAATGTCATTTTTAAAGGAAAAAATCTCATTTAAAACTGCTTGCGGGTTTAATGTCATGTCGGGTCATGGCAATATGGATGAAAATCAGTGAGACAAACGGCATGGGTACCCCCCAGTCCATTACCAGGCCCTTTGGGTCTTGTATGGATATTAAGGGGAACCCCGCACCCAAATTAAAATAAGGAAAGGTCCCTATATACTCTGAACAGCAGTATTCAGGCGGTGCAAACAAGACAGGGACTGTAGGTTTGTTGTTAAGTAGAATCTGTTTGTAATTTTGAACATTTTTAATGTGTTTAGCTCCAGCCAAAAAATCTTTTCTAAGCTTTTTGGAAAACATAGGGAAGGGTTATCACCCCTGTGACATTTGTTTTGCGTCTTTCCTCCTCTTCAGAAGATTTCACCTCACTTTTTTGTCCCAATGAAAAATGTTTTTTGAAAATTTGGGTTTTTTTGTGGAACAAGGATTGGAAAGCATCAGTGGAAAGGAGAAATTGTTTTCCCATATTAACTCTTACAGGAGAGAATTTCCCTTCCTTAGGGGTAGATTTCATCTCACTTCCTGTTGTCTCCTTCCGTTTGCAAGTAGGAGTCGTTTGTAAGTTAGATGTTTGAAAGTAGGGTCCTGCCCTATATACTCAGCAGAAATTTGGGCCTTAGGTGTTGCTGTGGCCAAAACACTGTAAGCCCTCACAGGGCCCTGCTGTGAAATATTAGATCAAGAATTGTAATTACATGCCCCTGTTGAACAGGAGCTGAAAAATTAGGCCTTAGGCACTGGTGCTGGTGCCACAACACTGCAACCCCTCACAGACACTCTAGTTGGAACGCAGGAACGAGCCCTGCTGCAAAGTATTGCATCAAAAATTGTAATTACACGCCCCTGTTAGACAGGGGCAGAAAAATTGGGCCTTAGGCACTGGTGCTGGTGCCACAACACTGCAACCCCTCACAGACACTCTAGTTGGAACGCAGGAACGAGCCCTTCTGCAAAGTATTGCATCAAAAATTGTAATTACACGCCCCTGTTAGACAGGGGCAGAAAAATTGGGTCTTAGGCACTGGTGCTGGTGCCACAACACTGCAACCCCTCACAGACACTCTAGTTGAAACGCAGGAACAAGCCCTGCTGCAAAGTATTGCATCAAAAATTGTAATTACACGCCCCTGTTAGACAGGGGCTGAAAAATTGGGTCTTAGGCACTGGTGCTGGTGCCACAACACTGCAACCCCTCACAGACACTCTAGTTGGAATGCAGGAACGAGCCCTGCTGCAAAGTATTACATCAAAAATTGTAATTACACGCCCCTGTTAAACAGGGGCTGAAAAATTGTGCCTTAGGCACTGGTGGTGGCGCCCAGAACCAAAAATGTTCTTACAAGCTATCAGCGTGATGATTGAGGAGGAAGAGGATAATTACTCAGGGATAGTCACTCAGCATCAGCATAGGCAGTCTTTGAAGGGATCTGAGATTTCAAAAAAAATTATTCGGTTACATCTGCATCAGGTGCTTGGTAGCTAGTGGTGATCCAAGACTGATTCATTTTTATGAAGGTCAGCCGATCGACCGAGTCGGTGGACAGACGCACCCTGTGATCGGTTACCACGCCTCCAGCAGCACTGAATGTGCGTTCCGAAAGAACGCTGGATGCAGGACAGGCCAGTAGCTCAATTGCATACTGTGCAAGCTCTGGCCAGTGATCCATCCTCAAGACCCAGTAACCCAGAGGATTTTCGGTGGGAAAGGTGTCCAAGTCTGATCTTGCCCCTAGGTATTCCTGCACCATGTAAAACAGACGCTGGCGATGGTTGCTGGAACCGATCATACCTTGGGGCTGCGGACCAAAAAATTGTCTGAACGCATCGGTCAGACGGCCACCTTCTCCACCGCTCCTTCTTTGACTGACCGAAGCCTCAGCAACACGTTGTCCAGAAACAGGAGTTTGTAACCTCCCAGTCTCTGGGAACGCGTTGCACAGACCTTTCTGCAAGGCCTCCCGAAGATGTTTCATCCTCTGCTCCCTCTGCGATGGCAAGATAAGGTCCGCAACCTTACCCTTGTAACGTGGATCAAGGAGGGTTGCCAGCCAGTATTGGTCCTTCTCCTTGATACCACGAATACGAGGATCCTTACGCAGGCTTTGCAGGATCAGGGAGGCCATGCAGCGTAGGTTTGCTGAGGCATTCGGTCCGGAGTCCTCTGGGTCACTAAGGACAACAACGTCCGCAGCCACCTCCTCCCAGCCACGTACAAGTCCATGTGTTCCTTGGGACTGATCCCTTAAAGACTGCTGATGCTGAGTGCCAGGCTCCACCTCCATACTGACACAATCTTCCTCCTCCTCCTCCTCCTCCTCCTCGTCCTCTTCCTGTGTGATCGGCGGGCACGCAGGAACACTGTCTGGATAAAGGGGGCCTTGAGAGCTAAGGAAGTCCTCCTCTTCCTGCCTCTGTTCTGCCTCAAGTGCCCTGTCCATTATTCCACGCAGCGTGTGCTCCAACAGGTGGACAAGGGGGACAGTGTCACTGATGCATGCACTGTCAGTGCTCACCATCCTCGTGGCCTCCTCGAATGGTGACAGGACAGTGCATGCATCCCTGATCATGGCCCACTGGCGTGGGGAAAAAAAACCAAGGTCCCCTGACCCTGTCCTGGTGCCATAGTCGCACAGGTACTCATTGATGGCCCTCTGCTGCGTGTGCAGCCGCTGCAGCATGGCCAACGTCGAGTTCCACCTGGTGGGCATGTCACAGATTAGGCGGTTCTTGGGCAGGTTAAACTCCTTTTGGAGGTCCGTCAGCCGAGCACTGGCATTATATGACCGGCGGAAATGCACAGAGACTTTCCTGGCCTGCCTCAGGACATCCTGTAAGCCCGGGTACCTGCCCAAGAACCGCTGCACCACCAAGTTAAGGACGTGAGCCAAACAGGGCACATGGGTCAGTTGTCCCTGTCGGAGGGCAGAGAGGAGGTTGGTGCCATTGTCGCAAACCACCATTCCTGCCTTAAGTTGGCGTGGCGTCAACCACCTCTGAACCTGCCCCTGCAGAGCTGACAGAACCTCTGCCCCAGTGTGGCTCCTGTCCCCCAAGCACACCAGCTCAAGCACCGCATGGCATCTTTTGGCCTGCGTACTTGCGTAGCCCCTTGAACGCCTACGGAGCACCGCTGGTTCCGAGGAAGAGGCCATGGAGGAAGAAGAAGAGGAGGGGGTGGAGGAGAGAGGTGTGTCACAATCAGCATTTTGGAGGCGTGGTGGCGGAACAACCTCCAACACTACTGCACCTTGTCCTGCATCCTTCCCAGCTGCCAGCAGAGTCACCCAATGCGCCGTGAAACTTAAGTAACGTCCCTGTCCATGCCTGCTGGACCATGAGTCAGCGGTAATATGCACCTTACCGCTGACCGCCCTGTCCAGCGAGGCATGGACATTGCCTTCCACATGCCGGTAGAGAGCCGGAATCGCCTTCCGTGAGAAAAAGTGGCGTTTGGGTACCTGCCACTGAGGAACCGCACATTCCACAAACTCACGGAAGGGGGCAGAGTCTACCAACTGAAAAGGCAGCAGTTGAAGTGCTAGCAATTTTGCCAAGCTAGCATTCAACCGCTGGGCATGTGGATGGCTGGGAGCAAACTTCTTTCGGCGGTGCAGCAGCTGGGGCAGGGAAATTTGCCTGGTACAATCTGACGTCGGTGTACCAAAAGCAGATTGCCCACAAGTACTTGGCTGTGACACACCTAATTCTACACCTTCATTCCTCTCACTGCAGGTCTCAGAGAGGACTGAAGGTCTAGTGGGGTTGGAAATCTCAGCTGATGAGGAGCAAGGAGAGATCGTCTTTGTTCTTTGGTGTGGGTCTTTTAGATACGCTTGCCAACGAACTGCATGGCAGGTCAACATATGTCTGGTCAAGCATGTGGTACCCAAGCGGGAGATGTTTTGGCCACGCGAGATACGCTTGAGACATATGTTGCAAATAGCAGCGGTGCGATCTGATGCACTCGTCTCAAAAAAGGCCCACACCAAAGAACTTTTTGAATAACGCGCAGAGACTGCAGCGCCCTGCACATGTGGAGCTTTGGGGTGTGATGCAGTCAATGTGCTGCCCTTAGGCTGGCCCCTGGAGGGCATCCTGCCTAGTTGGTGATGTGCCACCTCCTCCTCCTCCTCCTCCTCCTCCTCTCTCCTATCAGGCACCCACGTTGAGTCAGTGACCTCATCATCCCCTCCCTCCTCATCACTGGAGCAAACCTGGCAGTATGCTGCAGCAGGGGGAGCATGACTGCCAGATTGCTGTCCTTCTTGGGCACCCCCTCTGTCCGTGCTCATGTTACTGCCTTCATTGAGCTCAGTATCATCATCAGAGCCTTCCAAACGCTGGGCATCCTCCTGGAGCATGTACCCAACACTGTGGTCAAACAGTTCGAGGGAATCCTCATGAGGACATGGTGGAGCTAGGGAAGGAGTCACTGATGACATTGAGCTGAGGGAAGAGGCCGCTGCTTTGCCAGACAAAGCACCCTGGGCATGGGTGAGAGAGGATGAGGAGGATGAGGACGGCTTGGTCATCCACTCGACCAAGTCTTCCGCATGTTGCGGCTCAACACGGCCAGCTGCCGAAAAAAAGGCCAAGCGTGTCCCATGGCCACGTGCTGATGAGGATGCACCGTCTCCACGACCAGCACTAGACACAGAGCCTGCTTGCCCTCTCTTATTGGCTTGTGACTGTCTGCCTCTCCTTCTTGGCCTTCCAGACATACTAATGGCCTGTAGCTGCACTAAGCTGGGATAGAACACCTGTAATTTTCTTAAGGTAGCTTTATATACTGTAACCAGACAAGCCTGCCTGTCAGTAGGAAGATAACAGGAACGGATCTAGCTGAACACTGTGAGCAGGACGCACTGTACTAAATGTAAATAGTCTAGCTGCCTGACCGTGGTACTAATAGGATCAAAAAGAACACCTGTAATTTTCTTAAGGTAGCTTTTTATACTGTAACCAGACAAGCCTGCCTGTCAGTAGGAAGATAACAGGAACGGATCTAGCTGAACACTGTGAGCAGGACGTACTGCACTAAATGTATATAGCAGGAACGGATCTAGCTGAACACTGTGAGCAGGACGCACTGCACTGAATGTAAATAGCAGGAACGGATCTAGCTGAACACTGTGATCAGGACGCACTGCACTAAATGTAAATACCAGGAACGGATCTAGCTGAACACTGTGAGCAGGACGCACTGCACTGAATGTAAATAGCAAGAACGGATCTAGCTGAACACTGTGAGCAGGACGCACTGTACTAAATGTAAATAGTCTAGCTGCCTGACCGTGGTACTAATAGGATCAAAAAGAACACCTGTAATTTTCTTAAGGTAGCTTTATATACTGTAACCAGACAAGCCTGCCTGTCAGTAGGAAGATAACAGGAACGGATCTAGCTGAACACTGTGAGCAGGACACACTGTACTAAATGTAAATAGTCTAGCTGCCTGACCGTGGTACTAATAGGATCAAAAAGAACACCTGTAATTTTCTTCAGGTAGCTTTATATACTGTAACCAGACAAGCCTGCCTGTCAGTAGGAAGATAACAGGAACGGATCTAGCTGAACACTGTGAGCAGGACGCACTGTACTAAATGTAAATAGTCTAGCTGCCTGACCGTGGTACTAATAGGATCAAAAAGAACACCTGTAATTTTCTTAAGGTAGCTTTATATACTGTAACCAGACAAGCCTGCCTGTCAGTAGGAAGATAACAGGAACGGATCTAGCTGAACACTGTGAGCAGGACACACTGTACTAAATGTAAATAGTCTAGCTGCCTGACCGTGGTACTAATAGGATCAAAAAGAACACCTGTAATTTTCTTCAGGTAGCTTTATATACTGTAACCAGACAAGCCTGCCTGTCAGTAGGAAGATAACAGGAACGGATCTAGCTGAACACTGTGAGCAGGACGCACTGCACTGAATGTAAATAGCAGGAACGGATCTAGCTGAACACTGTGAGCAGGATGCACTGCACTGAATGTAAATAGCAGGAACGGATCTAGCTGAACACTGTGAGCAGGACGCACTGCACTAAATGTAAATACCAGGAACGGATCTAGCTGAACACTGTGAGCAGGACGCACTGCACTGAATGTAAATAGCAGGAACGGATCTAGCTGAACACTGTGAGCAGGACGCACTGCACTAAATGTAAATACCAGGAACGGATCTAGCTGAACACTGTGAGCAGGACGCACTGCACTGAATGTAAATAGCAGGAACGGATCTAGCTGAACACTGTGAGCAGGACGCACTGCACTGAATGTAAATAGCAGGAACGGATGTAGCTGAACACTGTGAGCAGGACGCACTGCACTAAATGTAAATACCAGGAACGGATCTAGCTGAACACTGTGAGCAGGACGCACTGCACTGAATGTAAATAGCAGGAACGGATCTAGCTGAACACTGTGAGCAGGACGCACTGCACTAAATGTAAATACCAGGAACGGATCTAGCTGAACACTGTGAGCAGGACGCACTGCACTGAATGTAAATAGCAGGAACGGATCTAGCTGAACACTGTGAGCAGGACGCACTGCACTGAATGTAAATAGCAGGAACGGATCTAGCTGAACACTGTGAGCAGGACGCACTGCACTAAATGTAAATACCAGGAACGGATCTAGCTGAACACTGTGAGCAGGACGCACTGCACTGAATGTAAATAGCAGGAACGGATCTAGCTGAACACTGTGAGCAGGACGCACTGCACTAAATGTAAATACCAGGAACGGATCTAGCTGAACACTGTGAGCAGGACGCACTGCACTGAATGTAAATAGCAGGAACGGATCTAGCTGAACACTGTGAGCAGGACGCACTGCACTGAATGTAAATAGCAGGAACGGATCTAGCTGAACACTGTGAGCAGGACGCACTGCACTAAATGTAAATACCAGGAACGGATCTAGCTGAACACTGTGAGCAGGACGCACTGCACTGAATGTAAATAGCAGGAACGGATCTAGCTGAACACTGTGAGCAGGACGCACTGCACTAAATGTAAATACCAGGAACGGATCTAGCTGAACACTGTGAGCAGGACGCACTGCACTGAATGTAAATAGCAGGAACGGATCTAGCTGAACACTGTGAGCAGGACGCACTGCACTGAATGTAAATAGCAGGAACGGATCTAGCTGAACACTGTGAGCAGGACGCACTGCACTAAATGTAAATAGCAGGAACGGATCTAGCTGAACACTGTGAGCAGGACGCACTGCACTGAATGTAAATAGCAGGAACGGATCTAGCTGAACACTGTGAGCAGGACGCACTGCACTAAATGTAAATACCAGGAACGGATCTAGCTGAACACTGTGAGCAGGACGCACTGCACTGAATGTAAATAGCAGGAACGGATCTAGCTGAACACTGTGAGCAGGACGCACTGCACTAAATGTAAATACCAGGAACGGATCTAGCTGAACACTGTGAGCAGGACGCACTGCACTGAATGTAAATAGCAGGAACGGATCTAGCTGAACACTGTGAGCAGGACGCACTGCACTGAATGTAAATAGCAGGAACGGATCTAGCTGAACACTGTGAGCAGGACGCACTGCACTAAATGTAAATACCAGGAACGGATCTAGCTGAACACTGTGAGCAGGACGCACTGCACTGAATGTAAATAGCAGGAACGGATCTAGCTGAACACTGTGAGCAGGACGCACTGCACTAAATGTAAATACCAGGAACGGATCTAGCTGAACACTGTGAGCAGGACGCACTGCACTGAATGTAAATAGCAGGAACGGATCTAGCTGAACACTGTGAGCAGGACACACTGCACTAAATGTAAATAGTCTAGATAGAAGATAACAGGAACGGATCTAGCTAAACTGAATACAGTGTATATATATATATGCAACACCTGGGATGCATATATATATACACAATACACTGTAAGTGCAGCTAACTGACTGACTGTTCTGCCTAATCTATCTAACTCAAATCAAATGACACTGTCTCTCTCTCTCTCTATCTCTCAGCACACCGGAACACACACTACACAGGGCCGCCGTGCAGGCGGCCTTATATAGTGTGGGGTGTGTACTAAATCCCCTGAGCCATAATTGGCCAAAGCCACCCTGGCTTTGGCCAATTACAGCTCTCTCTACTGACGGCGCTGTGATTGGCCAAGCATGCGGGTCATAGTGCATGCGTGGCCAATCATCAGCCAGCAATGCACTGCGATGCCGCAGTGAATTATGGGCCGTGACGCGCCACACGAATTTGGCGCGAACGGCCCATATCGTTCGCAATTCGGCGAACGACCGAACAGCCGATGTTCGAGTTGAACATGGGTTCGACTCGAACACGAAGCTCATCCCTATTGGTGACAGAGAGCTGTTGGCGATCATTTTAGCCCTGAAAGAATTCTCATTCTTATTGACCATAAGAATCTCACATTCTTGTCTGAGGCTAAATGCCTCTCTCCCAGAAGGGGATGGGCTCTTTTCTTGTCAAGTTTCAATTACACTGTCTCATTCTTACCCAGTACTAAGAATGTAAGGGCTGATGCCTTGTCACTGCAATTTTCCTCCACTTCCAAGTTGGAGTCGGTTTCGGCTCCTGTGATTCTTCCTGATCGTATTCTGGCTACGGTTCGCACCAGTATCACTTCTCCTTTGGATGACAAAATTCTTGCTGCTCAGGTCCATGCTCCTCCTGAGAAACCTTGTGAATGCTGCTTTGTCCCAGAGAGTCTCCGTACTGCCGTGCTCCAGACTTACCATTCTCCCAAGGCTGCTGGCCACCCTGGGAGGAATCAACTCTTTTTAGCCATTTCCCAACAATTCTGGTGGCCTAGTCTACGTGCTGACCTCCAGAATAAAAAGAAGGTTCTATTGATTTTTTAGACCCTGCTGTATTTGTGCAAATGTTTTTCAAACCAATATATTCGCAAAAAATATACTACCACAACTACACAACCATTATTAGCAGATACAAACAAAGCTAATTTTAAAAATGTCCTGCTAAATTCCAACTAAATATAAAAGTTTTGCCTGTATGGAGTTAATACATAACACATATTTGTAATTTTTACAATGTGCCTTTTTGAAAAATTTAAAATCGAACGTACGCAAAACTGTTGATATACAAATTTCTCTAAAAATCTGAAGGTTTTTCCCTTACAGTATTCATAATTTGTGAAAGACCCCCCAAACCATATATTTTCTGAAAGCATAGGACCAGTAGAGTAAAAAGAAGGTTTTTTAGGTCCCACTATATTTGCGAAAATGTTTATTAAAGCAATAGTTTAGCTAAAAATACACTAAAATCATTATAAGCAGATACAAACACAGCAAATTTTACAAACTTCCTGCTAACTTCCTACTAATTATAAAAGCTTAACCTGTATTTAATTAATAAATAACAAATATGCGTAAACCATTATTAGCAGATAAAAACAGCTAATTTTACAAAATTCCTGCTAAATTCCAACTAAATATAAAAGCTTTACCTGTATTTAGTTAATAAATAACAAATATTTGTAAATTTTAAATTGCGCCTTTTTGAGAAATATTGAAAACCGGATGTACGCAAACGTTTTAGGAAATCTGGAGGTTTTCCTTTTTCACTTACAGCTTTCAGAATTTGTAAAAGACTCCCCCAAACCATACCTTTTCTGAAAGCACATGGCCAGTAGAATAAAAAAAAGGTGCTACTGATTTTTAAGGCAGCACGATATTTGCACAAATGTTTATCAAAACAATATTTTCGCTAAAAATACACTAAAATCATTAATAGTGCACATAAACACAACAAAACTTCCTGCAAAATTGCTACTAAAGCCCCATTCACATATGGCATACTAAAGTGTATGCCCACAGAAGGCCATATTTACCTGCACAGGGATGCAGAGGTGTTCAATGCATCCCCGAACAGGCAGTCTCATTTATGTCAATTGGGATGCAATGGCTGCACAGGCATACCTGCTGTTCCCTATCTGACATCCGTGTGGGTACATGACCCTGAATGCAGACAGTGTGCGCTCAGGGACATGCATGCGGACCTACATGGATGTAAAATTGGGAGCAACAGCTCTGTTCGTGTAGGTGCTACATCCTGAATGAAATCAATGGGACTGCCTGCACAGAGATGCATGTAAAACCTGTGTATCCCTGTAAAGGTATGCTGTGTATGCCCTGTGTAAGCAAGACCTTAGGCACCTTCCACACAAGTACACCTGTCCATTTTTTAGGCATGCCCAATCGGACCACCCATTGTTCTCTTTGGAGAGGCTGATGTAAATGGACATGTGTCCGTTTACACCTGCCTGCATCCGATCCAGTCCAGTCTGCTAAAAACTGAGGGATGGGGATCCCATTCCCCATCCATCTAGCAGATCGGATCGGATCCGATGGAATTGGACAGGTGGTCCATTTCCATCTGACTGCCCCATAGAGAATAGCGAGCTATGTCCGTGTCTGCTCTGTATCAGTGGAGCAGACGCAGACCTGTCATCCGCCTGAGCAGGCAAATCTGCTTGACAGAATCCGCTCCATGTGAAAGGGGTCTGACCATGATTGGCCAGTCCATTGGGTGCAGGGTGCCGGACTCATACTTTTGTATGAGTTTTTTTTTTTTTTTTGTTCAAGCCACATAATTAGACCCTGAGGCTCTAATTGGCTTGAAAAAGGTTTCTCTTGGGACGTAGAGCACTGCACCCCGAACCCACCCACTTGTTGCAATAGAGAATTAATATTTGCTATTGTCTTCTGGCTTCTCCATTTGTTATTGTCTTCCTCCTTCTCCTCCTGGTCAATCAAGACAGATAGGGTTGGCTGGGAGGAGATGCTGAGGAAGCCATGGAGGGGTGAGTGCTGGGGGGGGACCATCACCGTGGGGGGGTGGGTGTGGGCGGGGGGGTCTTTGGTTTTGGTGAGATATCAGAGGTCTAAACAGACCCCATATCTCTTTTTATGAGACAGAGAAAGGGACTGAAGATAGTCCTTTTCTCTGTAGCACTTTACTTAAATGAATAAGAAATCTGTATAGAGCAGTAATGGCAAACCTTGGCACCCCAGTTGTTTTGGAACTACATTTCCCATATTGCTTATGCACTCCGCAGTGTAGTTGAGCATCATGGGAAATGTAGTTCTAAAACATCTGGGGTGCCATGGTTCACCATCACTGGTATAGAGATTCCTAATTCATTCAGAAAATGACAGTGGGATACATTGTAACACTCGCGGTTACTATGTATCAGCTGGGGGGGAGGTCAGATCGGGTGGAAGGGGGGATCAGTGCTGGGGGGGAGAAGGAGGGTGAAGGAGATAGGAGTGGAGAGCGAGGAGGGGCAGTTTAAGATGAAAGGGAGTGGTGGGAGGTGGAGCAGCAGGGGACAGGGAAGCAGCATCATGATATACAACCCCATTTTGACTATGATGATTGTAATCAAGCCTCCATTCGAACCTGCATATTAGTAAGAAAAAATGAATAACAAGATATAAAAAAGGAAATAAATTTAACTCTAAAGGGCAGAAAAACATAAACCAAGGGGATATGAGGATGTATACCCTCATGTCCAAACCAATATTAAATAAATAAAGGACAACAAGCCAATTTGGTAAAGAGATTTTCAGTCTGTCAAAATAACACTTTAGGGAAGAGGAAATCCTGCATGTTTACCTCTACAGTCATTTCTAGATCATGTTCAATTAGACAGTTCATTACATGTGCATCTAAAAAATGTGGTATATCTCATCACCTGCCCTTGTGGCAAAAACAATATGTAGGCAGAACTACTAGATCAGTCTTGGTACACATTAATAATATCAGGAAAAGTACAAAGGAACATATGGTTCTTCTACATTACTCTTGTTGTCATAAGAGGGGGCCCTCTTTCCTGGCTATAGAGAAATACAGTATGTTGAATCCTGGAGAGGAGGGTAGATCAAAAGGTGGGTCTCCCAACATGAGACCCTTTTCATTTATGAGTTAAGATCTTTCACCCCACATGGCATGAATGTTGACTGGGATATTACTATTATACAGGATTTATATAGCGCCAACAGTTTGCGCAGTGCTTTACAACATGAGGGCAGACAGTACAGTTAGAATACAATTCAATACAGGAGGAATCAGAGGGCCCTGTTCGTGATAGCTTACAATCTATGAGGGAGGATATAATTGCAATTATTAGTAACGCATGGTTCCCCCCTCATCCATGTGATTGGTAATGTTTATAGAAGTTTATTTCTCTATTTGTCCAGGTGTAGGCTGTGGTCCTATTCATGGTGCACTAATCTCTATTTACAGGATTTGAACTGTTTGTTTTTGGATTATACTCACCTTTTTAACCACTTACTTACTGGGCACTTAAACCCCCCCTCCTGCCCAGACCAATTTTCAGCTTTCAGTGCTCTCACACTTTGAATGACAAATACACAGTCATACAACTCTTTACCCAAATGATTTTTTCTGTCCCTTTTTTCATACAAATAGAGCTTTCATTTGGTGGTATTTGATCACCTCTGGGTTTTTTTATTTTTTGCGCTTTAAATGAAAAAAGACAGAAAATTTATAAAAAATTGCATTTTTCTTTGTTTCTGTGATAAAATTTTGCAAATTAGCAATTTTTCTTCATAAATGTTACATATCTTTGGTAAAATAACCCAAATTAGTGGATATTATGTGGTCTGTGTGAAATTTATAGAGTCTACAAGCTATGGTGCAAATCATAAAAAAAATATCACATCTGATGTACTGAGGCCTATCTCAATTCTTGAGACCCTAACAAGCCAGGAAAGTACAAATACCCCCCAAATGACCTCTTTTTGGAAAAGTAGACATTCCAGGGTATTTAGTAAGAGGCATGTTGAGTTATTTGAAGTTGTCATTTTTTCCCACAAATCTTTGCAAAATTAAGATTTTATTTTATTTTTATTTGTTCTTTCACAAAATTGTCATTGTAATAGCTTATTTCTCTCACATGGAATATGCATACCACAAATGACACCCCAAAATACATTCTGCTACTCCTCCTGAGTATTACGATACCACATGTGTGGGACTTTTTCACTACCTGGCCACATACAGAGGCCCAACATGCAGGGAGCACCATCAGGTGTTCAAGGAGCATAAATTACACATCTAACTTGTTGACTACCTATTACACTTTTGAAGGCCCTAGAGCACCAGGACAATGTAAACGCCCACAAAATGACCCTATTTTTAAAAGCTAACACCCCAATGTATAATCCATGAGGCATGATGAGTGTTTTGAATGGTTCATTTTTTTCCAGAAGTTTTTGGAAAGTGTGGACAAAAATGAAAACACATTTTTTTTACACAAAGTTGTCAGTTTATAAGATATTTCCAACACATAGCACGTACATAGCAAAAATAACACCCCAAAATACATTCCGCTACTCAGAGGCCTAACATTGAAGTAGCACCTTCAGGCGTTCTAGGAGCATAAATTACACATTTCATTTCTCAACCACCTAATACACCTTTGAAGGCCCTGGAGCACCAGGACAATGGAAACTCCCACAAAATGACCCCATTTTGGAAAGCTAACACCCAAACTTATAATCTATGAGGCATAATGAGTCTTTTGAATGGTTTATTTTTTTCCAGAAGTTTTTGGAAAATGTGAAAAAAAAATGAAACTTTTTTTACACAAAGTTTTCCATTTATAAGATATTTATAAGATAGCATTTACATAGCAAAAATAACACCCCAAAATACATTCTGCTACTCCTCCTGAGTATAACGATACCACATGTGTGAGACATTTACACAGCCTGGCCACATACAGAGATCCAACATGCAAGGAACACATAGCATGCACATACCAAGAATTGCACCCCAAAATACATTATGCTGAGCAAAGGGTAAACAAAAAATTACCTGTGGTTTTAGTAGTGCAGTTGTCCACAGGAGGATAGCACTGGTCCAGGCAGCAGGCAGGGACTTGGTCAGCAACAGCGAACACAACTGTTCAGGCAGCAGGCAGGGATACTGTCCATTTATAGTCCAGGGTCAGTGCAGGCAGAGATATTGTCAGCAGTGCCAAAAATATTGGTCCTGGTAGTAGGCAGGAACATGGTCCATGTGCTGTAGTCAGTCCTACAGGCAGCAGGCAGAAGTAGGACCTCGTTCAGGACAGAATGGGGACAGGGGGAGAGGCTTCTCCCACCCAAATCTCTTTGAAGCCTCCGAGTCTCCAGACCCTAATCTAGGAATGAGAAAACAAAGAAAATTCTTTTCTTTATCCAGAAAAACTATTCTGGAGCCCCTCACATATGTGAGACCCCGTGTTGAATCCCACTAGTCCAGTTGCAGGGTACAAGATCAGTCCAAGAGGCAAGCAAATAACATGGTCAAACAGTCCAAGGTCAGTTCCAGATGAGGCAGAGGTATGTACAGAATTATTAGGCAGAAGCATGGTCAAATAACAGTCCAGGGTCAGGTCCAGATCAGGCAGAGGTTTGTACAGAATTGGTAGGCAGAAACATGATAGAATAACAGTCCAGGGTCAGTTCCAGATCAGGCAGAGGTATGTACAGAATCAGCAGGCAGAAGCGTGGTCGAATAACAAGCCAGGGTCAGTTACAGAGCAGGCAGTGGCATAAGGGGTGTGGAGGTGTGTGAAGGCAGGAACTGAGGATTACGTTTACCATACTTCACTAATAAGTTACTGAAGTATGGTAACGACGAAAACATTCACCTATGCAGAGACCTGTTTGGGAAGGACAATAGGGGCAATAAAAAGATTTGTCTCTTCTGACTCCTCTACTGGTACACACCCGACATCTTTTTTGACATCTTTGGCTGGTTGGTTTGGGAGATATTTTATCGGGAAAGTGGCGTTCGGAGAGTCGACTAAGAACATCTGATCGGATGTTTTTAGGTGGGCCGTTTGGGAATACAAGGGCAGTGTAAATTTCCTCCTGGTAGCCAAGGAAGGGTTGAGGGTTTTGGGTGGAGTTGTGGTAAATGATATAGGAATTGAATATGGCTAATTGAAAAAAAAAATTGCTACTTTTTTATACCAATGGTATGTCCATCTTGTGGCAAGGTATGGTTTGAGCATTTGGTCGTTGAAGTCAACTCCCCCCATAAACAAATTGTATTCATGGATGTATGTTGGTTTTTGGATGGGGCCATTCCTTCTGGGGATATCCACATAGGTGTTATTGTGGATTGAAGACAACATGTAAACATCAACTTCACTGCCAGAATCTCCTTGTTTCGCAGACTTGCCATCTCTCCTCTTCTCAACTTCATATTGACAAGTCTTTGAGGAAAGCCCTTCTTTCTTATGGTGCCACATGCTGACATCTTCATCCGGTGAAGGTTGTGGAACAGGGGCAGACTCGTGTAGAAGTTGTCTATGTACAAGTAGTATCCTTTGTTGAGTAGGGGGTATATGAAGTCCCAAACAACTTTCCCGCTGGATCCCAAGTAGTCAGGGCAATTAGGGGGTGGAGCTTGGTGTCCTTCGCTTCGTACACTATGAAGGCATATGTGTACCCTGTGGCTCGGTCACATAATTTGAACACCTGCACCCCATAGTGAGCCCTTTTGCTGATGATAAATTGCTTGATTCCCAGCCTGCCGCTAAATTTAACAAGGGACTCATCCACACATATATGTTTGTTCGGGGTAAAACAACTGGGGGAAAATTTCTGAAAAATAGTTTAGTATTGGGCGAATTTTGTAAAGCCTGTCATAATTTGGGTCATTTCGGGGAGGGCACTGGGTATTGTCACTGAAATGTAGGAACCTTATGATCATCAGATATCTGGTTCTGGGCATTACTGCGGAGAAAATCGGCATGTGGTGGATGGGGTGGGTTGACCAATAGGAACGTACTTCATTTTTTTTTGATGAGTCCCATATTAAATGTGAGACCCAAAAAAACCTTGAACTCCTCCACTGTTAGGTCTCTCCACTTGTAGGGACGGGCATAATAGGATGTTGGATTACCCGAAATAAATTGTTGCGCATACAGGTTGCACTGGGCCACAATTGACACCAACATGTCCTCTGTAAAAATTAAATTTAAAAAATTGATTGGGGAAAAATTCTCTGTGCCCACCTGGACTCCTGGCTGGGCAGTGAAAGGGGGAACGTTAGCTTCTCTTAAATTAGGAGGAAGTCACAAGGGGTTCTGAAGGGCATAGGGAAGGTTGGTATGGGTCCTAACCCTTTGAGGCTGAGATGACACCCCACTGGTACTTGGCCTTTCTTGCCGAGGTACTGCGATGCTGGTGGATGGCCCTGCGGTGCTGGTGGATGCCACTGCGGTGCTGGTGGATGCCTCTGCCTCCTCACCAGAACTCCTTCATTTGGCGGGCAGAATATCTTCCTCCTCTGAGTCTGTCAGTGTTCCACTACTGAGGACTGGCTCATAATTTACGTCAGACTCAGAATCCGAATTTGAAAGGGAATCCTGAAAAAGAGAGCTCCTCATTGCTCTTGTCGGCCATGGAAAGTATTTGGTATGCCTCCTCTGCGGAAAAGTATCTTTTGGACATGGATGGTTGCTGGTGGTGATGAGACTGCACAGGTGTGTGCTAAGCCTGCACTGATGGGCACTGATGAGGCGGCACTGATGAGCACAGATGTGCACTGATGTGCACTGATTGATGGCACAGATGTGCACTGATGAAGCGGCACAGATGGGCACTGATCACACAGATGTGCACTGATGAGGCAGCACGGATGTGCACTGATGAGGCGGCACAGATGTGCACTGATTGCACAGATGTGCACTGAGGCGGCACAGATGAGCACTGATGAGGTGGCACAGATATGCACTGATGTCCAGATCTTCCCCACTTTGGAGGATCTGGATGCGGATTTTAAGTCTACATGGGAGAATGTTCTACAAACATGTGTACGTAATCTCATGCAGATACTAATAGATGAATATACGAAAAGATCCAAAGCATTGGACATTGAAATTACTAAAACGTGTGAACGCACCAATCAGTCACAAACAAAGAGAAAAAACTTAAAACCCATCTTGAATCTTTTAACAAAAACATTCTCACTAAAAAAATTTTTAAATTCCACAGAGACACAAATGCATTCGAAGCCGGAAAGGCTTACAAATGGAACCAAAACAACAAGACGAATAGGAACTCCAATATACCTCAGAACCCCTTCTCCAACAAACCTTTGTCCCACATTCCCCCCGTTATCACTTCCAAAGTGAAACCCACTTTAGGCACCAAACGCCAATTCCAAGGCGACTCCACTCAGGATCAGAAATCTAAAAAATCAATTCCAGATAAGAAATTAAATCTGCCACACCCTATCTCTGCACATTCTGACAAAACCACCAATGGATCTATGCCTCTTCACTCAACACAGGCACATCCACTTCCCACTCCTCAGGACACCACCACCACACATGAGCCAAGTCGCAACGACTCGTCTTTTTTAGACCTGGTATTGGCCGGTCTCAAACCACCCCCACCGAATCTAAATACTTACACGCAAATGACACTATGACCGTTCACACTATCACATCCACACACTCGGACACTGATCTGAGCATCATAAACTTATCCTCTTATCCCCTATCAGAAAATGAAATATCCATTCTTAAAAAAGGATTGAATTTTTGTCCCAATTACAAGTTAGACAAATTCGAGCTCTACAAAGACCTCCAATTGTTTATCCGTAAAATAATTCTAAAAAAACTTTACCAGAAACAGGATACCAGAACCAATTTTACTCCCCAAGAAAATCGAGCTTTAGACCAGCTTGTCGCCTTGTTGGAGGAGAGCGATACAGCCGATCCAATTGATCAAATAGATCTCCCCCGAATCCTCCAATCAATAGAGGACTCAGATGTCCAATCACACTCTGGGGTCTCCAAATTAAAGAAAAAATCTGATCTCTGTCCGCCACCTAGTACATGTCCTAATGCAGCAGCTTTTCTGAAACTTGTCAATAACGACCTAGACAAACTCAAGATAAAAAAGAAAGGACCTTCTAACCTCAGTCCAGGAGAACTAGAGGCACTAGATTCCCTAAAGGCGAACAATAAAATCACCATAAAGCCATCCGATAAGGGAGGAAATGTGGTGGTCTTGGATAACGATCAATATATCAATATTTGCAAAAAAATTCTCAACAATATGGACTGGTACCGTCGTATGCCAGCCTCTATCGTTGAAAAATACAATAAAGAATTCTATACGTTGGTAGACTCCGCATTCCTGAACAACACAATCAGTAAACCCACTTGGACCTTTGTCAGAAACAACTTCCCCAAGACCCCCACATTTTATGCACTTCCTAAAGTGCATAAAAATCTGACAGATCCACCGGGTAGGCCAATAATCTCAGGTGTGGGCTCAATAAGTGACAACGCAAGCAAACTGATTGACAAATATCTTAGGCCTCTTGTAACTTCGTTAACATCCTATGTAAAGGACACAAGTCATTTCTTGCAAATCCTGGACCATTTATTTGTTTCAGATCAAGCCCTCCTAGACACGATTGACGTGGAGACGCTTTACAGCTCCATTCCACATGAACGAGGTTTGGCAGCAATTAGACTTATACTCCAACAAAAGTTGGGTTCTGATCCCGTATACAACGAATTCATCATTGAACTGCTCGAGTACATCCTCACCCACAATGTTTTCACCTTTCATGGCTCCCACTACCTCCAGGTGCAGGGGGTAGCGATGGGGACATGTTATGCCCCATCGTATGCCAACCTGTACCTGGGGGAGTGGGAGAAGGCCCTCCTTTCCGACGGGAGCCTTACCCAATACACCAATCACATTCTAGGGTGGTACCGATACATAGACGACATTTTTGTTGTATGGGAGGGCCCCCCGGATGTACTCGAGCAGTTCATATCTAGGATGAACAAAAATTAATTCAACCTGACATTTACCATGTCCTTTAATAATACTCAATTAACCTTTTTGGACATTGAAATCTTTAAGGATGCACAGGGTAAACTCTCCAGCAAGTTATTCAGAAAAAGCACTGCAGGCAACACCATACTGCATGCTGCCAGCTTCCACCCTCAACCCTTGATTGATTCCATACCTTACTCGCAATATATCAGGATCAAACGCAATTGTACAGATAACGAAACTTTCCTGAAAGAAGCAGCTGCCTTACGAGACAGATTGTTAGTACGTGGATACTCTCACAAATCTCTAAAAAGGGCGTTTAAAAAAGTAATCAATAAACCTAGGCAAATGCTCCTTCAAACAACTAAACAACAAAAAGATACACATCAATTAAGCATTATCACAACGTACAATCAGCAACACCACCAAATCAGAAGAATAGTTGAAAAATACTGGCACTTATTGGCTCTTGACCCTGGCCTCGGCCACTTAGTGCCAGAAAAACCCCACTTTACATTCAGGAGAGCTACTTCCATTGGCGACAAGATCACCAGCAGTGAGTTCAAATCAACGAGAACTCATTGTAAGTACAGGGGCACATTTGCATGTGGCTCTTGTCATTACTGTGGATACATGTTGACCCAAAAAAAACCCACTCTCCCAAATGGGAAAATATTCTTTCCAAAACATTTCGCAAACTGCAGAACCACTGGAGTGGTTTATCTACTCCAGTGCAACTGTGGTTGCTTTTATATAGGAAAGACTAAACTAGAGTTTTGGCGAAGAGCATACAGGCACATTGTATCGATGAAAACGGCCGACCCTGATCTCCCCCTGGGTCGACACGTGTCACTGGTACATGGAGGCAAGTTTCCCCACATTAAATTCTTAATTTTGAATCGTATACACCCCAGCCCCAGAGGGGGTGACTGGAATAAAATCTTACTCCAGAGAGAACTAAAATGGATCCATCTACTGAAGGCCACTATGTCCCCAGGCCTCAACGAGGCCGTTTGTTTTAAACCATTCCTAGAGGATTTTAACTCCGGTGGAATGGAAAAATAATTTCATGATTACTAACATATATACCTGCCCCCCCCCCCCCCCCTAGTTCACCACCTAACAACAGAGGTTAGCTGGATGTCACTTGTCTCTCCTCCTCTTTCCCTCTATATTGTGGGTACTATTTCATTTCCATTCTCTCAACTGTTGGTAACATCATTTAGTTGTTCTTCTTTTTGTGTCTGATGTGTACACCAAGCTGTGCGTTCTGCCATATACGTGACCCCCCTCTTTTTCCTACGGTTATCTCCGTAGGCATGCCGTATTATCGGTTTTATATGCCTGTATCCCATTTACTTACAGTTTTGTTACCTTGAGGGGTGTGGAGGAGTGTGGTGGTATTTACTGCCTCTCTCCTCCCCCCCCCTTAGCTCCCAATGAACATTTAACCATCGATAATTTATACCCAAACCACTTAATGTACTACAAATCATACTATCATGTATTATATGGGGCCACGTATTTGACATACATAATCAGCTTGGGGGTTCCCTATAGGAACCATCCATTTGTTAACATATTACTTGCTAGTTACTGTTGTACACTTTGTTTTATGATTTGATGTACTCTCAACTATGGTTAGGTCTTTTCTAGTTCAATGTCTGATTCATATTCTCCCTCTCGTTATGTTCATGCATAATACAACAGCTGCATGTAATGACCGTTATGTTTATCCTGTTATTACTAGAATGGATTAGGTATATAGATCTCTCTATTGCTTATTGATAATATAAAATATATTAGATTGTGTCTGCCTTTGTCCAATACTCACTACCTTTACTGCATCCCAGTCCCTGCCCATTTCTAAGAGACCACTTTGATTAGGTACTGGTGAGCTCAGAATCACATTCTACTCTCATGGGTTTAAAACTCCTTTGTGCTGCTTTCTAATCCTTATTACTCATGCATATCTATTATAAATGCCCTGGTTCGGGTTGGCGATTATGTAATTAACATCTCCATTCTTTAGGATTTTACTTTTATATGTTCTCTGTCTTTGTATCTAGTCCCCCTTTCCCCGCCCCTCCCAGGGAGCGTGTGGCCCGAGCGATTGCCCGGCACGGAAAGCCGCCCAGGACTGTTCCCAGGGCGGAGCCATGGGAGGTACCAGGGCGCTCTTCCATCCACGCCCATTGCCTCCATGTTGCCACTCCGGCGAGCATGCTCAGTTCGCCGGAAGGGCACTTCCGTGTCGGTGGGGTGGGTGTGCGCGACGTCGCCCCAACGTCATGACGTTCACGCATGCGCGGTGGGGGCGGTGCCGCGCATCCTCGCCTCGGGGGGTCTTTTACAAGGCTTCCCAGCTGAGGGGCTCCACAACACAGCTGTGCGTCGTTCCGACGCCGGCTGATTGGAGCCCGTCCATTACTTAAATCGGCTCCACTCATTCCCAGTCAAGGCGCTTTACATGCCGGACGCTGGGATGCGTGGTTAGCCGAACCTACAAATAATCTACTCAAGGTATTTATTCACTTCTTTTATTACCCTCCTAATTGGGATTACTGTTACATCTTCAGGATTTTTCCCCTCATTGTTGTACCTACATAGCTACACTTTTGTGTGCTGACACCTTTTTGCTGCTCTCCAGTCTGCAAAATCTGTGTTCCCTGCAAGCTAAGCATAGTATATTGGCTGATCTAGTAACATACTCAACTCCTATAAACTTATTATATGCTGTTATGCTATAATTGGTAACACCACTTCAAGTTCCTTAACATGGAACTATATAACTATTTATAATCTATGCATACCATGTACTCATTGGCATATACTAAATGTATTTCCTATGTAATGAGTTCTTACAATATTGTGCATACACCAAAGACTCTGAGCATTACAAGCTATACAATACTTATACTCATTGACTTGCACTAACTATACTTTTTTTGCATTGAGCTTTGAAAAATATTGCTTGTACATGTAGTACTTTGAACATGTACCCCATTCTTTAAGTTCCTTCTACATCAGTTTGTCATTTAACCTTTTTCTAAGGCATTTGTAATGGATCCCCTCTTTACGGTACCTTAACTTTTTATTTTTAGGGGCGCCTCCCTCGACCCCAGTATATCGCTCTGGCTTATGCGCGCCCGGTTCGGGCGGGATGGGTGAACTGGTACATCCCCTTATGGAGATTGCTGCTTACCAACTTCTAGCTTTTACCACCTAAGAACAGCTCCCGTACCCACTATACCACAACTGCCCACCATTCCACCTTGCCTTTTCTCGTGGTCTCTTTTTTAATAAAAATCTCCTTTTCAGAAGTAATCAATGAAACTTTTTCAGGTAGGTGATCAATGGATCCAACAAATATTAAATACCCCGAAACGCGTCGGGCTTGAAAAGAGTTTCTCTGTTTCCCTCATCATTGTTTACTGTTTGATGTCTATTATGTTTACTAAGTATTACCATTATGCTACTTAGGATATCCACTCTGTTTTTAACAAATGTATTTCCTTACTTAATAAATATATATTCTTTTATATTGTACAAGTGCCGGGACAGTCCACTTAGGGGAACCCGTTGTCTTATGTTTGATATGCACTGATGAGGTGACACAGATATGCACTGATGAGGCAGCACAGATAGACACTGATGAAGCAGCACAGATGTGCACTGATTGATTGCACAGATGTGCACTAATGGGGAGGCACAGATGGGCACATATATGCACTAATGAGGTGGCACTGAGGTGGCACAGATGGGCACTGATGAGGTGGCACAGATGTGCACTGATGAGGCAGCACAGATGGGCACTGATCGCACAGATGTGCACTAATGAGGTGACACAGATGTGCACTGATGAGGCGGCACTAATTGAGAGCACGCGGGGAGCGAGGAAAGGGGAGGACATCAATAGACTTAGTCCCGGCAATGTAGATCCGCGTTGTGGTCGTCATTCGGCTATAGCGTGGATATGAAGTATCTGAATCTGAAGTAGGTAATATATTATTTTTATCTATGACATTTTTACTTAGTCTCTGTTTATATTATGGATTTGTTGTATATGTATTTTTTTTCTTTCTAATTGTCCTTTATTTATTTAATATAGGTTTGGACATGGGGGTTTGATATGGTTTGATACTGCGTCTTGGTTAATCACTTTATATATATCACGGCCATTTTGAGAATTAAAGCAAGGTTTAGATGGCCTATAGTTTGATTTGGCAATATTGTTCTCCCCTCTTGAGTGGACAATTTATATGGCATGGTGGCAAGCGTGACCTCCATGCCCCGATGACGTCAAGTGTGATGAAATGCATAGGGCGGGGCTTACATTCAAGACATCACCACACATGCCTAAACCAGAATACAGTTGGAGCCAATACCGGAATCAGTATTTTTATATATCTAAGCGCTTATTTGTATTTTTAACATTGTGAGTGGCTAGCTTTCTACTTATCAATAAATCAATCAATAAATCAGTACACAGTTTTACAGTTTTACACTATGCGGGTTTTCCCAGCTCTTTTCTCTTGTATATCATGAAGCAGGGAGTAAAAACTATTACATCCCTTTGTAAAAACAGCAAACAGTACACGCATAAACACTGGTTAGACACACATTAAACCCTTTGATCACCCTAGATGTTAACCCCTTCCCAGCCAGTGTCACTAGTACAGTGCATATTTTTAGCACTGATCACTGTATTAGTGTCACTGGTTCCCACAAAGTGTCAATTAGTGTCAGACTGCCTGCCATATTATCACAGTCCTGCTATAAGTCGTTGATCGCCGCCATTACTAGTATAAAAATTCCAGTATATATACCATAGTTTGAAGACGCTATAACGTTTATGTAAAGCAATGCTTATAGGTTTTTTTTTTACCAAAAACATGTAGCAGAATAAATGTATGAAGAAATTTGATTTTTTAAATTTTTTTAATTTTTTTGTTTTATAGCAAAAAGTAAAAAATATTGTTTGTTTTTCTAAATTTTCAGTCTTTTTTTGTGTATAGCACAAAAAAATAAAAAATAATGAACAAATATTACCAAAAGAAAGCTCTATTTGTGGGGAAATAATTATGTAAATTGAATTTGTGTACAGTGTTGCATGACCGCATAATTGTCAGGTAAAGTAATGCAGTGCCAAAAAGCAAAAAAATGGCCTGGTCATAAATCTTCCAGAGGTCAAGTGGGTAAAGTATATTACAATACATATTTTTAAGCCATGAATGACCTACTACAAACTATGTTACATGGTATCAGATGCCAACAGTGATATTATTCATCAGAAGTACCTAATCCAGCTATTGTGGTTTTTAAGAATTGTCAAAAAAAAACAATATTTATGTATTGCTATGCCAATGCTGTTATAAAATGAAAGTGTATGCTGTGACTAGACATGTGCATGATGAAAAAATTAGTTCTGTTTAGTTTAGATTAGTTGATCTAGTTATTTAGTTTTGTTAAATTTGGTTACTTCGTATTCGGGATTCGTTTTTGGAATTAGTATTCGGAATTTGTTTTATGTCTTTTTGAAATCTTCTTCAAATTTACCCTTTTTTTTTTTTGATTTGATACAGTTTGAATCGGCCGAATCAAAAACGTTCATTTTTTTTTTCAAATTGAATGTGGCAAAGTGAACAAACACTAGAAAAATCTTCATCAAATTATTACAATGGCTCTTTAAATCCCCTTTGGCTTAACTAAAACAGCATTATTTCGAAATAGTACTCTCAGAATCTCCGAATAATGAAAGATTTGGTCCGAATATTTATTCGGAACAGATCAAACCGCACATGTCTAGCTGTGACCATAGAACTCCTTTAATGGTCTTTTCTTTTTAAGGGGGTGATCTTACAAAGCAAAACATACATGAATCCACATGATTTGGTCCTCTTCTCCTCTATGCCACAATGTGGGCAGGCACCCCTACATCACATAGTGCCAGACCAACTTTGGCCATTGGACCTCCATCATAGGTGGTGTGACATCGACAAGGGAGGCAGGGGAACAACTGGTCAAAGTCCTTCAAGAAGAGCCGATTGCAGGATGGTGAAAAAAAGGTTTTACTTTGTGTTATAGCATCTCCTTAAAAAAATAGCATTAAATCCTTTGTCAGCTTGGCATAAAAAGGGGAGCTCGTGCATTTGTTTTAATTTAACAACTGCATGGAGTTGGGCTTTAAGCAAACAAACACTATTCATAATAAGCCATTACCAATTCACCTGAGACATCCTTGTGTTCTCCAACAGATCTCATGGCACAGCGTAATATTCAAACATCTTTGTGTTTGCAGCAAGCATAGTGTCTTGTCATAGTCTTCTGATTAATTTGCTAATTAAATACCCTTTATAGCAAACATTCCGGTATGTGACAAAACAATTTATTTATTCACGTATTGCGCAGCCACCTCTGACTCTGTACTCTGAAGAGCTTTTTACTGAAGAACAACAGGCCACTATTTGTATATAATATCATCTCTGCTCCCTTGTCACCTAAATCCTGCTAGGGGCCCATGAAATGAAAGAAATCTATTGACAATACTTAGAGTAACAATGCATTCTGTGAGAAACAATAGCTGCAACATATGGACCAAAATCTCCGGCAGAGAATGAATGAGATGATGAAGCTATTCCATTTCTCTTTCAAAATCATGTTTTCTGCTGATTTCCCTCAAGTTAAAAAGTCGTCATTCCATACAAACAAAAACAAAAAGCTCTAATGAGTAGATCTCTCAAAAATGATTATGTTTCAGACATCGCTGAAGTGGCAGGGCCATAAAGAAGAGTTGTTCAATTTTAAAGCCAGGTTTCTTTCATCTCTCACCACCAGTCTCTTGATAATCTTGAGCTGATTAACCCCCCGGGCCTTTTAGAGAGCCATTTAAACACTAATGATAACAAGGCTTTCTCATCAAAAGTGCCTGCAGTACCACGCACTGCATTGACATCTCTAGTACACTTATAACCACGGATTTTGTACCTGCCGGGATGTTCACTGACTAGAGTGTTCCGGTGTTTAAGACTACTGAAAACAACAGACTGCAAGCTTTATCGCAATGCTGCAGATTGTATAATTGTGGTAATACCAATGAGGAGAGCCAGTGCCAAGTTTATCAAAGAAAGCTATACTTTGAAGTTGTAAGTAAGGTACTTATTACTAGAGCTTAGTAAACATTTATTTGATTATATCTTGAACTTGAAAAAAAAAGTTCTAGAAGAAAATTACTAACATATTATATTATTTTATTGTGAAAAACAAAAAATAACTATTTGTTGACTGCAAATTCTAAATGCACACACGATCGAAATTTCCGACAACAAATGTTCGATGGGAGCTTGTTATTGGAAATTCTGACCGTGTGTAGGCTCCATCGGCCATTTTTTGTTGGACTTTCCGACAACAAAAATTTGGGTGCTGGTTCTCTAATTTTCCGACAACAAAATCCATTGTCGGAAATTCTGAGCGTGTGTAGACAATTCAGACGCACCAAATTGTCTTCTTTCTCTTCTTTATAATGCTAGAATAATGAAGTTGTTTTGCTGCTCATATTCACACAGAGTTCTTACAAACTGATTTCTTTATTATTTTTTGTGATCTCCTGAATAATATTTGTTATTTTTTTCGTCAGATCTCCATAATAATGTTTAAAATTTGTTTTTATAGTGATCTTTTTTTTTTCTTTTATCAAGATCTCCATTTTTTTATGTTTTTGTTTTTTATGAAGATCTCCTGGTTTTTTTTTTATATTTTTTTTTCTACTGATCTCCATAATATTTTTAGTCGTTTTGTGTGTCAAGTTACCACAACACTATTATTAACTTTTTTAACCTCAAGGAGGTTGTTTGGTGTTGGTGTTCCTTGTTAATTTGACATTGTATTTTTGTACCTGCCTACTCACAAACAAACTGTCCTTTTTGAAGTAAAACACATAGGCAAGTATTTGTGTAAAAAACAGCCATTTATTAGGGGTCATAACAAAATAAAGAGGAAGGCACCGCTGGATCAACTGATGAAAATGACGAAGCCTTTGTACCTCAGTGCACACATCAACTACTTTACAATCAGAATTGACAGCATGAGAAGTCAATACAATAGTGAGCACAATCCGGTCCAAGACTCCAAGAGATCAGGAACAGCAGCAGATGACATATATGTCCCCAGGCTGTGGTCTTACCACAGCCTGCGTCTTTTGTCAGACCAGACTGAACCCAGGCCATTACTTTCTTGTCTTCCTTCCACACTTCCTTCTACGCTTGCTTCCAGGCTTGCTTCCAGACTGTGGCTGGAGATGGAGGAGGAGGAGGACAATGGTCAAACTCACAAACCTGTGTCACGTACCTGGTGGGTTTTGAGCCTGAAATGCAGAGAGAGGCCTCCCCTACGGCTCCCACTCACGGCCCTCTGGAATAGGGACAGAGGGCACAGGAGTGAGGAGTGGTATGAGTGCCTGGCAGGATCAACAGTCCCTCCAGAAGTCCAGGAATAGTTAGGAACCAGGAAACTGCAACTGGAGTGAAGACTGGAGACTGGAATGCTGACTGGAGCCAGGAACAACAGCAGGTAAGCAGGCAGAAGACTGGAATGCTGGACTGTAACCAGGAACACAGCAGGCAAGTACGCTGGAGACTGGAACGCTGACTGGAACCAGGAACAACAGCAGGTAGCAGGCTGGAGACTGGAATGCTGGACTGGAACCAGGAACAACAGCAGGTAGCAGGCTGGAGACTGGAATGCTGGACTGGAACCAGGAACAACAGCAGGTAGCAGGCTGGAGACTAGAATGCTGGACTGGAACCAGGAACAACAGCAGGTAGCAGGCTGGAGACTGGAATGCTGGACTGGAACCAGGAACACAGCAAGCAAGTAGGCAGGTATCAGGGATCAGGCAGAAGGATCGTCAGATGGGCCAGTGATCGGTATCAGATGGACAGTTAAGGTACCAGGGATCAAACAGGCGGTCAGGGGGCAAGCCAGAGGTCAGATGCAGGCAGATAGCTGGGATGGTCACAAACAGATAGCCGGGTCAAATAACAGGTAGTCTCAGATCAGGTTTAAACACATAGAACGCTGCAGAGCAGACAGCGGGGACTGAGTGTGACAGGCAGGTTTAAATAGCCCGCCTGGCGCCAACAGAGATGGCGCCAACAGAGATGTGCATCTGCGGGCGCAATGGCGCCCACAGACGCGCACCAATGAGCCTGGGACACCGATTACTGGCAGGATCTTGCTGACATTGCCCCCCCAAGGGGCAGCCTCCGGATGCGCCTTCGGGCAAATCTTTAGGGATGGGACCTTTTGAAGGATTGCAACAGACTCTCAGTGTGGATATTACCCTCGGGCTCCCAAGAATTTTCTTCGGGTCCAAACCCCTTCCATTTAATCAGGAATTGATCTTGATTATTTCTCCTTCTGTAGTCCAAGATAGATTCTACCTCGAATTTCTTCCTCGCCATCTACCAGAACAGGATCAGGGGGATCCGTACTTCGACCTGGAAATGGGTTGAAAATGGAAGGTTTTAGTAATGATACATGGAATACCGGGTGGACCTTCAGTGAGTCAGGAAGTTCTAGTTAATATGCCACCTCATTAATCTTCCTTCTGACAGGGAATGGCCCCAAGAACTTGGGACCCAAGTTCGCCTCCTCTTTTCTTGTCAAAAGTTATTTTGCTGTGTTCCTGGGTCCTGGTCATGGTTTCCTGTAGAATTTGGTTGTTGGTGGCAAAGAAATGTAATTTTTCCTGAACTGCTGGTACTGTACATTCAGGGAGAGAATTAGGTAAGAATGAAGGATGGAAGCCATAATTTGCGAAAAATGGAGTTTGTTTGATAGTGGAGTGAATGGATTTGTTGTAGGCGAATTCAGCCAATGGGAGCAAAGAAATCCAGTCATCTTGGGCAAAGGAGGAGAAACAGCGTAGGTATTGTTCGAGAGTTTGGTTTGTTCTCTCTGTTTACCCATTGGTCTTGGGATGATAGGCAGGGGAGAACGACAGTTCAATATTCAGGGCTTTGCACAGAGACCTCCAGAATTGGGAGGTAAACTGTACCCCCCGATCTGAGACGATATTGGCCGGCACCCCATGGAGTCTGATGATTTCTTTGATGAATACTTGTGCTGTTACTGAAGCTGAGGGAGTACCCTTCACTGGAACAAAATGGGCCATTTTTGACAGTCGATCTATGATCACAAAGACGGTGGTATGGCCCCTCACCGGAGGTAGCTCAACAATAAAATCCATGGCCTGTCTGGGACAGGCAGAGGTCTTAGTAGCCCCCATGCCTTTTTTGTAACCCTTGCTCCTAATGCAGGTTGTATAGGATTCCACAAATCTTTTGCAATCCTCACGTACCTGAGGCCACCAAAAGGTACGCTTTAACCAGATCAGTGGTCTTGGTTATACCGAAATGCCCAGCCAGTGCATGATCGTGACAGAGCTCCAATATGGACACTCGTAGGCTTTCAGGTATGTAAATCTTGTCTTCGTGCCAAAGTAACCCATCTCTGATCTGTAGTTCTGGCCCAACGGAAGATCCCAGTCCTGTGGAAGCTTACTTAATTTGTGAGAGCAGATCTCCCTGAAGCAGAAGAAAATTCCCTGGGGACACGATAGTGTCCGGAGGTGAAATTTCTTGGGGTTTGTGCAACATCCGGGATAGGGCATCAGGTTTAGTGTTTTTGGAACCAGGGTGTCATGAACCTGGTGGAGACTGAGCTGTAGAGAGGGCTTCTCTTGCACCTCCTGTCTAGCACCCCTGATAGAGATGACAGGGAGTGAAAGACATAGAGTGGCACGAGGGCCGATGTAGCAGGTGGCTCAGGACGGGTCTTGGCAGGAGCCCGATAGCTGCAGATTACCAGACGGACACTGAGGACTGGAACTCCATGTTGCTGGGACAGCAGGCTGAGTCGTGGTTGGTACAAAAGCCAGGAGGTCATCAACAGCCGAGCAGAGAAGGTACTGGAACATGAGACAGGATCAAAGACGGGATATAGGCCAGGTTCGGTACACAGTCGGGCAGTGCGGTACAGGAGCATGAAGCAGGGACAAGGTCAAAACACAAGCTGGGGTCACAGGAAGGCAGGCAGAAGTCCAAGAGGCATCTCAGGTACAAGCCAGGTCAAACACAGGAACACAGGAACAGATCAGATTCAGGTAACAGGTACTAGCTGAAAGACCACTCAGCAAGGCTCATGTGTCAGTGTTCAGCTTAAGTAAACTATTTGGCACCCAGAAGTGTCCTGCTAGAGGGTGGTCATGACAGAGACTCAGGATCTTGGGGCACAGACTCGGGGGTATGAACACTTTTCTATTGTGTAAAAATAGACCTTCTTGTTCCTGAAAACAGATGCCCGATGGCAAAATGTCCCTTGTGGATGCTTGCTTGAGCTGGGAAATCAGGTCTACTTGTAGTAATAGAAAACTTTGTGCCGGAAGGATTGTGTCTGCCTGGTGGGATTCTCCTTCCTCTCAGCTTGCCATTCTTGGAGCCTGGCCTAAAAGTTATGTGAAAGGAGAAACGGGAAAAGAAAAGCGCCCACCTGGCCTGCCGAGGTCTTAACCGCTTAGCTGTTCTAAGGTATTCCAGGTTCTTATGATTGGTAAAGATCAAAATTGGGTGGGCTGCTCCTTCCTGCAAATAATGCCATTCCTCCGGGGCTGTCTTTATGGCTAACAATTCACGATCACCCACATCATAGTTTCTCTCTGCGGGGCTAAGTTTCCTGGAGAAGAAAGCAATGGGGTGCAGTAGAGACTTCGCCCCCTGGCGCTGGGACAGGATGGCACCCACAGCATTCTCTGATGCGTCTACCTCAAGAACATATGGTGATGCAGGGTCTGGATGTCACAAGATGGGAGCTGAGGTAAACAGGCCTTTCAGTTGGTCAAAAGCGGCTTGTGCAGCAGGTGTCCACTGGAAGCGAGTATTCTGTTTTGTTAGTTGGGTAATGGGCGTGATAATGGCGGAGAAATCCTTAATGAATTTGCGGTAGAAGTTGGCAAACCCAATGAACCTCTGTGTACTCTTTCTGTCTGTCAGAGTGGGCCATTCTAGGATGGATTTGACCTTTTGGGGATCCATGGAGATGCCTGAGGTGGAGATGATCAGTCCCAGGAATTGGATGGTGTCTTTCTCAAATTCGCACTTCTCGGCCTTTGCATATAGTCCATGATTTCTTAACTGACTGAGAACCTTTTTTACATGTTCACGGTGTGCCGAGAGGGAATTGGAAAAGATGAGGATATCATCTGGATACACAATAAGGAACAGATCAAGGAAGTCTCTATGTCATTGACAAAATGCTGGAATGTTGCTGGGGCATTACATAGCCCAAAGGGCAAAACAAGGTACTCATAATGTCCAAATCTAGTGCGGAAGACAGTTTTCCACTCATCCCCCTTGCGGATTCGTACGAGGTTGTACGCCCCTCGTAAGTCAAGTTTTGTGAAAACAACGGAAGTCTTGAAGCGTTGAAAAAGCTCCGGAACTAGAGGCAAAGGGTATCTGTTCTTGACAGTAACTTTATTCAATTCTCTGTAATCAACGCAAGGACGCAGAGTGTGATCCTTTTTCTCTATGAAGAAGATTCCCGCGCCTGCGTGGGATGTGGAAGGACGGATTAAGCCTTTTTCTAGATTCTCATCAATGTATTGGTGTAGTACCTCAAGTTCCAGTTCAGAGAGGGGAAAAATGCGCCCAAACGGAATTTCGGATCCCGGCAACAGTTCAATAGGGCAGTCGTATGGGTGATGAGTAGGGATGAGCCGAACACCCCCCTGTTCGGTTCGCACCAGAACATGCGAATCGGAAAAAAGTTTGTTCGAACACGCGAACACCGTTAAAGTCTATGGGACACGAACATGAATAATCAAAAGTGCTAATTTTAAAGGCTTATATACAAGTTATTGTCATAAAAAGTGTTTGGGGACCCGGGTCCTGCCCCAGGGGACATGGATCAATGCAAAAAAAAGTTTTAAAAACGGCCGTTTTTTTCAGGAGCAGTGATTTTAATAATGCTTAAAGTCAATCTGGGGGTCCCCTTATTAAAGGGGGCTTCCAGATTCTGATAAGCCCCCCGCCCGCAGACCCCAACAACCACCGGCCAGGGTTGTGGGGATGAGGCCCTTGTCCTTATCAACATGGGGACAAGGTGTTTTGGGGGGCTACCCCAATGCACCCTCCCAATGTTGAGGGCATGTGGCCTGGTACGGTTCAGGAGGGGGGCCACACTCTCGTCCCCCCCTCTTTTCCTGCGGCCTGCCAGGTTGCGTGCTCGGATAAGGGTCTGGTATGGATTTTTGGGGGGACCCCACTCCTTTTTTTTTTTTTTTTTGGCGTGGGGTTCCCCTTAAAATCCATACCAGACCTGAAGGGTCTGGTATGGAATTTAGGGGGAACCCCACGTCATTTTTTTTTAAATTTTGGCCGGGGTTCCCCTTAATATCCATACCAGACCTGAAGGGCCTGGTATGGAATTTAGGGGGACTCCCATGTCCTGTGGGGAATTCCCATGCCGTTTTTATCAATGAACTTCTATGTGTATTGTCGGCAATGCAATAGCCACAAGTAGTTTTAAATGGGTTTTTTCCTTCGAAATGTCATTTTACTGTCAGACTGTTTTAAACACGGGAAACATGCGCCCCTTTACAGGCATATTATAGACACCCCCCAGCTACAAAATTTAAAGGAATATTACACTTTTATTGTTTGACTTTAAGCATTATTAAAATCACTGCTCCTGAAAAAAACGGCCGTTTTTAAAACTTTTTTTTGCATTGATCCATGTCCCCTGGGGCAGGACCCGGGTCCCCAAACACTTTTTATGACAATAACTTGCATATAAGCCTTTAAAATTAGCACTTTTGATTTCTCCCATAGACTTTTAAAGGGTGTTCCGCAGCATTCGAATTTGCCGCGAACACCCCAAATTGTTCGCTGTTCGGCGAACTTGCGAACAGCCAATGTTCGAGTCGAACATGAGTTCAACTCGAACTCGAAGCTCATCCCTAGTGATGAGGGGGCAGAGTGTCTGCTCCTTGTTTATCAAAAACATCCAAAAACTCGTGATAAACTGCAGGTATGAGTTGTGACACAGGAGAGTCATTATGTACTGCCAGGAGAGGTGCAGATGTTATGGATATGGGATGAAGGCAGGACTGCTGGCAATAGGAAGAAGAAAAGGTAATTTTCCCAGTAACTTAGTCTATCAGTGGGTTGTGGGCCTGAAAGCAGAGAATGCCCAAGATAACGGGAAACAAGGGTGATGGGATAATATCCAGGCGTAGGTGTTCCTGATGACCCGTATCAGACGTAGCCAGTAGCGGGCAGGTCTCATGTGTTATCGGCCCGGACCTGAGGCGGGATCCATCAGCCAGGTGGATGGACAGCTGGTAAGTCTTTGTTTGCACAGGAATTTGGTGGTGATAAGCAAAGTCCTTATCCATAAAACAGCTGCAGGCCCCGGAGTCAACTATAGCTGGTACCTGAATGTTTCTCCCAGGGAGCTGAAGTGACAAGGATAGGGTGACATGAGCAGATCCCTTTGATCCAGAATAATTGGCAAGGTAGGCAGAGGAGGTGATCGCAGTCCTTGTGGGTCTCACAGGGCAGTTTTGGAGAAAATGACCCGCTACCCCACAGTATATACACAGGTCCATTCTGCTTCTTCGCAGCTTCTCAGTACTGGAGAGTGGAGAACAAAAAATTACCAATTGCATAGGTCTGGTTATGGTGCCAATCCTCTCTGCTCTCCTTTCCCTGAATTGGCGATCAAGCTGGATAGCAAGATTAATGAGGCCTTCAAGGGAGCTGGGAGCCTCCACTCGAGCAAGCTCATCTTTGACTCCTTTGGACAAGCCAAGGCGAAATTGATGCCGTAAGGCCGCATCTTTCCATTCAGAATCTGAGGCCCATAAGCGAAATTGTGCAACATAGTCCTCAGCAGGTCGATGACCCTGTCGCAAAGTATGAAGGTTGGATTCATCATATAATTGGGTCATTGCATCAAAGAATGAAGAAAGAGTCCAGGACTGAACTCTTTTGTTCCAGGAGTTGGTGGGCCCAAGATTGTGACTCTCCGAGAAGTAGGGAAATAACAAATCCCACCTTAGTGACTTCACGTGAGAAAGTTCTTGGCTGCAGGGAAAAGTAAAGTTCACAAGAGTTCTTGAATGCACGGAACTTTTGCTGATTGCCTGAGAATCGCTCTGGTGCAGGAACTCAGGATTGAGGTGGTGATATGACATGTGAGGATGCGGAAGCAGTCTGCTCAGATGTGGGGCGGTCTGGTGCGATAACAGGTGCAGGAGTCGCTGAGGCAAAAGCTTGAATGCAACTTTCCAGCTGTGCATGGTTCCTTTGCAGAGTGCTGACTGCCTGTGTGAGCGTGACAAATTGCTGGCGTAGCAGTTCAAAAGGTGAAGCCTCTTTCTCAGTCTCCGACATCTGGCTGAATGGTACTGTCACGTACCTGGTGGAGACTGAGCTGTAGAGAGGGCTTCTCTTGCACCTCCTGTCTAGCACCCCTGATAGAGATGACAGGGAGTGAAAGACATAGAGTGGCATAAGGGCCGATGTAGCAGGTGGCTCAGGACGGGTCTTGGCAGGAGCCCGATAGCTGCAGATTACCAGACGGGTACCGAGGACTGGAACTCCATGTTGCTGGGACAGCAGGCTGAGTCGTGGTCGGTACAAAAGCCAGCAGGGCATCAACAGCCGAGCAGAGCAGGTACTGGAACGTGAGACAGGATCAAAGACGGGATACAGGCCAGGTTCGGTACACAGTCAGGCAGCGCGGTACAGGAGTATGAAGCAGGGACAAGGTCAAAACACAAGCTGGGGTCACAGGAAGGCAGGCAGAAGTCCAAGAGGCGTCTCAGGTACAAGCCGGGTCAAACACAGGAACAGATCAGATTCAGGTAACAGGTACTAGCTGAAAGACCACTCAGCAAGGCTCATGTGTCAGTGTTCAGCTTGAGTAAACTATTTGGCGCTCAGATGTGCACGTGTGCGCGCGCGCCTGTGTGCACCCGTGCTTGCCAATACAAGTCCCTTTTACACACACTGGTGTGCCCATGCTTGTGTGCAGGTGCGCATCTGTTAGCCAGACTTCTCTTACACAGGGTGGTAAGTGACGTGAAAGGAGAACCTGGAGAAGAAGAGGGCCCACCTGGCTTGTCGTGGCTTCAGTCTTTTTGCAGATCTCAGATACTCCAGGTTCTTATGATTAGTAAAAATTAGGACTTGATGTGGGGCTCCTTCCAGAAGGTAGCGCCATTCTTCTAATGCAGATTTTATTGCTAACAACTCTCTGTCTCCTACATCATAATTTATCTCTGCCGCTGACAACTTGCGGGAGAAGAAGGCCACCGGGTGCAGCAGGGCCCTGGTTCCTTGTCTTTGGGACAGCACTGCCCCCACAGAAATTTCGATTGCGTCTACTTCAAGTACAAATGGCAGAGAGGAATCTGGATGTTTTAATACGGAAGTAGAAGTGAAGAGGACTTTAAGGGTCTCAAAGGCCTCTTGGGATTCAGAAGACCAGTGAAAACGTGTTCCCTGTTTGGTTAACTGGGTAATTGGAGTGATAATGGCTGAGAACCCTTTAATAAATTTCTGATAGAAATTGGCGAATCCAACAAACCGTTGGATCCCCTTCTTGTCTGTTGGGACCAGCCAATCCAATATTACAGCAATTTTCTGAGGATCCATTTTAATGCCCCTACTGGAGATGATTAACCCCAAAAATGGTATACTTTCCTGCTCAAACGCACACTTTTCTACCTTTGCATATAAGCCATGCTGTCGAAGCCGAGCCAACACAATTCTGACGTGCCTGCTGTGAGATTCAAGGGAGAAAGAAAAGATTAGTATATCGTCCAGGTAGATGATGACAAACAGATCTAAAAACCCCCTTAGAACGTCATTGATGAAATACTGGAACGTGGCAGGAGCATTACACAACCCGAAGGGCATCACCAGGTACTCAAAATGCCCATAGCGGGTACGAAAAGCAGTTTTCCATTCATCTCCGTCCCTGATACGGACCAAATTGTAGGCTCCGCAGAGGTCAAGCTTAGTGAACACGGTGGCAGTTCCAAGTCTTTGAAATAGTTCTGGTACCAGGGGGAGAGGATAGTGTTTTTTTACTGTAATTTTATTCAATTTGCGGTAGTCCACGCATGGTCGAAAGGTATGATCCTTTTTCTGTACAAAAAACATGCCCACGCCTGCTGGGGATGTGGACGGGCGAATGAAGCCTTTTTTTAAGCTCTCGTCAATGTAATCCTTTAATGTCCCTTGTTCTACCTCTGTCAGGGGAAAAATCCTTCCGAACGGGATCTCAGCTCCGGGGAGCAGCTCGATAGGGCAGTCATAGGCCCGGTGGAGTGGTAAGGTCTCTGCCCCTTGTTTACTAAACATGTCTAGAAAGTCGAGGCAAACTTCTGGAATAGACTGACGTATACTGGTGTCTGTGTCCAGGCATAGTAAGGTAGTGGCCCTATGAGCGTCTTGTGACCCGCAAAACTGTTGATAATAGGAAGAAGAAAAGGTAACCTCTCCTGTGGCCCAGTTAATGTCAGGGTTGTGCGCTTGTAACCAAGGCATGCCGAGGATTATAGAGAACAAGGGTGAAGCAATAATGTCCATTCAGCAACTCTTGGTGAGAGTTAAATATGGTAATGGGTATTGGAATGGTCTCTTGAGTGTCAGGTCCGGACTTGATGGCGGACCCATCAGCCAGGTGGATGGAAAGTCCATGGGCCTTTGGAAGAAGCGGGATCTGATGTTTTGCAGCAAAAGAGGAATCCATGAAACAGCTGCAAGCTCTGGAATCAATAATGGCAGGTATTTGCAGAGTCTTTCCTGGGAGCTGTAATGAGACAGAGAAGGCAAGGTAAGATGTGATCTTGGCCAGAGGAGCAACATAGTCAGTAGACAGGGAGAGACACACAGACGCGCACCAATGAGCCTGGGATGCCGATTACTGGCAGGATCTTCCTAACAACCTGGCTTTGGCCTGTGAGTTTGCCCCTCAACCCCTTATTTAGGGCTTGTAAGATAACTTCCTCACAGAAGAGGCATTGGCCCTCCTCAATTTCCTGCATTTTGCAGGCTGCCATGCAGTCCTCTCGAAGATTGGGAGGGGGGAGTTCTGAGGGCCGCAGTAGCCTGCCAAAATAGCCCAAGTGCTGCCTCCTCCAGATTCCTCCCCTTCCTGGGCCTTTTTTTTTAAGGCTGAGGGGAGGGACTTGAGATTCGATCAGGCTACTGGGCCCGGCCACCTCCTGGCTGCCACTTACCCCCGCCACCTCCTGGCTGCCACTTTCCACAGCCTCCTCCTGGCTGAGGCTTTCCTGTGTATGAAAAAGGGACATAGTTTTAGTTTTTGGTTCATCAATCACACACAAATTTCAGCTCATGACTGTTGCAAATTGAATGTTAATAAATAGAAAAGACTATCATTCTGACCCCAGCATTTTTCATTCTTGTCCCAATCATTTGTGGCCACTATTTTCTATTGATATATAAAACACTTTGTTAAATTAGAAATTAGTGATCAATAATAAGATATAGTTAACGTCTTCAATTTTTTGACAAGAAATATGTTGAACAATGCTATACCTGGCTCAAGCTGGGCTCCTCCACATCTTCCTGGTTGGAAGGCCCAGGTTGGATGTCGGAAACCTCAGCTGGGGTGGAAGGAAGTGTTAAAGGAAGACTGGGGAGTGCTGGCCTGTGTTTCCTCTGGCCTACCAGAAAACGCAGTCTGTCATAATACCACAGCCTGGGGACACAAATGTCATCTGCTGTTGCTCCTGATCTCTGGGAATCCTGGACCTTCTTGCACTCCCTATTATAAGTGCTCCTCATGCCACCAATTGTGGCCTTCAAATAGTTGATGGTTGCCGTGGGGATCTGCGACTTCTTTAATTCCAGCAATTGATCCAGCGCTGCCTTCCTCTTTCTTTGATTGGTACATGCCACAGACAGGGCAACTCCCTGTACATATCAATGAATATGGGGATAAAGTCCTGATCATTCAATAGATCCATTTTCTCTGCAAGACACAACACAAGACAAAAACCCTAATGTCAGGCTAAACTCTCCTAATCTTGTCCCAATATAGGCCTCAATCTATAAGCAGTATAGGCCCAAGTTAAAATTGTACCTTCGTTATCATGATTGGCGCTTCCACTACTCCTTCCTCAGCTCACAGATCATACGTATGACGAACGCGTGTTACGCTTTATATACATTGCGATGCATGAAATTCCGCCCGCCCCTGACCTCCTATCTAGTATATTTCCCGCCCCTTCTCTTTTGGCGCAGTGGGAGAGTACATGGCGGAGATAGAACAAGTGCATGAAGACAGCAGAAACAACGAAAGCCCAGAGCCATGAACGTCCGGATCCTGGAGGAGATTTAAGGCCTCGAATATGTCCTTTGTAGATGGTGGAGATGATGGACATCTTGAAGAGGGCCGACTATGATGGGAAGTATGGACCGTACCCAAACCCAAATGTGAGAAAGGCCAAGATCATGACTAAGGTTGTGAGAAGTCTCCACAGGAATTTTGGGGTACAACGATCCAAGGAGCAATTGAGGAAACGCTGGTCAGACCTGAAATTGAGGGAGCACAATCGGTACAGAAAGATCAGGAAACTGCTTCTAAAAAGTAAGTAGTTGTCATGTCTATTATTATTATTACTTTAGTGCTGCTCCATGTGCTTTTCTTTACTGTTGTACAGTTGAAAATGGCAACTTTCAGGTTCATGGGCACAGTAATCGTTCATAGTAAATATCATTCTTTCGCCCACTAATACAATGTTTTTGTCAGATACAGGTTAACTACATTTGTTCAGGCCTATTTGTATTCAAAGAAGTTTAGTACATTGTTGGCTAGATGGGTTTGCAATTACAATGAAATGCAAACTTGATTCGGTGTAAGGAGAGGACACTAAGCAGCTGTTTACACATATGGATGCAGGAGCACTAGTGTGGGACATCAGAACAAACTTTTTAGGGTGTCCCACACAGGTGCTCCAGTGGATACTAGGGGTGTCTCCATGCGTGAAACTTGACCAAAAAAGGTAAGTATTCCAGCTTGAAGAAAGGGTTAAAATCATGTCTTCAGTTTGGAACTCTGCCAAAACAGACAATTGTACAATTCCAAGCAAGGTTTCATATTTCTATTTCTGCCCTCAAATATCTGTGTGCTAAGTATACCTTTTTTTTATTCACATAGGGGAGAAAAGACTCAGGACATCAGAGGACACCAGGGACCCCCCACCTCCTAAAGAAGGGGAAATCCCCACACTACAACCAGAGGATGTGGGGGAAGGAGAGGTTTATGAAGTGGGCCAAATAGTGACCACAATAGGTGAGTGTCTGAGACCACAGCTTCAGGTAATAGATGGATGCCTGCATATTTATAATACATGGTGTGTTTTTTATTTTAGGTGCTGTGGATGTTGTGGAAGAAGAAACACATTTCACAAGTGCAAGTGCACACGTCCTCATCGGGGAGATCATGGTGTGCAATCGTGATTTACAGAAGATCAAAGAAGACATCAATGATGTGGAAAAAAGATTCAAAAACATCATTGATGAATTAGGCAGAATCTAAAACACACCAAAATGTAGCAAATTTTTGTATTTTTCGAACTTTTCTTTAAAAAATTGAAGATGCACACAGTGTGTCAACATGTGCTCTCTGCCATCACGGGATATCAATGTGCGCATTTTGTGGGTGCAACCCCTTTCTCACAACTAAAGTAGATAAGAGGAAGGGGTTGCACCCCCGAAACACGTCCATTGATCCCCCATGATGGGAGCTAGCACATGTTGACCTTAGGCATGGGATCAGGAGGAAAATCCCCATTTTGATTCTCAATTTGTGTGCATCTTCAAAATTTGGCTTTCACAGGGGTGACATCTAGGGATGGGCTGTCTGTTCGAGTCGAACATGGCTGTTCGCCGAATAGCGAACAATTTGGGGTGTTCGCGGCAAATTTAAAAAGCCGCAGAACACCCTTTAAAAGTCTATGGGAGAAATCAAAAGTGCTCATTTTAAAGGCTAATATGCAAGTTATTGTCATAAAAAGTGTTTGGGGACCTGCGTCCTGCCCCAGGGGACATGTATCAATGCAAAAAAATTTTTTAAAAAAGGTTGTTTTTTTGGGAGCAGTAATTTTAATAATGCTTAAAGTGAAACAATAAAAGTGAAATATTCCTTTAATTTTTGTACCTGGGGGGTGCCTATAGTATGCCTGTAAAGTAGCGCATGTTTTCCGTCTTTATAATAGTCCGAGAGCAAAATGACATTTCTAAAGGAAAAAAAGTCATTTAAAAGTGCTAGCACTAGTGCCGGCTATTAATGAATTGTCAGTCCCGACAATACATATAAAAGTCATTCAAAGTCATTGAAAAAAAAAATGTGTGGGGGTTCCCCAAAATTCCATTACCAGGCCCTTCAGGTCTGGTTTGGGGTAGCCCCCCCAAAGCACCTTATCCCCATGTTGATGCGGAAAAGGGCCTCATCCCCACAACCCTTGCCCGGTGGTTGTGGGGGTCTGCGGGCAGGGGGCTTATCAGAATCTGGAAGCCCCCTTTAACAAATGAGACTCCCAAATCCCGCCCCCCCCCCTGTGTGAAATGGTAATGGGGTACATTGTACTCCTACCAGTTCACCCAAAAAAGTGACAAAAAAGGTAAAAAAACACACACAGCTTGGCACAAGTCCTTTAATAAAAAAAAAAATCCAGCAATGTAATTCTTCTACGATCCACGAACGATACAGCCTCCTGCATAGGAGGCGCCCGGCAGAATGGCGCGTGACTTAGATGACAGTTCTTAACCACTTCAATACCAGACACCTTCCTGCCCAAGCCGATTTTCAGCTCTCAGCGCTGTAGCAATTTGAATGACAATTGTGCGGTCATACAACACTTTACCCGAACAAATTTTTTATTGCTTTGTTCCCACAAATAGAGCTTTCTTTTGGTGGTATTTTAAATAAAAAAGACTGAAAATTTTGAAAAAAAAACAAGTTTTTCTTTGTTTCTGTTAAAATTTTTTGTAAATAAGTACGTTTTCTTCTTCAATGACGGGCACTGATATGGCTGCACTCGGGCACTGATAAGTCGGCACTGATGGGCACCGATGAGGTGGCACCAATGAGGTGGCACTGATGAGGTGGCACTGACAGGCACTGATGGACACTGATAGGCGGCACTGATTGGTACTGATAGGTGGCACTGATGGGCACTGATAGGTGGCACTGATATGCAGCATTGATGGGCACTCATAGGTGGCACTGATGGGCACTCATAGGCAGCACTGATGGGTACTCGTAGGCGGCACTGATGGGTACTTATGGGTGGCACTAATGGGTACTTATGGGTGGCACTGATAGGTGGCACGGATGGGCACTGATGGGCACTGATAGATGGCACTGATGGGCACTGATAGGTGGCACTGTTGGACACTGATGGGTGGCACTGATGACACTGATGGGTGGCATTGCTGGGCATCACTGATTAAATTTGTTACATGATGGTGCCAGTCAGTGCCCACTTGTGGGCACTGATTGGCACAGATTGGGCATTTATTTGCACATGTGGATGGCCATGGGGTACATACCTGGTCATCCACATGTTGCCCCCTTCCTTGGTGGTCCTGGCGGCTTCCCTGGTGGTCCAGTGTGGGCATCCGAGGGGGGCTGCGCTAATAAACATAAACCCCCCTGTCAGGAGAGCCGCCGATTGGCTCTCCTCTACTCGCGTCTGTCAGAAACGAGTGAGGAAAAGCCGATCAATGGCTTTTCCTGTTAGCATCGTGATCAGCCGTGATTGGACATGGCTGATCACGTGGTAAAGAGCCTCCGTCGAAGGCTCTTTACTGACTTTACAGACTGACACACCGCACCACCGATCGCCACGATGCGTGCCCCCATGGGCGTGCAGCGGCTGTTTTCCTGAAGGACGTCATATGACGCCCAGTCAGGATAACTGAACCACCGCCCGGCTGTCATTTTGCTATAGGCCGGGTGGGAAGTGGTTAAATTATTATTATTATTATTCACGATTTATATAGCGCCAACAGTTTACGCAGCGCTTTACAATTCATAAGGAGGACAACACAATTACAGTACAGTTCAATACATAAGGTACAGGAGGGCCCTGCTCGTAACCGAGGGCAGGGCCACCCGTGATGTGGATGGGTGACCCCGCCCCCCTCTGATGCAAGGGGAAATGCCGGGGTTACCCAGTGACATGTACGGATGACCCCGCCCCCTCTGATGCATCACGAGAAACCACCATTGCATCAGAGGGGGCGGGGTCACCCGTACATGTCACTGGGGAACCCCGGCATTTCCCCTTGCATCAGAGGGGGGCGGGGTCACCCGTACATGTCACTGGGTAGCCCCAGAATTTCCCCTTGTGTCAGAGGGGGCGGAGTCACCCGCCCATGTCATGGGTGGCCCTTCTCTCGATTATTTAAGAACTGTCACCCGAGTCGCGCATCATTCTGCCGGGCGTCTCCTATGGAGGAGGCTGAATCGTTCGTGGATCATAGAAGGATTACATCGCTGGAATTTTTTTTTATTAAAGGACTTGTGCCAAGCTGTGTGTGTGTTTTTTTTTTACCTTTTTTGTCACTTTTTTGGGTGAAATGTACCCCATTACTATTTCACACAGGGGGGGGCGGGATCTGGGAGTCAGATTTGTTAAAGGGGGCTTCCAGATTCTGATAAGCCCGCAGACCCCCACAACCACCGGGCAAGGGTTGTGGGGATGAGGCCCTTCTCCCCATCAACATGGGGACAAGGTGCTTTGGGGGGCTACCCCAAAGCACCCTCCCAATGTTGAGGCCATGTGACCTGGTATGGTTCAGGAGGGGGGGAGGCGCTCTCTCGTTCCCCCCTCTTTTCCTGCGGCCTGCCAGGTTGCATGCTTGGATAAGGGTCTGGTGTGGATTTTTAGGGGAACCCCACTCCATTTTTTTTTAATTTTGGTGCGGAGTTCCCCTAAAATCCATACCAGACCTGAAGAGCCTGGTAATGGAATTTTGGGGGACACCCACGCATTTTTTTTTACATTTTTCAATGACTATCAATGACTTTTATGTGTATTGTCGGGACCGACAATTCATTAATAGCCGGCACTAGCGCTAGCACTTTTAAATGACTTTTTTTTCCTTTAGAAATGTCATTTTGCTCTCGGACTGTTATAAACACAGAAAACATGCTCTACTTTACAGGTATACTATAGACACCCCCCAGGTATGAAATTTAAAAGAATATTTCACTATTATTGTTTCACTTTAAGCATTATTAAAATCACTGCTCCTGAAAAAACGTCCGTTTTTAAAACTTTTTTTTGCATTGATACATGTCCCCTGGGGCAGGACCCCAGTCCCCAAACACTTTTTATGGCAATAATTTGCATATTAGCCTTTAAAATTAGCACTTTTGATTTTTCACGTTCGAGTCCCATAGACTTTAACGGTGTTCGCATGTTTGGACAAATTTTTTGCCTGTTCGCATGTTCTGGATGCGAACTGAACTGGGGGGTGTTCGGCCCATCCCTAGTGACATCACCCCATCTGATGAAGGCAAGGTCAACACAGTTTGGACATACTAATGTCTGATATTGTCTTCAATTTCTCAAAGTTGAACTCTGTAAGTTCCTGAGTTGTGTATTGTTTTATGTTTTTAAAAACATGCCTGTTTACCACAAAAAAAAAGATATTTTTACTGTCCAAAAAAAAAAAAGAATTCCAAAAATATGTTGGTTTGTTCAAAAACCCTTTTCTAAACACACATGTGAATGTGCTCAGAGTAAACATTTTTCTACTCAACAATGTGTGGCTTCTTCTTTTAATGCTCAATAGCAGTTTTTTGCTTACAATGGGGGTTATTTACTAAAGGCAAATCCACTTTGCACTACAAGTGCACTTTCAGTGCAGTTTCAGTGCATATTCAAGTGCACGTTTGCAGTGCACTTGTAGTGCAAAGTGGATTTTCCTTTAGTAAATAACACCCACAGTGCTTTATAATTTGCAACAATCAGGCCATTTTCCTCACTCCAAAAAATAAAATCATGGTGCTGAAAATGATGAATATTTTTTAGCCTTAATGCATTACATACATTAACAACAAAAACAAGGTGTGTGTGTAGCAGACCCACAACGTAATAGTTAGCTGAAGAAGAGATTGTCACCTCATGTACAGTTATATGCAAAAGTTTAGGAACCCCTGACAATTTCCATGATTGTCATTTATAAATATTTGGGTGTTTGGATCAGCAATTTCATTTTGATCTATCAAGTAACTGAAGGACACAGTAATATTTCAGTAGTGAAATGAGGTTTATTGGATTATCAGAAAATGCACAATATGCATCAAAATTAAATTAGACAGGTGCATAAATTTGGGCACCCTTGTCATTTTGTTGATTTGAATACCTGTAACTACTTAGCACTGATTAATTGGAACACACAATTGGTTTGGGGAGTTCATTAAGCCTTGAACTTCATAGACAGGTGCATGCAATCATGAGAAAAGGTATTTAAGGTGCCCAATTGCAAGTTGTTGTTCTCTTTGACTCTCCCCTGAAGAGTGGCAACATGGGGGCCTCAAAACAACTTTTAAATGACCCGAAAAGAAAGATTGTTCTACATTATGGTTTAGGGGGAGGCTACAAAAAGTTATCACAGAGATATAAGCTGTCAGTGTCTACTGTGAGGAACATAGTGAGGAAATGGAAGGCCACAGGCAGAGTTCTTGTTAAGGCCAGAAATGGCAGGCCACATAAAATATTGGAGAGGCAAAGACGAAGGATCGTGAGACCGGTCAAAAACAGCCCACGGACCACCTCCAAAGACCTACAACATCAACTTTCTGAAGATGGTGTCACTGTGCATCCTTCACCAATTCAGCGTACTTTGCACAGGGAGAAGCTGTATGGGAGAGTGATGCAAAAGAAGCCTTTTCTGCACACACGCCACAAACGGAGTCGCTTGAGGTATGCAAACGCACATTTGGACAAGCCAGCTTCATTTTGGAATAAGGTGCTGTGGACTGATGAAACAAAGATTGAGTTATTTGGTCATAACAAGGGCATGGCGGCAAAAGAACACAGCATTCCAAGAAAAACACTTGCTACCCACAGTAAAATTTGGTGGAGTTTCCATCATGCTGTGCGGCCAGTGCCGCTACTGGGAATCTGGTTAAAGTTGAGGGTCGCATGGATTCCACTCAATATCAGCAGATTCTTGAGAATAATGTTGAGGAATCCGTCACAAAGTTGAAGTTACGCCGGGGCTAGATATTTCAACAAGACAACGACCCTAAACACTGCTCAAAATCTACCCAGGCATTTATGCAGAGAAACAAGTACAATGTTCTGGAATGGCCATTCCAGTCCCTAGACCTGAATATCATTGAACATCTGTGGGGTGATTTGAAGCACCTGTCCATGCTCGGCAACCATCAAACCTAACTGAATTGGAGATGTTTTGTAAGGAGGAATAGTCCAAAATACATTCATCCAGAATCCAGACACTTAATACAGGCTATAGGAAGCGTCTAGAGGCTGTTATTTCTGCTAAAGGAGGCTCTACTAAATATTGATGTGATTTTTCTGTTGGGGCGCCCAAATTTATGCACCTGTCTAATTATGGAAATTGTCAGGGGTTCCTAAACTTTTGCATACAACTGTATCAAAGAACTTATGTTTGCACTATTGAAGAAAATGGCCAAAAAGAAAAGCCTATTGGATAACCTAGGAGACAGCTAAAAAAAACACAAGCAATAAATCAAAGGAAATATTTTTCTGTTTAAAATACACAGTTCTTTAAAAAAATTTTCTTATACATTTTCTGGCATATCAATGGCCCCCCTACCCGCAAAGTACTCCATATATTTTAGACAGACCTCGCGTGCGCTTTGGGGGAGCAAGCCAGGACGGCCAGCTTCAAGTCCTGTCAGTGTTTGGTCTTTAAATCTGGCCTCAGGCCCAACTGAGGCCACATAGTTCATAGGATTTCTCCTTAAAAAGTTGTGGAGAATGCAGCATGCAAGGATTATATGGTTAAGTTTATATTCCGCCATGTTGATTGACATAAGGAATAGGCGGAACCGGCTGGCTATTATCCAGAAAGCATTCTCCACCACTCTTCTGACCAGCCAAAAGTTAAAAACCCTCTGGTCCGGGGTGAGGGTCCTCATGGGGAACAGCCGCATCAGGTGATCACCCAGCCCAAATGCTTTATCAGCGACAAAGACGAACGGCAGACCAGCCATGTTGTCTTTCGGAGGAGGCAATCCCAAGCCACCACTCTGGAGCCATCCGTAGAACTGGGTCTGGGCGATGACTCCACCATCCGGCCATTCTTCCCCGCCTCCACATAGAGAAACTCATATGTTGCCGACACCACCGCCAACATCACTATACTATTAAACCCCTTATAGTTGTAATAGTATGACCCCCGAGTTGGGGGGTGGGACTATGTGGACGTGTTTCCCATCTATTGCCCCTCCGCAGTTGGGAAAGTCCCACTGCTGGGCAAATTGGGAAGCCACAGTCCTCCATTCCTGTGGCGTTGAAGGAAACTGTGGAGTGAAACAAGAAAAATAAAAATTAGTACTTTTGCACATAACATTGCAAGCAGATTAGACACAAACATTCTTGGCCAACATCAGTATAACATTTATTTTAAGGAGTATTTAAAGAAAAAAAACTAAGGTCCACTTATCAGATTCCTCCCCCCTTTCTGATGGCCCTTCGTACAAATTTTAGGGGGGGTGGAGATGTTTTGGACAGGTAACCCTCTCCACTTCATTGAGAGTTGAATGCATAAATAATGTGTGTTTCTTTGGCATGCCCCTCCTTACTTACACTATTGGCAGCCCACTGGACAGGTAAGAAATGTCATAATCCTAAAATATAAATACACACTGTACAAATTGAAGCACATTTTTACATTCTGCAATTACCTAACAAGATAATAGGAGAACAAAACTTTAAACGGTACCATTTGAAAGTATTCAGGCAGGCCCTTTCACTACATGCTTTGGTGAATTCATCCATAAATATGACCACAAAAGAGGTGGGTATAGTGTGTATGAGTTTGGCAAAGTCAGCAGATAGAGGATTGGTATCGGTTGACTTAGCGGTTGGGGGAAGGTGGGGTTCCAAATGATTTTGGGACCCCAAAAAAAAGCCTTGGGCACTCGGCCTAAATTTAACATTTGTACACATTTTAGAGGGTGTTTAGGGAATGCACTACTATGGAGCTGACAAAATACATTGTTAAGTGACTAGGCTAGGTGTGTATGGGCCCAGGATAGCATGCTGGGGAGGTTAGTGAAGGCAAATATGCATGAAGGACAAAAAAGGAACTTGAAAAACTTCCAGCATGCATGAGGATAAAGAGGACATTCACAGAATATTACAATCATGGTAATTAGGGGACGATGAAAGAAATACTGTACAATAAATTAGCAAACATTAAATACATAGAATGTGATGTTAAAGGAGAAATCTTACCTTAATATAGTCCTTCTGCAGGACTTGAATGATGGCAGAACAGGTCTCTGGAATAATGATCCCCAGAGCCTGGGGGAGATGCCAGTCGAAAACTTGATGTCCTGCAGACTTCCCCCTGTCACCAAGTACCGCAACATGGCGACTAGCCTCTGTTCAGGAGTGATGGCTTGCCACTTGCAGGTGTCCTGCTTCATAATATAAGGGGACAGTAAAGCCAACATTACTCCGAAAGCATTCTCCACCACTCTTCTGACTCTGGACAGCCGGTAGTTAAAAACCCTCTGGTCCGGGGTGAGGGTCCTCATGGGGAATGGCCGCATCAGGTGATCACTCAGGCCAAACACTTCATTAGCGACAAAGACGAACGGCAGACCAGCCACGTTGTCTACCGGAGGTGGCAATCCCAAGGCAATCCCACCTAGGTTTCCTCTGGTTATTGGTTATCCTTGATTACAGAGGCACAACCCCTCTTTTGATTGGCTCTGGGCTGAGGTTCTCTTCTGGTCGCCACAATGCATTAAGACATGCTTTCAGAAGGTAGCCAAGGTTCTCTGCACCTTTTCACTCTATACCGTGATTTTAGAGATTTCTTTGACAAAGATCAAGCCAGTAGTTTGCCTCCACACCGGTCATATCATTGACCTTCAACCTGGTGCGTACCCCCTGATGGCCGGGTTTACCCTTTGTCGGTCTTGGAGGATAAGGCCATGGAGGAGTATGTTGGAGACACACTTTCTCAAGGTTTCATCTTCAAATCCTCGTCTCCTGCTGGTGCTGGTTTCTTCTTTGTGAAGAAGAAGAGTGGTGAACTGAGACCTTGTATTGATTATAGGGGTCTCAATCGTTTTACGATTAAGAATGCTTATCCGATTCCGTTGATTACGGAGTTATTTGACCGCCTCAAGGGAGCAATGGTTTTCACGGAGCTTGATTTGAAAAGGGCATACAATCTCTTAAGGATTAAGAAGGGCAATGAGTGGAAAACTTTGTTTAATACTAGAACAGGCCATTATGAGCACCTCGTAATGCCATTTGGCCTTTGAAACGCTCCAGCAGTTTTATGTGTGGTGGTTTATCTCGACAATATCCTCATGGAGAGCTACAACACAGATGTCTGTTGTGTACTTCAGAAACTAAGAGAGAACAATCTCTATTGTAAATTAGAGAAGTGCGAATTCCATCGTGAACAAGTTAAATTCCTGGGTTATGTCATTTCCACTGATGGTTTTTCGATGGGCCCAGAGAAACTTTCAGCAGTACTACAGTGGCCCCGACCCATGGGTTTATGTCCTCTGCAGTGTTTTCTCGGCTTTGCCAACTATTATCGGAAGTTTATTCGTAACTTCTCATCTCAGGTCAAGTCCCTGACTGATATGACCAGAAAGGACGGTAACCCACAGAATTGGTCCCCGGGTACATTAAGGCCTTTGAGAGTCTCAAGGCTGCCTTTGTTTCTGCTCCTGTGTTGGCACATCCTGATCCTACGTTACCTTTTATCCTTGAGGTTGATGCTTCAGGGACTGGAGTTGGTGCCCTTCTGTCTCAACGTACTACCTCTGAGAACGCTCTGCATCCTTGTTGCTACTTTTCCAAGAAATTGTCACCTGCGGAACGCAATTACGAGATTGGGGACAAAGAGCTGTTAGCAATCATTTTAGCCCTGAAAGAATGGAGACATCTCCTGGAAGGTACCACTGTGACGGTTCTTATTCTTACTGACAATAAGAATCTCACATTCTTGTCTGAGGATAAACCCCATTCTCCCAGAAGGGCACGATGGGCTCTTTTCTTGTCAAGTTTCAATTACATTATTTCATTTTTACCTGGTACTAGGAATGTAAGGGCTGACGCTTTGTCACAACAATTTTCCTCCACTTCCAAGATGGAGCTGGTTCTGGTTCTGGTTCCTGTGATTCCTCCTGATCTTATTCTGGCTATGGTTCACACCAGTCTCACTTCTCCTTTGGGTGACACAATTCTTGCTGCTCAGGTCCATGCTCCTCTTGAAAAACCTTGTGACTGCTGCTTTGTCCCAGAGAGTCTCTGTACTGCCGTGCTCCAGACTTACCATTCTCCCAAGGCTGCTGGCCACCCTAAGAAGAATCAACTCTTTTGGCCATTTCCCAACAATTCTGGTGGCCTAGTCTATGTGCTGATGTAACCGCCGCCTTTATAGCTACCTGTTCTATGTGTGCTCAGAGTAAGACTCCACAACACCTTTCAGTGGGCCTCCTACAATCCATACCCAATGGAGAGAGGCCCTGGACCCACCTATCTATGGATTTCATTGTGGAGTTACCCAACTCCCAGGGCAACACAGTTATCCTTATGGTGGTTGACTGGTTCTCAAAACTGTCTCATTGTATTCCACTTAAGAAGTTGCCCACCTCTAATGAACTGGCTTCCATTTTTGCTTGGGATCTTTCGCTTACATAGGCTACCCAAGGTGAAGCCCAAGTGCATGGGTTCATCTTCACTGACCGACTTGTATCAGGAGGCATGGGAGGTGAAGGTGGGACTGCAAAGCTCGGAGACAAATATACAGGAGGCTTCTGCAAGCGCTCCTTAAAAGGGAGTCTTTCTCTGAGTCTGGAGTCAATGAGGATAGCAAACGTGATCAACCTCTCCAGCTCAGCTTTATAACTCGGGTTGCTATCTCATCCTTGATGGTATCCGAGAGCTCATGAGAAAAAGCAGCCATAAGGGCCTCATTGTTCCATGCAACCTCTGCTGCTAGGGTGCAGAATTCAATGGCGTAATCGGCAACAGTTCTCGGCAACTCTGTTTGATGGACATGGGGCACTTGGCAGCAGAAGCGGAGCATGCGGGAACGTCAAATACCCTTTTAGATAAGTCACAAACTCAGGGTAACTCAAGACAACAGATTTTTCCATCTCCCATAGAGGGTTTGCCGAGGCCAAGGCTCTCTCAGAAAGCAAAGCTATCATGAAACCTACTTTGCTTCTGTCCGTGGGAGACGCCTGGGGCAGCATCTCAAAGTATATCTCAACCTAGTTGAGAAACCCTCTGCATTGGACTGGATCGCCCCCAAATCGCTGGGGAAGCAGAGCGGAACCAGACATACATCTTATAGAGGTAGGGTGCCTGCACAGAGACTGGAGCAGCAGCAGGGACGGCCTGCAACACAGGATGTACCGCAGCAGCCACAGTGGGAGATTTCAGTTGAGCCATGCAACTGAGAAGCATTTGTAATGCCATGGCAAACTGATCCTGCTCATCCAATCTGGAAAAAATATTACCAACAAGTGGATTGACTGCATCTTCTGAATCCATGGCCTTCGCCTACTGTCAGACACCATGAATCAGACTGAGACAGAAGTACAGGTAAATCACACTTGTTTAATAATAATAAAAAAAGGTAAACAGAGTAAACATAGTCAAAACATAGCCAGAGTTCAGGAACCGGAATGATTAGTCAGACAAGCTAAAACGTCAGGGAGCCAGAGATGAGCGTAGAAGAACAGCAAGCAGGATTTGGAGCCGAAAGGAATGTCAGCCAAGCAAGTCTTTAACAGGAACACAGGAGAGCGTCTCTAGAGATGTGACCAAGGCGAAAGCAGGACTGACCAGCAGGATACCATCAACAGGTGAGTCACTGTGGAGAGATAGGAGCTGACAATTAGCCGATAGCTGAGCGGCCAGCTTTGACAAGGAAGGGCTGAGCCCAGCCCTGACATTGATATGGACTCAGTTTATTCCTGAGCTTTTTGTAAAAATTTTCGTTGGGCGGTGTTGGGTGCATAGACATTCACTAGGGTCAGTAAGTGATTGTCAATAGTAGCAGATAACATTATAAATCTGCCTTCCTCATCTGACTCTACGTGGTGTAAGACAAAAGATACTTTGGCGCTTATGGCTATCATTACCCCACATTTTTTTGTGTTGGCATAAAAACAATGGAAATAATTTTTGTGTGTGCAGGAAGGAGATTTAGTGCTGGAAAAGTGAGTTTCTTGAACGCATATTATGTCTGCGTTTTGGGAACATGCTTCCTTCCAGAAAAGATTTCTTTTAAATGGTGAATTGAGGCCTTTAGCGTTGATAGATGTAATTGTGAGGGACATATTTGAAGGTTTGGTAGCTGGTCTGTTGAAGTTGAGCGAGACTATAGCACAAATTATAATGCAATAACGTAAACACAAGATATCGAAGTAATAAGAAGCAAGGTATATGAACAGATAGAATTGAATGTTAGGTTAGAGAAATACTTAGTACACTGTAGTATGTGATTCACTTATCTTAATATATGAATGTATGACAAGAACACCTCATACAAACAAAAGTAACAAGTAGTAAAATGAAAAGGTCAAGAAATACGTAACCTGAGAGGTATTGTAGAACTAAGGTTAACTTAGTGTGCTTAGCACATTATTCAGTGGGGGGTAAAGTGGTAAATGAGCAGTTTGCCCAGGCAGGATAATTCCATGCTGGAGATAAGCAACGTTGTGATGCTGGTTATCCATTGTCCGCCTGTTTCGTTTGGCTGGGAAACAGGCTTGGAAACAGCCGAGATGGGTAGCAGGCCCCAGTTGGTAAGCTTTTTGTAGCCATCTTTAGGGGATAATATTGGGATGATATTTTGTTGGTAAGTTACCAATAATTTGGTGGGGTATCCCCAGCAGTAAGTTATTTGTGCTTCTGCAGGATTGACGGGAATGCCCTGCGCATCTCCATTATGGCCGGTGATAAATCCACAAAAAGAGATATTTTGGAGTAGGGAGCAGGAAGAGGTCTGAGTGCTCTTGCAGTGTATAAGATTTGATGTCTATAAACAGAGGAACTTGGACGTGTGATGTCCAAAAAAGAAAAAAGTCAGTGACAAGCTTCAGTCATGTGTGATAATAATCCTCAACCACATGTGGATATAATATAGTGACAGTCTTTAACTTCAAATATGTATGATGTAATAACAGTTAATAGTAGGTCCACCACCAAAGACACCAGAAGCTGCTTGCCAGAGGGATTGAACTCAAATAGGTGTACACCTAGTGAGTCAATCAAGCTTTGTGGTATAATATACCAAGGGGATCAGATGCTCTATCCAGATATGACCTCCAGATGGACCTCCGAACAAGTGTAAGGTATGGATGGACTCAGTAGATATAGGCAGTCAGCCCCATCATTAAAAGAAAGAGGAAGGCATGTAGTGTAACTTCGTATGGAAATTTTAATACATAAAAAGCAAAGGAAATACACTCACGTGTTTAGCAGTAAAATCAAGCACTTGTATAAAAGAAGACAGTGGTCTCAGCATATCCTTCCGACACGTTTCGACTTAGAAGTCATCATCTGGGGTCAAGTTCCTCTGTTTATAGACATCACATGTCATAATAGAGGACTGCTTGGAGTATTTTTGAGCACATCATTTATTATTCACGTTTTCTGTACTCATATTATTTGTTATGGTTTATATGATCACATAAGCGCTGCACATTTCACCCAATTTGTCATTTTTGCAACTTTATCTACTGCTGTGCTGGCTGCTTTAGTTTTTTTTTTTTTTTTTTTTGAGACAGCGCGGTATATATTTGTTTATAATTTACAGTGTATAAAATTTGCTCTTTTATGTGGAAAAAATGCACCCTGGCCAATACATCTCTAGGATGTCTGCAGGTAGGTGGTCTTGTTTTGCAATGCGATGTGCTCGGTCGAGGAGCATGTCACGAGAAGATTAGGGATTTTAGTGGAGAAGTGTAGTGTATTTAGTGCAGGTATTTTTTCAGTTTGTTAGGAGGTACTGATTCTGGAATGCCTCTAAATGTTATATTATTTTGTCTCGACCTATCTTCTAGGTCTGCTAGTTTCAATTTGATTCTTTGGATTTCCTTTGAATGGTGGTTATGTGCATCCAGGAGTTCATTGTGAGCTTAGCCCATTTCAGTTATATGTTCCTCCACTCCTACAGATCTTTCTTCCAGGCAATCAAGCCTGTCATGTACTTGTGAGAGAGATAACTGTAGCTCTCTATGCAAATCTCTCTGAATTGTAAGCAGCATGGCTTTTAGCATGCTTTCTGATACTGGGTTTTCTGTAACTGGCATGGCAGCTAGTGCAGACATCTGAGGAGAGCTCAGAGATGCAGGGTCTGAGGGAGCTCAATTGAGTTTTTTGGCCAGGGGAGGTTTTCTAGGGGAGTTGAATGGAGATGAGATGATGCAGGGTCAGGATTTGGGGGGGGGGGGTAGGCTGTCTATCTTTTCTCCCCTTTCCAGGAACTCTGATTGTATTGGCTGCTTTGTTGGCTGTTTAGTGTTGAGGGGGCCTCGTGCTGTGGCTAAGGGAGAAGTGCAGCCGGCACCATTTTGGCGAGATCGCGGCTCCATGAGGCTGAAATATTGTGTCAGACAGCACTGAGGTGGAAGAGGATTTTGCCTCCTAGACATGCCGGTGTGTTCCCGATACTCTCCGCTCTAAGGGCGAGGGAGAGGGGAAGAGATTGTTGCCGTTAGTAGCTCTGTATCACTCCCGTGAAGCGGAGCTCAGAAACCAAGCAGCCATCCTGGGCTGCGGCTAGCCACGCCCTAAAATTTTTATTTGTCTATTGGATATGTTTTATAGCAGAAAGTAAAAGATTTTTTTTTTCAAACTGTTTGGTCTTTTTTGTTTATAAAATAAAAATGTAAAAACTCAGTGGTGATCAAATACCACCAAAAAAAACTGTGTGAAAAACATAAATTTCATTTTGGAACAGCATAGCATGACCGCGCAATTACTAGTTAAAGTAGAGCAATGCTAAATAGCAAAAATTGGCCTGTTCATGAAGGGGGTAAAACCTTCCGGAGTTGAGGTGGTTAAAGACTGTCTGTCCTAACCTTGGGGTAAAGCGGCATCAAACCCAAAAACATAAATTTAATATATTGCTGCTTAGCAATCATTAGATGTGGTGGCTTTAACAGTTTTCATTTCTTTTTTTTCTTTATTTCACCTAATGAGCCTGTAACATGTCTTCTGTCTTGGGGTGTCTGCATTCTGGATGAAGTAGTAAAGCAGACTTTCTGGATGGATCACCAGATGAAAATATAGGAAAAACCTTGTGCAGCCTTCTCAAATAAATCCTCCCTATTGCATTGATTTTTATTACCCATCCCTAACCAGAGCTTCATAGCCTTTCGAATGAAAACATCTCTGTTGGTTCCTCTTCTTGATATGAACACACACTATGGTCCCATTTATTCGTGTAGGTGAGCTGTATTTGCTAGACATGTGCACTGCCGAAAAATTCATTCATTTTGTTTTCGTTTAATTCGTATTTGTTTTGTTTTTTTGCTTTTCGTGTCATTCGGTCATTTTCTACTTTTTTTTCTTCTAATTTCAACTAACTATTAAATTTTAGGTATTGGAACTTTCTTTCAAATTTGGCTGTTAGTCAATAACGAAAAAGAATTTATCTGAAGTTACGAATTATCCGAAATAACGAATGCATTTTTAATATTATTATTATTATTATTTATTATTATTAATTCATTGCGTTACATTCATTTAGATACGACATTATTTATTTCGGACAAATTTGAAAGGAAATTCTAATACCTGTAACTGAATAGTTAGTAATAGTTAATGTATTATTAGTTACCGTATATACTCGAGTATAAGTCGAGTTTTTCAGCACATTTTTTTGTGCTGAAAGTGCCCCCCTCGACTTATACTGGAGTCAAGCACTTTTCTGCAGCAAAAAATTTCATTTTCCGAACTGAATTTGGGGCCCCGTATCTCAGGGCCACTTGGTGCTAGGAACCCCAAATTTGCAAACCCAGTGGAACTGGTTCCACAACATATCCAAATGTGGGGTTCCTGGCACCAAATGGCCCCGAGATACGGGGCCCCAAAGCCGGTTCAGAAAATGTCATTCTCTGCTGCAGAAAAGTGCTTGACATTTTCTGAACCGATTTTTGGGGCCCTGTATCTCGGGGCCACTTGGTGCTAGAAACCCCGGCTTTGGATATTTTATGGTGCTAGTTCCACTGGGTTTGCACACCAAATTTGGGGTTCCTAGCACTAAATGGCCCCGAGATACGGGGCCCCAAAGTCGGTCAACTGTGTCCATCTGCAGCAATGTCATTTCGGGACCCTTTGGGTTCAGAGACCCCAAATTTTGGCTGCAGCTAGGGGGCATCTAGGGACCCTTAACTACCGAGTTTGAAGTTCGGGGGACCTATGGCTGCAAATGGGCACAGTGAGGCATGCAAATGGGCACAATGAGGCTGCAAATGGGCATTGTTGATTTTCAAATATCGAATTTATGAATTTTCGAACTTACAAATATTTGTATATTCAAATTTTTCAAATTTTCGTATATTCAAATTTACGAATATTGGGAAAAATTAGTCAAACAGGTTTTCGTTAATTGAACTTTATTCAAAATGTCAGCAGAATAAGGGGCAACTATAGAAATAAATGGGGCTTTCCTGCTCGCAGCTGACACATTCCCTGGTACTCTAAAAAGAAATAGATGACAACAAGATGTATTTTAAGTGAAATTTTTATTGTAGCGAGTGCCGAACCCCCCTAAACCCGCCGCTGAAGCCGGACACAGGCAGCGGCGCTGAGACACTGGCAGGCTGAAAGACACAGAGCCTGTCAGCTCCTCCTCTCACTGCATGGCATGCAAGCAGAGCTTGCAGAGACATGGCTGCCCGCTTTGCTCCCTCCCCTGCTTCCTCTTTGGCAGGAGGAGTGGGCCAATCACCAGGGAGGACAGCAGGAGCAAAGGATTCTGGGACATGTAGTCCCGAAGACAGGCGGCCCCATTGCAAACCCCAGAAGGGCAGACTACACACCCCAGCAAGGGGAGACGGGGAAAAGACACCAAGAGGCTGCCTGGGAGCAGCAGAGGTTCCACAAGGCAAGAGAGAAAACCAGAGGCAGGAGAAGGGTTCTGGTTTGCAGGGTCGGTGTGACTGCTTTCCTGCCACAGTTACACGGTCGGTCACAGATATCTTGCCGGTTAGGGGACCCGGGTGCATCTCCAGGCACATCTGCACAGACGTTGCAGGGTGTTCCGGTCACCAGGTAGTCAGTCGGGCAACCTGAAAGAGCTTGTTCTGTTCCAAGACATCTGTCCCTTGGGCCTCTGTCGCAAGATTAGTGAGTGGACACTTACCCATCTTTTCAGAACAAAGAACCCTGCATGCAGACACCATTTTCCGTCGCAATTTCCGACACACAAAGTTTGAGAGCAGGCTATAAAATTTTCCAACAGCAAAATCCAATCGGTTAAATTCCAATCGTGTGTTACAAGGGATGTAAACATCCCTTGTAATAGAAAAAAGCATGACAGGACCTCTTAAATATGAGATCTGGGGTCAAAAAGACCTCAGATCTCATATTTACACTAAAATGCAATAAAAAAAAAAGTCATTTAAAAAATTGACATTTGAAAAAATGTGCCTTTAAGAGGCGTGGACGGAAGTGACGTTTTGACGTCACTTCCGCTCAGCAGTGTCATGGAGACGAGTGGGCGCCATCTTAGCCTCACTCGTCTCCAGGCACAGGACGGAGATGGATGCGATCGCCTCCGCCACTACCGACGGCTCTGGTAAGCAGCGGAGGGCACCGGATCGCGGCGGGAGGGGGGCCCCCTCCCACCACCGATAAAAGTGATCTTGCGGCGAATCCGCCGCAGGGACCACTTTTATCTGAAAGCCGGCCGCCACATGAAAACGGGGATACCGGGGTTATGGCAGCTAGCTGCTGCCATAACAACAATATACCCCTTCAAAGTTTGGACGTACATCGTCGTGCAGCGGTCAGCAAGTGGATACTTTGTGAAGCTGTACTTTGATGTGATCAGATGAAAAAAGGTGAATATACCATTATATCTGACCATCCTTTTACCTAATTTTAGTAGCAAAAACATTACAAAAGTGCTTTCCTCACACAGGGCCCCTGGCAAAAAAAAAATGTACTTGTTCTCTTGACTTAATTGTCCTTCTTATGAAGGCTAGCTCTGCTGCATAGGGATGGGTTATAATAGGTTGTGCTGGAGCTCCACTCCTGCCTGCATCCCTCTCCACTGTGATATCACATCGTATCCTGTTGCGCAGGAATTTCCACAGAGATGTGCACTTGCCTTGATTCTCCTCTCCCATGTATCCTAGTTGAAAATCATTAATACACATATTTCTTGCTTACTTTTTTTAACCGCTTGCCGACCGCCTGCGTCGATTGACGGTGGCAGAATGGCACTCCTGCACAAAACGCCATAGCTGTACGGTGGGCACTTTTAGGAGCCCGCGGCTTGGCGCAGGAGCTCGTGCGGGGCTTCCAGGGGCTGAAGTAATTAAACATGGTCCTTGTAGCGGGGGGTGACAAATGTCCCAAAGTGCAGGATGCATCTCACCCACAGCAAAGAGATGTTCTTGTGACACCTCCTTTTTTGCCATGACAGCTTCACAAACTAGATACAGCCACTATGCAGCACGTATCTAGAGGGGGGCAAGGCCACTGGTACTTCCCGTACATACTGGAATTCTTTCTGCCTGCTGGAATCAGCTGCAGGTATCATACTGGTACAATCACCAAAAGTCTAGTGACGTACAGGTACATCGCTGGAGCTGCAGCTGCAGGCATCACCTCAGTATCGTTTTTTTTTTTTCAGAGCCGGTGGTCAGCTCTCTTGTAATAGCAATCAGAGAGGCTTACTAGCTGCTCAATTGCTATAACAAGCAGTGGGAAGGGACATTCCCCCTCCCACTGCCTTCTCTCTCTCTCGGACTCTCCCGTCCCACTCAGAGACCCAAGTTAACAGCAGGTGCATCCACAAGCTGGTCGGACAGCAAAGTAAAGCTAGGATCGGCTTTGATCGGCTCTTCGTAACAGTAAACCGGAAGCAATGATATGACATCACTTCTAGTTTACTTGGAAACCATTGGCGACATAATTTACATAATTTGTTGCCGTTGCACGGGCGTCCGCAATTTTAAAGCCTGACATGTTTGGTATCTATGTACTCAGCGTAACATAATTTTTTATATTTTACAAAAAATGGGTTATGCATTATGTTTGTTTGCATTAACAGTCAAAAAAGTGCATTTTTTCCCAAAATATTGCGTTTGAAAAACCGCTGTGCAAATACCATGTGACATAAAAGTTTGCAAAACCTACCATTTTTTTCCAGGGCCACTGCTGTAAAAAAATATATAATGTTTGGTGGTTCTAACAAATTTTCTAGTGAAAGGCAGCTCCTTCCCACATCGTATAATCCCCTAGGAGAAGTGCTCCCCCGGAGGGTTACCCTGCGGGTGCACACTCACGAGTCCAGCATTTGTGTCCATAGACCCCAGCACCCCCATCATTGGCTTTGATCGAATGGCTGTGCTGCTATCAATTTATACAATCAAGAGCCGAGAAAACTGGCAGAGGGGAAGAGCGCATCTCTGGCATGTGAATCACAGGACTCAGGTGAGTAAAAGGGGGGTGCTGGGGGGCCGGTCAGTGACAGAAGTTTTTTCAACTTAATGCATGGGATGCATCAAGGTGAAAAAACATGAGGGTTTACAACCCTTTTAATGTCTAAACCGCTGGCAACAAAAGTGAGTACACCCCTAAGTGAAAATCTCCAAATTGGGCCCTAAGTGTCAATATTTTGCGTGGCCACCATTATTTTCCAGCAGTGTCTTAACTCTCTTGGGCATGGAGTTCACCAGAGCTTCACAGTTTGCCATGGGAGTCCTCTACTACTCCTCCATGATGATATCACGGTGCTGGTGGATGTTAGAGACCTTGCGCTCCTCCACCTTCCGTTTGAGGATGCCCCACAGATGATCGATAGGGTTTAGGTCTGGAGATATGCTTGGCTGTCCATTACCTTTACCCTCACCTTCTTTAGCAAGGCAGTGGTCATCTTGGAGGTGTGTTTGGGGTTGTTATCATGTTGGAATACTGCTCTGCGGCCCAGTCTCCAAAGGGAGGCAATCATGCTCTGCTTCAGTATGTCACAGTACATGTTGGCATTCATGGTTCCCTCAATGAACTGTAGCTCCCCAGTTCCGGCAGCACTCATGCAGCCCCAGACCATGACACTCCCATCACCATGCTTGACTATAGGCAAGACACACTTGTCTTTGTACTCCTTACCTGGTTGCCACCACACACGCTTGATACCATCTAAACCAAGTAAGTTTATCTTGGTCTCATCAGACCACAGGAAATGGTTCCAGTAATCCATGTCCTTAGTTTACTTGTCTTCAGCAAACTGTTTGCGGGCTTTCTTGTGCATCATCTTTAGAAGAGGTTTCAGACAACAGCCATGCAGACCAATTTGATGCAGTGTGCGGCGTATGGTCTGAGCACCGACAGGCTGACCCCCACCCCTTCAACCTCTGCAGAAATGCTGGCAGCACTCATATGTCTATTTCTCAAAGACAACCTCTGGATATGATGCTGAGCACGTGCACTCAACTTCTTTGGTTGACCATGGGGATGCCTGTTCTGAGTGGAACTTGTCCTGTTAAACCACTGTATAGTCTTGGCCACCATGCTGCATCTCAGTTTCAGGGTCTTGGCAATCAATAGCCTAGGCCATCTTTATGTAGAGCAACAATTCCTTTTTTCAGATCCTCATAGAGTTCTTTGCTATGAGGTGCCATGTTGAACTTTCAGTGACCAGTATGAGGGAGTGAGAGCGATAACACCAAATTTAACACCCCTGCTCCCCATTCACACCTGAGACCTTGTAACACTAACGAGTCACATGACACCAGGGAGGGAAAATGGCTAATTGGGCCCAATTTGGACATTTTCACTTAGGGGTGTACTCAATTTGGTTGCCAGTGGTTTAGACATTAATGGCTGTGTGTTGAGTTATTTTGAGTGAACTTTAAATTTACACTGTTATACAAGCTGTACACTCACTACTTTACATTGCAACAAAGTGTTATTTCTTCAGTGTTGTCACATGCAAAGATAAAATAATATATTTACAAAAATGTGAGGGGTGTGCTCACTTTTGTCAAATACTGTATTTCTAAAAAAAAAAAAAACATTAAAAGACTATACAATCCTTTTAGAGCACATAATGGTTGTGTAATTTGTCCTCCCAGCAGCTGGGGCAGCAGAGAGATAATGCTTTCTTCAGAAGCCATTTTAAGAAGCCATTATGTATAAACTTTTTGTGACTTATTTCTAATTTATTCAGTACTCGCAGCAAGAAAGATTTGGATGTAGGGCCCCAACAGAGTTTTAGTGCAGAGTCTTTTTATATTGTGAGATAAAACACTTTGGTTTTATTGCCTTTTATCTCTTTGGAAACATATATCAGACCTCTTTTTCCTTTACTGCTGAGATACAGTGCAATAGTGAAGAGGGGAAGCCTGGCCTGAGGTTGTAAGAGTATCTGTCCGCTGCTCTTATGTATATTAATGGAGATTTAAACAAGAATATAACACTAGTTTTATGGACTCTGCTGCGCCAGAGAATGTGATCATTTGACTCCTCTCAAAGTCAACGAGCAAAATAAAAGTTGCAAATAAGAAGGAATGAATCTTTATTGTCAGAAAAGAGAAGAGATGATTTTGTACTGTGATTGAGAATGTAAGACACCATTCAGAAGTACTGAAAGAAATGACAGTCATTCTGTCGTATATGTGAATGGGTACATTCAAAAAGTAAGGAATATTCCTGTATGACCTTGTCAGGTTGCTCACATTATATATTATTTCCTAAGCTTCTTCTCACAAACCATTTTTATAACAAATCATAGCCTTATATTTCTACCTTTTGTGCTTTAGGTGCACTTTTCAGTGTGCAATAATTATTGTCATGCAGTCTTTCACCATCCCCTTTTGAAACAGAGAATGTAGAAAAGCAGGAAATGGGTTGGGTCATTCATTGGATCAACCGTTGCAGTCATTTATAAAGAAATGTGAAACATACTTCTTAGAATAGGTTTATACCTATGCAGTACCCCTGTGGTCATGTTGTGCGGGAACAGCAGCTTATTCATTTGAATGGGCTGCTGTACCTGTGGGAAACACAGGGAAAAGGTCTCTGAACCTTACAAACCACATGTTGCTTGGAAAAAATGTGCCATGGTTTTCAAAGCGTGATTGTGCCATTTAGAATCTAACTTCTTCAGATCCACGCTATAGCTGAATAATGGCTACAGCGCGGACCTGCTTTGCTGGGAGAGCATCTATTGACATCCTGCCATGCCCGAGCAACCTGCACGCCTCCTGCAGGGTGCGTGTGGTGCGCTCTGTGATCAGCAAGTCCATGAGACTCACTGGATCACAGATCGGAGTAAGGGGTCAATCCCTACCCCTTACCACGTGATCAGCTGTCAGCCAATGACAGCTGATCATGTGATGTAAACAGAGCCAGTAATCGGCTATTTTTTCTCCTCGCGCTGATAGCGTAAAAAAAAAAAGGCGATCACCGGTGGCCATGAGAGGGACATTAGTGCCGATCACAGAGAGCTGCTGCCAGCTTCTCAGTGCCCACCTGTGCCACCTGCCAGTGCCACCTAGCAGTAGACAACAGTGCTGCCTACCAGTGCCCACCAGCACCATCCATCAGTTCCCGTAGTGCCAAATATCAGTGCCCACAATAAGTGCCTCATCTACAGTGCTGCACATCAGTGCCACCTTTTAGTGCCCATCAGTATCACCTACCAGTGCCCATCAGTGCCACCTATCAGTGCCCATCAGTGCCATCTATCATTGGTACCTATCAGTGCCCATCAGTGCCACCCATCAGTGCCACCCATCAGGGCCTATCAGTGCCATCTTATCAGTGGCCATCAGTACCGCCTTATCTGTCCCCATCAGTGCCGCCTTATCTGTGCCTATCAGTGCCGCCTTAACTGTGCCTATCAGTGCCCATCAGTGCAGCCTATCAGTGCCCACCAGTGCAGCCTATCAGTGCCCACCAGTGCCACCTCATCAGCGCATATCAATGAAGGAGAAAAATTACCTGTTTGCAAAATTTTATAACAAACTATGAAACATGATTTTTTTTTTTTTCCATCTTTTTTTGTTTGTTTAGCAAAAAATAAAAATCCAGAGCTGTGACTAAATACCACCAAAAGAAAGCTCTACTTGTGTGAAAAAATGATAAAAATTGAATTCGAGTACAGTGTAGAATGACCGCGCAAATGTCATTCAAAATGCGTCAGCGCTGAAAGCTGAAAATTAGTCTGGGCAGGAGAGGGGGTTTAAGTGCCCGGTAAGCAAGTGTTTAAAGTGGTTGTAAAGTCTCCACAATAAACTCCCATGATAGGTTCACTTATAGACATGTGCATTGCCGAAAAATGTGTTCGTTTTTGTTTTAGTTTCATTTGTTTTGTTTTTTTCATTTTTCGGGTCATTCGTTATGATCGCAATCATAACAAATAATTGCGATCATTCGTTAATCCGAAAATAAGAAAGAAATTTCGGGAGAACAAAAATCCAAAAATTAGAAATGATAACTAAACTAACTAACTAACTAACTAACTAACTAATAATGACTAACTATTAAATTATAGATATTGGAATGGTCTTTCAAATTTGTCTGTTAGTAAACGCAACGAATACGAATTTATCCAAAATAACGAATGCTGCATCTAAACAAATGAAAGGGAACAAATTAATAATTAATAATAATAATAATAATAATAATAATAATAATAATTTAAAAAAAATATTATTATTGTTATTTTTTATTATTAATTTGTTATGTTCCATTCGTTTAGTAGGGATGAGCTTCGAGTTCGAGTCGAACATCACCAGTTTGCCAGTTCGCCAGTTTGGCGAACAGCAAACAATTTGGGGTGTTTGCGGCAAATTCGAAAGCCACGGAACACCCTTTAAAAGTCTATGGGAGAAATCAAAAGTGCTAATTTTAAAGGCTTATATGCATGGTATTGTCATAAAAAGTGTTTGGGGACCTGGGTCCTGCCCCAGGGGACATGTATCAATGCAAAAAGAAGTTTTAAAAACGGCTGTTTTTTCGGGAGCAGTGATTTTAATAATGCTTAAAGTGAAACAATAAAAGTGTAATATTCCTTTAAATTTCGTACCTGGGGGGTGTCTATAGTATGCCTGTAAAGGGGAGCATGTTTCTCGTGTTTAGAACAGTGTTGAGGGTTCCCCTTAAAATTGAAGGGTCTGGTATGGATTTTGAGGGGGACCCCCACGCCATTTTTTTTTTTGGCGCGGGGTTCCCCTTAATATTCATACCAGACCTGAAGGGCCCGGTATGGAATTTAGGGGGACCCCCACACCATTTTTTAAAAAATTTTGGTTCGGGGTTCCCCTGTATGGAATCCTGATGCCGTTTTTATCAATGAACTTTTATGTGTATTGTAGGACCGACAATTCATTATATGTGCGAGTAGTTTTAAATGACTTTTTTCTTAAAATGTCATTTTGCTGTCAGACTGTTCTAAACACGGGAAACATGCGCCCCTTTACAGGCATACTATAGACACCCCCAGGTACAAAATTTAAAGGAATATTACACTTTTATTGTTTCACTTTAAGCATTATTAAAATCACTGCTCCCAAAAAAACGGCCATTTTTAAAATTTCTTTTTGCATTGATACATGTCCCCTGGGCCAGGACCCAGGTCCCCAAAAACTTTTTATGACAATAACTTGCATATAAGCCTTTAAAATGAGCACTTTTGATTATTCATGTTCGTGTCCTATAGACTTTAACGGTGTTTGCGTGTTCAAACAAATTTTTTACCTGTTCGCATGTTCTGATGAGAACCGAACCGGGGGGGTGTTCGGCTCATCACTATCGTTTAGATAACGGCATTTGTTATTGCGGATAATTCGTAACTTTGGATACATTTGTATTTGTTACGTTCACTAACAACCAAATTTGAATGGAAATTCTAATACCTATAATTTAATAGTTAGTAAAAGTTAAGTTATTAATTAGTTATTATTTCAGATTTTCAAATTTTTGGGTTTTTGGATTTTCACATTTCAAATTTCCAAATTTTCCAAATTTATGAATTTACGAATTAAAAAATTATTTCAAAATTATTTCAGAACGAAACTAATATCACAGGTCTATTCTCTTATGGTAGAAAAAGAAAAAAACGAACGTCGCCCACGGGACTTTAAATGAGGTGTAAATGGTGATCAAAGGGTAAACAGGTATAGAGGTACAAATATTTTATTGAAAACAACAGCATAATCCATAATAGGACATGAGCATGGGTGAACAGGTTCATAAAACAGCAACATTGCATGGTAATCCTAAAACATAGCCATAATATAATAGTAATACATATAATACAGGTATGCATGGTACATCTCTAACCCGATGCGTTTCGCGAGCTTTCCTCGCTTCATCAGGGGCTGATGTGCATAACTGCTGCCTGTAAAAACAGATTAAAGTAATTAGAGTATCGGTTATGATTGGGTAAAAGCAAGAAGCCAGAACCGATCATCCCATACTTACTTGTAAGACCAAGGCTACAGACACAGAACCCAGGTAGGGGTCGGCGGAGGGCATCTCTCTTATGGTAGTGTGTTTATTTTTCAGCAATATGATCTCTAAATACCTTTTTCCCAGTAGTGCTTCTGTGCAGTCACATGGTTTTCTCAGGTCTTCCTTTCAAGCAAAGGGACTGAGGTGGGAGGGGCTCACATCCCTCTGCTGGTTTAGTTTCAGGAGGGGGGGCGGGGAGAGGAGGGTGTCACACAGACCATGGAAATGACAGGAAGAGAGGGGGAGAGAGTGAGATACAGATGCTGCAGAGAGAGCAGGATGATGGAAAGTCAGTTTACTGATAGGAACACAGGAACAGGCAGAATCAAGCAGATATTATACTATATCAAAAAGCATCAATAACAATGCAAAAAATTACTAGCACAAAAATAATGAAGCAAGGAAGAAATAAAGAAAGGAAGGATTTGTCAAAGGATGGATCAGTCAGTCGATCGCAGTATAAATCAAAGTAAGGAAGGATAGGTCAATTAATCGCAGGAAGGATCGACCTTCGATCCTAGCAAGGATCAGTCTATCAATCCCAGGAAGGATTGGTCGATCAATAGCATGAAGGATCGGTAGATCAATTACAGGAAGAATCGGTCAGACGATTACAGGAAGGATCGATCTGTGATCACAAGAAGGATCAAAGTAAGGAAGGAACAGTCAGTCGATTGCAGGAAGGATCAGTCGGTCAATCACAGGAAGGATCGGTTGGTCGATTATTCATACCTTGTGAAATCAAAAAAGTTTATTAAAAAAGTTAGAGACAGTGTAAAAAAAGTTTTAAATAAAAAAATAAAAAATAATAATAAAAAATATATAAAGCCCCTCCCCCAGTGCTTACATGTAAAGGCAAATGCATACATAAGTTGCGCACACATATGTAAATGGTGATCGCACCACATTTGAAGTATCGCTGCCAACGTCAGAGTGAGAGCAAAAATTCTAGCTCCCGACCTCCTGTGTAACTCTAAACTGGTGTACGCAATTTTAAAGCATGACATGTTTGGTGTCTGTTTACCCAGCGTAACATCATCTTTATATTTGAACAAAAATTGGGTATTATATAGTGTTTGTGTGCAAAAGAAATCATTAAAGTATTTTTGTTCCAAAAAAATTGTGTTTGAAAAACTGCGCCATATACCATGTGACATAAAAATTGCAACACCCACCATTTTATTCTTTAGGGCAGTGGTTCTCAACTCCAGTCCTCAGGACCCACCAACAGGCCAGGTTTGCAAGATAGCTGAAATACATCACAGGTGATATCACTTGCTGCTCAGTGATTGCAGTATTCTAGTCTGCAACTCCCCAAGGTAATACTTAAAATCTGGCCTGTTGGTGGGTCCCGAGGACTGGAGTTGAGAACCACTGCTTTAGGGTCTCTGCTAAAAAAAATATATATATATACATATATATATATATATATATATATATATATATATATATATATATATATATATATATATATATATATATATATATGTTTGGGGGTTCTAAGTAATTTTCTAGCAAAAAAATACAGATTTCATACATGTAAGAGAATGTCAGAATTGGCCTGGGTGGGAGCTAGTTAACAAAGAGGAGGGGAGGAGTAGCTTCAGGGGAATAGCATTTCTCTATCTAGACAAGAGGAGAGGGGCAGGGGGAGACAGCTTTCACACAGACTAGTAAGGAGCAGGGAGAGAGGGAGGGGGAGAGGGGGAAATGCAGAGATGCTGAGGAGATGATGCAGGAGCAGAATGACAGAGGCATGTAAACTGACCACGCTATCAGAGATCAGCAGTCATGATTACCGTGGTCAGTTCAAAGAGGGGAAGACAAGTCCTTTGTTAAAAAAATAAAATAAAAAAGTCCCCCGATGTAGATCCATTGTCAATCATGACACCCACCCCACCACACCACCAGACCTGAAAAAAGAAAACGCTCTACACTCATTAAAGGCAGACCGTCGAATGCCTCCTCCGCCGTCTGACAGTACTTAAAAAGGAAAGGGGCAGGTGATGTCACCTGATGGCCCGCCTGACTCATGACATCACCAACTGGTGCATGTTGGGTCAGGGATGTCATGAGGGGGCGGGGTCACCAGGTGACATCATCAGGTGGCCCTACCCCTTACCTATTTAAGAACTGTCAGACGGTGGAGGAGGCATTCGGCGGTCTGCCTTTGATGAGTGCAGAGTGGGTTTTTTTTTTTCCTTTTTTTGGTACCCACGGTGTGGCAGGTATCATAATTGACATTGGATCTACATCGGAGGACATTGTTTTTTAATTTTTTTAAATAAATGACTTGTCAAAAACCCTTGTAGTATTTTCCTTTATTTTTGACAGTTTTTTTGGTGAAGGAGTAGGGGTACAATGTAACCCCACTCTATCACATGGGGGTGCAGGATCTGGGGGGCCCCTTGTTTAAGGGAGCTTCCAGATTCTGATAAGCCCCCTGCCCACAGACCCCCCCACAACCACCAGCCAGGGTTGTGGAGAAGAGGCCCTTGTCTCCATCAACATGGGGACAAGTTGCTTTGGGGAGCACTCACCTCCTCATGTTGAGGACATGTGGCATGGTATGGTTCAGGAGGGGAGGGGCGCTCGCTAACCCCCCGTTCCTGGCCTGCCAGCCTGCATGCTTGGATAAGGGTCTAGTATGAATTGTGGGGGGGACTCCACACCATTTTTTGTTTTTCAGCTGTCAACAGGGAAGCCTGCTGACAACTGATGATTCAATCATTGTTAAGGACACGGCTTTGTGGCATCGCGGCCCCACTCCTCAATAATATATTGACTGTGCGCTCGGCTGGCGAACATCCAAATGTGCAAACTTTTGCACGGCCTGAACAGTTCACCTAAATCTATTCCTGACCACATACTGTATCATGTCCACCATTACTGACTACCTCTTGTAGGATTTGCGCAGTCCCTGATAACCCCATGTGAGTTGTCCACAGCCCCTGACTGGCTCCTCTGGAATTTCTACAGTCTGTGACTATCTCCTGTAGAGTGTCTGGAGTGTCTGACAATTTCATGGCAGTATTATACCTGTGTACACCCACTTTCATAGGCCATACCCACTTTTCAGAAATTTGCATAAAAGCACTAAAGCACTCTATGAGTTGGGGGTATAAATGGTTGGGGGTATTTAAAATGATAAAAATTATGTTTTCTTGTGCTTTACTTCAATGTTCAGGCGACACACCCACAACAATCCACACATCACAGCTGGTATTTTTTTTTATATTAGTAAAGGTTAACACCCTAGCTGTGACTTGTACAGTCCCACTGCCTGTTGCTGTAGTCTGTGCCATGTGACCCTGCCTCATGAATATGTAGGCAGAGTTCACTACATTGACATCAAGCTTTCCCAGGTGGAATCTAGAAAGGAGAGGTTGGCCAACAATGCCCTACAACTTTTTTTTTTTAAGCTACTACTGGGCCACCATTTTCAGCACTTGCTTGCTAAAAAATGGCTGGTGAGCTACAAAGGGCAAAATAGTTACAGTAGATGGTAAATTTAAAAGAGATTGTACAGCCATAGTTTTTGCCTAAAAAGGAGTTATACTTACCTGCTATGTGCACAGAGCTGTCTCTTACCTCCTCTTTTAGAATCCACTGCTGGCACTGTCTGCTGTTCCTTTCCTGCAGGTGCCCTCTCAGCAAGCCACATGCTAAGGGGGCACCTGTGTGGACAGCTGGGTTGCGTGCGTCCATTCACAAGCACAGAGTATCTCCGCCAGATCCCCTGCTACCTCCTTACAGGATCTGACTGACAGCAGAGGAGCCAATGGTTTTCACGGCTCTCATCTCCTACGAGAGCAGGAAGAGAGAGCAGAAGTGTTGCAGACAAGACAGCACTGAGAATTCAAGTAAGTCGTTGGGGGCGGGGGAGCACAACAACTATTGGGATGTTTTTTACCTTAATGCAGGGAATGTATTAGGGTAAAAAATTTTTAGACTACAGAACCACTTAGGCTGGCTATAGATGGATCAAAAATCCACTGAATTTCTATCCATCTACTATTCCCAATGGAGATCTAATGATCAGCTTCTCTCAAATGGAAATGTCGAATCATTTTCCTTCAATTAGCGCATGCAGTTATTCATCTGAAGTTCTAATCAGTGTATTCTGTCAACCAAGGGGGAACCACTGTAAGAATACAATAGCACAGTGGGTAAAAATCTTTCATCTACCTTGCTTGTGTGGATGGGAGAGTCAGTTCATGTTTTTTAATCAGCCTGTAGGCAGGTGCAGCCTACTTTTTCCTCTGCAGGTGGCGCTCGTCCGCAGCTGCATTGCAAGTGGAGAGGAAGTCAAGAGGAACATGGTTACTTTATGGCCTTCTGGGTCATTGAGGAAGCTATCCAATTGGATGCTGCTGTCCCATGTTACTCTAGCAGCCATCTTGGGTCAGGCAGAGCCTATTTAAGGCCCTGGCGCCCAGGTTTGGTGCTTTTGCAAGAGGGTAGCATATGGACAGGTACCCCACCTGTTAGGGACTGAACTAGAAGCAGGGAAAGGTTCCACACAAGGAGGGAAAGTGTAGGTATACAACTTCTCTGGACATCTTCCTGCTTGGGCATGAGATGTCCAGGCCTCATTCCGCCTCTCCTAACAGTCGCTCTTAGTTTGCATGAAACCTGCTCTCTACATGCAGTTGGTACCCATGAGTTTTCCCAGTTGGGCTGTCATTCCACTGGGTTTATTGTAAACTGTCTTTGCATTATTTTAACATAAGTTCTTTACATCACAATTGGACTCTGTGTTTTTGCTGTCACACCACGCTGCACCCCACCTACAAGCCTGGTGGCTGATAAAAAAAAAAGATTAATCTAAAGCCAGCTTAAATTTCCTGCATTGCTCTCTCCTCTTCCCTGACAAATTATACAATATCTCTTGCACTGGTCTCTAGTAGTATGTTGTATATGCTGACTGCTGTCCTACTACCTGGTCTTCACTTAGGCTTACTTTGTGCTAAAGAGACCTGGTCGCTACATCATTTATTTCAACAACAATTTTTTCATAAGATTATATATGCATTTAATGTATTTTAAGCATTGTGTAAGCTTTATAAACCATCTGGTGGTGGATCCTACGTGTAAGTTGATCAGCTACATAATTCTAACTACGGCAAATATGACAGTAGATCTATAATGTTCATTCTGCATATATGTACCTCAGTGTTTTAAGAGAGAAGTTACTGTTTGGTCATGATACTATAGTTTAAAAGATATATTCCCACCTCATCTCCAAAGACCCTCACAAGGTCTGTGGCGGGATACTTACAACTGGTTTCATTAAGAGCCTGCTCACAGTGTGAACCCATAAGGGGTGACAGGCTGAACCTCAGGTTAAGTCATCTGCAAAAATTAGATAAGTAGCCCAGTTACCCATTGTACTACTCCTATAGCATATTCATAGTTTACTATTAACTATTACTATCACTATTACTATTCATGTTTTCTTCTCAATGTAATTGAGACTTCATTTTACTTTTTTCTGTACTATATGCAATCAAATAATAAAAAATGTATTGGTTAAAAAAATGTATTTTAAGCATGTTATTTAACTGTAAAAGCCTCCCTTGTTTAGACCACCAAAAGCCCTGAAACTGCTTCTGGGTGCCATTTGGGCCATTTTAGATGTCATGTCAACAACCCCAGCTGACTCAGAGGTGTCATTCAATTTACACAATATAATGTTCCTCTTTGCTCCTTCGCCAGCAGCTACAAAAGAGGTTATATAGGGAGGTGAGGGCCACAGGTGTTTGGTAAGCCCCGGGAGTAATTGGACAATCCCAGATAAAGAGAAACTATGATGTGCAAGGAGGGAGAAGACTATGCTGGAGAATTGACTCTTCTGAATATTTGCTAGCAGTTTCAAAGGCATATTGTAAGTCAATAAAAAATAATTTAGGCAAGGAAAAACTTTGCAAGTAAACAGGTAAAATTCATCATTTTTCTGTGCCTTTTTCTGTACCTATAAGTTTAGTAAGGAACAAGGTCTCTTTAGGATCAAGGGCAGTATTGTCATGAAGAAGAAGCACAACTGATCCAGGATAATTTATTGGACATCCAAGATGACACCACAGAACAAAGATTGCCTGGTAGACGTGTTTCACACAGTGAAAATGTGCTTAACCACTTCAATTCCAGACACTTTCGCACCTTCCCGCCCAGGACAATTTTCAGCTTTCAGCGTTGTCGCACTTTGAATGACAATTGCATGGTCATGCAACACTGTACTCAAACAAAATTGTTATAATTTTCTTCCCACAAATAGAGCTTTCTTTTGGTGGTATTTGATCCCCAAAATTTGATTTTATTTTTTGCTAAAAAAGACCGAAACTTTTGAAAAAAAAAATTGATAACCACTGATAGGCAGAAATGATGGGCACTGATAGGTGTTCATGCGTTTTAAAACTCGAGCACCCCATAATGCACTGCAAGATCGCAGTGCACTGCTGTATGAGGATTGGCCAAAGCATGCACCTGCATACTTTGGCCAATCACAGCACGCTCTGCTGAGAAAGCCACAATAGACCAAAGGCAGGATGCTAAGTCCACGCCCCACGCTATATAAAGCTGCTGCTTACATGGCGGCCGTATAGTGTAATGAATGAAGAGAGATTAGGCAGCTTAATTAGTGGTGTGCAAGCAGTGTATTTGATATATATGTGACAACACTGAAGAAATTATACTTTGCTACAATGTAAATTGGTGAGTGTACAACTTGTATAACAGTGTAAATTTGCTGTCCCCACAAAATAATTCAACACACAGCCATTAATGTCTAAACCGCTGGCAACAAAAGTGAGTACATCCCTATGTGAAAATGTCCAAATTGGGCATGGAGTTCACCAGAGCTTCACAGGTTGACACTGAAATCCTCTTCCACTCCTCCATGACGACATCACGGAGCTGATGGATGTTGGAGACCTTACGCTCCTCTACCTTCCGTTTGAGGATGCCCCACAGATGCTCAATAGGGTTAAGGTCTGAAAACATGCTTGGCTAGTCCATCACCATCACCTTTAACCTCAGCTTCTATAGCAAGGCTATGGTCATCTTGGAGGTGTGTTTGGGGTCATTATTATGTTGGAATACTACCCTGCGGCCCAGTCTCTGAAGGTAGGGGATCATGCTCTGCTTCAGTATGTCACAGTACATGTTGCCATTCATTGTTCTCTCAATGAACTGTAGCTCCCCAGTGCTGGCAGCACTCATGCAGCCCCAGACCATGAAACTCCCACCACCATGCTTGACTGTAGGCAAGACACACTTGTCTTTGTACTCCTCGCCTGGTTGCCGCCAGTAATCCATGTCCTTAGTCTGCTTGTCTTCAGCAAACTGTTTGTGGGCTTTCTTGTGCATCATCTTTAAAAGAGGCTTCCTTCTGGGACGACCACCATGAAAACCAATTTGATGCAGTATGCGGTGTATGGTCTGAGCACTGACAGGCTGACCCCCCACCCCTTCAACCTCTGCAGTAATGCTGACAGCACTCATACGTCTATTTCCCAAAGACAACCTCTGGATATGACGCTGAGCACCTGCACTCAACTTCTTTGGGTGACCATGGCGAGGCCTGTTCTGAGTGGAACCTGTCCTGTTAAACTTCTGTATGGTCTTGGCCACCATGCTGCAGCTCATTTTCAGCATCATGGCAATCTTCTTATAGCCTAGAACATCTTTATGTAGAGCAACCATTCTTTTTTTCAGAGAGTTCTTTGCCATGAGGTGCCATGTAGAACTTCCAGTGACCAGTAGGGATGAGCTTCGAGTTCGAGTCGAACTCACGTTCGACTCGAACATTGGCTGTTCGCAAGTTCGCCGAACAGCGAACAATTTGGGGTGTTCGCGGCGAATTCGAATGCCACGGAACACCCTTTAAAAGTCTATGGGAGAAATCAAAAGTGCTAATTTTAAAGGCTAATATGCAAGTTATTGTCATAAAAAGTGTTTGGGGACCCAGGTCCTGCCCCAGGGGACATGGATCAATGCAAAAAAAAGTTTTAAAAGCGGCCGTTTTTTCAGGAGCAGTGATTTTAATAATGCTTAAAGTCAAACAATAAAAGTGTAATATCCCTTTAAATTTAGTACCTGGGGGGTGTCTATAGTATGCCTGTAAAGGGGCGCATGTTTCCTGTGTTTAGAACAGTCTGACAGCAAAATGACATTTTGAAGGAAAAAACTCATTTAAAACTACCCGTGGCTATTGCATTGCCGACAATACACATAGAAGTTCATTGATAAAAACGGCATGGGAATTCCCCAAAGGGGAACCCCAAACCAAAATAAAAAAAAAAAATGACGTGGGAGTCCCCCTAAATTCCATACCAGTCCCTTCAGGTCTGATATGGATATTAAGGGGAACCCCGGCCAAAATAAAAAAAAAATGACGTGGGGTTCCCCCTAAATTCCATACCAGACCCTTCAGGTCTGGTATGGATTTTAAGGGGAACCCCGCACCAAAAAAAAAAAAAACCGGCGTGGGGTCCCCCCAAAAATCCATACCAGACCCTTATCCGAGCATGCAACCTGGCAGGCCGCAGGAAAAGAGGGGGGGACGAGAGTGCGCCCCCCCCTCCTGAACCGTACCAGGCCACATGCCCTCAACATTGGGAGGGTGCTTTGGGGTAGCCCCCCAAAACACCTTGTCCCCATGTTGATGAGGACAAGGGCCTCATCCCCACAACCCTGGCCGGTGGTTGTGGGGGTCTGCGGGCGGGGGGCTTATCGGAATCTGGAAGCCCCCTTTAACAAGGGGACCCCCAGATCCCGCCCCCCCCTGTGTGAAATGGTAAGGGGGTACTTACCCCTACCATTTCACTAAAAAACTGTCAAAAATGTTAAAAGTGACAAGAGACAGTTTTTGACAATTCCTTTATTTAAATACTTCTTCTTTCTTCTATCTTCCTTCATCTTCTGGTTCTTCTGGTTCTTCTGGCTTTTCTGGTTCTTCCTCCGGCGTTCTCGTCCAGCATCTCCTCCGCGGCATCTTCTATCTTCTTCTCCTCGGGCCGCTCCGCACCCATGGCATGGGGGGGAGGCTCCCGCTCTTCTCTTCTTCTTTTCTTCCTTCTTCTCTTCTTCTCTTCTTCATTCTCTTCTCCGGGCCGCTCCGCATCCATGCTGGCATGGAGGGAGGCTCCCGCTGTGTGACGGCGTCTCCTCGTCTGACAGTTCTTAAATAACGGGGGGCAGGGCCCCCCAGGGACCCCGCCCCCCTCTGACGCACGGGACATGACGGGACTTCCCTGTGGCATTCCCCGTGACATCACAGGGAAGTCCCGTCAAGCCACCGTGCGTCAGAGGGGGGTGGGGTCACCGGGTGGCCCCGTCCCCCGTTATTTAAGAACTGTCAGACGAGGAGCGCTGTCACACAGCGGGAGCCTCCCTCCATGCCAGCATGCATGCGGAGCGGCCCGGAGAAGAAAATGAAGAAGAGAAGAAGAGAAGAAGAGAAGAAGAGAAGAGCGGGAGCCTCCCCCCCATGCCATGGGTGTGGAGCGGCCCAAGGAGAAGAAGATAGAAGACGCCGCGGAGGAGATGCTGGATGAGAACGCCGGAGGAAGAACCAGAAGAGCCAGAAGAACCAGAAGAACCAGAAGATGAAGGAAGATAGAAGAAAGAAGAAGTATTTAAATAAAGGAATTGTCAAAAACTGTCTCTTGTCATTTTTAACATTTTTGACAGTTTTTTAGTGAAATAGTAGGGGTAAGTACCCCCTTACCATTTCACACAGGGGGGGCGGGATCTGGGGGTCCCCTTGTTAAAGGGGGCTTCCAGATTCCGATAAGCCCCCCGCCCGCAGACCCCCACAACCACCGGCCAGGGTTGTGGGGATGAGGTCCTTGTCCTCATCAACATGGGGACAAGGTGTTTTGGGGGGCTACCCCAAAGCACCCTCCCAATGTTGAGGGCATGTGGCCTGGTACGGTTCAGGAGGGGGGGCGCACTCTCGTCCCCCCCTCTTTTCCTGCGGCCTGCCAGGTTGCGTGCTCGGATAAGGGTCTGGTATGGAATTTTGGGGGGGCCCCATGCCGTTTTTTTTTTTGGCACGGGGTTCCCCTTAAAATCCATACCAGACCTGAAGGGTCTGGTATGGAATTTAGGGGGAACCCCACGTCATTTTTTTTTAATTTTGGCCGGGGTTCCCCTTAATATCCATATCAGACCTGAAGGGCCTTGTATGGAATTTAGGGGGACTCCCACGTCATTTTTTTTTTTAAATTTTGGTTCGGGGTTCCCGTTTGGGAAATTCCCATGCCGTTTTTATCAATGAACTTCTATGTGTATTGTCGGCAATACAATAGCCGCGGATAGTTTTAAATGAGTTTTTTCCTTCAAAATGTCATTTTGCTGTCAGACTGTTCTAAACACAGGAAACATGCGCCCCTTTACAGGCATACTATAGACACCCCCCAGGTACGAAATTTAAAGGGATATTACACTTTTATTGTTTGACTTTAAGCATGATTAAAATCACTGCTCCTGAAAAAACGGTCGTTTTTAAAACTTTTTTTTGCATTGATCCATGTCCCCTGGGGCAGGACCCAGGTCCCCAAGCACTTTTTATGACAATAACTTGCATATTAGCCTTTAAAATTAGCACTTTTGATTATTCATGTTCGTGTCCCATAGACTTTAACTGTGTTTGCGTGTTCGAACGAACTTTTTTCCTGTTCGCATGTTCTGGTGCGAACCGAACAGGGGGGTGTTTGGCTCATCCCTAGTGACCAGTATGAGAGAGTGAGAGTGATAATACCAAATCTAACACACCTGCGCCCCATTCACACCTAAGACTTTGTAACACTAACGGGTCACATGATACTGGGAAGGGAAAATGGCTAATTAGGCCCAATTTGGACATTTTCACTTAGTGGTGTACTCAGTTTTGTTGCCAGAAGTTTAGACATTAATGGCTGTGTGTTGAGTTATTTTGAGGGGATAGCAAATTTACACTGTTATACAAGCTGTACATTCACTTCTTTACATTGTAGCAAAGTGTCATTTGTTGTCACATGAAAAGATATAATAAAATATTTACAAAAACGTGAGGGGTTACTTACTTTTGTGGGATACTGTATATACACTCTGCATTTAGCATAGATTAGATATTCAGTGTAGAATCTATATTCAGTCAGTACATGTAGTGTATTAGATTATATATATATATTTATGCATTATCCTTTTATGCATTTTTATATGTGTCTTTAAAGTCCACCACTAGGGGAATTCTCTTTTTCTATATAAAAAAATTTGGATGTGGCACAACCCCACAGTCGGCTGCCGATCTATACCTTTTCCCTTCCTGAAAAGTACCCGGCCACTTGCCACAGACCAGGCCGCCCCCCCCCCCAAAACACCTTGTCCCCATGCTGACGGGGACAAGGGCCTTTTCTCTAAAACCCTTGCCCAGTGATTGTGGGGGTCTGCAGGTGGGGGGCTTATTGGAATCTGTAAGCCCCCTTTAACAAGGGGGTCCCCAGATCCCCCCATGTGAATGGGTAGAGGTACATTGTACCCCTACCCATTCACCAAAAAAGTGTCAAAAAGTGAAAATTACAAGAAACAGTTTTGGACAAGTCCTTTATTAAAAAAGAAAAAGTGTCCCACGATGTCCATTCATCTTCAATAACAGGATCCGACGTGCATGAGAAAAAAAAACAGAAAAACTCTGCCTCAATGGAAGGCGTCCCGCGACTGCAGCCTTTTCACGATGACAGCTGTTATATAGCTGAGGGTGGGGCCACCCTGTGAGGTAAAGCAAAAAGACGGCAGTCGCTGGGACGTCGGACGCTGTGATTGAAGATGAATGGACATCACAGGACACTTTTTTTTTAATAAAGGACTTAATAAAGTCCAAAACTGTCTCCTGTCATTTTTACCTTTTTTATACTTTTTTTTGGTTTAATGAATAGGGGTACAAAGTACCCGATACCCATTCGCATAAAGGGGGCTGGGATCTGGGGACCCCCTTGTTAAAGGGGATTCCAGATTCCTATAAGTCTCACCTGCAGACCCCCTCAACCACCAGGCAAGGGTTGTGGGAATGAGGCCCTTGTCCCCATCAACATGGGCACAGGGTGTTTTGGGGGGACCCCAAAGCACCCTCCCCATGTTGAGGGCATGTGGCCTGGTATGGTTCAGGAGGGGGGGCGCTCTCTCATACCCCCTTTTCCTGCTGCCTGCAAGGTTGCATGCTTGGATAAAGGTCTGGTATGGATTTTGGGGGGACCCCATTCCAGTTTATTTTTGGGAGCGGGGTTCCCCTTAAAATCCATACTAGACCTGAAGGGCCTAGTATGGATTTTGGGGGAGACCCCCACGCCATTTTTATTATTTTGGAGCGGGGTTCCACTTAATATTCATACCAGACCCAAAGGCCCTGCTAATGGACTGGTGGGGGGACTTTTTTAAATTACATTTTTTCTTTAGAAATGTCATTTTGCTGTGGCATAGTAAAACACATCACAAAGATGCATTACTTTACAGGCAGACTAAGGAGAACCCCCCCCCGGCATGATATTTAAAGGAATATTTCATTTTTATTGTTTCACTTTAAGCCTTATTAAAATTACTACTACTGAAAAAACTGCATTTTTTAAAACTTTTTTTTGCATTGATACATGTCCCCTGGGGCGGGACCCGGGTCCCCAAACATTTTTTTATGGCAATAACTTGCATATAAGCCTTTAAAATGAGCACGTTTGTGTTTTCACGTTCATGTCCCATAGACTTTAATCATGTTTGCAAAATTTTTTTGCCTGTTTGCATGCAAAACGAACCAGGGGGGTGTTCGGCTTATCTGATAGGTGGCACTGATGGGCACTGGATAGGCAGCACTGATGAGAAGCTAATGACAGGCATTACTAAGTGGTATCTGAAGGGCACTTTTATGGGCACTGATTGGCACATTTATGGGCACTGATTGGCACTTTGATGGGCACTGACAGGCGTCCTTTTTGGGACACAGGCTGGTAGCTGATGGACAGTGATTGGCACCTCTGATGGGGGCTGCACTGATAATCAATGTGCTGATTATCAGCGCAGACCCCCCCCCTGACAGGGAGAGCCGATGGGCTCTCCCTGTCAGCGCGAACCGAGAAAAGCCATTTACCGGCACTTTCTGGTTCACGCAATGATCACCTGTGATTGGTCACTGCTAATCACATGATAAGAGGCCTCGGTCAGAGGCTCCATACCACGATCGGAGATGCAGTGTGTCAGACTGCACCTCCGATCGCTGCTCCCCCCCCCGCGCGGGGGTGTGCACCAGCTTGTTATCACATCGTATAACGTCCGGTCAGAATAACAGAACCACCTTGCCGACGTCTTATTGTTATATAGTGAAACGTGTCTACCAGGCAATCTTTGTCCTGTGGTGTCATCTTGGTTGACCAATAAAGGATCTTGGATCAGTTGTGGTATGCAGCCATTTCTTCTATTTCTACTGACTGTGGAGGCGAGCTGAGGTGGGCACCCAACCAAGTCCATTAGACTTCCTTGTCTCACCTGGAGCAGCGAGTGTTCTTTGTTCAGTATTGTCATGAAGAACACTGCCAGGTCTAATAACTTGGGACCTCATCACATTTTTTTTTCTTCAAGGCCCCATAATCTGTAGTTACACCCCTATTTCAAATATCTAAGTATAAACTTACATTTGTATTGGCAGAGCATTAATTGGCAGGGAAAAAAATTGCAATATTTTTAATATGTATTGTGTTCAGTGCATAATCACTTCTATGACAAAAGGACTAAATATATAAAAAATATGTAAGTAAAAAGATATTTCTATGTATGGGGGTGTGTACATACTGTATGTATTTAACCACTTGCCGACCACCTACCACAGGTGTACTACAGAAGGTTGGCTCTATTGCATGAAATGACGTACCTGTATGTCATTTTGTGCAATAGACACTGGGGGTGCACGCGCCCCGCCGGAGGCGCACAACGAAGGCGCACGCCGATTGGACAGATTGGTCAGCGGGTCCAGTAAACAAGACAGATTGCCGTTCTGACAGGGAAGAAGATAGAGATCTTGTGTTCCTGCTGAGCAGGAACATGGATCTCTGTCTTCATCCAGTCAAACCATCACCCACACAGTTAGCAAGCACCCCCTAGAGACACACTTAACCCTTTGATCATCCCTGATTTTAAACCCTTCCCTGCCAGTGTCATTAGTACAGTAATAGTGCATATTTTTAGCACTGATCCCTGTAATAATGTCACTGGTTCCCAAAAAAGTTTCAAAAGTGTCAGGTGTCTGATTTGTCCGCAGCAATGTCGCAGTCCTGCTAAAAAACGCTGATCACCGCCATTACTGGTAAAATAAATAAACAAATACAAATGGCATAAAAAAATCCCATAGTTTGTAGACGCGATAAGTTTTGCACAAACTAATCAATATACGCTTATTGCGATTTTTTTACCAAAAATATGTAGCAGAATACATATTGGCCTAAATTGATGAAGAAATTACATTTTTTACCTTTTTTTATTGGATATGTTTAGCAGAAATGAAAAAATATTGTTTTGTTTTTTTTCAAAATTGTGTGTCTTTTTATTTGTTTATAGTGCAAAAAATAAAAACTGCAGAGGTGATCAAATACCACCAAAAGAAGCTCTATTTGTGGGAAAAAAGGACATACATTTTATTTGGGTACAGTGCTGCACGACCATACAATTCTCAGTTAAAATAACGCAGTGCCCTATCGCTAGAAATTGGCTTGGTCATTAAGGGGTAAAACCTTCTGGGGCAGAAGTGGTTAACTATATGCATACTGTATACTGTGTTTCTATCTATCTATCTATCTATCTATCTATCTATCTATCTATCTATCTATCTATCTATCTATCTATCTATCTATCTATCTATCTATCTATCTATCTATCTATCCTGTACACACACACATAGTAAATATACAGTATATATATATAGATATATAGATCTATATATCTATATATATATATATAATGCTTTTTTCTTCTGAGATGCATTCAGGGGCTATTAAATGAAGGTGAATCATTTCCAGCTCTCTGGGGAAGGAGGGAAGGAGCACATTTGGTATATTTGTTTGAGAATGCATTCTTCCTCCATCAGCTTCGGTAAATGCTCCTCCAAGAGAGCCATGTCTTGTTTGAAAATTTTAGCCTCAGGCACTCAAGCAGTTTTTATTTTCCTCAAGGAGCATTATATCAATTTACTGAATTATAAACATGGCTGAAGCCAAATTCTTTCATGTTATTTTGCAAATCGACCACCTCTTGACCTCCAGGCTATGTCCTATGAGTTAGTGCAATATTTTAGTCATAAAAATAACCTATGTACTCTCTGTTATAAATATAAAGAAAGCTACCCAGAGGGAAGAAGACAAATATAATTAGACAGCAGGTACAAACTGCTTGTCCCAACCTGTCTGCACATTTTTATCTTCAGCAAGTCCGCAGACTGCATCTGAGCCTTAGCCATCCTCAGTAATACATCCAAAGTAAATGCATCCTTTTCATTTTAGTAACAACAACTGGGGGCATTTTTGTTCTGATATAAGAATTTGATATTCTGACATCAGACTGCATGCAACACAATATTTCTTAAAAAATCAACACAGTATTATGTTTTTAAGTCAATGGTATGTTTTATTAGAGCCTCTGGCTCTAATCACATGCTTAAAAAAAAAAAACCCAACTGGAATCCATGCATTCGGAGCCCTGCATGTAGATTAGGGGGCTGGGCACATGGATAGGTGGGGCGGCGCCTGTGCACCTCTAATGGACAGGCCACCACTGACAGAAACTTAGAAAGAAAAATATTTCTTATAGACAACTTATACAATATAGATAGATTTTGGAAATAGTAAATAGATACCTGACGAACTAGCACATCAAAGCGTGAGGACTGTTCAGATCCTTTAGTTTTGGATGTTCCAGGCCTCAGTCTCTTCCAACAGCTCATCAGCCCCCTCATCTGTAAGACCAGGTGGACGTGGTCCTATGAGAAAAAAAATTATAAATTAGATTAAACTGAAGCAAATTCTTTTTTCCAGTTACTTTGTCTATACTCTGTGAAGCTGTACTTTGATGTGGTCAGATGAAAAAAGGTGAACATGCCATTGTATCTGACCAGCCTTTTACCTAATTTTAGTAGCAAAAACATTACAAAAGTGCTTTCCTCACACAGGGCCCCTGGCAAAAAAAAAAAAAACTGTACTTGTTCTCTTGACTTCATTGTCCTTATTAGGAAGGCTAGCTCTGCCGCATAGGGATGGGTTATTATAGGTTGTGATGGAGCTCCAGCCCCCTTATCTACATGCAGGGCTCCAGACACATGGATTACAATCAAGGTTTTTTTTTTAAACATGTGATTAGAGCCAGAGGTTCTAATAGGCTTCAAAAAAGGGTGGGCTCAAGGCGCAGAGCACTGTGCCCGAAGCCCACCCAGTTGTGTGACAATAGCGAATAAATATTCACTATTGTAACACTGATTCTCCTCCCAGCCAATCAGGAAGACGATTGGCCAAAAGAAGAGATTGGTCGCCAGGAGGAAGGAGAAGCACAGCGCATGGAGGAGAGGAGGGTGGAGACGCAGGGGAACCGACAAAGCAGCCATCCGCAGCCCTGAGAGAAAAACACCAGCCATCATTTTATATATATATATATATATATATATATATATATATATATATATATATATTTATATATATATGTATATATATATATATATATATATATATATATATATATATATATATATATATGTATATATATATATATGTATATATATATATGTATATATATATATATATATATATATATATATATATATATATATATATATATATTTGTTGTAGACCTTACTTGTACTTGGGCATATACATGAGTTAAAATAAATCATTGCAGGTTAATTTTAAATCCAGTATTACACTATGTTGTGACTAGGGTAGCTCAGAGATCACCCCTATAACTCCTAAAGGAGTCTCTAAAACTCCATCCCCCCTTAACCCTAATAAAACACTAAACACACGGTGGAGTTAAATGGTCGTCTGGCCTTTTATTAAACAAAATGACAATAAATAACCAGTACATGACAATAACATTACAACAAAATATACATGCCTCCTGGCCTTCCTAATCACATAAAGGGCCTCATGCACACTGGTTTATCTAGCTCCTCTGAATGCCTTTTCTCCTGCCATTTAGGCATGTTTAGGAACAACAATCATGCATGAGGTCATAGCAATTGCTTGATCCCAGTCCTGCACAATTTCCAATTCATTTGGAAATATTACCGGGAACACTGTTGTATCTACTGGTGCAGAGTGTAGACTTTACTCAAAAACACATTGAGGCAAGCCCTACATATTTGTATGGTCGAATATGTTTAGGTTTGGTTTACAGGCTGTTCATTAAATCCACTAAAAATTTAGAAAATTGCAAACTTCATTCCAAACCTCACTGAAGTCTGTGTGTGGGGGGAAGGGGGAGGATCTAGAAAATAGATTCTTGCTATTTTCAAGGTTAATAGGTAAGTGATTGTCTAAGGACACTGAGAGCTAGTCACTGGCATGGGGAATATCTACTAATGCAAAAATGTATTCTAAAAAAATACCTTTTAGTCAGGGGGAGGTCCTCTTTATCACCCTGGAACTTCCAGGGCGACACTTGAAAAGCACCAACTATTACAATCAAATACTTGGCAGATGCGCTTTAGCATTATCGATTGGCTTTGGCTTTATTATTGGAGCAGCAGCAGCACCACCACCCCAATCTGATTAATTAAAACTAGGAGAAACTAGGGGGAAAAAAGCTAAGATCTAAAAGCTATAGGAAAATGTACTCTTAAAAAAGTTTGTGTGCAAAACTCTTCCAAACCCTAACTCCACTTTTTCCTGAACCTCTCCCATCTCCAAATCCCCAAATATTCCCCAAATATTCAATATATAGACTTCAGGTATGTGTTTGGTAGAAATTGTCTAGCGTCAGGACAGTACCTGTACTGTAATTTTAATAGGCAGCAAATTGAAAGAGCTCCCCAATGGGGGTCTCTGCTGCAAACAGGATCACTGTGGTCTGCAGCCTCTGCCTGCAGCTTATCAGCTGTGATAAAAGCATCAGCCATGGTGGAACCAAATGCATAATAAAGCATAGTGGTAGTAGCACCTTAGTGATAATGGTTGGCAGCAAAAGGACCACACTCAGTGTCAGAACAAGGTCCTTGAGCACCCATAGCAAAAGGGGCAAGTGCACACCCTCTCCTTGAACTGTGAACTAGTCCTGCAACATAGGTTATAGGTCCTGTTTTCTTGCACCCTCTCCTGATGAAGAGCCCAAGGTGGCCTCATCGTCTGCCTATTTCTTGAAATTGATCTGCCCACACTCCTCGTTCCTCATTTTCCAACCCTATTCCAACAAAACTCATCATCCGGATCCACTGCAACATCTGCAGACTTAAGCAAAAGAAAGTGAATTCTGAGAAAGGTTTTGAGAAGCTTACCTTATGGCACATCAAGCAAGAAAGAAGGTCAGCATGGGACCACTTTGAGTAGGACCAAGGGTAAGCTTGAACCTCATCTTAAGTTTTCTACCCATACCCTGCCATCTACAACAGCATGCTTGACCAGGCATGCATCCCTTCCAGGGCTGCTGGAACACAAGAAAATAATGTCCCTTAATAAACCCTGCGCCCAATGTCTTAATGCCAGCTTGACAAAACTTTTGACTTTTCAGCTACTCCTATTCCAGATAGTGGCATCAATTCCTTTCCGACAGTTTATGGCCTGTGCTGCACCACAGTGGCAGGTATCCAGTCTCCATGCGATGGCCTGTGTTGCACCACAGTGGCAGGTTTCCAGCCTCCATGTCTGCCCTCCACCAGCATGTGCAGTGTTAATGTCTATTTATCACTGTATTACGTTGTCAGAGGCAGGGTCCACATGAGCACAAACACATAGTCTAACAAGCATAGGCAGGAATAGTACATCTCCTTTAGGACACAGTGGGAAAATTTGATGGCAGCTGGGAAGCTTGCAAGACAGGGTACACTACTTGAGCTGGTGGTGCCACTACCTGTCCAACACAACAAGACTTCCTGCTGTGATCCTTTGTGTAATGCCTCCATCTGTGTGAGGCAGAGGCAGCAGTCGGCAGATAAAGAGTATGAGAAGGTGAGGGTTTAAATAATGGTGAGCGACACTGATAGAGAGTGCCCTGATTATCAGTGTACATGTTCCTTTTACAGAAGCTAGTTATCAGCTCTCTTCTCGCTTCCTCCGGCTATCAGCGTGAGAAAAGGAGTGCCGATAACAAACATCTGTTTACCTCCATGATCAGCTGTGATTAGACACAGCTGATCAGGTTCTAAAGACCTGCTGATTGGCTCTTTACCTCAGCCTGTGATCAGCAGTGTCCAGAGGACACTGTGATCACAGAGTGTGCCACCCGTGCCCTGCAATAGGCAGGCACGATCACGAGAAGCCATCACATGATGGCCGTCATTCAGCTATAGCGAGGTCGGCACTTGGTTAATAGTGTTGAGAGACTCTCGGGAACAAATTAAGCCATTGGCCAGCTAGAGTTAGATGCAGGGAAAGTGTCTCTGATGTCGGCAGCACACAAGCATGTTCCCAAGGTAAATGTATCATTGACATTTATGGTAATAAAGACATCTGCACAGGTTGAGGAGCAATCCATGACTAAATGTGTGTTTAAGCAAAAAAGGGAAAACATTATTATAGCTCTTTCTAAAGTATGGCCCTTTGGGAGGATTCAAGGAAGACTGTACAGGTAAGCAGTATCTACACACTAGACTAGCCTTTTTCAACCTTGAGGTTTCGTCTGGGGTGCCTTGGCAAAATGCCTAAACATTGACCTAAAATTGTATACAAGCTGGTGGGTTTTAGTTACACAAAGCCACAGGTTTTCATTGTACACCATTACAACTTTCTAACTGCCAACCTCCTAATGACCAACGACATCATCAGTTGATAAGGAGGATGTAAATTGCATGTATATCATCCTGGTTTGACCCTACCTTGCCTCTCTCCATCAGCTTGGGTCTCATTAGCTAAGTGATGGAGAATAACTGAGGTAAAAGAGAGACATTGGAATACAAGTCAGTTATCAGTTTGCAAAAGTATATTTGCTTTGGAAGAATAAATCACCTCTAGCGTTGGGTGTCTTACATGTATTGATGTTGCTGCATTATGTAAAACTATTTGTATAGTTTTTCATTTTAGAATGGGGCCCCTCAAGACTGTCCATAATTTTGGAGGGTGTCTCCAGATTGTCCATAATTTTAACGGGTGCCTTGACTGAAATAAGGTTGAGAAACACTGCACTAGACTATACGCATATTAATGCTAGCTATTACATGGTAGAACTTATTTTAAAGGTAAATATGAATTTGATATTAATGAAAGTGAAATGATTTTCTTCGCAAAAAGAACAATCTCCTTCAGGGAAATAGACTGCAAGGATTATTGAAGATCAGTATCTGTTTTCTTATGTAGATACTGAGATAGGTCAACAAGATTTATTTGCTAAAATCTGGCAGCAGCAGTGTACGACTGAAAGAAACTGCTTGTAACATAATTCTACAACCATAGTGTTGCAATAAAATAATGCCATGCCAAAATGCCTTTAGCCTTATTTTTAACAACTTTAGTTAGATCTCAAGCTTTCTGCAGACTTTCTAGCCACAAATGTTTAGATTTCTTCATACATACTGAACACTGGATGGAGGATTCTTCCCTGCTGGCTATACAGACAGCCAAATTGCGAATGCATCTGATAGGCCGGACAATTTTCCATCTGGTTTCTTTGATTTTTCAGTTGAAGTTTGTCAAGCCGGATGGTGCGATCTCTATGCATGACTTTGATACCTTCCACTTAATTAGGACGCATAAGCATACTATATATATAACATATCTTAATTTAACAGTGCCCAGCTCAGAATCCTGTTCTGTATATATTATGTATATCCTAGTTTAGTCTGAACATTTGACCAAATTTAGTTGGTGTTAGGATACATATACATGGCCCACTTAGCTAATTTATCCAGTTGACCTACATAATCAAACAGTCACAGTAGAAATAAGTTATCACTAGCATTTCAGTCAATGCTTGTTGAAAGTTGGTAGAGTGCTTTAGAAATATGATTCTATTCAAATAATATTTATGTAGCATTAACGGTTGTGACTGACAGGAATAAAAAACTCATTACAGTTTAATATAGTCCTAAATCCTGTGAGAGGGTTGTCCTGCCAATCATATACACTGTTGGAGGATTACCAGTCAATAAGCCATGCTCTTGTCTATCACACAGGAGAGTATTTGTGCAGATTGCTTGTACTGAATTACTCTGAATTGCTGGAATTTCTGACAATAGTGTATTTTTTTGAGGTGTGCAACTATGTTGGTCACAAAAGGGGCATGGTGCCTGTTTGTTCACTTTTTGTAAATGTTCTCACATTCCTATAATGCAAACTATTACATATAGCTCATGCAGGGTTTTCTTTTTCAAAAGGCCATCATTAAAAAAAGAAGTTAGAGGAATAAAGCTTTTGTATTTAATCAGTTCTCAAACAGTTCTCCAGAGGGTATTAATGGGTTTGGGGGGTTTTCATTTTTATCATGAAATAAATCATACATAAATATTACAAAGTACTTTTTTTTAATTGAAAAACATAGTGAAGCATATACAAAACATTTACACAAAATTAGGGGATAATGGTAATAAATATACCCTAACCAAGGATTTTTGATATCAGGTAAATCACATTAAGGTGTTTCCAATGAACACTGGTTAAAGCTACACTCTGGTCAGCCTTTAAACTAATCTTTGGGTGCTCCCTCTCAGAAAAGTAAGGGTTAAATGCTCATTTAGTGTGTGTGTGTGTCTGTTTGGTTGGGGGGAAGTTAAAGCAGATAAATACTTACCTTATTCTTTTAATACCTTACCCAGTCCTACAGGCTTCTTCCCCACCGGTCCCTTCAATCCATTCCTGTTCGCTGGTTATGCAGTTGTTCCCTTGCTCACTAGCAGTCTCGCATTGTATGTGAAGACAAAGAATTTGATTCTTCACCCACCTGTACAAAACTTAAAAATAAATGTCTGGTACTAGGCCTTACCATGTAGCTGTCAATAATCTCTGCTTCTTTATGTAATCTTTTTAAGTAAGATTTCAGATTTCAAGACAGAAATATAAGAGCTGCCATTGCTGAATTTTTTTTGAAGGCACAATCTCTGGGGTTATCATCCTTATTCTTACTTTATTACTACATTACTATTTTATTACTACAGTGCCTTGAAAAAGTATTCATACCCCACATTTTGTCATGTTACAACCAAAAACATAAACATATTTTATTGGGATTTTATGTGATAGACCAACACAAAGTGGCACATAATTGGGAAGTGGAAGGAAAATGATAAATGGTTTTCCAATTTTTTTAACACATAAACATCTAAAAAGTGTGGCGTGCATTTGTATTCAGTCCCCTAAGTCAATATTTTGTAGAACCCCCTTTCGCTGCAATTACAGCTGCAAATCTTTTTGGGGATGTCTCTAGCAGCTTTGCACATCTAGAGAGTGACATTTTTGCCCATTCATCTTTGCAAAATAGCTTAAGCTCTGTCAGATTGGATGGAGAGCGTCTGTGAACAGCAATTTTATAGTCTTGCCACAGATTCTCAATAGGATTTAGATCTGGACTTTGACTGGGTCATTCTAATGCCCCGTACACACGGTCGGACTTTGTTCGGACATTCCGACAACAAAATCCTAGGATTTTTTCAGACGGATGTTGGCTCAAACTTGTCTTGCATACACACGGTCACACAAAGTTGTCAGAAAATTAGATCGTTCTGAACGCGGTGACGTAAAACACGTACATCGGGACTATAAACGGGGCAGTGGCCAATAGCTTTCATCTCTTTATTTATTCTGAGCGTGCGTGGCACTTTGTCCGTCGGATTTGTGTACACACGATCGGAATTTCTGACAACGGATTTTGTTGTCGGAAAATTTTATATCCTGCTCTCAAACTTTGTGTGTGGGAAAATCCGATGGAAAATGTTTCATGGAGCCTACACACGGTCGGAATTTCCGACAACAAGGTCCTATGACACATTTTCCGTCGGAAAATCCGACTGTGTGTATGGGCATAACACATGAATATGCTTTGATCTAAACCATTTCATTGTAGCTCTGGCTGTATGTTTAGGGTCATTGTCCTGCTAGAAGGTGAACCTCCGCCCCAGTCTCAAGTCTTTTGCAGACTCTAACATGTTTTCTTCTAAGAATGCCCTGTAGTTGGCTCCATCCGTCTTCCCATCAACTCTGACCAGCTTCCCTGTCCCTGCTGAAGAAAAGCATCACCAGAACATGAGGCTGTCTCGACCATGTTTCCTGATGGGGATGGTGTGTTCAGGGTGATGTGCAGTGCTAGTTTTCTGCCACACGTAGCATTTTGATCTTGGCCAAAAATTTAAATTTTGGTCTCATCTGACCAGAGCACCTTCTTCCACATGTTTTCTGCATCCCCACATGGCTTCTCACAAACTGCAAACGGGACTTCTAACGACTCTCTTTCGACAATAGCTTTCTTCTTGCCACTCTTCCATTAGGGACCAGATTTGTGGAGTGCACGACTCATGGTTGTCATGGGAACAGATTCTCCGAACTGAGCTATGGATCTCTGCAGGTCCTCCAAAGTTACCATGGGCCTCTTGCCTGCTTCTGTGATGAATGCTCTCCTTGCCCAGCCTGTCAGTTTAGATGGACAGTTATGTCTTGGTAGGTTTGCAGTTGTGCCATATTCTTTCCATTTTCCGATGATGGATTGAACAGTGCACCATGAGATTTTCAAAGCTTGGGATAGTTTTTTATAACCTAACCCTGCTTTAAACTTCTCCACAACTTTATCCCTGACCTGTCTGGAGTGTTCATTGGCCTTCATGATGCTGTTTGTTCACTAAGGTTCTCTAACAAACCTCTGAGGGCTTCACGGAACAGCTGTATTTACACTGAGATTAAATTACACACAGGTGGACTCTATTTACTAATTAGGCGACTTCTGAAGGCAATTGGTTCCAGATTTAAGTTAGGGGTATCAGAGTAAAGGGGGCCGAATATAAATGCATGCCACACTTTTCACATATTTATTTGTAAAATGTGGAAAATGTCAAGGAGTATAAATAATTTTTCAAGGCACTGTAGGTGAGACACTGACCTGGAACCATATCGAATGTTTGACATCTAATGTGTACAAGCTTGTTCCAAGTCAGTGGCTTATGCATTTTTAAAATTAAATCCATTATGGTATCTCCCAGTATTCTGTCCTGACTAGAGATGAGGTTTGGTTCTACCATTGGTTCAAGGCAAACTCTGCTTGTTTGTGGTTTGCAGTTGAGCTAATGCAGGATTTCACTGAGCCGAATGCATTGTAACCATAATTAGGTCAGCTGGCTTAGAAAGGTCAATAATAACAGCTTTCTGATGGCCTCCTCACTATTAAAGCGTGGGCACAGGGCAGCAATAATGTCAGTGTATTGAAAGCTGTTGCAGATAAAGGATAGGGGTAGCTGATAAACTGCAGAGAGAGAGTTTAGAGTCAGTTAGAAAACAGTATTACTTATGATTGCTAATTCTTGGGCAATCAAGGTGACAGGTGAATGTAAATGAAAAGTGTTAGTAGATAGTGTTTAAGTAAAAATGACAAAACAAAAATGGTGTTGGATCCCTCAAATTCCATATTTTAGGGTGGAATCCAATGCAAAAAGAAAAAACAAGAAAAAAACAGGATCCTCTAAAAATCCACACTCTTATCTAAGCTGGCAGCTTGCCAGGAAAGGGGGGATGAGCATATACTACCATAACTATACTAGGCCACATGACCCCCTGGAAATTCACCATATCCTCATGTTGATGAGGACAAGGACCTTGTCCCCACAACCCTGGCCCAGTGACTGGGGGGTGGGGGTCTGGTCTACATGTCGGTTGTTTTTTTTATATCAAATTTTGGAAGGCCCCCCATGTTGATGAGTAAGAGGTACATATAATATCACAAAATGTCACCCCTAACACAAAAGCCCACTTTTGTAAAAGGGAACTCTTGAAGCAAAAATCATATAAAAACATTGTATAAAACACAAATATCTCCAAAATATATGAAAGCCCCTTAACCACTTGCCGACTGCTGCACGTTGATATACGTCGGCACAATGGCAGCGCTGGGCCAATGGGCGTACCTGTATGTCCCCTTTAATTGGCGGGGCTAGCGGGCCCACGCCCGCCGCGTACAGTGTGACTGTGCCCACGGGACCCTTGGACTCGATGTCCACCGGTGTCCCGGCGATCGTGTCACGGAGCCGCAGAACGTGGAGATGCCTATGCAAACAAGGCATATCCCCGTTCTGCCTTGTGACATGACATCGGGAGCAGTGATGGCTGTCATGTGAGTTGAAGTCCATCCCCCCCACAGTTAGAATCACTCCCTAGGACACGCTTAACCCCTTGATCGCCCCCTAGTGTTTAACCCCTTCCCTGTCAGTGTCATTTACACAGTAATCAGTGCATTTTTATCGCACCGATCACTGTATAAACAACAATGGTCCCAAAATAGTGTCAAAAGTGTCCGATGTGTCCGCCATAATGTTGCAGTCATGATAAAAATCACAGATCGCCGCCATTACTAACATAAAAAAAATAATAACAAAAATGCCATAAAACTATCCCCTATTTTGTATATGCTATAACTTTTGCACAAACCAATCAATATACGCTTTTTGCGATTTTTATAATCAAAAATATGTAGAAGAATACATATTGGCCTAAACTGAGGAAAAAATTAGTTTTTTTATATATTTTTGGGGGATATTTATTATAGCAAAAAGTAAAAAATATTGCTTTTTTTTCAAAATTGTCGCTCTTTTTTTGTTTATAGCGCAAAAAAATAAAAATCGCAGAGGTGATCAAATACCACAAAAAGAAAGCTCTATTTGTGGTAAAAAAGGACATCAATTTTGTTTGGGTGCAACGTCGCATGGCCACGCAATTGTCAGTTAAAGCGACGCAGTGCCGAATCGCAAAAAGTGCTCTGGTCAGGAAGGGGGTAAAATCTTCCGGGGCTGAAGCTGTTAAAATACCACTATATGAAAAAGACAAATTTTTAAACAGAAGGTTTGCTGCAATAATCAAAAAAATGAAATAAAAATGCTAGGGATATATTGGTCAGCATTACCAAATGGGTTAATATCCCATAGAGTTAGTAATCAAGATTAAAATACAATTTCCTAACTGACCCTAAACTTTCCATATGCAGCTTTTCAGCTTTCCCTATGTTTCCATACAATAGCTTCCAATTTAATGAGATGATAAATGAGGGTGGCTGGCCAGACCAACACCCCCCCCCCCCCCCACCCCTGATAGTAAGGGAGCTGGCTTAACCAAAAGACCCCTATTGACCCTTTTAAGCTTGTTAGCCATAGTTCAAAGGCCATGCAGTGCATTATGTTTTAAAATAAATAATCTGGGCAAATCTGCACACAAAAATATTATGACTATGTATCTTAAACTAACAGGATTCACCTCATGGTAAGGATGAACCCGAACCTCATTCCTAGTAGGGATGAGCCGAACACCCCCCGGTTCGGTTCGCACCAGAACCCGCGAACGGACCGCAAGTTCGCACGAACGTTAGAACCCCATTGACGTCTATGGGACTCGAACGTTCGAAATCAAAAGTGCTCATTTTAAAGGCTAATTTGCATGGTATTGTCCTAAAAAGGGTTTGGGGACCCGGGTCCTACCCCAGGGGACATGTATCAATGCAAAAAAAACTTTTAAAAACGGCCGTTTTTTCGGGAGCAGTGATTTTAATGATGCTTAAAGTAAAAAAAAAAAAGTGAAATATTCCTTTAAATATCGTACCTGGGGGGTGTCTATAGTATGCCTGTAAAGTGACGCGTGTTTCCCATGTTTAGAACAGTCCCTGCACCAAATGTCATTTTTAAAGGAAAAAATCTCATTTAAAACTGCTTGCGGGTTTAATGTCATGTCGGGTCATGGCAATATGGATGAAAATCAGTGAGACAAACGGCATGGGTACCCCCCAGTCCATTACCAGGCCCTTTGGGTCTTGTATGGATATTAAGGGGAACCCCGCACCCAAATTAAAATAAGGAAAGGTCCCTATATACTCTGAACAGCAGTATACAGGCGGTGCAAACAAGACAGGGACTGTAGGTTTGTTGTTAAGTAGAATCTGTTTGTAATTTTGAACATTTTTAATGTGTTTAGCTCCAGCCAAAAAATCTTTTCTAAGCTTTTTGGAAAACATAGGGAAGGGTTATCACCCCTGTGACATTTGTTTTGCGTCTTTCCTCCTCTTCAGAAGATTTCACCTCACTTTTTTGTCCCAACGAAAAATGTTTTTTGAAAATTTGTGTTTTTTTGTGGAACAAGGATTGGAAAGCATCAGTGGAAAGGAAAAATTGTTTTCCCATATTAACTCTTACAGGAGAGAATTTCCCTTCCTTAGGGGTAGATTTCATCTCACTTCCTGTTGTCTCCTTCCGTTTGCAAGTAGGAGTCGTTTGTAAGTTAGATGTTTGAAAGTAGGGTCCTGCCCTATATACTCAGCAGAAATTTGGGCCTTAGGTGTTGCTGTGGCCAAAACACTGTAAGCCCTCACAGGGCCCTGCTGTGAAATATTAGATCAAGAATTGTAATTACATGCCCCTGTTGAACAGGAGCTGAAAAATTAGGCCTTAGGCACTGGTGCTGGTGCCACAACACTGCAACCCCTCACAGACACTCTAGTTGGAACGCAGGAACGAGCCCTGCTGCAAAGTATTGCATCAAAAATTGTAATTACACGCCCCTGTTAGACAGGGGCAGAAAAATTGGGTCTTAGGCACTGGTGCTGGTGCCACAACACTGCAACCCCTCACAGACACTCTAGTTGAAACGCAGGAACAAGCCCTGCTGCAAAGTATTGCATCAAAAATTGTAATTACACGCCCCTGTTAGACAGGGGCTGAAAAATTGGGTCTTAGGCACTGGTGCTGGTGCCACAACACTGCAACCCCTCACAGACACTCTAGTTGAAACGCAGGAACAAGCCCTGCTGCAAAGTATTGCATCAAAAATTGTAATTACACGCCCCTGTTAGACAGGGGCTGAAAAATTGGGTCTTAGGCACTGGTGCTGGTGCCACAACACTGCAACCCCTCACAGACACTCTAGTTGGAATGCAGGAACAAGCCCTGCTGCAAAGTATTGCATCAAAAATTGTAATTACACGCCCCTGTTAAACAGGGGCTGAAAAATTGTGCCTTAGGCACTGGTGGTGGCGCCCAGAACCAAAAATGTTCTTACAAGCTATCAGCGTGATGATTGAGGAGGAAGAGGATAATTACTCAGGGATAGTCACTCAGCATCAGCATAGGCAGTCTTTGAAGGGATCTGAGATTTCAAAAAAAATTATTCGGTTACATCTGCATCAGGTGCTTGGTAGCTGGTGGTGATCCAAGACTGATTCATTTTTATGAAGGTCAGCCGATCGACCGAGTCGGTGGACAGACGCACCCTGTGATCGGTTACCACGCCTCCAGCAGCACTGAATGTGCGTTCCGAAAGAACGCTGGATGCAGGACAGGCCAGTAGCTCAATTGCATACTGTGCAAGCTCTGGCCAGTGATCCATCCTCAAGACCCAGTAACCCAGAGGATTTTCGGTGGGAAAGGTGTCCAAGTCTGATCTTGCCCCTAGGTATTCCTGCACCATGTAAAACAGACGCTGGCGATGGTTGCTGGAACCGATCATACCTTGGGGCTGCGGACCAAAAAATTGTCTGAACGCATCGGTCAGACGGCCACCTTCTCCACCGCTCCTTCTTTGACTGACCGAAGCCTCAGCAACACGTTGTCCAGAAACAGGAGTTTGTAACCTCCCAGTCTCTGGGAACGCGTTGCACAGACCTTTCTGCAAGGCCTCCCGAAGATGTTTCATCCTCTGCTCCCTCTGCGATGGCAAGATAAGGTCCGCAACCTTACCCTTGTAACGTGGATCAAGGAGGGTTGCCAGCCAGTATTGGTCCTTCTCCTTGATACCACGAATACGAGGATCCTTACGCAGGCTTTGCAGGATCAGGGAGGCCATGCAGCGTAGGTTTGCTGAGGCATTCGGTCCGGAGTCCTCTGGGTCACTAAGGACAACAACGTCCGCAGCCACCTCCTCCCAGCCACGTACAAGTCCATGTGTTCCTTGGGACTGATCCCTTAAAGACTGCTGATGCTGAGTGCCAGGCTCCACCTCCATACTGACACAATCTTCCTCCTCCTCCTCCTCCTCCTCCTCGTCCTCTTCCTGTGTGATCGGCGGGCACGCAGGAACACTGTCTGGATAAAGGGGGCCTTGAGAGCTAAGGAAGTCCTCCTCTTCCTGCCTCTGTTCTGCCTCAAGTGCCCTGTCCATTATTCCACGCAGCGTGTGCTCCAACAGGTGGACAAGGGGGACAGTGTCACTGATGCATGCACTGTCAGTGCTCACCATCCTCGTGGCCTCCTCGAATGGTGACAGGACAGTGCATGCATCCCTGATCATGGCCCACTGGCGTGGGGAAAAAAAACCAAGGTCCCCTGACCCTGTCCTGGTGCCATAGTCGCACAGGTACTCATTGATGGCCCTCTGCTGCGTGTGCAGCCGCTGCAGCATGGCCAACGTCGAGTTCCACCTGGTGGGCATGTCACAGATTAGGCGGTTCTTGGGCAGGTTAAACTCCTTTTGGAGGTCCGTCAGCCGAGCACTGGCATTATATGACCGGCGGAAATGCACACAGACTTTCCTGGCCTGCCTCAGGACATCCTGTAAGCCCGGGTACCTGCCCAAGAACCGCTGCACCACCAAGTTAAGGACGTGAGCCAAACAGGGCACATGGGTCAGTTGTCCCTGTCGGAGGGCAGAGAGGAGGTTGGTGCCATTGTCGCAAACCACCATTCCTGCCTTAAGTTGGCGTGGCGTCAACCACCTCTGAACCTGCCCCTGCAGAGCTGACAGAACCTCTGCCCCAGTGTGGCTCCTGTCCCCCAAGCACACCAGCTCAAGCACCGCATGGCATCTTTTGGCCTGCGTACTTGCGTAGCCCCTTGAACGCCTACGGAGCACCGCTGGTTCCGAGGAAGAGGCCATGGAGGAAGAAGAAGAGGAGGGGGTGGAGGAGAGAGGTGTGTCACAATCAGCATTTTGGAGGCGTGGTGGCGGAACAACCTCCAACACTACTGCACCTTGTCCTGCATCCTTCCCAGCTGCCAGCAGAGTCACCCAATGCGCCGTGAAACTTAAGTAACGTCCCTGTCCATGCCTGCTGGACCATGAGTCAGCGGTAATATGCACCTTACCGCTGACCGCCCTGTCCAGCGAGGCATGGACATTGCCTTCCACATGCCGGTAGAGAGCCGGAATCGCCTTCCGTGAGAAAAAGTGGCGTTTGGGTACCTGCCACTGAGGAACCGCACATTCCACAAACTCACGGAAGGGGGCAGAGTCTACCAACTGAAAAGGCAGCAGTTGAAGTGCTAGCAATTTTGCCAAGCTAGCATTCAACCGCTGGGCATGTGGATGGCTGGGAGCAAACTTCTTTCGGCGGTGCAGCAGCTGGGGCAGGGAAATTTGCCTGGTACAATCTGACGTCGGTGTACCAAAAGCAGATTGCCCATAAGTACTTGGCTGTGACACACCTAATTCTACACCTTCATTCCTCTCACTGCAGGTCGCAGAGAGGACTGAAGGTCTAGTGGGGTTGGAAATCTCAGCTGATGAGGAGCAAGGAGAGATCGTCTTTGTTCTTTGGTGTGGGTCTTTTAGATACGCTTGCCAACGAACTGCATGGCAGGTCAACATATGTCTGGTCAAGCATGTGGTACCCAAGCGGGAGATGTTTTGGCCACGCGAGATACGCTTGAGACATATATTGCAAATAGCAGCGGTGCGATCTGATGCACTCGTCTCAAAAAAGGCCCACACCAAAGAACTTTTTGAATAACGCGCAGAGACTGCAGCGCCCTGCACATGTGGAGCTTTGGGGTGTGATGCAGTCAATGTGCTGCCCTTAGGCTGGCCCCTGGAGGGCATCCTGCCTAGTTGGTGATGTGCCACCTCCTCCTCCTCCTCCTCCTCCTCCTCCTCCTCTCTCCTATCAGGCACCCACGTTGAGTCAGTGACCTCATCATCCCCTCCCTCCTCATCACTGGAGCAAACCTGGCAGTATGCTGCAGCAGGGGGAGCATGACTGCCAGATTGCTGTCCTTCTTGGGCACCCCCTCTGTCCGTGCTCATGTTACTGCCTTCATTGAGCTCAGTATCATCATCAGAGCCTTCCAAACGCTGGGCATCCTCCTGGAGCATGTACCCAACACTGTGGTCAAACAGTTCGAGGGAATCCTCAGGAGGACATGGTGGGGCTAGGGAAGGAGTCACTGATGACATTGAGCTGAGGGAAGAGGCCGCTGCTTTGCCAGACAAAGCACCCTGGGCATGGGTGAGAGAGGATGAGGAGGATGAGGACGGCTTGGTCATCCACTCGACCAAGTCTTCCGCATGTTGCGGCTCAACACGGCCAGCTGCCGAAAAAAAGGCCAAGCGTGTCCCATGGCCACGTGCTGATGAGGATGCACCGTCTCCACGACCAGCACTAGACACAGAGCCTGCTTGCCCTCTCTTATTGGCTTGTGACTGTCTGCCTCTCCTTCTTGGCCTTCCAGACATACTAATGGCCTGTAGCTGCACTAAGCTGGGATAGAACACCTGTAATTTTCTTCAGGTAGCTTTATATACTGTAACCAGACAAGCCTGCCTGTCAGTAGGAAGATAACAGGAACGGATCTAGCTGAACACTGTGAGCAGGACGTACTGCACTAAATGTATATAGCAGGAACGGATCTAGCTGAACACTGTGAGCAGGACGCACTGCACTGAATGTAAATAGCAGGAACGGATCTAGCTGAACACTGTGAGCAGGACGCACTGCACTGAATGTAAACAGCAGGAACGGATGTAGCTAAACACTGTGAGCAGGACGCACTGCACTGAATGTAAATAGCAGGAACGGATCTAGCTGAACACTGTGAGCAGGACGCACTGCACTGAATGTAAATAACAGGAACGGATCTAGCTGAACACTGTGAGCAGGACACACTGTACTAAATGTAAATAGTCTAGCTGCCTGACCGTGGTACTAATAGGATCAAAAAGAACACCTGTAATTTTCTTCAGGTAGCTTTATATACTGTAACCAGACAAGCCTGCCTGTCAGTAGGAAGATAACAGGAACGGATCTAGCTGAACACTGTGAGCAGGACGTACTGCACTAAATGTATATAGCAGGAACGGATCTAGCTGAACACTGTGAGCAGGACGCACTGCACTGAATGTAAATAGCAGGAACGGATCTAGCTGAACACTGTGAGCAGGACGCACTGCACTGAATGTAAATAACAGGAACGGATCTAGCTGAACACTGTGAGCAGGACACACTGTACTAAATGTAAATAGTCTAGCTGCCTGACCGTGGTACTAATAGGATCAAAAAGAACACCTGTAATTTTCTTCAGGTAGCTTTATATACTGTAACCAGACAAGCCTGCCTGTCAGTAGGAAGATAACAGGAACGGATCTAGCTGAACACTGTGAGCAGGACGTACTGCACTAAATGTATATAGCAGGAACGGATCTAGCTGAACACTGTGAGCAGGACGCACTGCACTGAATGTAAATAGCAGGAACGGATCTAGCTGAACACTGTGAGCAGGACGCACTGCACTGAATGTAAATAGCAGGAACGGATCTAGCTGAACACTGTGAGCAGGACGCACTGCACTGAATGTAAACAGCAGGAACGGATGTAGCTAAACACTGTGAGCAGCACGCACTGCACTGAATGTAAATAGCAGGAACGGATCTAGCTGAACACTGTGAGCAGGACGCACTGCACTGAATGTAAATAGCAGGAACGGATCTAGCTGAACACTGTGAGCAGGACGCACTGCACTGAATGTAAACAGCAGGAACGGATGTAGCTAAACACTGTGAGCAGGACGCACTGCACTGAATGTAAATAGCAGGAACGGATCTAGCTGAACACTGTGAGCAGGACGCACTGCGCTAAATGTAAATACCAGGAACGGATCTAGCTGAACACTGTGAGCAGGACGCACTGCACTGAATGTAAACAGCAGGAACGGATGTAGCTAAACACTGTGAGCAGGACGCACTGCACTGAATGTAAATAGCAGGAACGGATCTAGCTGAACACTGTGAGCAGCACGCACTGCACTGAATGTAAATAGCAGGAACGGATCTAGCTGAACACTGTGAGCAGGACGCACTGCACTGAATGTAAATAGCAGGAACGGATCTAGCTGAACACTGTGAGCAGGACGCACTGCGCTAAATGTAAATACCAGGAACGGATCTAGCTGAACACTGTGAGCAGGACGCACTGCACTGAATGTAAATAGCAGGAACGGATCTAGCTGAACACTGTGAGCAGGACGCACTGCACTGAATGTAAATAGCAGGAACGGATCTAGCTGAACACTGTGAGCAGCACGCACTGCACTGAATGTAAATAGCAGGAACGGATCTAGCTGAACACTGTGAGCAGGAAGCACTGTACTGAATGTAAATAGCAGGAACGGATCTAGCTGAACACTGTGAGCAGGACACACTGCACTGAATGTAAATAGTCTAGATAGAAGATAACAGGAACGGATCTAGCTAAACTGAATACAGTGTATATATATATATGCAACACCTGGGATGCATATATATACACAATACACTGTAAGTGCAGCTAACTGACTGACTGTTCTGCCTAATCTATCTAACTCAAATCAAATGACACTGTCTCTCTCTCTCTCTATCGCTCAGCACACCGGAACACACACTACACAGGGCCGCCGTGCAGGCGGCCTTATATAGTGTGGGGTGTGTACTAAATCCCTGAGCCATAATTGGCCAAAGCCACCCTGGCTTTGGCCAATTACAGCTCTCTCTACTGACGGCGCTGTGATTGGCCAAGCATGCGGGTCATAGTGCATGCTTGGCCAATCATCAGCCAGCAATGCACTGCGATGCCGCAGTGAATTATGGGCCGTGACGCGCCACACGAATTTGGCGCGAACGGCCCATATCGTTCGCAATTCGACGGACGGTCGAACAGCCGATGTTCGAGTCGAACATGGGTTCGACTCGAACACGAAGCTCATCCCTATTCTCAACTGCAATTCTTTTTTAAACAAAATACACACATATCCTTTAATATCTTCATTAGATAAACACAGTAGTAATAAAAAATTTGATTACCTTGAAAGGTCTGAAGATAATGTCAGTAATGTTTCCAAATCTTATTTTTTCTAAAGAAATGTGTTTTATCTAAAAAGAAATTCTGGAACTTGTAACTAATCCAAGCACATATGTTTTTAACCTTTCAGCCTGTGGGCATGATTTAGGTCTTGGCACCTCTCTACATCCGAAACATGTTTAACTACTCAACTTTGCTGACAGGCTCATTTAGAAGTTTTTATCAAAGTCTTCTGATTGAAAAAGAGGCAGATCTGGGTTATTTTAAGAATTTTTTTTATCTTTTTGTGTGCCCTTTTGATGAGCAGCTTCCATTGTTAAGTAGTTGATAACAATCTAAGAATTCTTTATATATATATGTGGCCACTTTCAGTACTTAATTTACATAAAATATTTAATGCCTCCCACAAACTGACATGATGGCCTGCATGAAATACTAAATATAGTGTCCATGAAAGCTGAGAGAGATGCTTGTAGATTGTGATTTTGGCTGCAAGTTAAAGTGCAGAACATTTGGAGATGATTGCATCTATAATAGCTGCAATAAACATGTTCTAGGGAAAAAATGAAAGTAAAGTCAGGACATGTCAAATGTAGGGACAAGCATCTGTTTATTAAATCAGCAGCCTGTCCAAAATCAGGCTTAATTCAGCCCTGTTAAATTATTCCAATCTGTGAATTTACTGTAGAAAGTGTGATTTTTTAGCTTGAAGGGAGAAGGCAGTAGGAGCGTTGTGTTGGCATCTTTCACAAATGATAAGATATCCAGTACACTATGAAACATATTTTGCAAAGAGGTGGTAGAATATGAGCTTGCAATTTAAATCCTCAAGAATTCATATTAATTTGTAATTCGATTACAAAAGAACAAGCTGGATTAATAAAGTTAACATAACAAAGTTCATGTTTTGGAAGTAATGTCATATTCTGTAGAAACAAGCCTAAAATTATAGCTATATATGTATGAAAAGAAGGTTCCAGTGAATACTACATTGCTAGAAGTTAACAGGATTTCAGACAGTGCAAAAGCAATAGTATGAGTTATAAACAGAGGGGTGGGACCTGTGTCCCTTAAAATGTTAAAATGTTACTAAACCCAGTACACAGAACATGGCAATGAAACTATTTTAGTTAATATAAACTGCTAAATTATTTTTTTCTAATCAGTAGTATATAGCAGTCTTGTGGCTTCTATCAGTGTCCAGCCGAGCACTGGTTAAAGCTTGTAGGATGTGTTTTCATTCACCTCTGACTGTCTATGAGGCTGCAGGACCCCTGACCCTCTTTCTGGACAGTGCTGATTGGCCCTGTGTTGATCACCCTCCAAAAAAAAAAAAAACTCTCTAGCAATATACACAAAACTTAGCATGTTCAGAGTGCCTCCAAAGCTCTGTTCAGCAGATAGCTTGTGGACAGTAAAAAAAGGGCAGGATCAGAGAAAACAGGAATAAACAGCCTGTTTACATAATACAGAGGATTACCTCCTTAGGTTCCTCAGTGAGTATAACAAGCATGCTTTACTGCATATACAGACTGATTGCTTGTGGCCTCAATCTCCGCAACATCTCCAAAATATGTCCCTTGACTTGAAACCACGAAGCTCTTAATTCACTTCCTGGTTATCTCTCGCCTCAACTACTGCAACTCCCTCCTCATAGGCTATCCCCCTTCAGTCCATCATGAATGTTGCAGCCAGACTCACCCACTTTACTAACTGCTCAGCGTCTGTTATCCCTTTCTGCCAATCCCTCCATTAGCTACCACTCACCCAACAAAATAAATTTAAAATGCTAACAATTCACAACTTGGCCCCAAGCTACATCACTAACCTAGTCTAAGAAATACCAACCTAATCATTCTCTTCGTTCCTCTCAAACCTTCGTGCTCTCTAGCTTCCTTGTCACCTCCTTACATGCTCGCCTCCAGGACTTCTCCCAAGCCTCTCCCGCCCTTTGGAATTCCCTACCCCAATCTGTCCAACTATCTTCAACTCTATCCACTTTTAGGTGATCCCTAAAAAACTTTTCTCTTCAGAGAAGTTTATCCTGCCTCCACCTAATAACTGTACTTTCATTTTCTTCATCAACTCATCCCCCACTGTATTACTTTTTGCATCACTTGACCCTCCCTTTTAGATTGTAAGCTCTAACAAGCAGGGCCCTCTGATTCCTCCTGTATTGAATTATATAGTAACTGTACTGTTTGCCCTAATGATTCTGTATAAGAATGAAAATAATAATTCTAATAATAATAATGAGCTCCAAGAAAAGTAAAAAAAATTAGAGAGTCAGAATGAATTCTGAGATGTATGAGATGTCTAAAAGCTTTCCAACAAATGTATTTATCTAAGTACAGTATATATATAATTATGATATATATATATATATATATATATATATATTATTTAGTTTATTTATTTATAAATGTATTTATTACTCTGAAAGTTTGTGAAAGCTTATAATTTTACAGCCAAGAGCCAGAAATATTTAATGGACATGCTGAATACCATATAAGCGATTTTACTAGGCCTTAAGGCAAGATGGAGAGACTAGGCAGCTTTCATAATGAGATTGAAATTACAGTTTTTTTGTTTACATTTTTCTAAATGCTTATCAAAAGGGAACCCAAAAAATTAGAGTTTGCTTTTCAGGGCCAGAAGAACTGAATTGACTTGCTGAACAGTATATACTCTTTTTTTGCTTAGATGCAATGTCAAAAGGAGAAAGCAGGAATACTTCACCTGGACTAAACAAATAACCATGTTTTTTTTTCTGAGACTGCAAAAAAATGTACATACATGCGGTAGAGTTTTTAAAAACGAAATCAAGGTACTGATATTTTTACATAGTTACATTGGTCCAGCTTGGACTAATGTAACTATGTATATACTATACCTGTGGGATCCCTCTAGTAGATGGAATTACTGTAGCAGACACTGCTACTACAGTGATCTCACTAGCTTCCAGCTCCATACCAGGCAACTGCTCTGTTGAGTTGTGAACATACAAGGTTGGCCACTGAGCACGGATGCCATTCAAAGATTGCTTTGCATTTTCTCACAAATCTTTCTCTGATTAAAGAAGGTGAAAAGGGGGTGACTACACATAAATATTCTACTATTTCAGAGGCAGAAGCAGAAAGCAGGAAGATTTAATGTGAAAAAAGTATGTATTCTTTAAGGTTGAAGATTGCAAAAGTGTGCAGTCTTGAAGGACACTTTTTAAACCTTTATTGGATACATTTTTTGTGAGAGAATAAATACAGATTCTCTGGAAATTAAAAATGTGTGCCTTTTTTGAAGCCTGAAGATGGGAAAATGTAACAGTTTTTTATTACAGCTGTTAAGCCTGTATGGACATATTACAATTTCTGAGTGACTTGAACAGGCAAATTGCATTTGGAGATCGAACACTGATGATGGAAAATGCATACAGCTTTTAACCAAGGCTAGTAAGCCTTCTTGACAGGCCACACTTTTTGAGTGAATAATTAGCAAATCTGGAAAAAATAAATAGTGTCTTTTTTGGACACTAAAGAATGAAAAAGCATACAGCTTTGCTTAGCAGTTATGAAGCCTATAAGGGCAAGGTGCAATTTCAGGGTGATTGATTATACCAAATGTTTCCTATGCTCAATGGAATAAATCTAAGCTGCTTTGTGTAACACAATAAGTGCTCCAACAGTTTTTTCTTATAAAACACAACGCTCATTCTTTTTTTTTTTTTTTTCTTGCTTTTTTTTTTTTTTTCCACTTCAGCGAAAATTTTTCTGAGAGACATTATATCAACTTTGTATGTCAAAATTTATCTCTTTTCTTTTTTCACATCATTGTGGATTATTTCTGTATTATCTTTATTTATTTTCCCATCGTGTATCGTGTTTAAGTACAAAAAAAAACAAAACAGAAAAACACTCCAAAATATATAAACTACCACTATGCCTTTATTCCTTCTCAATCCCTCCCATCCCCTCCCTCCCCCCTCCCCTCTTTTATGTCTGGTTTACTTCTTTTTATATTATATGTCACTTTGGCTCTGTACCTATTGTTTCTTTCATCTTATCCAAGTATATGTCCGATATTTTATATTTTTCCCATCTTTCCCAGAGACAGTTACGCTTCTTATCACCTCTTTCCCTGCTTCTCAGCAGGTCCATTTTATAATAATAATCTATTTTCTCTAACCATTCTCTGGTATCTGGTTTTCCACTTTTAACCAATATCTTGGGATCAGACCCCTAGCAGTATTCAGGAGACTCTGAACCATTGATCTCATATATTGTTTCTTTGATTTGTTATAGACATGAAAGAGGCAGGTCCACATATTTTGTTCTATTTTTTCACCAGTTACTGTATTTCCCCTATGTTTTTAAGTACTTAATTCCAGTAGTTATTGGGCATCCCCACCATAGGTGTGTCATCGTTGCTTTTTGGCCACAATTTCTCCAGCACAGAGATGTTTTTTCTTGCTGATTAGGGATGAGCTTCGAGTTCGAGTCGAACTCATGTTCTACTCGAACATTGGCTGTTCGCAAGTTCGCCGAACAGCGAACAATTTGGGGTGTTCGCGGCAAATTCGAATGCCGCGGAACACCCTTTAAAAGTCTATGGGAGAAATCAAAAGTGCTCATTTTAAAGGCTTATATGCAAGTTATTGTCATAAAAAGTGTTTGGGGACCTGGGTCCTGCCCCAGGGGACATGGATCAATGCAAAAAAAAGTTTTAAAAACTGACGTTTTTTCAGGAGCAGTGATTTTATTAATGCTTAAAGTCAAACAATAAAAGTGTAATATCCCTTTAAATTTTGTACCTGGGGGGTGTCTATAGTATGCCTGTAAAGGGGCGCATGTTTCCCGTGTTTAGAACAGTCTGACAGCAAAATGACATTTTGAAGAAAAAAACACATTTAAAACTACCCGCGGCTATTGCATTGCCGACAATACACATAGAAGTTCATTGATAAAAACGGCATGGGAATTTCCCACAGGGCAACCCCGAACCAAAAAAAAAAAAATGATGTGGGGGTCCCCCTAAATTCCATACAAGGCCCTTCAGGTCTGGTATGGATATTAAGGGGAACCCCAGCCAAAATTTAAAAAAAAAATTGACGTGGGGTTCCCCCTAAATTCCATACCAGACCCTTCAGGTCTGGTATGGATTTTAAGGGGAACCCCGCGCCAAAAAAAAAAACGGCGTGGGGTCCCCCCAAAAATCCATACCAGACCCTTATCCGAGCACGCAACCTGGCAGGCCGCAGGAAAAGAGGGGGGGACGAGAGTGCGCCCCCCCTCCTGAACCGTACCAGGCCACATGCCCTCAACATTGGGAGGGTGCTTTGGGGTAGCCCCCCAAAACACCTTGTCCCCATGTTGATGAAGACAAGGGCCTCATCCCCACAACCCTGGCCGGTGGTTGTGGGGGTCTGCGGGCGGGGGGCTTATCGGAATCTGGAAGCCCCCTTTAACAAGGGGACCCCCAGATCCCGCCCCCCCCCTGTGTGAAATGGTAAGGGGGTACTTACCCCTACCATTTCACTAAAAAACTGTCAAAAATGTTAAAAATGACAAGAGACAGTTTTTGACAATTCCTTTATTTAAATACTTCTTCTTTCTTCTATCTTCCTTCATCTTCTGGTTCTTCTGGCCCTTCTGGTTCTTCCTCCGGCGTTCTCGTCCAGCATCTCCTCCACGGCGTCTTCTATCTTCTTCTCCTCGGGCCGCTCCGCACCCATGGCATGAGGGGGGAGGCTCCCGCTCTTCTCTTCATCTTCTTCATCTTCTTCTTCTTCTTCATCTCTTCTTCCTTCTTCTCTTCTTCATTTCTTCTCCGGGCCGCTCCGCAGCCATGCTGGCATGGTGGGAGGCTCCCACTGTGTGACGGCGTCTCTTCGTCTGACGGTTCTTAAATAACGGGGGGCGGGGCCATCCGGTGACCCCGCCCCCCTCTGACGCACGGTGACTTGACGGGACTTCCCTGTGACGTCACGGGGAATGCCACAGGGAAGTCCCGTCATGTCCCGTGCGTCAGAGGGGGGCGGGGTCACCGGGTGGCCCCGCCCCCCGTTATTTAAGAACCGTCAGATGAAGAGACGCCGTCACACAGCGGGAGCCTCCCACCATGCCAGCATGGCTGCGGAGCGGCCCGGAGAAGAAATGAAGAAGAGAAGAAGGAAGAAGAGAAGAAGAAGAAGAAGAAGATGAAGAAGAAGATGAAGAAGAGAAGAAGATGAAGAGAAGAGCGGGAGCCTCCCCTCATGCCATGGGTGCGGAGCGGCCCGAGGAGAAGAAGATAGAAGACGCCGCGGAGGAGATGCTGGACGAGAACGCCGGAGGAAGAACCAAAAGAGCCAGAAGAACCAGAAGAAGATGAAGGAAGAAAGAAGAAGCGTTTAAATAAAGGAATTGTCAAAAACTGTCTCTTGTCATTTTTAACATTTTTGACAGTTTTTTAGTGAAATGGTAGGGGTAAGTACCCCCTTACCATTTCACACAGGGGGGGGCCGGGATCTGGGGGTCCCCTTGTTAAAGGGGGCTTCCAGATTCCGATAAGCCCCCCGCCCGCAGACCCCCACAACCACCGGCCAGGGTTGTGGGGATGAGGCCCTTGTCTTCATCAACATGGGGATAAGGTGTTTTGGGGGGCTACCCCAAAGCACCCTCCCAATGTTGAGGGCATGTGGCCTGGTACGGTTCAGGAGGGGGGGGCCGCACTCTCGTCCCCCCCTCTTTTCCTGCGGCCTGCCAGGTTGCGTGCTCGGATAAGGGTCTGGTATGGATTTTTGGGGGGACCCCACGCCGTTTTTTTTTTTTTTTTTTGGCGCGGGGTTCCCCTTAAAATCCATACCAGACCTGAAGGGTCTGGTATGGAATTTAGGGGGAACCCCACGTCAATTTTTTTTTTAAATTTTGGCTGGGGTTCCCCTTAATATCCATACCAGACCTGAAGGGCCTTGTATGGAATTTAGGGGGACTCCCACATCATTTTTTTTTTTAAATTTTGGTTCGGGGTTGCCCTGTGGGGAATTCCCATGCCGTTTTTATCAATGAACTTCTATGTGTATTGTCGGCAATGCAATAGCCGCGGTAGTTTTAAATGTGTTTTTTCCTTCAAAATGTCATTTTGCTGTCAGACTGTTCTAAACACGGGAAACATGCGCCCCTTTACAGGCATACTATAGACACCCCCCAGGTATGAAATTTAAAGGGATATTACACTTTTATTGTTTGACTTTAAGCATTATTAAAATCACTGCTCCTGAAAAAACTGCCGTTTTTAAAACTTTTTTTTGCATTGATTCATGTCCCCTGGGGCAGGACCCAGGTCCCCAAACACTTTTAATGACAATACCTTGCATATTAGCCTTTAAAATTAGCACTTTTGATTATTCATGTTCGTGTCCCATAGACTATAACGGTGTTCGCGTGTTCGAACAAATTTTTCTCCTGTTCGCATGTTCTGGTGCGAACCGAACAGGGGGGTGTTCGGCTCATCCCTGTTGCTGATATTTATGTGTTCTTACAGGTGTCAAGTACCATCTTGCTACTAGTTTGTAATTAATTTCGATGGTCTTCATATCCCAGGCATTGTTGTATTCATTTAATCATGTAATCATTTTTTCCACTCTTTGATCTTCAAGTTTTAAGTTTGTTTCTCTTTCCCATTGTTTTATGTATTCAGGTCTTTCTTGTCCCTCCAGGTCTGCTAATATTCCATATATTCTTGATGTTCCATTTTTCAATGGTGATTTATTGAAACAGAGCTTTTCCAGTGAATTTAATTTCTCTTCTTCTCTAAGTGGGTGTGGGTTTGTGCTTACTAAATGTCTTAATTGACGATAATTCCATTCACTCATCTTCCACCCGTTAATTTTTTCTAGTTCCAACCATGTTTTAATCCTACCGTTTGTGGTGATATCTTTCAATTGTGGATTTCTTATTCCTTGGCCTGCGAATATTTCCTTCCCAGGAATGAAGAAATTCGATCCCGTGAGTGCTAATAGCGGTGAATTGTGTCTCCATTCATTCTTCAAGTGTACCGTATCCCAAATTTTGAATACGTTTTTTGTTATTTCATGAGTTTCTGTGTCCAATATTTTAAACTTTCGTGGAATCCAAATATTTTTGTGCAGTGTAGTTTTGCTTATTGTGTTTTCCATTTCTACCCACTTTTTTTCACTATTCTCATTTGTCCACTCAAACATTTGTGTCAAAACAATTGCTTTGTAGTACCTGCTTATACCTGGGGTGGCTAATCCTCCATGCTCCCTTTTCCTTGTGATCTGCGTGTATTTGATTCTTGTTTTTTTGTTAAGCCAAATATATTTTAACAAAATTGTTTTAATTATTTAAAAAAAAACTCTGTGGAATCATTACTGGTAACATTTGGATTTTATAGATTATTTTTGGAAGGACCATCATTTTAAACATATTTACTCTTTCTATCCATGAAAGTGGTTGTATTCTTAGTTTTTTTATTTCTTCTTGAATGGAATCAATGGAATGTAGTTTGCCTGATATATTTTTTCAACTCTTGGGGTTACTTTGATTCCAAGATATTTTAATTCTTTTACCCAAGTGAATGGAAATTCTTTTTGTAGGGACTGGACTTCTTTTTTCCCTAGTCCTATGTTTAATATCTCTGTTTTTATTGGGTTAATTTTGAAATTTGACAAGTCTCCATATTTTTTTATTTCTTTCAATATGTTTGGCAGCGTCACTCTTGGGTTATTTACGTACATCAAGATGTCGTCCGCATATGCCGCAATCTTGTGTTCTTTTCCTCCAATTCTCGCTCCTTTCACATCTTGGTTGTTACGGAGTGTCGCTAACAGTGGTTCCAATGCCAATACATATAGTAATGGGGAGAGAGGGCAACCTTGCCGTGTTCCATTCTGCATCTCGATTAAAGGAGAGAGTCTACCATTCACCTTTATCATTGCTGTCGGGCCGTTGTAAATATTTGTTATCCACTTCATCATTTTTGTTCCCAACCCCAGATGGCGCAGCATATCCATCATGAATCCCCAGTCTACCCTGTCAAATGCTTTTTCTGCATCCAATAACAGGAATAGAACTGGGGGCTCATTTTGCACACTCTTGTGTAACATCAATATTGTTTTTAGACTGTTGTCCCGTCCCTCTCTCCCAGGGACAAATCCAGTCTGGTCAGGGTTAATCCAGAATGGAATTTTTTTTTTATTCTAGTGGCTAAAATTTTAGAATATAGCTTTGTGTCCGCGTTCAGTAGTGCAATAGGCCTGTAACTTGAACAGTTAGTTTTGTCCTTCCCTTCCTTTGGTAATATTGTGATATGGGATTCAAATATTCTTGTAACTTAGGGATCAGCTGCTCTTGAAATTTTTTGTAGTATTTAACCGTGAACCCGTCTGGTCCTGGACTTTTTCCTGCAGGAGTTTCTTTTAATGCCAGTTTTATCTCTTCTTGCGTTATATTTTTTTCCAGATCTCTTAATTGGTCCATTTTTATTTTTGGTAAATTTGCTTTTTTTAGATAGTCTTGTATCTTCTTTGTTCTTGTATCTGCCTCTATCCCTATTTCCTGTCCTTTTATTGCATATAGAGAGCTAAAGTATTTTTGAAATGCCACCGCTATATCTGTAGTTTTGTTTACCACTTCTCCTTTCTCGTTTTTAATCTTCTCGATATAATTTAAGGACTTCTTTTTTTTACCAAATTTGCAAGATATTTTCCTGGTTTATTGCCCCATTTGAATTTTTCTTGTACTACTCTATTGTACTCCCTCCTTTCTTCTTGTTCCATCCACTCCTTTAGTTGTTCTCTTTTTTGGGATAATAACCGGTATGTTTCATTATTTGATTGCTTCTTATGCTTTTGCTCTAGTTCATATATTTCTTTTATGGTTTGCTGCATGTTTTTTCTTCTTTCTTGTTTTTTCCTTGCCCCAATAGCTATTAGTTTGCCCCTGATGACAACTTTATGTGCCTCCCAGATTGTTGCTTTCGAAATCCCGGGAGTGTCATTTTCCGCAAAGTATCTATTAATCTCTTCTGTTATAATTTTTTCCGTCTCGCTGTCTTCAATTATATCTTCATTGATTCTCGATGGTCCTCTCTCAGAGGCTTCTCCTTGTATTCTCATTCTCAACATTACTGGGCTGTGATCTGAAGCTGTTGTTATTCCTATTTTTGTTTCTTCTATTTCTTCCAAGTTTCTATGTTCAACCATAATGTAGTCCAACCTGGAGTAACTTCCTTGTACTGTTAAGTAATAAGTGTAATCCTTTGTGCTTGGGTGCTGAATTCTCCAAGCGTCAATTAATTGATGTTCGTATCGTTTTCTTTTTAGTTTCTTCAATTGACTCACTTCTCTGTCAGTTGCTGTGGAGGTACTGTCCATTTTATGATCCATGTTGAAGTTGAAGTCTCCAGCTAATATTGATTTGCCTTGTTTAAATTCCATTAATATTTTTAATATGTCTGTCAGGTATTTTTTGGGGTTCTTATTGGGGCAATAAATGTTAGCAAATGTATATTTTACCCCCTGTATGGTACCCGTAATAAAGAGAAAACGTCCCTCAGGATCCACTTTTCTTTGTTCTATTAGGAAACGTATATTTTTCCCTATTCCAATGGCTACTCCTTTGGCCCTTTTTATTGGTGAGTCTCCTTGGTTCCATATAGGTATATTTCTAGAGTAGATTTTGGTGTTTGAGTTTTGAGTAATGTGTGCCTCCTGCAGGAAGATTATTTCTGCTTTGCTTTTATCTAATTCTCGGAGAATAATGTTTCTCTTCCCAGGAGAATTTAACCCTCGGAAATTGTAAGACAACATTTTTATACTATTTGTGCTTTCCATTATTTTTCCTTTCTTTTCCATCCTTTCTCCTCCACCTCCACCCGTCCCCCAGGTATCCCTCCCCCCGGTCCATTTAAGAGACCGGGAGGGGGGACCGCCGGGCCGACGCGCAGGGTCTTCCCAACCTTGTTTCAGGGTATTTGAGCAAAAGTACCAGCCTATGTAAACCAGACCTCTCCCTCCCCTCCCCCTCAATCCCCAACCCCCCCTCCCCCCCACCTCCCTGGTAAGGGTACTTTGACCCCCTGGTCTCTAGAGCTGAGAGCATTTTGTTTTGTTTTATGGGGCACAACTTTGCCCCCTCTGCTCTACTAGTCTGAGGTGGAAATCTGTTGGACGCCCTGAGCCCCCTTCCCCTCTACTCAGATCGGGTGACCCCCTGTCCACACCATGAATCCCTATCTCCCCCTCTTGCCTCTAACTTGTTTTATTTATTTGTTTTCCTCTTTTTCTATTTTTCCTTTCATTCACCCTTCTCCACAGCCCCCCCCCCCCAATAGTCCCCACCCCACTGTTTAAAGACTGCATGTCTTGTCTTTTTTAGACTCTACTGTTTGAATGCTTATTTCCTTCAGGGCTATTCTTCCTGTGTTCTATTCCTAGCGCTTAATTGCCATTGAAGATCGTCACGTAGTGCTGTTTGATCTTGTCTATTTATGTTCCTATCTTTTACTGGAAGTGGGATTTCTAATTTATTGCCAAAGTCCGGAATCTCTTCTATAAATCTTTGTCTAGCACTTCTTCCATTTTTCTTCGCTATTAAGCATGCTGGAAAGCCCCAGTTATATTGAATTTCCTGCTCCTGTAGGATGCTCAACAGAGGTCTTAACGTTCGTCTTCTTCTTAATGTTTCTTGGGACAGGTCTTGAAATATTTGTAGTCTAGCTTCTGCATATTCAGTTGGTGATTTTCTCTTCAGATTTATCCAAATCTGCTTCTTTTCTTCCCATCTTTCAAAACGGACTATTATATCTATTGGTGTTTCTGTTGGGAGCCCTTGGGGTCTTCTTAGTCGATGTGCTCTTTCTATTTTTATTATATTGGATTCTTCCTTTCCCGATATACGGTTGAAGAGATTTTTCCTATTAGATTTTCTGCTTGATCTACTTCCGGGAGACCACGGATTCTCAGGTTTTTCCTTCTTTCTCTATTTTCTTGGTCTTCTATTTTATAGGATTGTTCCTGTTGTTCTCTTTTTAGTATCTTTATTTCCCCTTTCAACTCTTTTATCATTTTTAGGTGCGAATCTACTTTGGTCTCCACTTCTTCCACTCTTGATAAAATGTGTCCCATGTCCTTGTGTAATGTTGTCATCTCTGCTTTCAGGGTGTTTTCTAGGGCCGCAAACATTTTTTCCATGTCATATTTTGTTGGTAACTGAAGCACATGCTGGCCTTCCTCCTTTCCTCTTTCTTCTCCCTCCATTTCTGGTTCCATTCTGGGTTCTGAGAGATGGCTAGTTTCTACTACTGTTTTATTCTGGCCCTTTCTCTCCTTGTTATCCTTCTCTCTTGTATCTATCTGTCGGCCCTTTGTACCTGATTGCCTTTCTCCTTCTCCGTTCCCTTGCAGTACGTATCTATTCATGGGACCAGGGCTTGGGCCTAGGCTAGCCCTGGGTGATTTGGCAACTGCTCCCGCACTTCTTGTTATTTTTCCCCTCATCCCAGCAGTTACCCCAGAGAGCCCCAAATAACCGCCTTTGAGTAAGTCTTTTAGAGTACTTTTTTCAGGGGTAAGGCCCGTTCGTCCAGTCGGCTTATTTTAGCCGACCGTCCCTGTACTTCAGTCTTCACTCTTAGAACCCTCCACTAAGGACAAACAGCTCTTGAAAATAAAAAAAATAAAAAAAATAAAAACTCCCAACTTTTCAACTTTTCAAGGTATACCACAGCTTTCAATGGCAAATTATCTCTTCCCACACATAGTGTCAGACAATGTCAAACAATGAACTTCGATAGTGTATCATTTGGTAGTGACTAAATATGTATACCACAGTCCTTTTTATAGCTACTTATTTCCTATTAGATGTCTTCCGTTGTCCCCCTCTCTCTTCTCCCTTCTCCACCAAGGACTCTTCCCCTTTAAATATTGCCTGGATGCTGGCCCCAAAAAACAAACAAAAAAAACAAACTCCTAGTCTCTTATAGTTTCTTTCTTTTTCCTTTTCAATCTTCAGTTTTCTCCTCCACCTCTCCCTTCTACCTTCTCACTTCTTCTTCCTGGAATCTCTTTTAACCAACCATTCTTGACTTATGCATTTATTTGTTCTTTACACATTTCTTTTTCCTTCTGTCCTCTGCTCTCACTCCCCTCCTTTCCTCTCTCGTTAGTTTTATCTCCCTTATTGTAAACACATTTTAGACACCATCAGAGAGGAATCAAGAATAATCCAGAATAATACTTATCCGTTAGAAGTCCTGAAGGTCCTGAGAGGTTGGGAGGCACTTTTAGATACTCGGAGAAAGTCCGTTTACCAGTGCTTGCTTTTGTGATCTTGCTGCTTCTCTGTGCTTTACTCTGGAGTTTCTGGGTCTGCTCGGATCTGCTCGGATCTAGTCGGCGCCTTTCCGAGCCTCGGGTATACCCGCTGTCCTCTCGTTCCACCCCGCCAACTCCTCCTCCGACTGCCGAGTACTTTCGTCTCCAACCCGGCACGTAACCCGGCCCGACTCTGAAACCGGTGGCCACCAACAGTGTCTCAAACCGGCAACCACCTCCCGCATCCACCGCCAATGGGACCCGAGACCTCCGTCCCTCCCGCTCTCAGGCTTACCCTTCTCAGCCAGGTAAGACCATCCAGCTTACGCTATAGGGTTATCCGGGGGAAAAAAAAAAAAGGGAACCAAGAGAAGACAGCAAACTCTGTAGGGGGGATGGACAAGGGCGAGCTGCCGACGCTACCTCATCGGCTTGTCTTCCTTCTCAGAGGCAGGGGGAGAGACCGTGGGATCCTCACGGCGTGCAGCACAGCGCCATTACCAGGCTCCTCCCTCATCTCCGATTTGCCACATTATGAAGTGACATTTCAACACAACGCTCATTCAACAATAAAGTGCATTACCCACATTGCTCATTACAGCGCAATTACATATAATAAGTGCAATATGTGACACAAACTAAGTTGCTTCCTGAATGCCCTTTAAAATACTAATTAAAAATGCCTCATGCAAACAGGACCATCTTTAACGTGGGGCATAAGGTGAAGGTGCCCTGGGCCTAGTCATTATTGTGGGGTCCAAAGCAGCTGCCCCTTGATCCCACAGCTCGTAAATATTTTCCCAGGCTTTTGCATTCCAGTGCGCACACTCTGCAATGTGCAGACACACAACACACAACACATGCAGGCTCGTGTGAGTCTACAGAGCCCAATCGGCAGCAGCCAATAGATGGACAGTGCAAAGACTCAATGACTCAATGTGTAGGTCTCACTTGTCTTTTATGATCTCTCTACTCCTGGACGGTCCTTCTACTGAAGGTGGCATGACTAGTCATTTTTTCCTGGCAGCCCATCCTTGGGGATGCTGCCCACATTGCGCTCTGTTCCTACCTGCATTCAGTTAACTTTCATAGCTGTGTGTGCTCTGCTCTACTTATTGCTAGTAACAAGTTCTAGGAGTTTTCTGTCTTTTGGTGGGTCCCCTCACCTGCCCAGTCCATGGCATGCAGGCATTGAGGAGATGTTGTGCTCAACCAATCAGTGAGCCATAATGATGTGCTGTAACCTCTAGCAACCAATAAGTAAGTGTTAATTATGCACAGTAACACATAGCAACTAATGAGTGAGTGGAAATAATGTGCAGTAATCTCTAGCACCCACTCACTGAGTGGTAATGAAGTGCAGTAACCTCTAGCAAACAATCAGTGAACAGTAGTGATCTTCTGTAATCTCTAGCAACCAGTTAGTGTGCGGTAATGATGTGCAGTTGTCAGAAACCATGAATCAGACTGAGACAGAAGTACAGTTTAATCACACTTGTTTAATAGTTATAATAAAAAGGTAAACAGAGTAAATGTAATCAAAACATAGCCAGAGTTCAGGAACCAGAACGGATAATCAGACAAGCCAAAACGTCAGGGAGCCAGAGATGAGCGTAGTAGAACAGCAAGCAGGATCTGGGGCCAGAGGGAATGTCAGCCAAGCAAGTCTTTAACAGGAACACAGGGGAGCGTCTCTAGAGATGTGACCAAGGTGAAGGCAGAGATCATCTGGGCTGGACGGCTTAAGTAGGCAGGATATCATCAACAGGTGAGTCACTGTGGAGAGAAAGGAGCTGGCAATTAGCCAACAGCTGAGCTGCCAGCTCTGAGAAGAAAGGGCTGAGCCCTGCCCTGAGAGCAGTAACCTCTAACAAGCAATCAGTGAGCGGCAAGGATGTGCAGTAACCTCTAGCAACCAATCAGTAAGCCTGGGCCAATCAGTGAGTGTGGATCAGTTCTTCATGTTTACATTATTAAAGTTTTTTTAGATTTGATTGACATTTAGAGGGCGATTTAGGATGCAGGCAAAAGTCATATTTAAGCCACTGTAATGCAGCAGCTAAGAGAGACTGTGAAGGATCCTTACTAAGGAGCATAGTGGTGGCTTATGGTGAAGGCATGAAAAGCAAAGTGAATGCTCATGACACATAAGCAGGCAGCACAGCACATAGACGCAGTGTACTTGTGACACAAGTGGGAGTAGCACAGACTTAATAGTCAGGGTACCTGTAACACATTCAAAAAGTGAAGTAGCACAGACATGGTTCCCACCAAGTTCTTGTGATACATAATATGCCACAGTACAGATATTCATAGCTTTAATTGCTGAAGGGTAGTAGCTAGGAAAACAGTTAATACGTACCAGATTCCATAAAGAACAAAGCCTTTATGGAGCAGCAGAAAGCACCGTGGGTCACAATCAGAGAACTCATACAGGATATGCCAATGCAGGACCTAGGAAAACAAAGCCCATTCCAGATAGTCTTTTCCCCTCCAGTCGGCAAACTCTGTATGGGGTCTTCAGAGACAGGATTACACCAGCAGTTATATCATGGCCCTCAGCCTGTACAGGGCTCTCTATTTGATTTATATAGTACACTGGGTGAACTGGAGATCACCACACACAGAACCCAGTCACAATACAGGCAGGCTCCAAATTTTCTTTATGAGGATCAGCTGATTCAGAAAGCTGAAAAAGTAGCTCTCTTTTCTCTGCATCTGTTTGACAGGTGCATATTATTGCAATTTCTTACAGCAAAGACACTTCTTGCTTTCATCAAGTGTACCCCTATAGGGTTACAGTGGGAAGGCGCCACTGACACCCAAAATTTGACGGAGTGATCACGTGGTAAATGGCCACTGTCATTGCCCATTTACCGTGATCCGAGCCCCGGTGGTCACGGATATTCCCAGGTGCACGCCACAGGGGGCACGTGGGAGCGCGATTCTGGGAGGACGTCATAGTACGCCCTCCCAAAGTTATCGAGCCACGCTGTAGCTGTCATTCAGCTATGGCTTGGTTGTTAAATAAATGATTTGAAATGTTGCAGTATCCTTTCCTCTCCCTCTCTATATGGCAACTCTGGAGCTTTGAATACGCTATATATATATATATATATATATATATATATATATATATATATATATATATATATATATACACTGAATAGATAACAACAGTGTTTTGGATTCATTCCTGTGACCTCATGTATGACATCTTGGATTTTCCCATATGTATAATTAGACTCCCTGTAATAGGGGTCAATTAAGTCTGGTGAGTGCATTGTGTGTCTGCATGCGGGTGGAGAGGAACTTTTCCTATACTCACTGAGGACGTTTATTCATGTGTGGGATTTTTACATGGACTTCACAATTTTTATGTATTTTTATCATTTAAATGAAGATTTTTTTGTTTATTCACTATGGTTATTTATGATATGTAATTTATGATATAAAAGTGTGGTTCCTTTGTTTCTTTTTCATGTTAAGTCTTTTGGTTGCCAGTGTCCAATTCTACTGTAGATGGCAGTATAACCCATATGTACCTAAATTCCTTCTGACAATGTTTCTCTTAATGTGTACATTACCAAGAGGCTATTTAAACTTGGTCTGTGCTTGCATCCAGTGCTGTCCGTTCTACAGCATTCCCGTGTGTTCCTGCCTGCTTTACCTGTGATACCTGCACCTGTTTACCGACCCGGCTTGCCTCTGACTCCGCATCTGCCTGCTCCTTCTACTACCATGCTGCCAGCCCGTTGCTGATCCTGCCTGCATCCAGACTACGCACCTGCCTCCACTTCTGCTCCTGACATTCCCGCCAGAGAGAACCCGGAGAACCCTGCTCCAGCCCCGTGCCACCTGCCGCTGTTCTACATTACAGTGAAGACGAACTGTTTGGCACTTGTGCGACTCTGCACTTCTGCTCCTCCTGTCTACTCTATCAGGGGGCCAGAATCAGAGGAGCAAGAGAGGCCGTTCCCTGAATATCAGGCTCTACTGTCCGGTACGTGACAGTAACGGACAGCCATGTCTGAGCCTGCGCAGGGACCCTCTCCTATGGATGAACTTTGCCAGCACCTGGCCGGCTTGGCACAAGCCGTCAAAGACCTACAGCAGGGCTACACTCAGCTAGAGGGATGCCTACAGACCCTGACGGGTGCTGCAACTCCACAGGGTCCACCTTTAGTATCAGCTTCCTCTCAGGGATCTCCTCCTGCTCCTGCCATGGTTATGCTCCCACCTGATCCCAGGGTACCTACCCCAGACCGGTTCCTGGGTGAACACAGCAAGTTTAGAGCGTTTCGGAACGCATGTGAACTGTATTTTGCCCTTCAACCCCGCACATTCTCCTTAGAAACTACCAAGGTCGGCTTTGTAATCTCCCTGCTACAAGGGGAGCCACAGTCTTGGGCCCACCGCCTTCTGGAACAGAAGGCCGAATGCTTATCCGACTTAACCTCTTTCTTCAGTGCCATGGCCCAGCCGTACGAAGATCCTCAGCAGACAGCTGCCCTTCATGCACTTCAACAGGGTCGTAGGGCGGTGGAAGACTACGTCTCTGAATTTCGACGATGGGCATTTGACATGAACTGGAACAACGCCGCCCTACGATACCAACTTCCTATGGGCCTCTCCGAACCACTCAAAGATGAGTTAGCACGGGAAGGGGTACCCCCTACCTTAGAAACTCTGATTGATCTATCCATCCAGATCGATCGCCGGCTGAGAGAATGAAGACTAGAGAGAGCGTCCACTCCATCCCGTCCAGTGTGGATGTTACATCGGGTACCCAGCTCGTCCTATCCCACTCCACCTGCTCCAGCCACTCCGGCTCCTGACGCCCCGGAACCTATGCAACTCGGCCTGCTGCGGCCCTCTCTTACTGTTGAAGAACGACAACGCCGCCGCCAACAGAACTTATGCCTATACTGCGGGGGATCTGGACATTACGTGAGGTCATGCCCAGTGAAACCTCGTAAGTCTCTCCTCACTACTTCTGCCTCGCTAACCCCAAGCTCGCTTAGTAACTCCGCTCACTTTACTATTCCCATTTTTCTACAGCTGCCAGGAAGGACTCTTCAGACTACCGCCATAATTGATTCCGGAGCCTGCACCTGCTTTGTAGACTTGTCATTTGCTGCCAAACATCATATCTCCCTGCAGCCTAAAGCACAGAAACTCTCGGTTCACTTGGCCGATGGTTCCACCATTAAGTCCGGAGCAGTCACTCACGAAACCATTCCTCTGCTGACCATCATGTCCCAGGACCACCGAGAACTGCTACGACTAGACACCATCGCTTCCCCTCTGTTCCCAGTTATCCTCGGTATACCTTGGTTGAAGGCCCACGATCCCCATATCGACTGGTCTAAAGGAAGCATTAACTTTGTCTCCTCTTACTGCACCCAGCACTGCCTATAGGCCTCCTGTGATGTTCCCGCTCTGCTGTGTCTAGATACGGACTCTGAAACCAGTCAGCTTGTGCCTACAGCCTACCACAGCTTCCTAGACATGTTTAGTAAGAAGGGGGCAGAGATCCTCCCACCTCATCGGCCCTATGACTGCCCTATAGAGCTACTCCCCAGAGCCGAAGTTCCCTTTGGGAGTATTTTCCCTCTGTCTGAAAGCGAGCTGGTGGCACTGAAGGACTCTCAGGAAAGGCTTCATCCGCCCTTCCACGTCTCCAGCTGGGGCGGGGATTTTCTTCGTTCAGAAGAAGGATCAGTCGTTAAGGCCCTGTGTGGACTACAGTGAGCTTAACAAGGTGACGGTGAAGAACCGTTACCCACTTCCATTAGTTCCCGAACTTTTTCAAAGACTTGGTTCCGCTACCATATTTACAAAATTGGATCTTCGGGGCGCCTATAATTTGATGCGTATTCGGGAGGGAGATGAGTGGAAGACTGCTTTACGCACACGATTTGGGCATTACGAGTATCTCGTGATGCCCTTCGGGCTCTGCAACTCTCCGGCTACCTTCCAGCATTTCATTAATGATGTTCTCAGAGACTTCCTGGACTTATTTGTCATTGTATACCTTGATGATATGCTAATTTTTTGTTCCTCCCTAGAACACCACCACAGACACGTGAGAAGTGTATTAGCCCACCTTCGACAACACGGATTATATGCCAAACCCAAGAAGTGCGAGTTTCAACGCCAGAGTATCCAATTTCTGGGGCTGATTTCCACCTAAGGTATCCGGATGGATCCCCAGAAGGTAACGGCTATCCTGGATTGGCCTACTCCATGTGACAAGAAAGGTATTCAACGTTTCATAGGCTTTGCAAACTTTTATCGAAAATTTATTCGGGGGTTCTCAGCAATCATTGCCTCCATTACGCAGCTTACCAAACAGGGGTCCCGATTCCGCTGGTCCCAAGAGGCTCAGTCAGCCTTTGAAATGCTGAAGAGGTTTTTCACATCCGCACCCATCTTGAAGCACCCAGACTCGGCCTTACTGTATGTCTTAGAAGTGGACGCCTCGGAAACTGCGGTGGGGGCTATCTTGTCCCAAAGACAGGGCCCCAAGGCCCTGTTGCACCCAGTCGTGTTCTTCTCGCATAAACTGTCAAGCGCGGAGAAGAATTGCGATGTTGGGGATCGCAAACTTTTAGCAATTAAGGAAGCATTAGAAGAATGGAGATACCTTCTCGAGGGAGCAGCACATCCAATCTTAATCTACACAGATCACAAGAATCTCGAATATCTAAGAACAGCAAAGAGATTGAGACCTCGCCAGGCCAGGTGGGCACTTTTCTTTTCGAGATGTACCTTCCATCTGACATACAGATCTGGATCCAAGAACATAAAGCCGGATGCGCTATCACGCATGTTTAGCAAATCCCAAGACAACTATCACCCGGATATGATCCTGTCCTCAGGAAATTTCCTTCTCCTACAAGGGGACTTAATGATGTAGATTAAACAAGCCTCTGTGAGGAGTTCTACACCATCTGGGATCACTTTACGGACACAGGAAGGGCTACTCTGGTATGAGGATAAGGTCTTCGTGCCGGAGATCTACGAACTGCCACATTGAGCATGTCCCACGACCACGCGCTGGCAGGACACTTTGGGGTCAGCAAGACTGCTGAATTGGTGCAGCGAACCTTCTGGTGGCCGGGGGTGGCAAGAGACTGTAGGAGATATGTGGAATCGTGCACCACCTGCATCCGTAATAAGAACAGCAAATCCAGGACTTGGGGTCTGTTGAAGCCATTACCTGTCCCGAACAGACCATGGAGAATGATTTCAATTGACTTCATTGTGGAACTGCCCCCATCCGAGGGATACAGTACTATCTTTGTAATCGTTGATCGATTGTTCAAGATGGCCCACTTCATTCACGGATCTTTATCAGAGAGGTTATAAGACTCTATGGGGTTCCGGCTAACATCGTCTCAGACAGAGGGGTCCAGTTCACCTCCAGATTCTGGAGATCCTTGTGTGAATCCTTGGGTATTGAACTTTCATTCTCTTCAGCCTATCATCCACAGACTAATGGTTAGACAGAAAGGACCAACCAGACACTGGAACAATATCTGCATTGCTTCTCCTCCTTTTCACAAGACGATTGGGTGTCCTTACTTCCCTTAGCCGAGTTTGCCTACAATAATTCTTTTCATTCAGCCACGAAACAATCTCCCTTCTTCGCAAACTACGGTTTTCACCCATCCTTTCTGTTTAATAACATTCCGGAATGCCCAGTACCCGCTCTACTTGAAACATTGGATTTCTTTAGATCCAACAACAAGCTGCTACAAGAGATGATGGCCAAAACTCAAGCTTATAACAAACAGATCTTCGATAAGAAGAGAAGAGGGGACCTGATCCTGAACCCGGGGGACCAAGTCTGGTTAGCCACAACAAATCTGAAACTAACCTGTCCCTCAAGGAAATTAGGCCTCAGATTCGTGGGACCGTTTTCTGTAAAGAGACGAATTAACGATGTTGCCTATGAGCTGGAGTTACCGGAGACCTTCAGGATCCACCCGGTGTTTCATATAACCTTACTGAAGCCCGTCATCCCCAACTCTTTTCCGGATCGGAATACAGAGCCACCCGAACCTGTGGTGGTAGATGGTGAAGAGGAATTTGAAATAGAGGCGATTTTAGATTGCAGGAAAAGGAGAGGTCAAGTTCAATACCGTATTAAGGGGAGGGGTTACGGTACTGAAGACAATTCGTGGGAACCTGAAACCAACATTCATGCCCAAGAACTGATCCGAACCTTTAAGAGGACCTATCCTGACAAAGTAGCCAGATTGGGCATCCGTAGGCTGCCCGTTAGGGGGGGGGCAATGTCAGGGAAGACCAGCCAGTACTCAAGATGGCCGAAAGAGAAGTCGACCTGTGACCTCAGCCTGTCAGGGAAGACTACCAAGTACTCAAGATGGCCAAAGGAGAGGTCGACCTGTGACCTCAGCCTGTCAGGGAAGACCAGCCAGTACTCAAGATGGCCGACAGAGAAGTCGACCTGTGACCTCAGCCTCTGTCAGAAAACCTTCGGTGCACCTGTGTGCACATTACCAAGAGGCTATTTAAACTTGGTCTGTGCTTGCATCCAGTGCTGTCCGTTCTACAGCGTTCCCGTGTGTTCCTGCCTGCTTTACCCGTGATACCTGCACCTGTTTACCGACCCGGCTTGCCTCTGACTCTGCTACCTGCTGCCTGCATCTGACCCGGCTTGTTCTGACTCCGCATCTGCCTGCTCCTTCTACTACCATGCTGCCAGCCCGTTGCCGATCCTGCCTGCATCCAGACTACACACCTGCCTCCGCTTCTGCTCCTGACGTTCCCGCCAGTGTTTGACCCGGCTTGCCTGACCTGCATCTTTCGCTCATTGGAGAACCCTGCTCCAGCACCGTGCCACCTGCCGCTGTTCTACATTACAGTGAAGACTAACTGTTTGGCACTTGTGCAACTCTGCACTTCTGCTCCTCCTGTCTACTCTATCAGGGGGCCAGAATCAGAAGGGGCAAGAGAGGCCGTTCCCTGCATATCAGGCTCTACCGTCAGGTACGTGACAGCTAGGTTCTATAATTAATTTAAAATATTTGTCAAAGCTTTTTGAAACTTCTAAAAACAAATAAATAGCCGCAGTGGTGTCATTGACCTCTAGCTTTCACACCTCAACGTGAAGAAATTTATGGAATATCTTTTCACAGATATTTTCCAAGGATTATCTCTGAGCGTTCTGTCAGAGGAACCAGTATTACTGATGCAGATCTGCATTTATCAAACATATAATTTTTCTTATCGCTAAGCATAAATGTGCCATTTAAAGAAAGATAAATCTCTGTTAGTCTAGAACTTTTTTCCTTTTAGGGTTGGAAGAAGATAAACGTAAATGTAGTATTGATGTATCTAAAAAAAACTATCCTTTGTCATTTTGGCACTAATACCATGTCTAGGACAGCAGCTTTTTTTCACCAGTCTTTCAATTTAAATTGCAGAACTTCCATTGCCGCCACAAATGTCATTGCTTTATGCATTTTTCTTTGCCCCCACAATTACAAGAGATGGTATGGTAATCATAAACATCAATAACTCTCTATGTTGTGTACACCTTCATCAGAATCTCTGAATGCAGGAGGAAATGGGGAAAACTAGGGACATTTATTGACCTGATTTGGCCTGATTTGGCCAAAATTTCAATTTTGCTCACTTCACACAATTTTTATGTAAAATAACAGTTTACCGTACATTTGACATTATTAATTTTGTTGATTGATTTTGTTGTCTTAAGTGTCCTTTTTCTGGAGCATTGTAAAATCCCTGCTAAGCAGATCGCTAGCATTCTCAGAGTAAACTCTTCTATTCTGAGTGTCAGCTTTTGAAGCTGTGTAGATCACTTTTCTTCAGGGCAAGAGAAGCAATCTAAAAAGTTCAGGATGCTTCCGGACTGTGAATGCAAGGCTGTAATCTTGGGAGAAATCCAGAGATTATAGTTTTGTTAATGTAAAAGTAAAACACCAAGCAAAAAATAATATACTTCTTAATAAAATAAAAATATAAAATATAAAGTCCACCAATCACAAATATAGACACCACTTTATTTTTAAACCTATTATTAAAATTTTACACACACAATTTTCCACGGTTGGGGTTTCTGGGGAAGAAGTTGCATCCCAAACCACCATTCTGCTCACAGCTGCACTCCAACCACTCTCTTCCCTGCTAACCTATGCACCACAACTTCTTCCCTTCTGCTAACCCTTGTTCCCTAAGCCCCCCCCCCATGACCTCTGCACCCCATGTGCCCTCTCTGCTTACCTCTGCACCTCTGTCTGCTTCTCTGTACACCCAAACCTTTTCTCTGCTAAACTTTGCACCTCAAACCCCTTCCTCTCTGCAATCCTCTGTTCCCCAGACCCCCCTCCATGATCACTTTTTCATCCTATACCCTCTCTCACCTTTACCTTTACACCCTAACAGTTACTTGCTGTACATCTCAACTCCCCTCACTTCTAATCTTTGTACATCAACTCCCCCTATCAACTAAGCTCTGCACCACAACTCCTCTCCCTCTCCTAACCTCTGTTCCACTTTCTGCTCACTGCTGCACCGCACTTTCTCTGCTAACTTTTACATCCCTCTTTCTCCACTCACCTCTGTACCTCAAACCCCCCTCTGCACCTCAGGCCCCCTCTCTTTGCTCACCTCCATATCCAAAATCCCCTCTTGGCTCACTTCTGCACCCCACCACTCTCTGACCCCCCCGCCCTGCCTTCCTCTTCACTCACCAGAGCCTCAGGGCAGAACCGTTCTGCTTGTGTAGCATTCACAGGGCTTTAGGCGGTGCTGGCCAAGGTTAGTGAATAATAGGTGGCTTGGGTTACTTACAAAGATCACACTGGCTGCTGGTGGAACACTGCAGCTGCGAACTGTGAGCAAACTTGTTTGAGGTTCTACATCAGGCATCTTCTACCATCATCAGGTTGAATTGTTACACAAAAAAAAAACAAGTATTGATTGCTTTTGACATCTTCTACACTGGGGCTAGCATGGCCCATATTCATTAGTTACGGTTAAGCATGATATAGGGAACATTATCTTATTGTATTTAATGCTTTTTATCCATTTTTTGTACTAAATAAAACTTAAATTTAATGAATTTTTCAAGTGCCTTTTTTCTGTAGTATTACGGATGTCTGAGTTAAAGCAATATTTGTAGCACAAGAGCTCACAGTTAACTCTAAAATGATGAGCTGTAAAGGGTTTTAAAACATCACCTATGGAGATTTTAGTTTACCGTAGTTTTTGCGATATCACGTCTGCACTCAATTGTAAAACTTGGCATGTTTGGTATGTATTTCTCGACTTAACCTTATCTTTTATAGTTTACCGAACAATGGGTATTAAATTGTGTGCGTTTGCACTAAAATTACTTTTTTTATATTTTTTACCAAAAATTTGCATTCAAAAAACAACTGTGCAAATATGAGATGACAAACAATTTAAACTATCATCTCACAGGGCCTCTTCTTTCAGAAAATGCACCTCGACTCGCTTCCTCTATGCTCCCCTGCCAACGTTTTTGGTTCCTTTTCTTCTCTGTGTGCCCTCATAGGAAGCCGGTTCTTATTGGGCCGCACCTGCCGTCTTACTCTAAAGCTGGGCTATGCATGTCTAGATAAACACACAGCATTGCTGTGTCCTGTCCCCCACCCCCCCACATTCCCTCATCACAGCATTTGATTGAAAGCAGCAGGAATCAATGGTTTTCACTGCTGTCTCTGAGCCTGCTTGCTGCTGAAGGTTGGCTGAGAGAGCTGACATCTAAGGATCTAGTCTGGTACCACTGGGAGAAGCTGCCTGCAGGATACTGGTAGGAGGCAACCATTAATCCAGAGGTGTTCTGTGAGTACAGATGAGGAGAGATCCTAGAGACTGAGTGCTACCACTCTTTTGTTCTAGAAAGTCAGTAGTGTGTTTGGAAGTTTGTGCTGAGGAGCATAGCTTATCCATTCCTCGATAAAGTGGCTGTTGCTTGACTGTTCCACTGAGGAAGGCTCAACCTCCTCAATATTGTTACTGTAGAACTTGTCCGCTCTCTGCTTTTCTCAATTTTAATTTAAAAGGAGCTAATGTGAGGTTACAGAGGAAGTAAGGGACTTCATTTTTTTTTTTAAAGTGGAAGCTGAACCAGTCTTTCAACAATAGAATGATCCCAATCACAAAGACACAAAGTCTCATACATGTGGTAAACCCATACTCAGGAGTAGCAGAATGTCTTTTGAGTTTAAATTTTAATGTGTATGATGTGTGTCCGAAATAGCTTATTTAATTGACAACTTAAAAAACAAAATAAACATTTCCAAAAACTTTTGACCAAACATGTATATCTTCAAAAAGAATCGCCATGCCTCTTATAAAATACCTTGGGGTGCTTGTCTTAAAAAAATGGTTATTTTATGGGTATTTACACAATCCAAGTGCTCCATGGCCTACAAAAATGTAACTGGTAGTCAGGAAATTAAAAGTGTTATTTGTGTGTAAGTTATGCTCCTTGAAAGACCAAAGATGTTCCTTTAAAATGTGGGCCCCTCTATGCATCTAGTCTGTAAAAAAAAAGTCAAACATGTGCTATAACCATAATCGTTGGCATAGCATAATGTGTTTTGGGGTTTTAATTATAACTTAACTGTGCCTATTCAGTGTGTGAGGCGTAACTTAAAAACTTAAAACAAACTCACTGACTCTTAATAAATTCTATACATTATCAAAAAAGTAATTATTTGGGGGGTATTTCTACTGTCCTGGCATTTTAGGGCCTCTAGAAATATGATTGGCAGTCAGTACGTCAGGACTGATTAATTTTCAAATATATACTATACATTAGTTTGAAGACTCTATAACTTTAACACAGACAAAATGTTGGGTTATTTTTTACTAAAGAAATGTAACAGAATACATCTTTGCATAAAGTTGTAAATAAAGTGAACATATTTACAAAATTTATACCAGAAAAGTTTTTTTTTCAAATTTTGAAGTATATTTTCATTGACATGTTCATGACTGAGTAATTGTCATTTAAAGTGTGACAGCATAGAAAACTGGCCTGGCAGTAAGCTACTGAAAGTGTCTGCTATAGAGGTGGTTAATGTGGGCCCTGTCTTAAGCTGTAGTATTGTTCCAGGTAGTAGGACAGACTTTTTTTTTCCCCCATTCTCCAGATCTGGAGTGCATGCTTCAAAGGCCAGTAGGCAGTAAAGCGCCCTCCTTATGGCTGTTGCTGATGTACCTGTGCTGAAGTTCTGATGTTGCCATTTCCCTCCGCTGCTCTGTATCTGTAAGGCTTCATGCACACGGGGTGTTTTTCCTGCCGGTTTTAGGAGCGTCAGGTGTTTTTTTTTTTATTACAGCTTGTACTCGCCTCTCCATGTTATTCTATGTGTTAATGCACATATAGGCTTTTAGGAGCTGTAAGTGGCATAGGCATTTTCAAGCTGCAAGAAAAAACTCAGGGCCAGCGCAATCTGGAGCAGCAGCGTTACAACTGTAAAAATGCCTGATGCGGCTAAACGCAGCTAAACATGTGTTAAGCCGCATCAAGCCTTTTTAAGCTATAGTAATTGGATTTGGGAGTGAAAAAATAGAAGAGGGCAGAGAAACACTGCTAAACACTAATGCGGCTAAACACTAACACTTCTAAACGCGCATTAACGCTACTGCAAAATGCTTCTAAAAGCACATTTTTTTTTTTTGGGCATCGGTACTGGCTTTGCAGCTTTTTTTTTTTTTTTTAACGCTCTGTGTGCATGATGCCTAAAAGTAATAACATAATATAGCATATATTAGGATTAAGGGAAAATATTTTTTTTTAAATGACATTCAATACTCACCTGCATGTTTAAGCATCAGTTATATATTGCAGCTGTCCCTCTCCAGCTCCAAGGCCAAGAAATGAATGTTGACATGACCATTTATTGCTCATTAATTGTTGAGTTAATAGGCTAATCCAGCTGCTGATCAAGCCTCTAAATGGACGCAGAAAATATTTTTGGGATCCATACAGATGCTAGAGAAAACCTGTGAAGTCACCAGAGAGTGGTCTTTAGCCTGCTTTCAGATGATTCTGGATCACATCAGAGCAAAAGTATAGCACTCAGATGACCCAAGAAAGAAGTATGACCAAAAAGGATTGGTATTTCAATAATGTATTTTTCAGGTCTTCAGTAACCTCAATATAAAGTCTATTATGCAAGTTCTACATTTTTAATTGATCATAGTACTTAACAACAATAAAACAGAAGTTCAGGATTGAAAAAAAAAAAGGAATCACACTCACCTTGGTGGATGCAGCATCAGTGCAATGATGCACCTGTCCCCTGCCACTTCTAATGCCGCGTACACATGGTCAGATTTTCCGACGGGAAATGTTGGATGGGAGCTTGTTGGCTGAAAGTCCAACCGTGTGTAGGTGCAGGTTCTCAAATTTTCCTCCATTTCTTCAATTTCCACATGTGTGTACACAAGTCCATTTCACAAAAGTTCACGCATGCTCGGAATCAAGCAGAAGGAGCCGCACTGGCTATTGAACTTCCTTTTTCTCGGCTAATCGTACGTCTTGTACGTCACCACGTTCGTAATTGTTGGCCAACATTTGTGTGACCGTGTGTATGCAAGACAAGTTGGAGCCAACAACCTTCGAACAAAAATACATAGTTTTGTTGTCGGAAAGTCCGATCGTGTGTATGGGGCATAAGACTGGGAACTGAATGATCGAATGTCTACTTATGTACATGTGATTTTTTTTTTTTAAATAAATTTGCAAAGATTTCAAACTTCTGTCATATTACCATTACATTTAATCCATTTTGGAATAAGGCTGTAAAATAATAAAATGTGGAAAAAGTGAAGTGCTTTGAATACTTTCCAGAAGCACTGTAACTGCACTCCCCTGAGTAACACAAGAAGTATGGCGAAAAGAGCTTTGGCCTTAATTCTCCTTTGAAGTGATACTACAGGTAAAACCTTTTTTTTTTACATTTAAAAACATGTAAACCTTACCTGCTCTGTGCAATGATTTTGCACAGAGCAGCCCTGATCCTCCTCTTGCGGGGTACCCCTGCTTGCACTCCTGGCAACTACCCCCCCACTCCATCCTTAATTAACCGCTTGCCAACCAGCCGCCGTCGTTATACGGCAGCAGGTCAGCTCTCCTGCGCAAATCGCCGTAGCTGTACGGAGGCTCGGGCCCACTGTACGCTGCGGGAGCGTGCCCGTGGGTTGGGCGGACTCTATGTCTGCCGGTGACCCGAAATCAGGGCCGGACTGGCTTGCCGGGATACCGGGAGATTTCCCGGTAGGCCGCCTGAGTTGCTGCGGCTGCAGTGCTCCCCTCCTGCTCCTGTGTGTCACGAAGCTGGCTGTGTCTGTGTTCGGCGGCCGCGCTGTAACATGGTCCCGCCCCCCCTAGACCGGCTTGTGTGATAGTGGATAGAATCAGTGTTCCGCCTATCACACGAGCCGGTCTAGGGGGGGCGGGACCATGTTACAGCGCGGCCGCCGAACACAGACACAGCCAGCTCCGTGACACACAGGAGCAGGAGAGAGGGACGGAGCAGGAGAGAGGGATACTGTAGATGCCCGCCCATACAGTCCGCCCTGTGTGCCTCAGCCTGTATAGGAGGATCGGCGGGGGGAGAGGAGGGGGGCCGCATATAGAGGAAATGAGCTTTCTATATTCCTCCATGCAGCCGCTGAATACTTGCAGGAGGGAGAGGAGGAGAATCAAGTATTCAGCGGCTGCATGGAGGAATATAGAAAGCTCATTTCCTCTATATGCGCCCCCCAGCCGATCATCCTATCCAACTTCTTTTACTGGCCCCCCCAGTTCCTCTTGTGCTCCCCCCCATGCTCTCCTCCCCTCACCACACTCCAGCCCCCCCCCCCCACAGTTCTCTCCACCCCTGTTTTTTCTGCCCCCCCCTGCTCTCCAGCTCTCCCCATCCTACTCTAGCCACCATCCCAGTGCTCTTCACTCCCCCAGTGCTCTCCACCCATGTTCTTTCTCTCCCCCCCCCAGTGCTCTCCAGCTCTGCCCATCACTCTCCAGCCCCCACCCCAGTGCTCTCCGCCCCCCACAGTGCTCTCCAGCCCCCCATTCTCCGCACCCCTGTTTTCGGTCCCCCCGGTGCCCTCAAGCTCCACCCATCGCTCTCCAGCCCCCCCGTGCTCTTTGCCCCCCGTGCTCTCCACCCCTGTTTTTTTTTGGCTCCCCCTCCAGTGCTCTCAAGCTTCCCCCCCAGCACTCTCCGCTCCCCACCCCTGTACTCTCCACTCCCCCGCCAGTGCTCTCCAGTCCCCCGTGATTTCCACCCCTGTTCTTTCTGGCCCCCACTGGTGCTTTCAAGCTCCCCCCATTGCTCTCCACTCCCCCCTGCTCTTTGTACCCCCCAGTGCTCTCCACCCCTGTTTTTCTGCCCCTCCCCCAGTGCTCTTCGCCACCCCACACTCTTAGCCCCCCCGTGCTCTTTGCCCCCCGTGCTCTCCACCCCTGTTTTTTTTGGCTCCCCCTCCAGTGCTCTCAAACTTCCCCCCCAGCACTCTCCGCTCCCCACCCCTGTACTTTCCACTCCCCCCTGCATTTTGCCCCCACCCATGTGCTCTCCAACCCCCGCCAGTGCTCTCCAGTCCCCCGTGCTTTCCACCCCTGTTCTTTCTGGCCCCCACTGGTGCTTTCAAGCTCCCCCCATTGCTCTCCACTCCCCCCTGCTCTTTGTACCCCCCAGTGCTCTCCACCCCTGTTTTTCTGCCCCTCCCCAGTACTCTTCGCCAACCCACACTCTTAGCCCCCACAGTGCTCTCCACCTCTGTTCTTTTTGGACCCCCAGTGCTCTCAAGTCCCCCCCCAGCGCTCTCCGCTCCCCATCCCTGTGATTTCCACTCCCCCCTGCTCTTTGCCCCCACCCATGTGCTCTCCAACTCCGCCAGTACTCTCTGCTCCCCCTTCTTTCCAGCTCCCACCCAGTGCTCTCCACTTCCCCAGGACCAGAGGACAGGCTGACTGGGGCCGGAAAATGAGGATGGCTGAAGGTGCAGGTGGCCAGGTACCACTCCATCTCACAGCAAACAGATCCTCTGGAAGGAGCACTGTCCCCATCCAAAACGAGAACAGACCCTGCCTGCTGTTGGTCATCATGGATATCCTGCTGGCATGCAAGGTACCGTACCGAGCATCAACAACACACCTTCCCACAGACAGGGACTGCTGACTGGGCCATGGGGCACAGGAGGGGCTGCAATGATGGGCACAGTGAAGCTGCATTCCTGGGCACAGTGAGACTGCATTCACGGGCACAGTGAGACTGCATTCACGGGCACAGTGAGACTGCATTCACGGGCACAGTGAGACTGCATTCACTGGCACAGTGAGACTGCATTGATGGGCACAGTGAGGCTGCATTGATGGGCACAGTGAGGCTGCATTGATGGGCACAGTGAGACTGCAATGGTGGGCACAGTGAGGCTGCAATGGTGGTCACAGTGAGGCCGCATTCATGGGCACAGTGAGACTGCATTCACGGGCAGAGTAAAGCTGCATTTGATGAGCACAGTGAGGCTGCATTTGATGGGCACAGTGAGGCTGCATTGATGGGCACAGTGAGGCTGCATTGATGGGCACAGTGAGGCTGCATTGATGGGCACAGTGAGGCTGCATTTGATTGGTACTGATGAGGCTGCATTTGATGGGCTCTGGTGAGGCTGCATTTGATGGGCACTGGTGAGGCTGAATTGAGCTCCTGAATCATGTCTGCAGTCTCTGACCATCTCCTGTATCATGTCTGCAGTCTCTGACAATCTCCTGTATCATGTCTGCAGTCTCTGACCATCTCCTGTATCATGTCTGCAGTCTCTGACCATCTCTTGTATCATGTCTGCAGTCTCTGAGGGAGTCTGCAGAGGAGTCAAGAGTGGGAGCACCGCCGGGATGGGGGTCATGGGAGAAGTCAGACAAGTGTGGACTGTGGAGAGGAGACTATAGGATAAAACCAGAGCCACCGAGCTGGAGCCGACTGACTGAGCCCTACACGGTGCACCTGAGAGGAGGTCAGTGACAGCACCGCTAGGCCAGTCTGAAGGGGGGGTCACTGATGTAAAGGGGGAGTGAATACGATAATGTAAGGGGGCACCGATATAAAGCACAGCCTTATATCAGTAACCCACCCCCCCTTACCTTAGTGTATTCTTTCTGCGGAAGGTGGTTTCCCCCCCCCCTCCCACGTTCTGAGTTCCTGGGGTCCCCCTTGATGATTGATCACTTACCACTTTTAACTGGAATTTGCTTATATAAAGCCCTATGTGATTTCATATCTGTCTTATCTATATATAATACACTCTTCAAATGTGCATTTTATGGTTTTCCCTTTCATGAACAAGAAATCAATGACGTTATGCTGTTGCGGTGGTATAATAATGCTGTGGGGCTGGTATGAAATTTTTTCCAGGGCTGGATGTTATTCCCAGTCCGGCCCTGCCCGAAATCGCCTATTACAGAGGCAGAACAGGGAACTGCCTTTGTAAGTAAGGTGATTCTCCATTCTTAAAGGTGACATGACAGAGATATACTGTTCCCAGTGATCGGGAACAGTGATATCTGTCATGTTCCATTAAGCCCATCCCCCTACAGTTAGACCACACCTAAGGAAGGCATTTAACCCCTTGATCGCCCCCTAGTGTTAACCCCTTCCCTGCCAGTGACATTTACACAGTAATCAGTTGCGTTTTTTTAGGCCTTTTTTCGGGAGTAGTGATTTTAATAATGCTTAAAGTGAAACAATAAAAGTGTAAATTTCATACCTGGGAGGTGTCTATAGTATGCCTGTAAAGGGGCGCATGTTTCCCGTGTTTAGAACAGTCTGACGCTCTCTCTCGTCCCCCCCTCTTTTTCTGTGGCCTGTCAGGTTGCGTGCTCAGATAAGGGTCTGGTATTATTATTTTTTTATTTATTTATTTATTTATTTATTTATTTCAGGTACTTATATAGCACCGTCAGTTTACGTAGCGCTTTTACATATACATTGTACATTCACATCAGTCCCCACCCTCAAGGAGCTTACAATCTAAGGTCCCTAACTCACATTCATACATACTAGGGACAATTTAGACAGGATCCAATTAACCTACCAGCATGTCTTTGGAGTGTGGGAGGAAACCGGAGTACCCGGAGGAAACCCACGCAGGCACAGGGAGAACATGCAAACTCCAGGCAGGTAGTGTTGTGGTTGGGATTCAAACCAGTGACCCTTCTTACTGCTAGACGAGAGTGCTACCACTACACCACTGTGGTATGGATATTTGGGGGGACCTCACGTAATTTTTAAAAAAATTTTGGTGCAGGGTTCCCCTTAATATCTATACCAGACCTGAAGGGCCTGGTATGGAATTTATGGGGACCCCCACGCATTTTTTTTTATTTTGGTTCGGGATTCCCATCCCATGCCGTTTTTATCAAAGAACTTTTATGTGTATTGTGGGACCGACAATTCATTAATAGCCGCGAGTAGTTTTGAATGACTTTTTTCCTTTGAAATTTCATTTTGCATGCACCCCTTTACAGGCATACTATAGACATCCCCCAGGTACGAAATTTAAAGGAATATTACACTTTTATTGTTTCACTTTAAGCATTATTACAATCACTGCTCCCGAAAAAACAGCTGTTTTGAAAACTTCTTTTTGCATTGATACATGTCCCCTGGGGCAGGACCCAGGTCCCCAAACACTTTTTATGACAATAACTTGCATATAAGCATTTAAAATTAGCACTTTTGATTATTCATGTTCGTGTCCCATAGACTTTAAGGCGTTCGCGTGTTCGAACAAATTTTTGCCTGTTCGCAAGTTCTGCTGCGAACCGAACTGGGGGGGTGTTCGGCTCATCCCTAATCAACATATGCCTATTGCAGGTTTTTTTACTAAAAATATGTAGAAGAATATATATCAGCTTAAACTGATGAATACATTTTTTTTTGGATATACATTATAGCAAAAAGCAAAAAAAAATGTTTATTTTTTCAAAATTGTCGCTATTTGTTTGTTTATAGCGCAAAAAATAAAAACCACAGAGGTGATCAAATGCCACCAAAGAAAGCTCTATTGGTGGGAAAAAAAGGACATCAATTTTGTTTGGGTACATTGTCAGTTAAAGCTACGCAGGGCCTGGTCATTAAGGGGACAAATCCTTCCGGGGCTAAAGTGGTTAAAAATTGAAATAAAGAGTCCACATGAACAGGCTAGGATCACGAACATTAAGATAATTAGTTATACCTATTTGTAGATCCTAAAAACCATAACATCAAATTATGCTTAAAACATATAGCACATTACAATCACATCCAAATGAAAATGAATACATAATTACCCTGAAATAGCTGGCATTTGTCCTCTTTCAAATTGTTCATAGAGAGCTGATTGCCGCAGGATATGGCTGTCGTGATAACTTCCAGGAAACCCAGATCTAAAACTCATAATGCGCTGGGTAGAGTCTACCACCCTTTAGACATTTAACCACTCAAAAGACGACTACAGCGCAGACTTACTTTGCTGGGACAGCGTCCATGGATATCCTCAAAGGATCGCGCTGCACGGGCAGTGTGCTCTGTGATCGCTGAGTCCTTTAGACTCAGCTGATCACAGATCAGGGTAAAGGGCCAATCACAGTGGCCCTTTACCATGTGATCAGCTGTGTCCAATGAGAGCTGATCACGATTTAAATACAAGCCAGTTATCGGCATTCTTTTCCTCACACTGATAGCGCGAGGAGAGGAGAAGAGAGCCAATAACCCCCTTGTGTTAAAGGGACATTTACACTAATAATCAGGGCAAGTGCAGTCCCAACAATGCCGCCCTTCTGTGCTCACCAGTGCTGCCAATCAGTGCCTCCTCATCAGTGTCACCTATCAGTGCCATCTATCAAATCTCATCAGTGCCACCTATCAGGCCCCATAAGTGCTGCCTATCTGTGCAGCCTCGTCAGTGCCTCCTCATTAGTTTCCACCAGTGCCGCCTCATCAGTGCTCATCAGTGCCACCTAATCAGAGCCCATCAGTGCAGCATTATCAGCGCAGTGAAGGAGAAAAATTACCTGATGGAAAATTTTATAACAAACTATTAAACATTTCTGTTTTTTCTAAATTTTTGGTCTTTTTTCATTTGTTTAGCAAAAAATAAAAACCCAGTGGTGATTAAATACCACCAAAAGAAAGCTCTATTTGTGTGAAAAAAATAATAAAAATTTGTGTACAGTGTTGCATGACCACGCAATTGTGATTCAAAGTGTGACAGTGCTGAAAGCTGAAAAGTGGCCTGGGCAGGAAGGGGGTAAAAGTGCCCAGTAGGCAAGTAGTTAAAGAGTGGTGGCTTTTCCTTTTCCTGTTCCTGAATTGCTCCTCTCTATTTTGTGGTGGTATCAGCGCAATATGGGTACAGTCTATGGCTCCCAGGCAATTTGGCAACCTCCTTGTCAGAAAAATCCAACCTTCATCTCTTGCCACTCGTCCATGGTTCTAGGGAAATGGATGCACCTATCCATATGTCTCTTGATGGCTTTCAGGAATCTAGAAAGACTGGGATGATTAATTCCAATGATGCGAGCACACAATGGCTAAAAGTTACCTGTAGCCAAATAATTTAAAACAGCCAAGAACCTGACCATTGCAGAAATGGCATGGGTTCTCCTCGTCAGGGGATCAATTTCTTCAGCTGCGAGGTAGTACATCTCCATGACCCCCTGACGTTTCAGACGAAACATGTCCTCAACAATATTGTCAGACTGTTCATCCAGGACTGTACGTGTCTGGAACACACGGGCTGTCTTATGCCGCGTACACACGAGCGGACTTTTTCACCGGACTGGTCCGACGGACCGAGTCCGGGGGACAATTCGAGCGTGTGTGGGCTTCATCGGACCTGCAGCTGACTTCGAAAACTTGCCGGACTTTAGATTTGGAACATGTTTCAAATCTTTACATCAGAACTCCGCCGGACCCAGTTCCTATTGAAAAGTCCGCTCGTCTGTATGCTAGTCCGACGGACAAAAAACAACGCTAGGGCAGCTATTGGCTACTGGCTATCAACTTCCTTATTTTAGTCCGGTCGTATGTCATCACGTACAAATCCGTCAAACTTTGGTGTGATCGTGTGTAGGCAAGTCCGTTTATTCGGAGAGTCTGTCGGAAGTCTGCTGAAAGTCCAACGGAAAGACCGTCAGACCAGTTCGGTCGAAAAGTCTGCTCGTGTGTACGCGGCATAAGCCTAACATTTGTGATCCTATCCTAGGCTGCGACAGCTGTTACAGCTGTATGTAGGATGGTCTCCTCAATATCCACTTATAGTGTATGAAAAAGATTATTAGAATAATATATATTACAGTTAAAAATGTTGGTTAATTTTGATTTTGCTATCATGTATCTAATATATATATATATATATATATATATATATATATATATATGCAAAATACTCACTATACCTCTCAGCAAATAGCTTGGGGTGTCTACTTTCCACCTGGGCATTCCATGGCCTCCGAAACTGTGATAGGCAGTGAAGAGTGAAATCAAAAATTCACGACCTTAGAAAGCCTGAAGGCGGTGCTTGGTTTTCGGGGTCCCGTACGCGGCTAGGCTCCCAAAAAGTCTCACACATGTGGTATCCCCGTACTCAGGAGCAGCAGCAGAATGTATTTTGGGGTGTAATTTCACATATTCCCATGGCATGTTTGAGCAATATATAATTTAGTGACAACTTTGTGCAAGAAAAAAAAAAAATTTGTCTCTTTCCCGCAACTTGTGTCGCAATATAAAATATTCCATGGACTCGACATGCCTCTCAGCAAATAGCTTGGGGTGTCTACTTTCCAAAATGGGGTCATTTGAGGGGGTTTTGAACTGTCCTGGCATTTTATGCACAACATTTAGAAGCTTATGTCACACATCACCCACTCTTCTAACCACTTGAAGACAAAGCCCTTTCTGACACTTATTGTTTACATGAAAAAGTTATTTTTTTTTGCAAAAAAATTACTTTGAACCCCCAAACATTATATATTTTTTTAAAGCAAATGCCCTACAGATTAAAATGGTGGGTGTTTCATTTTTTTTTTTCACACAGTAATTGCGCAGCGATTTTTCAAACGCATTTTTTGGGGAAAAAACACACTTTTTTAAATTTTAATGCACTAAAACACACTATATTGCCCAAATGTTTGATGAAATAAAAAAGATGATCTTAGGCCGAGTACATGGATACCAAACATGACATGCTTTAAAATTGCGCACAAACGTGCAGTGGCAACAAAATAAATACATGTTTAAAAGCCTTTAAAAGCCTTTACAGGTTACCACTTTAGATTTACAGAGGAGGTCTACTGCTAAAATTACTGCCCTCGATCTGACCTTTGCGGTGATACCTCACATGCATGGTGCAATTGCTGTTTACGTTTGACGACAGACCGCCGCTTGCGTTCGCCTTAGCGCGAGAGCAGGGGGCGACAGGGGTGCTTTTTTTTTTTTTTCTTTTTTTCTTTATTATTTTTTTGCTTTTTTAATCTTACTTTTAAACTGTTCCTTTCATATTTTTTTTTTAATCATTTTTATTGTTATCTCGGGGAATGTAAATATCCCCTATGATAGCAATAGGTAGTGACAGGTACTCTTTTTTGAAAAAATTGGGGTCTCTTAGACCCTAGATCTCTCCTCTGCCCTCAAAGCATCTGACCACACCAAGATCGGTGTGATAAAATGCTTCCCCAATTTCCCAATGGCGCTATTTACATCCGGCGAAATCTAAGTCATGAAATGCTCGTAGCTTCCGGTTTCTTAGGCCATAGAGATGTTTGGAGCCACTCTGGTCTCTGATCAGCTCTATGGTCAGCTGGCTGAATCACCGGCTGCATTCTCAGGTTCCCTGTTGAGACAGGAGAGCCAGAGAAAAACACGAAAGACGGTGGGGGGGGGGGCATTCCCTCCCACGGCTTGTAAAAGCAGTCTAGAGGATAATTAGCCACTAGGATTGCTTTTACATGAAAGCCGACCGCTGGCTGAAAAGAATGATACCAAGATGATACCTAAACCTGCAGGCATCATTCTGGTATAACCACTCAAAGTCGTGAATGGCGTACCTGAAGACAAAAAAATGGTTAACAATGGTCAACAATAAAGCACAGTAAACAGTAAAGTATAAATAATTACATACCTGAAAAACAAACATGATAAAACATAATAACAATAACAATAACAATAAAACATTGCAAAATAGAATACAGTAAAAAAGAGCAGAACAATAGAGAGAGAGAATAGAGAGAGAGAGAACAATAAAACGACAACTATTTTTTTTTATTTTATATATTTTTTTTTTTACACTTTTTTTGTAACTAACTTTTATAACTGTAACCGGTTCCAGGTTCGGGTCTCTCAAAATGCGATGGCATCTTGGGAGACCCTGTGAAAGTGTGTCTAGTCTGTGCAATGCTGTACCCTACGCTAATACTTAACTAGTGAATGGTAGCGTTCAAAACATTCACCAATGCAAAGACCAGGATTGTCAGGACAGGAGGGACAATAATAGCGTGTGTCACGCCTATATCTGCACTTGCTGCAGACACAACATCTTTTTTGGGGGGTTCGCTGGGTAGGGGTACTCGGGAGGACATAAAGAAAATGCCTCTCATGCAGCCGACTGCATTTGGTTGGGGATGTGAATGGGGGAAGTTCGGGCGCTGCAGAAGCGGTGGGTTCCCAATTAGGATTGGCGAATGCAGCAGGAAGGGCACTATGGGCACGACGGGCCTGTGTTTGTCTTTTTGGTGGCAGCGGGACACTACTTGTGCTTGCCACCTCACCAGCTTGAACTGCACTTATGGGACTCGCCACGTCACCAAGTGTTACTGCAGTGCTGGTTTGACTACGACCGGGGTGTACTAGGCCGCTGGTGCTTGCCAGTTCCCCAAAACGCTACCAAAAAAACTGTTAGCGATCGCAGGGATCAGGCCTGACTCTGCGAACGCTGCAGTTATGCGTTTAGAGTTTTGTAAGTGACAGTGATCGATCGATACTGCACTTGGGTGGGCTGGGCCGGGCCAGGCGGAGGGGCAAAACGCAGGTGCTAGCAGGTATCTGGGCTGATCCCGCTAACACTGCGTTTTTGGGAACCCTAAACTGCTGGTGACGCTAGTATAGATCTGATCGGATCAGATATTGATGCGATCAGATACTATACCACTAAGGGAGGTGTACGGTGCGTGCGTGGGTGTTAGCGGTACTGGCGCTAACCTGACGCTGCCTGGGGCTGGTGCTTGCCAGTTCACCAAAATGCTACCAAAAAAACTGTTAGCGATCGCAGGGATCAGGCCTGACTCTGTGAACGCTGCAGTTATGCGTTTAGTGTTCTGTAAGTGACAGTGATCGATCGATACTGCACTTGGGTGGGCTGGGCTGGGCCGGGCGGAGGGGCAAACCGCAGGTGCTAGCAGGTATCTGGGCTGATCCCGCTAACACTGCGTTTTTGGGAACCCTAAACTGCTGGTGACGCTAGTATAGATCTGATCGGATCAGATATTGATCCGTTCAGATACTATACCACTAAGGGAGGTGTACGGTGCGTGCGTGGGTGTTAGCGGTACTGGCGCTAACCTGACGCTGCCTGGGGCTGGTGCTTGCCAGTTCACCAAAATACTACCAAAAAAACTGTTAGCAATCGCATGGATCAGGCCTGACTCTGCAAACGCTGCAGTTATGCGTTTAGTGTTTTGTAAGTGACAGTGATCGATCGATACTGCACTTGGGTGGGCTGGGCGGAGGCGCAAAACGCAGGTGCTAGCGGGTATCTGGGCTGATCCCGCTAACACTGGGTTTTTGGGAACCCTAAACTGCTGGGGACGCTAGTATAGATCTGATCGGATCACATATTGATCCGATCTGATACTATACCACTAAGGGAGGCGCATGCTGCGTGCGTGGGTGTTAGCGGTACTGGCGCTAATCTGACGCTGCCTGGGGCGACGCATATCACCGCCGGGCGATTAGGGGGCTAAACCTTTATTCGGTAATAAACGGCGGGTGCCCTGACACTATAAAAAATAAACAAACTAACCAGCGTCAACCGTAACGGTTATACGGTGATCAGTGGTGAAAGGGTTAACTAGGGGGCAATCAAGGGGTTAAAACATTTATTAGATAGTATATGGGGGTCCCTGACGCTATAAAACGCTGACGGCGAACCTAAATATTTACCTCACTAACTAGCGTCACCAGCGACACTAATACAGCGATCAGAAAAATGATCGCTTAGCGACACTGGTGACGGGGGGTGATCAAGGGGTTAAAACTTTATTAGGGGGGTTAGGGGGGTACCCTAGACCTACAGGGGGGTAACAGTAACTGTGCTAACACAGTAACTGTCACAAACTGACACCTAGCAGTAATCAGAAAAAAAAAACTGCTGGTGTCAGTTTGTGACAGGGGGGGGGTGATCGGGGGGTAATCGGGGGGCGATCGGGGGGCGATCGGGGGGGGGGATCGGGGTGTAATGTGTGCCTGGCATGTTCCACTGTGTGTGTGAGTGTTGGTGCACTCACATACCTGTCTTCTCTCCTCGGGCCGGAACGGAAACTACCGACCCAAGGGGAGATGACATCACTTCCTTTGCTGCTGTTTAGCATACAGCAGCAAAGGAGTGTTCCCATTGGCCGGCGGCGATCGCGAGGGGGGGGCCACGAACGGATGGCCTCCCCCTCGTCTCCGATCGCCGGTGAACAAAACGGGACCGCCTCGGGCGGCAGGGGGGGGTCCGATTCATGTACGTGAATTTGCCTGCCTGTGCCGCCTTGCCGACGTACATCGGCGTGAGGCGGTCCTTAAGTGGTTAAGCCACTCTTTTGTTGCCTTGGTGGTATGTTTTGGGTCATTGCCTTGCAGATTTTGTAAGTTTGCCCACTTACAAAGAAATTAAGGGTCTATATTTTTATCATAGGTATATTTTAAATGATAAAGACAGAATTTCAACCAAAAATCCAGAAAAAACACATGATTCAAATGTTATAAATTGAGCTGCAGTTCAGTGAGTAAAAAGTAAGTATTTGATCCCGAAGCAAAACATGACTTAGTACTTGGTGGAGAAACCCTTGTTGGCAAGCACAGAGCATCTTATGCTTGTAGTTAGTGACGACCAGCTTTGCACACATCTCAGAAGGAATTTTGGCACCCCTTTTTTTTTTTTTTTTTACAGATCTTCTCTAAATTAATGTTTCTTGGCTATCGATTGGCAACTCGAAGTTTCAGCTCCCTCCAGAAATGTTCTACAAGATTAAGGTCTGGAGACTGACTAGGCCACTCCATGACCTTAATGTGCTTCTTCTTTAGCCACTCCTTTGTTGCCTTGGTGGTTAATTTTGGGTCATTGTCATGATGAAAGACCCATCTATGACCCATCTTCAGTGTTTGGCTGAGGGAAGAAGGTTCTCATCCAAGATTTTACAATACATAGCCCCATCCATTGGCCCCTCAATGTGGCAAAGTTGCTCTGTACCTTTATCAGAGAAGCAGCCTCAAAGCATGATGTTTCCACCTCCATGCTTGACTGTAGGGATGGTGTTCTTAGGTTCATAGTCAACGTTTTTCTGTTTTTCTTCTGCAGGGGATCAAATAATTATTTTCCCCACTGTAGTGTGTCACACAATAGTAAGTGGATTCAGACTTGCTTGGGACAAACATAGATTTAAAAAAAGTAAAAAAACAAAACAAAAACAACAACAACAAATATATATACAAAGTATGGAATCACTACTCTTAAGCTGGCCATATATTACATTATACAATCTTTTAATTAAATTTCCTTTAGATTTACCTTAGATTATGTAGTCAAGGGCCTGAGTGAAAAGTGTTTAGGTTTGAGCTCATATTATATGGTTTTGGTAAATCTAAAGGAAAGTTGTATAAGAAAATTGTATAATGTATAGCCGGCCTTAGAAAATGTTCATTCAATTGTTTAATTGTGTAGAAAAAAAATAAAATCACAGACATGCCTCAAAACAACACTGAGCAAACTTATAAAGAAACACTTTTGTATTTGCCCCAATTTATCATGAGCTGAACTGAAAGATCTACGACTTTGTCTATGTACACAAAAGGCATATTTCTCACAAATATTGTTCACAAATCTTTCTAAATCTGTGTTAGTGAGCACTTTTCCTTTGCTGAGATAATCCATCCACCTCACCTAATTAGACAGCATGATTATTGCACAGGTGTGCCTTAGGCTGGCCACAATAAAAAGGCCACTCTACAATGTGCAGTTTTATTACACAGCACAATGCCACAGATGTCGCAAGTTTTGAGGGAGCATGCAATTGGCATGCTGACTGCAGGAATGTCCACCAGAGCTGTTGGCCTTGAATTGAATGTTAATTTCCCTACCATAAGCCCTCTCCAAAAGCGTTTCAGAGAATTTGGCAGTACATCCAACCGGCCTCAAAACCGCAGACCACAAAACCGTGTAACCACACTAGCCTAGGACCTCCACATCCAGCATCTTCACCTCCAAGATCGTCTGAGACCAACCACCCGGACAGTTGCTGCAACAATCGGTTTGCATAACCAAAGAATTTCTGCACAAACTGTCAGAAACCGTCTCAGGGAAGCTCGTCTGCATGCTCCTCATCCTCAATGGGGTCTCGACCTGACTGCAGTTCGTCATCGTAACCGATTTTAGTGGGCAAATGCTCACATTTGATGGTGTCTGGCACTTTCTTCATGGATAAATCCCGGTTTTCATTGTACTGGGCAGATGGCAAACAGCGTGTATGGCGTCATGTGGGTGAGTGGTTTGCTGATGTCAACGTTGTGGATCGAGTGGCCCATGGGGTTGGTGGGGTTATGGTATGGGCAAGTGTATGCTATGAACAATGAACACAGGTGCATTTTATTGATGGCATTTTGAATGCACAGAGATACCCTGACGAAATCCTGAGGCCCATTGTTGTGCTATTCATCCACGACCATCACCTCATGTTGCAACATGATGATAATGCACGGCCTCATGTTGCATTGCTCTGGATCGGCATAAACGACAGCGTGTTTCAGTTCCTGCCAATATCCAGCAACTTCGCACAGCCATTGAAGAGGAATGGACCAACATTTTACAGGCCACAATCAACAACCTGATCAACTCAATTCGAATGAGATGTGATGCACTGCGTGAGGCAAATAGTGGTCACACCAGATACTAACTGGTTTTCGGACCCCCAATACAGTAAGACTGCACATTTTGGGGTGGCCTTTTTTGTGGCCAGCCTAAGGCACACCTGTGCAATAATCATGCTGTCTAATCAACATCTTGATATTCCCCACCTATGAGGTGGATAGATTATCTTGGCAAAGGAGAAGTGCTCACTAACACAGACTTTGTGAACAATATTTGAGAGAAATAGGCCTTTTGTGTACATAGAAAAAATCGTAAATCTTTAAGTTCAGCTCATGATAAATAGGGGAAAACACAAAAGTGCTGCGTTTATAATTTTGCTCAGTATATTTTCCTTTACCATTCCAACCTTCTGGCTTTAAGAAATACTTAAAAAAATAAAAGAAGAAAGAAAACTGTCGCCAATTGCAACTGTCTTTGCAGATCAAGCAGAGAAAAAAATATGGAATCACTCAATTCTAAAGAAATTATTGTGAAATCATGAAAAAAAAAACACTACAGTACACCACTAGTACTTTGTTACACTACCTCTGGCTTTTATAAAAGCTTGAATTCTCTGAGGCATGGATTTACCTATTGACAAACAGTATTCTTCATCAATCCAGCTCAAACTTTCTCTTAACTACTTGAGCCCCGGACCATTATGCTGCCTAAGGACCAGAGGTCTTTTTCCAATTTGGCACTGCGTTGCTTTAACTGCTAATTGCGCGGTCATGCAATGCTGTACCCAAACGAAATTTGCGTCCTTTTCTTCCCACAAATAGAGCTTTCTTTTGATGGTATTTGATCACCTCTGCGGTTTTTATTTTTTGCGCTATAAACGGAAAAAGACCGAAAATTTTGAAAAAAAATTATATTTTTTACTTTTTGTTATAAAAAAAATCCAATAAACTCAATTTTAGTCATACATTTAGGCCAAAATGTATTCGGCCACATGTCTTTGGTAAAAAAAATGTCAATAAGTGTATATTTATTGGTTTGCGCAAAAGTTATAGCGTCTACAAACTAGGGTACATTTTCTGTAATTTACACAGCTTTTAGTTTATGACTGCCTATGTCATTTCTTGAGGTGCTAAAATGGCAGGGCAGTACAAAACCCCCCCAAATGACCCCATTTTGGAAAGTAGACACCCCAAGGAAATTGCTGAGAGGCATGTTGAACCCATTGAATATTTATTTTTTTTGTCCCAAGTGATTGAATAATGACAAAAAAAAAAAAATATTTACAAAAAGTTGTCACTAAATGATATATTGCTAACACAGGCCATGGGCCTATGTGGAATTGCACCCCAAAATACATTCTGCTGCTTCTCCTGAGTATGGGGATACCACATGTGTGGGACTTTTTGGGAGCCTAGCCGCGTACGGGGCCCCGAAAACCAATCACCGCCTTCAGGATTTCTAAGGGTGTAAATTTATGATTTCACTCTTCACTGCCTATCACAGTTTCGGAGGCCATGGAATGCCCAGATGGCACAACCCCCCCCCCCCAAATGACCCCATTTTGTAAAGTAGACACCTCAAGCTATTTGCTGAGAGGCATATTGAGTCCATGGAATATTTTATATTTTGACAAAAGTTGCGGGAATGTGACACATTTTTTTTTTTTTTGCACAAAGTTGTCACTAAATGATATATTGCTCACACAGGCCATGGGCATATGTGGAATTGCACCCCAAAATACATTTAGCTGCTTCTCCTGAGTATGGGGATACCACATGTGTGGGACTTTTTGGGAGCCTAGACGTGCACGGGACCCCGAAAACCAATCACCGCCTTCAGGATTTCTAAGGGTGAAAATTTTTGATTTCACTCTTCACTGCCTATCACAGTTTCGGAGGCCATGGAATGCCCAGGTGGCACAAACCCCCCCCACATGACCCCATTTTGGAAAGTAGACACCCCAAGCTATTTGCTGAGAGGCATGGTGAGTATTTTGCAGCTCTCATTTGTTTTTGAAAATGAAGAAAGACAAGAAAAAACATTTTTTTTTTCTTTTTTTCAATTTTCAAAATTTCGTGACAAAAAGTGAGGTCTGCAAAATACTCACTATACCACTCAGCAAATAGCTTGGGGTGTCTACTTTCCAAAATGGGGTCATTTGGGGGGGTTTTGTGCCACCTGGGCATTCCATGGTCTCCGAAACTGTGATAGGCAGTGAAGAGTGAAATCAAAAATTCACGCCCTTAGAAAGCCTGAAGGCGGTGCTTGGTTTTCGGGGTCCCGTGCGCGGCTAGGCTCCCAAAAAGTCTCACACATGTGGTATCCCCATACTCAGGAGAAGCAGAAGAATGTATTTTGGGGTGTAATTTCACATATTCCCATGGCATGTTTGAGCAATATATCATTTAGTGACAATTTTGTGCAAAAAAAAAAAAAAAATTGTCTCTTTCCCGCAACTTGTGTCGCAATATAAAATATTCCATGGACTCGACATGACTCTCAGCAAATAGCTTGGGGTGTCTACTTTCCAAAATGGGGTCATTTGAGGGGGTTTTGAACTGTCCTGGCATTTTATGCACAACATTTAGAAGCTTATGTCACACATCACCCACTCTTCTAACCACTTGAAGACAAAGCCCTTTCTGACACTTATTGTTTACATGAAAAAGTTTTTTTTTTTTGCAAGAAAATTACTTCAATCCCCCAAACATTATATATTTTTTTAAAGCAAATGCCCTACAGATTAAAATGGTGGGTGTTTCATTTTTTTTTTCACACAGTATTTGCGCAGCGATTTTTCAAACGCATTTTTTGGGGAAAAAACACACTTTTTTAAATTTTAATGCACTAAAACACACTATATTGCCCAAATGTTTGATGACATAAAAAGATGATCTTAGGCCGAGTACATGGATACCAAACATGACATGCTTTACAATTGCGCACAAACGTGCAGTGGCAACAAAATAAATACATTTTTAAAAGCCTTTAAAAGCCTTTACAGGTTACCACTTTAGATTTACAGAGGAGGTCTACTGCAAAAATGACTGCCCTCGATCTGACCTTTGCGGTGATACCTCACATGCATGGTGCAATTCCTGTTTACGTTTGACGACAGACCGCCCCTTGCGTTCGCTTTAGCGCGAGAGCAGGGGGCGACAGGGGTGCTTTTTTTTTTTTTTTTTTTTTCTTTATTATTTTTTTGCTTTTTTATCTTATTTTTAAACTGTTCCTTTCATTTTTTTTTTTTAATCATTTTTATTGTTATCTCGGGGAATGTAAATATTCCCTATTATAGCAATTGGTAGTGATAGGTACTCTTTTTAGAAAAAATTGGAGTCTATTAGACCCTAGATCTCTCCTCTGCCCTCAAAGCATCTGACCACACCAAGATCGGTGTGATAAAATGCTTCCCCAATTTCCCAATGGCGCTATTTACATCTGGCGAAATCTAAGTCATAAAATGCTTGTAGCTTCCGGTTTCTTAGGCCATAGAGATGTTTGGAGCCACTCTGGTCTCTGATCAGCTCTATGGTCAGCTGGCTGAATCACCGGCTGCATTTTCAGGTTCCCTGTTGAGACAGGAGAGCCAGAGAAAAACACGGAAGACGGTGGGGGGGGGTCATTCCCTCCCACGGCTTGTAAAAGCAGTCTAGAGGCTAATTAGCCGCTAGGATTGCTTTTACATGAAAGCCGATGGCTGGCTGAAAAGAATGATACCAAGATGATACCTAAACCTGCAGGCATCATTCTGATATAACCACTCAAAGTTGTGAATGGCGTACCTGAAGACAAAAAAATGGTTAACAATAAAGCACAGTAAACGGTAAAGTATAAAAAATTGCATACCTGAAAAGCAAATATGATAAAACATAACAACAATAAAACATTGCAGAATAGAATACAGTAAAAAAGAGCAGAACAATAGAGAGAATAGAGAGAGAGGGAACAATAAAACGACAACTATTTTTTTTTATTTTATATATTTATTTTTTTTTACACAGGTTCGGGTCTCTCAAAATGCGATGGCATCTTGGGAGACCCTGTGAAAAGTGTGCCTAGTCTGTGCAGTGCTGTACCCTACGCTAATACTCAACTAGTGTATTGTAGCGTTCAAAACATTCACCAATGCAAAGACCAGGATTGTCAGGACAGGAGGGACAATAATATCGGGTGTCACGCCTATATCCGCGCTTGCTGCAGACACAACATCTTTTTTGAGGGGGTTCGTTGGGTAGGGGTACTCGGGAGGACATAAAGAAAATGCCTCTCATGCAGCCGACTGCATTTGGTTGGGGATGTGAATGGGGGAAGTACGGGCGCTGCAGAAGCGGTGGGTTCCCAATTAGGATTGGCGAATGCAGCAGGAAGGGCATTATGGGCACGACGGGCCTGTGTTTGTCTTCTTGGTGGCAGCGGGACACTACTTGTGCTTGCCACCTCACCAGCTTGAACTGCACTTATGGGACTCGCAACATCACCACGTGTTACTGCAGTGCTGGTTTGACTATGACCGGGGTGTACTAGGCCGCTGGTGCTTGCCAGTTCCCCAAAACGCTACCAAAAAAACTGTTAGCGATCGCAGGGATCAGGCCTGACTCTGCGAACGCTGCAGTTATGCGTTTAGTGTTTTGTAAGTGACAGTGATCGATCGATACTGCACTTGGGTGGGCTGGGCTGGGCCGGGCGGAGGGGCAAAACGCAGGTGCTAGAAGGTATCTGTGCTGATCCCGCTAACACTGCGTTTTTGGGAACCCTAAACTGCTGGGGACGCTAGTATAGATCTGATCGGATCAGATATTGATCCGTTCAGATACTATACCACTAAGGGAGGTGTACGGTGCATGCGTGGGTGTTAGCGGTACTGGCGCTAACCTGACACTGCCTGGGGCTGGTGCTTGCCAGTTCACCAAAATACTACCAAAAAAACTGTTAGCGATCACAGGGATCAGGCCTGACTCTGCGAACGCTGCAGTTATGCGCTTAGTGTTTTGTAAGTGACAGTGATCGATCGATACTGCACTTGGGTGGGCTGGGCGGAGGGGCAAAACGCAGGTGCTAGCAGGTATCTGGGCTGATCCCGCTAACACTGCGTTTTTGGGAACAATAAACTGCTGGGGACGCTAGTATAGATCTGATCGGATCAGATATTGATCCATACAGATACTATACCACTAAGGGAGGTGTATGCTGCGTGCGTGGGTGTTAGCGGTACTGACGCTAATCTGACGCTGCCTGGGGTGACGCATATCACCGCCGGGTGATCAGGGGGCTAAACCTTTATTCGGTAATAAACGGCGGGTGCCCTGACACTATAAAAAATAAACAAACTAACCAGCGTCACCCGTAACAGTTATACGGTGATCAGTGGTGAAAGGGTTAACTAGGGGGCCATCAAGGGGTTAAAACATTTATTAGGTAGTATATGGGGGTCCCTGTCGCTATAAAACGCTGACGGCGAACCTCAATATTTACGTCCCTAACTAGCGTCACCATCGACACTAATACAGCGATCAGAAAAATGATCGTTTAGCGACACTGGTGACAGGGGGTGATCAAGGGGTTAAAACTTTATTAGGGGGGGTTAGGGGGGTATCCTAGACCTAAAGGGGGGTAATACTAACTGTCCTAACACTGTAACTGTCACAAACTGACACCAATGCAGTAATCAGAAAAAAAAAACTGCTGGTGTCAGTTTGTGACAGGGGGGGGTGATCGGGGGGGGATCGGGGGGCGATCGGGGGGGGGGGGATCGGGGTGTTTAGTGTGCCTGGCATGTTCTACTGTGTGTGTGTGTGTTGTGCACTCACATACCTGTCATCTCTCCTCGGGCCGGAACGGAAATTACCGAGCCGAGGAGAGATGACATAATTTCCTTTGCTGCTGTTTAGCATACAGCAGCAAAGGAATGATGTGATTGGCCGGCGGCGATCACGAGGGGGGGCCACGAACGGATGGCCTCCCCCTCACCTCCGATCGCCGTGGGACAAAAGACGACCGCCTCGGGCACCGGGGGGGGGTCCGATCGGACCCCCCACCCGCGGAAGGCAAATCACGTACATGTACGTGATTTTGCCTGTCCGTGCCACCTTGCCGACGTACATCAGCGTGAGGCGGTCGTCAAGTGGTTAATGCAGTTGCCAGATCAGTTTTGCAGGTTGGAGCCTTGTCATACACCATTTTCCTTAATTTCCAACATAGATTTCTAAATTGGATTGAGGTCCGGACTATTTACAGGCCATATATGTCTTTCTTGAAGGAAAGTTCTCACGGCTTTTGCCCAATGTCAAGATACATTATCATCCTGAAAAATTATGTCATCATCCCCAAACATCCTTTCAATTGATGGAATAAGAAAAGTGTCCAAAATCTCAACATAAACTTATGCATTTATTGAAGATTTATTTACTGTCTTCTCCCCCATACCTTTACCTGACATGCAACCCCATATCATCATACATTGTGGAAATTTGCATGTTTTCTTCAGGCAGTCATCTTCATACATTTCATTGGAACGGCACCAAGCAAAAGTTCCAGTTTAGGTGTTAATGATGGTTTTCGTTTGGCTTTTCTGTATGTAAATCCCATGTCCTTTAGGCGATGACTTACAGTTCGGATCCCAGACATTGACTCCAGTTTCTGACCATTTGTTGCTCATTTGTTTTGTTGTGCGTTTTCTGTTTTCAAGGCATATTACTTTATTTTTGCTTTATTACTTGACACTTTAATGTCTTCCTTGGTCTACCAGTATGCTTCCCATTAACAACTTTCCCATTTGATTTGTACATCTTTTAGACACAGCTGACTGGGATCAATCAACATCTTTTGCAACATTCCTTGATGATTCTTCAAACTTGTTGAAGAAGTTTTATAATCCTCTCCTTTGTTTCAACTGACATCTCTCGTGTTGGAGCCATCAATCAGGTCAGTGCAACAGCTAACCAAGGTGTGCAAGCACTCTTTTTTAACTGCAGACTAATTAGCAAATGTTTGCTTTAAAACTGCAAAGTACATGGTGATTCCATAATATTCTCCTCAGAATTGAGTGATTCCATATTTTTTTTCTTTGCTTGATCTGCAAAAACAGCTGCAATAGATTACAGTTTTCTTCCTTTTTATTCTTTTTTTAAGTGTTTCTTAAAGCCAGAAGGTTGAAGTGTTAAATGAAAATAGTTTTGAGGCATGTCTGTGATTAGTTTTTTTCTACACAATTAAACAATTGAATGAAAAATTTTCAAGAGTGGTGATTCCATACTTTTTGTCTGGGGTTGTATATTAACCACTTGCTGAACTGCTCATGTAGATATACTGCAGCAGGTCGGCTCTCCTGCGCAAACTGACGTACCTGTACATCAGTCCGTAAAAGCAGGATAGCGTGAGTGTGCCTGCGGGTCCCGCGGACTCGATGTCCACCGGTGGCCTGCGATCGCAGCAAGGAGAGGCAGAACGTATAACTGACTATGTAAACAAGGCATTTCCCCATTCTGCTTAGTGACATGACTGGGATCTACTGCTCCCAGTGATCAGGAGCAGTGATCTCTGTCATGTTTCAGTAAGCCAATCCCCCTTACAGTTATAACATGCTGAGGAAACACACTTAACCCCCTTGATCGCCACCTAGTGTTAACCCCTTCCCTGCCAGTGTCATTTTTACATTGATCAGTGCATTTTTATAGCACTGATCAATGTAATAATGTCACTGGTCCCCAAAAAGTGTAATTTGGGGTCAGATTTGTCCGGTAAACATCTCAGATCGCCACCATTACCAGTAAAAACAATAAAAAAAAAGAAAAGTCCCTAAATTTATCCCCTATTTTGTAGACACGATAACTTTTGCGCAAACCAATCAATATACGCCTACTGCGATTTCTTTTACCAAAAATATGTAAAAGAATTTATATCGGCCTAAACTGATGAACACATTTTTTTATATATTTTTTGGGGGATATGTATTATAGCAAAAAATAAAAAAAAGTTTTCTTTTTCAAAATTGTTGGTCTTATTTGTTTATAACGCAAAAAATAAAAACCGCAAAGGTGATCAAATACCATCAAAAGAAAGCTCTATTTGTGGGAAAAAAAGGATGTCAATTTTGTTTGGGTACAATGTCGCATGACCGCGCAATTGTCAGTTAATGAGACGCAGTGCCGTATCGCAAAAAAGGTCTGGTCATTAAGGGGGCAAATCCTTCCGGGGATGAAATGTTTTTAAATAAATGGGGCAGACTCAATGGACCACACTTTGTCTTTTTTTCTGCAATCACTGTTCTATGTATTTATTTTTGCTGACACATGATGCTTATACATAATGGGGGATGGGGATACAGTTTGGAATCTTTGCCCTGGGCTCTAACTTTGTCCTGGTACTGGCTGGTACCATTTTTTCTGTAGTAGCTGTGTTTCCTCCAACCGACCTTAGTCACATTTTAAGTAACTTCCAATTATGCAGCCAAAGGTCTGCTATAGTGGATCTTAAAGAGCCTGAACAGGCAAATGGGGCCTTGTAGATTATAATGGTTGTAAAGCTGTTGTAAATGGTGGTTGTATTCGTGGTGATGGTGCACCCGGCTTTATCTTATGCAACCCCAGAGTGAAGGTTTGTTGAAAAACTAAAAAAGAATCCAAAACAAGCCAAATATTGTTCTTAGAGCAGCCCTTCAGTCATTTGTTTTTAACTTTCCATCTTTTAAATCTCCTGCCCTTGTTGTTTTAACTTTGGATGGTAAAACATTTTTTTCTGCCAGAAAATACCTTATACAGCCCACTTCCTGTTTCTTGTCTGCTAAAAGCCTAGGCTTATGACATCGCAGCTCTCTCTCTCACTCTTGTGAGAATTTGCCAGGAAGGGAGGGGGCATGAGTCATAAGAGGGCCAATCAGAGCTGCAGGGCAGCAAAGCTGGAGGTGTGCCTCTGCATGTGTCTGTGTAAATCCAGTAAGTGAACAGGCTTCCACAGTTAAAATGGATGCAGCCAGACTCAGGAGAGGGAGATTTCTGCAACATATTTGGCAAATACACAATCACAGTATATATAAAATAATATGCAAAGTGGGTGGAGGGAAGCTTCAGAATGGCAAAGATGTTTTTATTACAAATTATGTGTGCAGACTGCAGTTCCTCTTTAATGGCCAGTTCTGATTGTTCAAACTATTTAAACAAGGTGTAATGGGGACTTTGCAAATTACTGTAAGCATACTTTGCATGAGTGTAATAAAAAGGGCCTTTAAAGGAGTGTGGGTTTAGCAAACAAATTTAACCAAAAATGTGGGGATTTGGACACATTTGTATCTTAATATACTTTTTATTATGTTTAAAAGAGTATCCATTCAAAGTCCAGCAAACACAATAATAGCTATGTTCATGATGTCAGGCGAGTCAATAAATGTGTGCAATTGAAGAAGGAATTAAACCTGTGAAGCAAAAGAAAAGCAAACAGAGATACGCTCGGCTTTAGATTCTAAAGATAGCTGCGGGCTTTAGAATTTCTTGACTAACAGCATTGTCTTTACTTGAAATGACTAATGTAATTGACCCTGCTTATCATTTTCAGAGATGGCAGTGAGAACTTTGGCAACAATTCAAATGTAATGGTTTTCTTGTTTGTTGAGGGCACTACATACCAACATCCTGTTAAAGAAGGTCCTGCATCTGATTGTTCCTGGGAATCCTCTGTGATGCGGGTCTAATCTGTATTCCTTAAACACTTTGCTAATAAAAACACTTGACATTGCCAAAACAACACTGTATTGTCAGGCAAGTTCTGTTTTACAAATATTAAATATATGTTGGTAAGCCACAATGGATACATTAGAATATCTTTTGTTGTCAATGATTTAAAATGGAGCACAGTATTAAAAATGTTTGTTTGCCCCAATTTAACAAAAGAGTAGAGAGGAAGCATGGGGCCAAACTTAACCGCTTCAATACTTGCCACTTTTACTCCCTTCCTGCCTAGGCCAATTTTCAACTTCCAGTGCTGTCGCACTTTCAATGACAATTGCACACTCATGCAACGCTGTACCCAAACAATATTTGTATTTTTTTTTGAGACAGATAGAGCTTTCTTTTGGTGGTATTCAATCACCACTGGGTTTTTTATTTTTTTGCCAAAAAAAATTAAAAAGACCAAAAATTTTGGAAAAAAAAGCTTTTTTTTAGTTTCTGGCAGATAATTTTGTAACTTAAGTAACTTTTCTCATTCCTTGATGTATTCTTATGAGGCTGCACTGAGGGGCACTGATAGGCTGCACTAATGGTCACTGATGAGGTGGCATTAATGGACACTGATGAGACAGCACTGAAAGGCACTGATGAGGTGGCAATGATGAGGAGGCATTAATATGCAGCACTGATGGGCACTTATAGGCAGCACTGTTGGGCACTGATAGGTGGCACTGATTGGCGGTATGGATAGGTGGCACTGATGGACACTGATGAGATGGCACTGAAGGGCACTGATGAGGTGGCAATGATGAGGAGGCACTAATATGCAGCACTGATGGGCACTGATAGGTTGCACTGTTGGGCACTGATAGGTGGCACTGATAGGCACTGATAAGTGGCACTGATTGGCGGCATGGATAGGTGGCATTGATGGGCAGCACCAATGGGCACTGATGGGTGGCACTGGTGAGCAGGTACTGATGGGCACTGAAAGGCAGCACTGATTGGTGGCTCTGATGGACACTGATTGGCAAGACTGCCGGGCAGTGTTGGGGCTGCACCGATAATCAGGGCACTGATAATCAGTGCCCTGATTATCGGTGCAAGTTCTTGTTTACTAAGGAAGAGCCGAACACCCCCCGGTTTGGTTCGTACCAGGCAAAAAACTCGGTCGAACACACATTAAAGTCTATGGAACACGAACATGAAAAATCAAAAGTGCTCATTTTAAAAGGCTTATATGCAAGTTATTGCCATAAAAAGTGTTTGGGGACCTGGGTCCTGCCCCAGGGGACATGTATCAATGCAATTTTTTTTTTTAAATGGCAGTTTTTTTGGGAGCAGTGATTTTTTTAATGCCTAAAGTAAAACAATAAAAATGAAATATTCCTTTAAATATCATGCCTGGGGGGTGTCTATAGTATGCCTATAAAGTGGTGCATTTTTCCCGTGTTTAGTACAGTACTGCAGCAAAATTACATTTCTAAAGGAAAAATTGTCATTTAAAAATGATTGCGGCTGTAATGAATTGTCGGGTCTCGGCAATATAGATAAAACTCATTGAAAAAAATGGCATGGGTTCCCCCCCATTCCAATACCAGGCCCTTTGGGTCTGGTATGAATATTAAGGGGAACCCCAAACCAAAAATTAAAAAAAAAAATTTGCGTGGGGGTCCCCCCAAAAACCATACCAGGCCCTTCAGGTATGGTAATTAAGAAGAACCCTGTGCCAAATAAAAAAAATGGCATATGGCCCCCCAAAATCCATACCAGACCCTTATCCGAGCACGCAACCTGGCAGGCCGCAGGAAAAGAGAGGAGGAACGAGAGAGCGCCCCCCCTCCTGAACCGTACAACCAACGGGCAAAGGTTGTGGGGATGAGGCCCTTGTCCTCATCAACAGGGGGACAAGGTGCTTTGGGGTCAGACCCCAAAGCACCCTCCCCATGTTGAGGGCATGTGGCCTGGTACGGTTCAGGAGGGGGGGCTCTCTCACCCTCCCTCTTTTCCTGCTGCCTGCCAGGTTGCGCGCTCGCATAAGAGTCTGGTATGGATTTTGGGGGTACCCCTACGCCATTTTTTTTAAATTTGGCGCAGGGTTGCCCTTAATTTCCATACCAGACCTGAAGGGCCTGGTATGGATTTTGGGGGGACCCCCACGCAAATCACTGCTCCTGAAAAAACTGCCATTTTTAAAAACTTTTTTTTGCATTGATACATGTCCCCTAGGGCAGGAAACAGTCCCCAAACACTTATTATGACAATAACGTGCATATAAGCCTTTAACATAGCACTTTTAGTTTTTCAAGTTAGTGTCCCATAGACTTTAACGGTGTTCCGCGGCTTTCGAATTTGCCACTAAGATCGCATAATGTTCCTTGTTTGCCGAACTGTCGAACAACCAAAGTTCAGCCCGAACTTTTGCTCGGGCCGAACTGTTCGCCCATCCCTATTGTTTACATGTGATCAGCTGTGATTGGATACAGCTGATCCCTTTGGTAAAGAGCCACATCATCGGCTCTTTACCGAAGTGGGGGATGGGCCGTGTCCCAGGGACAAGTGCGCGGTAGTGGGACGGCGTCATATGACATCGTCCCAGAACAATAGATTCACCCCGCAGCCGTCATCTCCCTATACGGTGGGCAAGAGGTGGTGAAGGCTTAGTTCATACCTGTGCATTTTTATGTGTGTTTTGCAGTGTACAAAAATGCATTTTTCATAAATATGCATTGAGTCCAATGAGGCTGGTCACATATGTACCATGCGTTGTGCTGTGCTATACAAAATAAGATATGCCTCATTTTATATGAATTTATCTGTGTTTTCTGGCCCATTGAAGCCTATGTGTTTTGTTTTTTTTTGTCATGCATTTTTAACTTGTTGTGGGTGAGTACAATGCAGTTTGTCATTTGATGGTACAAGCACCTTCCCTGGATACCTGCTATGTGCTCAACCACAATGAAGGCTGTGACAGTGCTGCAGCTGCAAAAAAAGGGGTGTAAAATCAGCCATGTTTCCTCAACTCCATACACCTAAAACCACAAAGCACAGTCTCCCATGATGTCACTACAGGAAAATCATACTCATTGGTTAACAACAAAAATGCACAACACATAAAAATGCATATAGAATGCACAAAAATAAACACAAAAAGTGTGTGAAAGTGGAAATGGAGAGATGTGAACAGGGCCAGATTGGACCTTTGGACCAGATTAAGAAGCATAAGGCAGTAGAAAAACAGGTGCATGTACAATATATGCTATATGTAAGCAAAAGAGCACTTGAAAACTTTGTGAACTCTTTGCTTAGCGATTAATTCTCCAACAGCCACAGTGTGCTCTCTTTTTCTAAGATTTTTTATTATTATTATTTTCAAACCAAATCAATATTGCTGTATGGGAGGGTGTTCGCACAGCAAAAATGTAGGTGCAAGTTGTTTGCATTCTGTCATCTAAACAAAATTATATAGGATTGCGCTAATCAATAATATTTGTAAAATTATATACCACTTACAAGTGATGTGAAAATAGATTGTGTAGACTCCTGGTGTAAGTCTTCATTATTCACCACCTTGTAATGACCTTTAACATCAGTGCCTCCACCAACAGCTGAAAAACACACTTACCAGCTCCTGTGGACCTCTCATTACAAGGGATCATTTAATCTTGTGGCTTTAGCCCAGCCAAGGCCTTTGGCTCCAGTTCCTCCAGATCCTCCAGATCTGATTGTTCTCCTACACAGGATCACCACCGTGTTACATGTGAGGGTTTCTATCATTGAATGTGGTGACTGCATTCTTTTTAGTTTTTTTTTAGGCTTGTTTCCCTTTGTTTTCACCTGGTGATCGTGCCAGTAATACACCCCCTGTGTTAGGGTTGTTCTGTCCACCAGATGTCTTGCTGATGTTTTATACTGGTTATTTGTACCTGTGTTGTTAAATTTACATGCAAAATGTGTAATTTCTTAAGACAATCATATGTGGTGTGCAGGCTCCATCTAGCGTTCCTTTTTGGTATTGCTGCAATTGTTTCTTTGTTTATTTGTATGTGTAACTGAGGAAGTTGTCAGCAAGTAGGGAATTCTGGGTAGAATCTTAACAGGAAGTGAAACAGTCACCATTCTTTTCAACACATTGCAGGGAGCAACACATGTATTTCGCAATCTATCGTCATCACCCCTTAGAGAACTTAAAAAGTAAAATTTTATTATCTCATCTTGTACTGTATATTGTTGTTTATGCAATGATGTACTGTATGCAATATTATACTTATTGAGGCCCATTTCTGTTATTTTGTAGTTTCACCTGGCTTGTTCTAATAAAACTGAGATCAAAGAAATATGGTATCTACAGTTATTGGGATAATAGGTTTAGCTATCTGCTCCTTGAGACAGAACAAGGGTGCCTACATTCTAGATGAAGGAGCAACAGAAACACCTTCAGACAGCAGCATTGTCAGTCCTTTGCCATGGTTAAGTGGTTTGTCAAAACCTCTAAATCAGTGATGGTGAACCCATAGTATGCAGAGGAGAACAATCGGATCTGGAGAAAGGCCTTGGCTGGGCCAAAGCCACAAGCTTAAGTGATCCCCACAGGAGCTGGTAAGCTGTTGGTGGAGGCACTGATGTTAAAGGTCACTACAAGGTGGTGGATGGTGAAGATCGATTTTTTTTTTTTAATCGATTTTCACATAACTTCACTTGTGGACTGTACAAATTGCAAATATTATTGATTAGCGGGATCCTATATAATTTTTATGTTTGTGTACTGTGTAAATGTCTCACAGGAGGTTTGCTGCTTACATTTTGTAGTTAGAATTTATTTAGCGCATTTTTTTTTTCACTTTTTCTCATGTCACCTAGACATTCCTGTTCGGAATCTATGAATGGGAGGCTCTAGATCTATTTATTTTATCATAAACAGGATAAAAAGGACAAACATTTTTGGTGGAATTGGAAGTTACAACTAGATGCTGAAGTTGTTTCAGAAGAAGGAACAGCCTTACTCCAATTCCATCAAGGTCTCTAAGGTATGCTGTCTTTTCGAGACAGCACCTCCAGCCCTGATGAAGGGGGCATTGAACAAAACCCTGAAACATGTTTTTTTTATATCCCAGATATACTAAAATGCATAATTTTGGACTTTGAAATCATTGCTGTGGCACTTTTGCTTTTTCCTAAACATCTAGATCTCACACATGGTCTACATTCATGGTACAACTGACAGAGGTGCATAAATAGGAGCTTTGGCCAAACATTAGTACAACCATTAATAGCCCTTTTTAATAAAGATTTTTGTATTCTTAAGAACTAATTCTTAAATGCAGTAACTAATTACAACAAATCAGCATTCATCTTGTACTGGTCTCAGCGGAGTGAATTCTGATTATTTGCTATGGTTACTGCACTTAGAATAACAGCTTTTTCATTGAAGAAGATTTTAATGAGGGTCAACTTCTTGATATAGGGTGTCTCAAGAGTAGTCCATCAACAAAGGGCCACAGAATGTGGAGTGTAATGCTACAGAAAGCTGTCAAAAACAGAAGAAATGTGACAGGACATGGTCAAAGACTATGGTTATTCTACAGAAAGCTGTCAGAGACTGCAGACATGCGACAGCACATGGACAAAGATTATGGGCATCCTACAGAAAGCTATCAGAGACTGTAGTCATGCAACAGGACATGGTCAAAGACCATGGACATACTGCAGAGATGCAGACATGTAACAGGACATGTTTAAAGACTATAGGCATACTACATCTATCTGAATCTGCAGACATGTGACAGGACATAGACAAAACTACTGGTGTCCTATAGAAATCTGTCAGAGACTTCAGATCATAGTCAAAGACTATAGGCATATTGCAGAAAGCTGCCAGAGACTAAAGACATGCTACAAGACAAGGTCAAAGACTACTGACATTCTTCAGAAAGCTGTCAGAGATCGCCGGCCTGTAGGCAGGACATCCATCAACTGCATTGTTTAAATTTCTCTAGTCTGCTTCATGACAGTGCAGCCCCAGGGTCCAGGATCCTCTATCCACCCTCAGTTCATAGCCCCCACATAACACACTTTCTGCCTCTTGTGTATGAATGGTGGATTGTAAACCCTCCACTCACCATTCCCCTGGTCAACTATAGCAACAACCCACATATGGGTAGGAGTACTGACTTTGTAAGCCCTACATGTTCTCCATGGTTCCACATGAGGGCTCCAACTGTCTATCCAAACATCTGGGGTCCAATGTGACACCAAGACCCAGGTCATCTAATATGGTTCTTTAGAGCGGTATGCTTCTCACCATGAGGATGACTGCTTCCCCTGATCATCACCACTCCCAACCTGACCATGTTTACACTAAACAACAATTCAGGATCCTGTATACCACCATTTGTGCAATTAACATGAGCTTTACCTGTCCTGCTGCCTGTGGCTTAACTGCGTACTGGACCATCCTACTCTTTTCCACACGGGTGTCAGGCATCCTGTTGAATGACATCACTCCAGCAAGAGACAAAGTCCATACATTTTATTGAAGAATTGTGGATTACAATTCAGTGAAGCAACCTTCCTTCACAGGCAATAGAGCAGAACTTGCTCGGCAGTCTGTACCGAATTTCAGTGGTATCACATAAATTCCTTTTCCCATAGCCAGGCCTTCACGGCAGTCCTAAACACCAGTCCAGGGGTGCACATTGCTGGGAAGGTCCATTAGGTGAAGAAAAGAGGATAGACATCTGTCTCACTGCACCATCTTTTGGCTCCACTTCGTACAACTCCCCGCACTAAGCTCCACCTACCATTTTTTGTGATCCTGCCAGGAAGAGAAGTGTTATGACTTTAGAAAAAAGAAAACCTAGTGCTCAAGGCACGGTATAACCACTCAATATTTTAATAGGCAGATCAAGTATATGAGTAAAAATAGTAAACTTTATTACATTTAAATAGACATCATGAAAATGAAAATATATTACATCATAAAACACAACAATATACATAATACCCAAATGCACACATCTGTATGTAAAACAAGCTGCCCTAGAAGGTAGGTGGGCTAGCAACGCTGCATACTGGCAATGACACCTAACATGTTTCGGACCTTAAATAATGCTTCTTTAGAGGTTTTTATATACTTTGGGTCATGGTAATTCTATAATATAGATATATAGTATATATTAGTTACATGGTCATAAATATACAAGTATGTCAAAAAAATGAACAAAAAATGCACTTGTCTTGTGTTATGACTTCCTGAAGAAGTTAAAGGAGAAACCTAACTTAAAGGTACAACATCAATTGGCCATGTGGTCACTATGAAGTCAAGCCCTCTCTTTCACATCATCTATGGTCATGCCCATACATATTGCTTTTCTGGGACCAAGTGATCAATTTTGTATATGGAGTTACTCTCTTTCAACTTTCAAAAGATCCCCTTCTGATATTTGGATATGGTACCCCGTCTACTTGTTCTCTGACACCAGTTCGTGTGAGCTCTCATCACTTACCCTGGATTGTCATCTGCCTTTTAGTGGCTTGCAGAGCCATTTTGAAAAAAATTGACTTTCCTGATTTATCCAACCATGTCCGATTTTAAAAGAGAACTGAAACTCTAATGCCGCGTACACACGAGCGGAATGTCCGACAGAAAAAGTCAGACGGAAGCTTTTCATTGTATATTCCAATCGTGTGTATGCATGTTCGGACCTTTTTTTTTAGAAAATACTGATGGACCTAGAAATAGAACATGTTCTAAATATTTCAGACGGAACCAATTCCTATTGGGAAAACCGATCGTCTGTATACTGTTCCGACGGACCAAAAATGACGCATGCTCTGAAGCAAGTACGAGACGGAAGCTATTGGCTACTGGCTTTTGAACTTCCTTTTTCTAGTCCCGTCGTAAGTGTTGTATGTCACTGCGTTCTTGACGGTCGGACTTTGGTCGGACTTTGGTTTGACCGATTGAATGGAATTCCGTTTGTTGTTTTATTTTTGGAGAGCTCTGATAGGGAAGGGGATTTAGTGGAATACTAAACAGAACTATTCATAGTTGAGGACATCTAACTGAGCTCTGGTGAAGTCCTTGCGGATAGCAGACTTCTCCTTAGCAATAGCACACCGAAGTTTCAGAAGTGAGCAAAGTCCCTCAGTAGTATTAGTAGCAGGACAAAGCTCTTCAGGTAACAGTCAGTTACAACAGACTGTTTGGCAGTCTAAAAACAGCCTAAATCCAGCACTTTCCATAGTTGTTTGGATACAGTGAAACTTTAAGACAGCATGAGCAGCACCAGAGCACACTGAGCAGACTACACTAGCCAATTACTACTCTCTGTTAAACAGACAGCAATTAAATTTACTTTGCTGTCTCTCTGTTAAGCAGAGAAACCAAAAACTATTATACACTCATCCTAGCACCTACCTAGGAGAATGCTACACTCACCTCCTACCAAAATAGGCCATGTCCTCACTGGCCTGGGCAGCTGCCCCTACAAAACTTTTTACAAAGATCTAAGTGGAGTTTCCCACAAACCTGGAAGGGGAAAAGAGTGTTAACAAATGAACAGGGCCAATGTGGCATTCCACATATGCAGACAGTATATACAATAAATTACTGAGCAAAAATATATATATCTCTGCTGTACACAATATTTACACACAAGTAAAGGTAGAAACCTACCAAGTTCACTTTGGTTTGTGCACCCCCCCCCCAAAAAAAATGGAAATGTTTGATGGGGTGAAATAAATAACCACAGACTCTAATACACTTTAAACAGTATTCAGCAATACACAATGTAATACAGTGGAATGCCTCCACCAAGGCGTAGCAGTTCCTTGCAGTCCTGTAGGCAGAAAAAGAGAACACATATGTACATAGGTTACACATCCTATTTGCAAGCTGACAGTAGGAGCATCCTCTCCTCAGAGATGACCCTCCCACCAAGAAAACAGCTACAAAATAACATTCTTGTTGTAAGCATTTTTTCTGAAACTACCCCCTAAGGGCAAACTCTTGACATGTCATCTCTCAGAGCCCTGAAAGAAAACAAAGTTAGACATCCTATCTAGACTAGCTTCCTAAGAAATTTTAAAAAAATTGGAACTTCAGCAAGATCAGTCAGATATGCAATAGTCCCTTTTGAGCAATTGGGTTCCGGCTCTGCTAGCCAAAGTCCACAAACCCCCGATGAAGAATGTGGAGTCCACTCAACTGGTTACTACAGTAACACCACCTCTGCAGCATCAGGAGTAACACATCCTCTTCAAATTCAGAGTAGTAGTTGAAACTCAAAGGAGTCTCTGTAGATGAGCCATCACCTGCCCCTAAGGCAACAGCTCGAATTACATCTCCTGGAAACTAGTAACAACTGCCCCCTGCATCAGGCAATAGTTCAGTTCTTGAAGATAGAACTTGAAGAACAAACAACGCTACAAAGGCTTCTTTTCCTTTGCATACACTTCTTCTTGTGGCAAGCCATTGCCTGAGCCTACAGCAATGACTTACCCAAACTTACTTCAGTGTAACAGGTTGCAGACTTGAGCCAAAATACCCTTCCTCTCCATCACAGGAAGATAATAATAGGGTTTAGGACCAGGGAGTTACAGCTTCAAGTTGAAGCTTGCAACAAACTGAAGAATCTTTTAGCAAAAGTCTTTCCTCCGATACTTTACTTGAACAGTAGTGAGCAACTACCCTCTGACATAGCAGAAACTCACATAACCTTGGCTTAGTAGTAGCCAATTAGTAGTGGCCAATTCGCCAAAGACGAATAGATCTCCCCAATTCTTTTTGACAGACGTGAATTCTTCCCAGAGCTGGAGTTTAGATCTGTTGCGGAAGTGCTTGGGGATAGTCCCACACTGCTTCTTCGCTCCAGGAAGCTCTCTTGCACTCTATCTTCTCCATGATTTCCCTTGGCGCATAGGGGAAATCATACCCATATTCCATTGCCACCTTCTGCTGAAAAGGTCTTTGGAAGTGGGAAAACCTTGGTAGCTGTAGCTTCTGCCTGTCTCCTTGCCCAGATGGAACATATGGGATTTATGCTTTAGTGATCAACGGTCTGAATGCCTCATTTTGAGCTTTGGCCCAAGCATAGTTGCGAGGTGGGTATAAATCAAGCCTCCTATTGGTATAGGCCACACAGAACCAGTGGTTTCCTAGCTGAATAAGGATGGCCTCCTTGTCACTGTCCTCATTCTGCAGGTCAGAACACATACTCTGGTATCAGTTAGCGTTCAGTTCTGCAGCTCAGTCAGCCTCTCTGCACATTTGCCACTTCTCACAGCAGCTCCGGTGCCTCGACTTACACCTCCACCATCTTGCTGCTACTCACATGTGGTTCTCCCTCGGCTACACCCAGAAGTGGAAGTGACATCACAGCTCCTCCCCACTCACTGGACTGGCTGACCCGGGAAGCAACTCTGCCCACACTCCCTGTCAATCAAATCCACTGACACAGGAGCGGGGGGCGGGGTCGAGTCCTGCTGTCTGTGCCAATGGACGCAGCAGTGGGGCTCAGAGTCGTAAGCATGCCCGCACGGGTGCCCCCAGGGAAAGCATCTCTCCATGGGGGCACCAGATGAAGGGGAGTAGCCAGGAGCACTGCCGGGACACCCCAGAAGAAGAGGATCAGAGCTACACTGTGCAAAACCCTTGCACAGAGCAGGTATAACATGTCTGTTATTTAAAAAAAAAATGAACATTTACAATCACTTTCAATTTACCTAGCTGTCTCTCTGTTAAGCAGAGAAACCAGAAACTATTATACACTCATCCTAGCACCTACCTAGGAGAGTGTTACCTCCCCCCCATTCCTTAACGGTGATCCATCCAGGTGTCATCTTATTTGTTAAAAGAAGTGCTTCCCTTTGGTTAGTAGTTTAATGGATTTAATATGTATGTTTTCTGAAAGTGACTTGGTTTAACTTTTTTGGACTTTTTTGTACCTTGCAAAATTTCAATACATTCTCCAAAAAAAAAAAATAAAATAAAAAAAGTGCAGCATAGTAATCCCTGACTACAGGCATGCAACATGAAACAGTCAGGGAAATGGCAAGAGACTGTAGACATAACAGAATTAGGGATGAGCTTCGTGTTCGAGTCGAACCCATGTTCGACTCAAACATCGGCTGTTCGACCGTCCGTCGAATTGCGAACGATATGGGCCGTTCGCGCCAAATTCGTGTGGCGCGTCACGGCCCATAATTCACTGCGGCATCGCAGTGCATTGCTGGCTGATGATTGGCCAAGCATGCACTATGACCCGCATGCTTGGCCAATCACAGCGCCGTCAGTAGAGAGAGCTGTAATTGGCCAAAGCCAGGGTGGCTTTGGCCAATTATGGCTCAGGGGATTTAGTACACACCCCACACTATATAAGGCCGCCTGCACGGCGGCCCTGTGTAGTGTGTGTTCCGGTGTGCTGAGAGATAGAGAGAGAGAGAGAGAGACAGTGTCATTTGATTTGAGTTAGATAGATTAGGCAGAACAGTCAGTCAGTTAGCTGCACTTACAGTGTATTGTGTATATATATGCATCCCAGGTGTTGCATATATATATATACACTGTATTCAGTTTAGCTAGATCCGTTCCTGTTATCTTCTATCTAGACTATTTACATTTAGTGCAGTGCGTCCTGCTCACAGTGTTCAGCTAGATCCATTCCTGTTATCTTCTAGACTATTTACATTTAGTGCAGTGCGTCCTGCTCACAGTGTTCAGCTAGATCCGTTCCTGTTATTTACATTTAGTGCAGTGCGTCCTGCTCACAGTGTTCAGCTAGATCCGTTCCTGCTATTTACATTTAGTGCAGTGCGTCCTGCTCACAGTGTTCAGCTAGATTCGTTCCTGCTATTTACATTTAGTGCAGTGCGTCCTGCTCACAGTGTTCAGCTAGATCCGTTCCTGCTATTTACATTTAGTGCAGTGCGTCCAGCTCACAGTGTTCAGCTAGATCCGTTCCTGCTATTTACATTTAGTGCAGTGCGTCCTGCTCACAGTGTTCAGCTAGATCCGTTCCTGTTATCTTCTAGACTATTTACATTTAGTGCAGTGCGTTCTGCTCACAGTGTTCAGCTAGATCCGTTCCTGTTATTTACATTTAGTGCAGTGCGTCCTGCTCACAGTGTTCAGCTAGATCCGTTCCTGCTATTTACATTTAGTGCAGTGCGTCCTGCTCACAGTGTTCAGCTAGATCCGTTCCTGCTATTTACATTTAGTGCAGTGCGTCCTGCTCACAGTGTTCAGCTAGATCCGTTCCTGCTATTTACATTTAGTGCAGTGCGTCCAGCTCACAGTGTTCAGCTAGATCCGTTCCTGCTATTTACATTTAGTGCAGTGCGTCCTGCTCACAGTGTTCAGCTAGATCCGTTCCTGCTATTTACATTTAGTGCAGTGCGTCCTGCTCACAGTGTTCAGCTAGATCCGTTCCTGCTATTTACATTTAGTGCAGTGCGTCCTGCTCACAGTGTTCAGCTAGATCCGTTCCTGCTATTTACATTTAGTGCAGTGCGTCCAGCTCACAGTGTTCAGCTAGATCCGTTCCTGCTATTTACATTTAGTGCAGTGCGTCCTGCTCACAGTGTTCAGCTAGATCCGTTCCTGTTATCTTCTAGACTATTTACATTTAGTGCAGTGCGTCCTGCTCACAGTGTTCAGCTAGATCCGTTCCTGTTATCTTCTAGACTATTTACATTTAGTGCAGTGCGTCCTGCTCACAGTGTTCAGCTAGATCCGTTCCTGTTATCTTCTAGACTATTTACATTTAGTGCAGTGCGTCCTGCTCACAGTGTTCAGCTCGATCCGTTCCTGTTATCTTCTAGACTATTTACATTTAGTGCAGTGCGTCCTGCTCACAGTGTTCAGCTAGATCCGTTCCTGTTATCTTCCTACTGACAGGCAGGCTTGTCTGGTTACAGTATATAAAGCTACCTGAAGAAAATTACAGGTGTTCTATTTGATCCTATTAGTACCACGGTCAGGCAGCTAGACTATTTACATTTAGTGCAGTGCGTCCTGCTCACAGTGTTCAGCTAGATCCGTTCCTGTTATCTTCCTACTGACAGGCAGGCTTGTCTGGTTACAGTATATAAAGCTACCTGAAGAAAATTACAGGTGTTCTATTTGATCCTATTAGTACCACGGTCAGGCAGCTAGACTATTTACATTTAGTACAGTGCGTCCTGCTCACAGTGTTCAGCTAGATCCGTTCCTGTTATCTTCCTACTGACAGGCAGGCTTGTCTGGTTACAGTATATAAAGCTACCTGAAGAAAATTACAGGTGTTCTATTTGATCCTTTTAGTACCACGGTCAGGCAGCTAGACTATTTACATTTAGTACAGTGCGTCCTGCTCACAGTGTTCAGCTAGATCCGTTCCTGTTATCTTCCTACTGACAGGCAGGCTTGTCTGGTTACAGTATATAAAGCTACCTGAAGAAAATTACAGGTGTTCTATCCCAGCTTAGTGCAGCTACAGGCCATTGGTATGTCTGGAAGGCCAAGAAGGAGAGGCAGACAGTCACAAGCCAATAAGAGAGGGCAAGCAGGCTCTGTGTCTAGTGCTGGTCGTGGAGACGGTGCATCCTCATCAGCACGTGGCCATGGGACACGCTTGGCCTTTTTTTCGGCAGCTGGCCGTGTTGAGCCGCAACATGCGGAAGACTTGGTTGAGTGGATGACCAAGCCGTCCTCATCCTCCTCATCCTCTCTCACCCATGCCCAGGGTGCTTTGTCTGGCAAAGCAGCGGCCTCTTCCCTCAGCTCAATGTCATCAGTGACTCCTTCCCTAGCTCCACCATGTCCTCATGAGGATTCCCTCGAACTGTTTGACCACAGTGTTGGGTACATGCTCCAGGAGGATGCCCAGCGTTTGGAAGGCTCTGATCATGATACTGAGCTCGATGAAGGCAGTAACATGAGCACGGACAGAGGGGGTGCCCAAGAAGGACAGCAATCTGGAAGTCATGCTCCCCCTGCTGCAGCATACTGCCAGGTTTGCTCCAGTGATGAGGAGGGAGGGGATGATGAGGTCACTGACTCAACGTGGGTGCCTGATAGGAGAGAGGAGGAGGAGGAGGAGGAGGAGGCGGCACATCACCAATGAGGCAGGATGCCCTCCAGGGGCCAGCCTAAGGGCAGCACATTGACTGCATCACACCCCAAAGCTCCACATGTGCAGGGCGCTGCAGTCTCTGCGCGTTATTCAAAAAGTTCTTTGGTGTGGGCCTTTTTTGAGACGAGTGCATCAGATCGCACCGCTGCTATTTGCAACATATGTCTCAAGCGTATCTCGCGTGGCCAAAACATCTCCCGCTTGGGTACCACATGCTTGACCAGACATATGTTGACCTGCCATGCAGTTCGTTGGCAAGCGTATCTAAAAGACCCACACCAAAGAACAAAGAGGATCTCTCCTTGCTCCTCATCAGCTGAGATTTTCAACCCCACTAGACCTTCAGTCCTCTCTGAGACCTGCAGTGAGAGGAATGAAGGTGTAGAATTAGGTGTGTCACAGCCAAGTACTTGTGGGCAATCTGCTTTTGGTACACCGACGTCAGATTGTACCAGGCAAATTTCCCTGCCCCAGCTGCTGCACCGCCGAAAGAAGTTTGCTCCCAGCCATCCACATGCCCAGCAGTTGAATGCTAGCTTGGCAAAATTGCTAGCACTTCAACTGCTGCCTTTTTAGTTGGTAGACTCTGCCCCCTTCCGTGAGTTTGTGGAATGTGCGGTTCCTCAGTGGCAGGTACCCAAACGCCACTTTTTCTCACGGAAGGCGATTCCGGCTCTCTACCGGCATGTGGAAGGCAATGTCCATGCCTCGCTGGACAGGGCGGTCAGCGGTAAGGTGCATATTACCGCTGACTCATGGTCCAGCAGGCATGGACAGGGACGTTACCTAAGTTTCACGGCGCATTGGGTGACTCTGCTGGCAGCTGGGAAGGATGCAGGACAAGGTGCAGTAGTGTTGGAGGTTGTTCCGCCACCACGCCTCCAAAATGCTGATTGTGACACACCTCTCTCCTCCACCCCCTCCTCTTCTTCTTCCTCCATGGCCTCTTCCTCGGAACCAGCGGTGCTCCGTAGGCGTTCAAGGGGCTACGCAAGTACGCAGGCCAAAAGATGCCATGCGGTGCTTGAGCTGGTGTGCTTGGGGGACAGGAGCCACACTGGGGCAGAGGTTCTGTCAGCTCTGCAGGGGCAGGTTCAGAGGTGGTTGACGCCACGCCAACTTAAGGCAGGAATGGTGGTTTGCGACAATAGCACCAACCTCCTCTCTGCCCTCCGACAGGGACAAATGACCCATGTGCCCTGTTTGGCTCACGTCCTTAACTTGGTGGTGCAGCGGTTCTTGGGCAGGTACCCGGGTTTACAGGATGTCCTGAGGCAGGCCAGGAAAGTCTGTGTGCATTTCCGCCGGTCATATAATGCCAGTGCTCGGCTGACGGACCTCCAAAAGGAGTTTAACCTGCCCAAGAACCGCCTAATCTGTGACATGCCCACCAGGTGGAACTCAACGTTGGCCATGCTGCAGCGGCTGCACACGCAGCAGAGGGCCATCAATGAGTACCTGTGCGACTATGGCACCAGGACAGGGTCAGGGGAGCTTGGTTTTTTTTCCCCACGCCAGTGGGCCATGATCAGGGATGCATGCACTGTCCTGTCACCATTCGAGGAGGCCACGAGGATGGTGAGCACTGACAGTGCATGCATCAGTGACACTGTCCCCCTTGTCCACCTGTTGGAGCACACGCTGCGTGGAATAATGGACAGGGCACTTGAGGCAGAACAGAGGCAGGAAGAGGAGGACTTCCTTAGCTCTCAAGGCCCCCTTTATCCAGACAGTGTTCCTGCGTGCCCGCCGATCACACAGGAAGAGGACGAGGAGGAGGAGGAGGAGGAGGAAGATTGTGTCAGTATGGAGGTAGAGCCTGGCACTCAGCATCAGCAGCAGTCTTTAAGGGATCAGTCCCAAGGAACACATGGACTTGTACGTGGCTGGGAGGAGGTGGCTGCGGATGTTGTTGTCCTTAGTGACCCAGAGGACTCCGGACCGAATGCCTCAGCAAACCTACGCTGCATGGCCTCCCTGATCCTGCAAAGCCTGCGTAAGGATCCTCGTATTCGTGGTATCAAGGAGAAGGACCAATACTGGCTGGCAACCCTCCTTGATCCACGTTACAAGGTTAAGGTTGCGGACCTTATCTTGCCATCGCAGAGGGAGCAGAGGATGAAACATCTTCGGGAGGCCTTGCAGAAAGGTCTGTGCAACGCGTTCCCAGAGACTGGGAGGTTACAAACTCCTGTTTCTGGACAACGTGTTGCTGAGGCTTCGGTCAGTCAAAGAAGGAGCGGTGGAGAAGGTGGCCGTCTGACCGATGCGTTCAGACAATTTTTTGGTCCGCAGCCCCAAGGTATGATCGGTTCCAGCAACCATCGCCAGCGTCTGTTTTACATGGTGCAGGAATACCTAGGGGCAAGATCAGACTTGGACACCTTTCCCACCGAAAATCCTCTGGGTTACTGGGTCTTGAGGATGGATCACTGGCCAGAGCTTGCACAGTATGCAATTGAGCTACTGGCCTGTCCTGCATCCAGCGTTCTTTCGGAACGCACATTCAGTGCTGCTGGAGGCGTGGTAACCGATCACAGGGTGCGTCTGTCCACCGACTCGGTCGATCGGCTGACCTTCATAAAAATGAATCAGTCTTGGATCACCACCAGCTACCAAGCACCTGATGCTGATGTAACCGAATAATTTTTTTTGAAATCTCAGATCCCTTCAAAGACTGCCTATGCTGATGCTGAGTGACTATCCCTGAGTAATTATCCTCTTCCTCCTCAATCATCACGCTGATAGCTTGTAAGAACATTTTTGGTTCTGGGCGCCACCACCAGTGCCTAAGGCACAATTTTTCAGCCCCTGTTTAACAGGGGCATGTAATTACAATTTTTGATGTAATACTTTGCAGCAGGGGTCGTTCCTGCATTCCAACTAGAGTGTCTGTGAGGGGTTGCAGTGTTGTGGCACCAGCACCAGTGCCTAAGGCCCAATTTTTCTGCCCCTGTCTAACAGGGGCGTGTAATTACAATTTTTGATGCAATACTTTGCAGCAGGGCTCGTTCCTGCATTCCAACTAGAGTGTCTGTGAGGGGTTGCAGTGTTGTGGCACCAGCACCAGTGCCTAAGGCCCAATTTTTCTGCCCCTGTCTAACAGGGGCGTGTAATTACAATTTTTGATGCAATACTTTGCAGCAGGGCTCGTTCCTGCGTTCCAACTAGAGTGTCTGTGAGGGGTTGCAGTGTTGTGGCACCAGCACCAGTGCCTAAGGCCTAATTTTTCAGCTCCTGTTCAACAGGGGCATGTAATTACAATTCTTGATCTAATATTTCACAGCAGGGCCCTGTGAGGGCTTACAGTGTTGTGGCCACAGCAACACCTAAGGCCCAAATTTCTGCTGAGTATATAGGGCAGGACCCTACTTTCAAACATCTAACTTACAAACGACTCCTACTTGCAAACGGAAGGAGACAACAGGAAGTGAGATGAAATCTACCCCTAGGAAGGGAAATTCTCTCCTGTAAGAGTTAATATGGGAAAACAATTTCTCCTTTCCACTGATGCTTTCCAATCCTTGTTCCACAAAAAAACCCAAATTTTCAAAAAACATTTTTCATTGGGACAAAAAAGTGAGGTGAAATCTTCTGAAGAGGAGGAAAGACAGCAAAACAAATGTCACAGGGGTGATAACCCTTCCCTATGTTTTCCAAAAAGCTTAGAAAAGATTTTTTGGCTGGAGCTAAACACGTTAAAAATGTTCAAAATTACAAACAGATTCTACTTAACAACAAACCTACAGTCCCTGTCTTGTTTGCACCGCCTGTATACTGCTGTTCAGAGTATATAGGGCCTGGTGGCCCCACACCTTTCCTTATTTTAATTTGGGTGCGGGGTTCCCCTTAATATCCATACAAGACCCAAAGGGCCTGGTAATGGACTGGGGGGTACCCATGCCGTTTGTCTCACTGATTTTCATCCATATTGCCATGACCCGACATGACATTAAACCCGCAAGCAGTTTTAAATGAGATTTTTTCCTTTAAAAATGACATTTGGTGCAGGGACTGTTCTAAACATGGGAAACACGCGTCACTTTACAGGCATACTATAGACACCCCCCAGGTACGATATTTAAAGGAATATTTCACTTTTTTTTTTTTTACTTTAAGCATCATTAAAATCACTGCTCCCGAAAAAACGGCCGTTTTTAAAAGTTTTTTTTGCATTGATACATGTCCCCTGGGGTAGGACCCGGGTCCCGAAACCCTTTTTAGGACAATACCATGCAAATTAGCCTTTAAAATGAGCACTTTTGATTTCGAACGTTCGAGTCCCATAGACGTCAATGGGGTTCTAACGTTCGTGCGAACTTTCGGTCCGTTCGCGGGTTCTGGTGCGAACCGAACCGGGGGGTGTTCGGCTCATCCCTAAACAGAATCATAGATTGTGAGCATGCTATACAAGTCCTTGGAGACTGGGGACATACTTAAAGGGAATGTCATAGACTGGAGAAACATTACATGAGATTTCTAGAGATCACTGCTGTTACAACGCCCTCACAAATCAATGCTTACACATTTCTGCTCTGTACAGCCCTCTAAAAAAATTACATGTGCCATATTTGATATTTCACTAAGCAAGATCTATTATAAAACATATTTATTCAAGGTTGAGTCAGGAAGCTCCTCACAAATGTACTTGACAAGAGTAGTCATCTTGGTCAATTGTTAAAGAGATATTGATTTCTCCCTAAGTTTGGCCTTGTTGCACTCTTCTCTTCTACCACTAGGTGGCTGGGAACTTGGTGGTACTAGATATGAGAAGGGCAACCCAAGGTCAGGTTTTGGGTATATGGGGTATCTCAGCTAATGGGCAGAGGTTTTCTTGAATCCCTTGGCCTGCTGTTCGGGTGAGGTCAGGTGGTCGCTGTTCTGTGCCACCTGGACAGCTGTTTGGGTGGACTTGTGTCGTACGCCCCGGGCTGCTAGGCTGGAGATTGGGCCTATCCCGGGGGAAATCTGGCTGCCAGGCTATGAGAGGGCCTATCCAGAAGTAAGAGGGCAGCACAGGGTTGGCACTGCAGCTTGCAGTCCAACTGAAAGTGACGGTTCTGTAGGCTAGAGAACCTGTCAGTGGTTGGAGGTGAAATGGAAGCTGTCGCCACAAAGGGACCAACCTCCTTTACCAGGGACCACAGTGAGTAACTGAAGAAAGTACCGGAACCATATTCTCGCTGAACGGGCACAGTTGAGAATCAGGAAACTTCAGACAGTGATCAAGTCAGGGACCCACACCGCAGAGGAGACTCTTGCAGGGCAGCCTTGTGAGTCAAGCCGAGGACCTCACCGGTTAGCAGGGGTGAAGCCTGAGAAGTATCTGGAGTGCCAATATAGGGACCCAGCAGAGAAGCAGGGGTGACGCTTGAGGGAGATACCACCGCCAACCTTGGAGGAGAACAAGGGATTCAGAGTCAGTGAATCATTGGGTCTAGTGAGAGACCGGGAGCTCAGCGCTGAAGAACTACAAGAGGCAGTTGTAGTGGAGCTGAAAGAACTGTTACGTTTGAGTTAGGAACTGTTAAAGGACTGTTGCCATAGGAGAGTGTTGCCATGTGCAGAAGTGGTGCCTTGCTGGAGCCTTTCCCTGCATGGCTGGCCTTCTATTGAAGTCTCGGAGTCTGCCAATTGAATCTATAACTACTTAAGAGTGTCCTGGCCCTAACCCTCCTCCCCCCAAAAATACAAAAATAACCTTCAAAAGAAATAAAACCTCTTTTACATCCAAGAAATGTCTGGCGCCCAATGACTTTCACCATTTTTGCACCGACTATGCCTCAAAACCCACTACAAATTGAAGGATGTCAGCTATCTTTGGCCTTGGAGGTCCTCATTAGACTGGACAAGGCCAAAGACCTTGCTACAGCAGCATAAAATGCTTCTCCACTATGCTAAGCCTGGATAGAATTCTTTATTGAATCGTGGGTTTGCTCATCTGTGTTAGCTGTCACTGGGGTTTGACCTTTATCTCTAGTGTCTGAACTTTTTACACCTGCCCTAAGCTATGCTTTGTGTAGTACTCTTTTAGCCTTTTGATCAAGTTTGTCATGTGGCTATTATGCTCTTGGGTCTGACCTCAAATTTTCTTTTGACTGACTCTTTGATGCTCCTTGGCTTGTCACTTGAATTTGTCACCAGTTTTTATCACATTTAGATATAGTAAACCTGTGCTTAAGTCCTGGAGGCAAGCAAATATCTGCACATAAATCTAATCTTAAAGATGAACTCCAGCCTTACCTTCAGTTTTGCACAGTTGTAGATGCTTTTCTCTTGTATTGACATTGCTTACTCACTTTTTTTTTTTTACTCAGTTTTCACTGCAATCTGTGAGCTTCTACATTAGATGACGCAGCAAGTCAAACAGACACTTAACTCCCTCCTTCCCAAAACACTCCCGCAATTATTGGTGGTCAGTGGCACTTTAAACCCCCCAAAACAATTCCACAATCATTGGTGGTCTGTGAAATTTTTAAGCCCTCCAAAATAATCCCACAACATTGGTGGTCAGTGGCACTGCAAACCTACACCTTCAATTGCAGCTTTCCTCCTCTTCAACCAGGAACATTACTAAATTACTACACTGTTTATATTGGTGGTTACTGTGATTAGTCATCACAGTGATCACATGCCACAGAGCCACTCTAGTTGGCTCTGTGCCTTTAGATGATGTTCTCAGCTGTCCACTGACAGCGGGAGTACTGGCTTTGTGCACATGCTCAGCAACCCCCGACCCATTTATGATCACCATCTTCCTAAACTGTTCTGTTGTGCAGTCTGAGCCACAGTAAAATAGCATACACTTTAGGTTATCAGGGAGTATGAGGCCTCCTTAGTCACATGACATGGGGTAAAAAACTTTTAAATAATTTATTTGAGGAAACCAGATTGCTCTCCTGTTAAACATGTCAGTGGTTGGAAGCCCATAATCAAGACAGGAAAATGCTGAGGACTTTTCACAGCTTTGTGAATTTCCTGAGCAAATATTCTGGCAATCACAATTTCTATGATAGTTTCACATCTGCATCCAAAACAATTCACAGTGGGAAAAAATAGTCCTGCCCATGTCACATTGCAATCTAGAATAATAAGGGCAAGGAACAGGAATGCATATTAATTGACAAGATTTTCATATGAAACACACATTTTATTGTATATCAGGTATACCTAACTGTGTGATCGTAAAGATCTGTGCTTATGATGGCAGTATAATAAAAGAAGCCCTAGGGCACCACATAACTGAGACATCGTTCTGGTTATAAGATTAAAATTAGTATTAATCCTGCCTATAGATTTAAATAAAATTTAGATTATTACATAATAACCACATTTTTGTACTTCAAAAAGACCATGTTACCAACCTTGAAGTGATATGAAAACTAAAAATGTTTTTTTACCCTAACCCCTTGAATTAAGGTAAAAAAATCTCTATTTCTCTGCCCCCTCCCCAAGTGGGAAGGGGAAGAGAGGGGAGAATAGACCCAGCACTGTGCACAGCTGCATCTATTCTCCCTTTCTTTTCCTCTTTACACAGTACTCGAGTGGGAGCCATTGGCTTCTGCTGCTGTAACTCAAATGCAGTGATGAGGAAGAGGGGGGCGAGGGGAGTGCAGCTCCATAGATATGCAGGGGGGAAGTGCAGCTCCATAGATATGCAGCTCAGGAGCGCACAGACACTGTGTACCTATATAGAAAGGGGCTTGCTATGGGGAGACACAAAGCAAAGGAGGAGAGATAATCGCCACCGGGGGATCCAAGTAGAGGTGGGTCAGTGCCACTCTGTGCAATACCACTGCACAGAGCAGGTGAGTATAACATGTTTGTTATGTAATTTAAAAAAAAATGACTTTAGTAACAATTTCAAGTAGTTTAAATACTAATTTGCATTGTTTTTCTCTTTCATAAATTATTTTTGATTCACTTGATATCTGTTTTGCTAGAAAATTTCACTTCTCTAGGATGTCAGTTCTTTAGCATAGCCTTCTCCCTCCATGCACATCCTAGACCTCTCCCCTCTTGGAAATATCTAACTCCTCTCAGTGCAGTCCCAGCACCTACAGTATATCCTCACCTTCATCTCCTTACATAAACTTTTATGTAGCACCTTGTAGATTTTGTAGAAGCAATGATGAATAGTCAGATGAAGAGCTTGTTTAATCCAGCCAGCAGAGAGCCACATGTAAAACCAATTTCTTCTAGTTTCACATCATAACCTCCTACTTGCTGTTCCCACCCCCAGGTCCTAAAACAGCTATGTAAATACAACACATAAATATTCTACATCTTTCCCCTTTTAAAGAAAGGATATGAATATATAACTGAAGTGTAATATAAAACCAACAAGGATTGCAGCATAGCAAGGAACAATAGCAAACTACAATATAAAACTAAATATGCTGAATGAAAGTCAGTGTGTGATAAAGTCTTGGAACTTTGGATTGGGTTTACACACTCTTCCAGATTGAGTGACAACTTGTGGGGCTTGCAAGTCTGAAACCTCTTGCCTGTTGCCGTCATAATTTTGTTGTGGTTGTGTGTTACATCCATTGGTTGAAGTGTCAATTGGCATAGCAGCAGATGGCTGTGCTTGGAGTCCTGAAGTGATCACAGGCACATGAACAGCGGCAGTACAGTATGATTCAGGTACCGGTAGGAGGTGACGGCAGTTCCTTACATAAGTCCTACCATCAGAATGGAAAGCATAGCTGTTTGGTTGGCAGGCCTTTCCGTGAACCATGGCCAGTTTGTCAAACGCACTGACTTTTTATTTCTATCCTTACCACCTGCCCATTCTCCAGAGGGGAAAGGTGTCTGTCCAATTTGTCATGGCTTATAGCTTATCTTTCCTTTTTGCTTGAATGTAAATAAAGCAGCCTGAACATCAGTCTCAGCTCTTGGCAGGAGCAAAATTCTTGAATTCTCTACTTGAAAATGATGTTGCATTGTCAGTCATCAATTGATAGGGAATTCCATCTGTGGAGAATATCTGCTTTAATGTCCTGATCACTGTGTTACTGGAAGTGTTTGGGAGGACATAAAATTCCCACCAGGCAAAGTACGTATCTACCAAGACCAGGTAATCCTTGTTTGACCACTCAAATATGTCAGCTGCTGTGATATACCTTGGTCTGTCAGGTATTTGGTGAAGAGTTAAAGGTTCTCTCATCTGGTGCTGTCGTAGAGCATTGCATGGGGCACATCTGGAACTTCTCTTTCAATGTCAGTGTATATAGTGGTCCAAAACATGGTTTCACGTGCCCTTCGTTTAGTGAAATGAATGCCAGGGTGACCTTCATGGGGCTGTGTCAAGTAGTGTTTTTGAAGAGAGTGAGGGATTACATATCTCTGACCATGCAGGATTAATCCATCATCCACTGTCAAGTCATCCCTCATAGAGTAGAATGGTCTTATATCATGTGGGATTTCCTTAAAGGAGCCAGGCCACCCATTGAGAATGATGTCCATGAGGCGCTGACAGGTGGCATCTGCCTGTGTTTCTTGCTTTAGTTCCTGAATCCTTCTGGATGACAATACCCTATCCAAAGCCAACACACCATAATCCTCAATGGCTCCAGAAATGGGGAGGTGTGCACGTGAAAGAGCATCCGAAACAAACAGTTCACGGCCTCATTTATAGAATACATTCAGATGGTAGCGTTGAAGCTTTGACATTTTTCACTGGATGCATGCAGATGCTGTGTGCAGGGGTTTCCTCAGTATGGTTATGAGTGGCTGACGATCCATCTCCACAGTCACAGAGTGGCCATAGATATAATCATGGAATTTTACACAAGCAAATACTAGTTCCCAATAATTCCTCCTCAATTTGTGCATAGCGTGCTTCAGTCTCAGTGAGGGCTCTGGATGCAAAAGCTACAGGCCTCCCCTCTTGAAAACAGACTGCGTCAAGATCATGCTGGGAAGCATCAGCAGACAATACCACCCGTTTATGCGCATCAAAATCCTGTAGGACAGGTGGACTAGTTAGTTGTGCTTTCGATGTATCCACAGCAACAGCATGTTGTTCAGTCCAACACCAGTTGGCATCTTGGTGCAGAAGCTGACGGAGTGGAGATGTTATCTCACTGTAGTGATGAATGAACTTCGAGAGATAATTGTTCATGCCAAGAAAGCTTTGCAATCCATGTTTGTCCTCTGGAGCAGGCATTTGATGGATGGCTTTGGTTTTTTGTGGGTCAGGCTTGACACCTTTATCTGTAAGAAGGTGTCCAACATATGGCACCTCTGAGACCCTGAAACTACATTTGGTAGGGTTGAGCTGCATATTTATGGCTCTGACACGGTCTAGTACGCATTTAAGTTGTTTGTCATGTTGTTCAGCAGAGGATCCCCAAATCAAAATATCATCCACGACTATTTCACATGGCTTTCCAGCAAAGAGCTGTTCCATACATCTCTGAAAGACTTTGCTTCCAGTTGAAATTCCATATGGCATCCGTAAGCATTTGTATCTCCCATATGGGGTCATAAATGTTTTGAGTGATGATGATTCCTCATCCAGAGGGATTTGCCAGAATCCCCATTTTGCATCTAGAATGCTGAAGACTTTTGCCTGTGGCATGTCAGCGATCACTTTCTCTACAATTTTTAATGGGTGATAAATCCTCAGGAGAACCTTATTGAGGTGCACAGGATCAATGCATATGCAGACAGTGCCATCTTTCTTGAGCACTGCTGCCATGCCAGACACTCAGGGGGTAGCCTCCTGCACTGGTGCAATGATGCCCAGTCTAGTCATCCTTTCCAACTCTTGCAAGACTTTGTCTTTTATAGCCAGTGGCATCCTTCAAGGGGCACACATGGTTGGCTGTACCGATTCATCTAAGCACGTGTGATACATGACTGGAAGCTTACCAACAGTGTTGAAATAAGTCCTCATAAGTGGTCATCTCAGGAGCCTGTTCTTGTACTGGATGTAGTTCTGGACTGAGTTGTATTGGATTTAAGCACATGCTGTCTGGTAAGCTTAGCAGGCTCTCAACATTTCTATCCACAATGTGGAATAGCAGCTTGTCCCCTGATAGATTCAAGGTAGAAGTGCCAAGTGCCTGAATTGTTTGACCGCCACAAGCTATCAGGTTTACTTTATTTGACTGATCAATGTTGTGCAATGTGGATAAGGACAAGACATTGTATTTGACACCAGTGTCAACTTTCAACTTGACATTTTTGTTGCATGCTGTTGAGAGGGTGGTAAATATTTCTCTATACTTTGTTATATATCCTTTGTTGGCAATGACAGAGGTCAAACATTTTCTGTAAGTCTTCACAAGGTTGTCACACACTGTTGCTGGTATGTTGGCCCATTTCTCCATGCAGATCTCCTCTAGAGCAGTGATGTTTTGGGGCTGTCGCTGGGCAACACGGACTTTCAACTCCCTCCAAGGGTTTTTTATGGGGTTGAGATCTGGAGACTGGCTAGGCCACTCCAGGACCTTACGAAGCCATTCCTTCATTGCGGGGCGGAGTGTTTGGGATCATTGTCATGCTGAAAGACCCAGCCACGTTTCATCTTTAATGCCCTTGCTGATGGGAGGAGGTTTGCACTCAAAATCTCACAATACAAGGCCCCATTCATTCTTTCATGTACACGGATCAGTCTTCCTGTTTCCTTTGCAGAGAAACAGCCCCAAAGCATGATGTTGCCACCCCCATGCTTCACAGTAGGTATGGTGTTCTTTGGTTGCAACACAGCATTCTCTCTCCTCCAAACACGACGAGTTGTGTTTCCACCAAACAGTTCTACTTTGGTTTCATCTGACCATATGACATTCTCCCAATCCTCTTCTGGATCATCCAAATGCTCTCTAGCAAACCTCAGACAGGCCGGGACATGTACTGGCTTAAGCAGGGGGACACGTCTGGCACTGCAGGATCTGAGTCCCTGGCGGCGTAGTGTGTTACTGATGGTAGCCTTTGTTACGTTGGTCCCAGCTCTCTGCAGGTCATTCACTAGGTCCCCCGTGTGGTTCTGGGATTTTTGCTCACCGTTCTTGTGATCATTTTGACCCCATGGGGTGAGATCTTGCATGGAGCCCCAGATCGAGAGAGATTATCAGTGGTCTTGTATGTCTTCCATTTTCTAATTATTGCTACCACAGTTGATTTTTTCACACCAAGCTGCTTGCCTATTGCAGATTCAGTCTTCCCAGCCTGGTGCAGGTCTACAATTTTGTTTCTGGTGTCCTTCAACAGCTCTTTGGTCCTCACCATAGTGGAGTTTGGAGTGTGACAGTTTGAGGTTGTGGACAGGTGTCTTTTATACTGATGACAAGTTCAAACAGGTGCCATTAATAATAAAGGTAATGAGTGGAGGACAGAGGAGCCTCTTAAAGAAGAAGATACAGGTCTGTGAGAGCCAGAAATCTTGCTTGTTTATAGGTGACCAAATACTTATTTTCCACCATAATTTGCAAATAAATCCTTTCAAAAATCAGACAATGTGATTGTCTGGATTTGTTTCCACATTTTGTCTCTCATAGTTAAGGTATACCTATGATGACAATTACAGGCCTCTCTCATCTTTTTAAGTTGGAGAACTTGCACAATTGGTGGCTGACTAAATACTTTTTTGCCCCACTGTATGTTCTGCATGTTGCACATTTTCTGCTGCTGAATTAATTTGCCATTATTTTTTCAGTAAACAAATCTAACTGGTTTACTTTGAATGTGTGTGCCTTTAAGTTCCTTTGTTTGCAACAAGAATGTCGGAACCCAGAGTGTCACAGGCGTCAGAGGACTGCAAGGTCAAGGCAACCAGTAGGGAACAGAATCTTTAAGCAGCACTCACTGAGGTAACACTACACACATATAATCTTAGGAAAAGGTTTTTGATGACATTAATGGTCTGGTGATAGGATTTCTTTAAAGGCACATAAACAGTGGTCCCTCGCATTCTTTAAAGCTCAGGTGCAGGGGTATTTGTTGGCACTCCTACTTTTCTTCTGCAAAAAGGCTCCTTCAACTCTTGCCAATGGGGCTGTTTACAATTACCAACAGGAGACCCAGCAGAGGTTCCCTGTGATGAGCTGGAGGCAGGAAGCCCCATTGAAAGCAAAGGGAGGCTGATAGCTCCCTCAGCTATTCACAGCTGATCTCTTGTAAATTAAGGTGACCAGATTTTTAAAATGAAATCCAGGGACATATTTTTTTTTTTACTAGTAATAGCGGCAATTAAGACTGTGATATTGCGGCAGACAAATAAGACACTGTGTGGGAACCAGTGACACTAATACAGTGATTAGTGCTAAAAATATGCACTGTCGCTGTACTGACACTGGCTGGGAAGGGGTTAACATCTAGGGCAATGAAGTTAACATCTAAGGGTTAAATGTGTGCCTAACAAGTGTTTTCTCACTGTGGGGGAGGTGCTTTTACTAAGGGAAGGCATAGATCCCTGTCCCTGCTTTGCAGGAACACAGGATCAATGTCTTCCATACTGACAGAACGGTGATCTGCCTTGTTATACTGCTTTGCATCGGCTTCAATACCCAGAAATGCAGGATCACATGTACATGATCCTGTGCAGCGCGACTGACCTGTAGCAGTAAATCTGCTATGGAGCTGTCGGCAACTGGTTAAGATCATCAGCATTATAGTAACACAAAGGGCAACACCCTTATGACCAATAAGTTAACAAAATCAGCACCCAGCAGCCATTTTATGTGACACACTTGGACAGTGCACTGCCAGCCAGATCCATGATAGAGTGCCTTCTGCCTGTGCATTATGATACCATCCATTATGCCAGAGAGACAGACACAGTGCAATGTAGTCTATTCACAGACGCCCCCAAAGCATACTTGTGTTGAAGACTTGAAGGCACTGGCAGCCCCACAGTCGGATCCACTTCCCCTCTGTTCCTGATGCTGGACACTGTCAGCTGAGCTCAGCTGCCTCTCTCTGCCTGACGCCGCTGCCCGCCCACCTGCCTCACAGTCTCTCAAGTCTCACTCTCCAGGCCCCGGTCACTACTGGGTGGGGAGCAGAGCTGAGCAAAGTAAGATCACTCCACCAGGGAAGGCAAGAAGATAAGCAGGCAGGCAGCTGGCCAGGACTTGAGCTAAGGCAGAAGAACATGCGAGCGGGAGCAAAATGGGCATGTGCCCGAAACTGAAGAAATAGTACCTCCGCTACAACCAGCACATGATCATCAGAAAGGGGCACAGGTAATTGAAAAAATACACCCCCCTAAGCTAGTAGGAGTGGCGGACCGGGGGTGTGTAATTCAGATTTTTATTTTTTGTTAATTCTGAATTGACTGTCTTTGAAATTGCCTGGGCCCCTGTTCAAATCCAATCTGGGGACAAAACCGGGGACAGACTTGGTGCAGGGACGGTGTCCTCAGTTTGGGGACGTCTGGTCACCCTAATGTAAATGCTCGTGCAGTGATTACCTGAGAATGATAGCTGTCAGCCTCCCATTGATTTCAAAGAGGCTTTCAGCCTGCAGCTTTTCACAGGGAACCCCTACTGGGTCTCCTGCAGCTAATCACATACAGCTGCATTTGCAAATGTGCATGGAGCCTAAGTCAGTGTGAATGGAAAAGCAATTTATATCAGCTCTATGCAGCTCAGTAGCACCTTATGTCTATGTATATGAACTCTTTTGCCGTGTACAAATGGCTGGACTTCCCAACAGAAAAAGTCAGATGGGAGCTTTCGGTCGGACATTCCGATTGTGTGTATGCCCCATCGGACTTTTTCTGTCGGCATTTCCGACAGACTCAGATATAGAACATGTTCTAAATCTTTCCGTCGGAAATGCCGACGGAGTTTAGCCCGTTGGCAAGTCCGGCCGTGTGTACGCGGCATTAGTTGTTGAGAAATATTAGGCAATGCAATCAAAAATACCTCACTGATGAAGGCTAATGATTAACAACTGACTGCAGGTGATCTCAAACTTATGTTTGTGACATAATCTATATCTACACATCAATGAGCTAGTTCTCTCTGGAACAAGTAGAAATTATGTTATAAGGTGTAACAGCTAAACAGTGTCTGTGAGCAATGACAAAAATAATTTTCCATGTTCTGATCCCAGAAGATTTTCTCTAAAATTCATCTCTAGCTTTTGCTAAGCCCCTGGGCACAAGAAGACTTTTTAATGTAACATGTAGGAAAATGATTAATTTACGCACAGGAATACAGTGTAATATTGTAAAGCAGAGCGAAAGTGAAGTTCTCTGATGTTCCAACTTTGTGGCACATGAACAATACTTGGTAATATCTTCATTGCAATAGTCTCACATAGAACATTATGTATAAGGTAACATGCCCTGGGAAAGGTCTAACATTCTTAAACTCTTCGTGATGAAGGTAAAACAAATCTCATAGAAATATAGAAAAGTGACAGCAGTTTTTTGTTTTTTCACCAGCCTCGTTTTTTGACTATAGATTTATGTTTATAAATTTATGTTAATGCCTGGACCCAGTTTTGTAACTTTGGCATGTGTTAGTGTATCTAGGTTAATTATAACTTAGTGGGCCTTCATTTAGTGTGTGCAGCAGGAAGAAGTTAAACAAAGATATCTCCCAGTTGGTTGATAAACTCGTGTAGCACTTATGCCTCAAATGCACTGATGTTTTTTTGGGTCCCCTGTTCCCAGAGTCCATGGTTATTTATTGCAACAATCTGTATAATACTACAATATCCAAACAAATAGAAACGATAGTAACCCCTCAAACATGGAACTAAAACAGTAGCAAATAGAGCATACATTGGGTAATAAGCAAACAGGCCAGGGAATAACCCCTAAACCCTATACCTAGGAAGATCCTGTGTAAGGGCAATGCTAAGATAATAGATTGGCAGTCTCTATCAAACCCTTTCCCAAATGGCCAGTACGTCGGGGGCCAAATTTGGCATCGGAGCACTGAGAAAAAGTTCTTTCAAAACCAGGTACTTGCACTGTGTCTCAAGAAACCACTACTGTTATTCTTTATTATGGTGCAGTATGCTTTAGCCAATGGCCTCTCACCACCTGCTGGGGTAACGACTTGTCTCCTTTTGTTCTGCTTTGGCAGGTCAGTAAAGTCAGTGGCAGTGGCATCCTCCCCAATGTTTAGGTGGTGACACTAATTATCAATAGGGGCATTTTTCCAACAATGAGGTGGCAGCACCAGTCAGTGATAGTTACATTCTCCCCAATGATCAGGCGGCAGCATCAATCAGTGACAGTGGTGTTCTCATGTACCAGTAGATGTCAACCACTCTGCCTCTCTACATTCCTGATGCAGTGGCAAAACACTCTGCTAGCAGCCTGCTGCACAGTCTGTCACCCACCACATCAGCCCCAAGCCCAGGAACAGTCCATTCTTTTCCTCTCTCGACACGCCCTGGTCATGATGGGATGTGTAGTTTTATTGCCAATCTGACACACATGCTCAGTCTTTCTGGGGACTGCATCTCCCACAAGTCGCATCCTCTTTCACTGGCTTTACAGGATTAAGATACCCCAATTAAACCCACAATTTCCAACCCTCCTTCTGGAGTATGTCTAAGCATGTTTTAACTTGTTCTTCTAGCAAGAAACACTTTTTTTACTGCCTGTGACATAATCACCAGACTTGTAAAAGTTTTCCAGGGACTGCAAGGAGCTAATTTTCTACTAATATGGGCATGGCCCCGGAACTACATCTCCCTTAGAGCATTTTCCCTACAGGAAGATATGTGTGGCCATACTCTTGGAAGTCAACGCACCAACATTTTTTTGTTGTGAAAGAAATGAGTGTATGCACAAGGATTGGGGACATAGAGGGGCAGTGATTAAAGGATTTCTGTAGTCCAGCAGGCAGGGCTGACAACAATGGTTGGGCTTTCAACATGGGAGAGGAAAAGTGATGTTAGTCAAAACAGGAAGTAAAGAACATACTGGATTTGACAGATATTTTTCTGCATTTGCAGTGTTATAAAAGCAATAAAACATAGTAAAATGTGTGTGCATAAATATGTTATTTTTTTGCCTTTGTAAGCAGCTGTAGTTAGCTAGTCTGCCAATAGGTGCCTCTGTCCCAAAATAGTGTGTGGTAGCAGTGAATAGGGTAATTGGATTTTAGGTCCCCTTTAGACAAAGACTTTTCATAGTGATGTAGTGGGTGTAGTCAGTGCCCATATAAAAGCCAGGATGGGAGTAGCCTAGTGCAGATGGGGCATGGGAGCTAGCCACCCCACACCTATGTGGATGTTGTCAGCACAGCTAAGGCCCTATATAGGGCAGATGGACAGTGTGATTTATACCTACATCCAGAGTAGCGGGCTGTAGTCTCCTGTCTCTTTATGGTTGATGGAGGCTAAGGCAAAAGGCCTTTTAGGCCAGGCCAGGCCAAGTGTTCTCTGCAGTGAGTGTTATCCCCCCTGGAGGTCCTAGGAGAAGTGTACAGCAGTGGCAGCCCGTCCCAAGAGGGCATATGGGCACCGCCTCCCCTATCCATGCGTCGGGCCCCCTGATCTACATGTCAGTGGCGCTGGACCATGGATTCCAATGCAGCAGGATGTTTTTTGAAGCACCTGATTAGAGCTCTAATTGGCTTCAAGAAAGGGTCTGCTCGGAGCATAAAGCATTGCGCGCAGAGCCCACCCAGTTGTGTGATGATAAGTAACAATAAGCAAATACATTTTTGCTATTCTCACACTAAAGTTCCTCCCCACCGATCAGGTGGCAGGTCCTATTGGATGCCTAATGCTTTGGTGGAAAAGGAGACACACGGTGGAGGAATCTGAAGGAGCAGACAGCGGAGCTGCCGTGGCCGCTGCCTGCACTCCAGGAGAGGAGGAGAGGACACCACAGCCCTGCCACACGAGTGGGTAAGTGCCGGACCGCCTGCAGAGGGGGTTCTGTTTTATTGCCACACCACTGGGGGTGTTGTTTGTTTGCCGCCCCCAAAAGAAGAACCTACCAGCCGCCACTGGTGTACAGGATTTAGAGAAGTGGCTGCAGCAATCCTGTCTCTGGAACAACATGCAGGGAGTCGTGAGCTAGAAGCATAGAGCCTAATGTGCAAATCAGAGCCCTTTGAGTGAGTACTAATGACACTGGGAAGACAGGAGGACTGTGTAAAGGATAGATGGCTAGATAGTGATGTGCAGTGTGTGCTGCTTCCACATAATGACTGCCTGTACAGATGCTACATCCACTATAAGTGATTTTCAAAGAATAAACCTATAAAAAATGTATAAAATGCCAAAATGGAGAGAGGGTCCCTTTTGAGCCTTTAAGAATGACATGGTAAAAAACATATCTATCCTTTAAATTATCAGTTTGGGAGATGCCTCTAAAGCCTAACTCCATGTTTACTTTCACATAAAACAGTTGTTTTGGGCCAAGCTGACCCAAACAATTTCCTTGCTAACTGATGCGGCCACTGTAAGTGCTGTATAAACTGTATGTAGTATCCCCTACACACAGAATACAACATTGTGTTATTGTCTGCTCCCTAAACAAAATCGAGTTGGGCTGAGGGCTGTTCAAATATTCACAGGAAACCTTGTATTTTTATCAATGAATACAAGTCTTCCTCGGATTGGCTGTGGTGGAGAGGTGTGCAGATGATGTCACAATCTCCACAGCCAATCGGATACACATAATAACACAAGCGGAATTGTATCACTAATCTCCACCTCATTACAGTTCACCATTTTGGTCACCTTTTCAAAAGGTGTTAGAATGCTGCACATGTCCATAATGATGAGCCACTGATGTTGTGAGAGTCCAAAAAATTCTAACCATAGCTCTGATCCCCCTTGAAACACATCAGGTTTTTTTTGGACTCTCATCTCACATTTGAGTGAGACTTGTTTAGCAGACCAGGTTGGGAAGAGCACCTCTAGGACTGTGTCATGCTTGACTTATGCCATTGTTTGTGAGAATATATCTATATATACTTTTTATCAATAAATATTTGCAAAGGTTATGCGCTAGGCTGTGCACCCTCTGTTCCTTATCTTTTTAGAACCTCTCAGCCTGGAACCTTGGAGCTTCTGAAGCTCTGGCTTAGGCCGACCATATAAGGTTCGAATCATACCATCCGGTCCACAGCCAGCTCTATGGTAACCCGGTGCCACCACTGGATCAGATCTCGGGCTCCTCGATTGCAAGGGAGAGCCCGAAGAGGCGCTATTAGGTGGTGGAAAGGGGGGGGTTCTCTCCCGCTGCCTGTAAAAGCAATCTAGCGGCTAATCAAGTTATATCTGTTATATCTGGACCTCTTAGCAGGGGCATTGTGCTTAATTTTCCATTTTAGTTACATTACACAACAAGCTAAGCAGACAGGTGCAGATACTCTGATGTTTAGAAGCTGCCTGCTCAGGAACCAGATTGTTTAAATCAACATCAATACTTTGAGAAAGAAATACCAGTCAGATAACCCTATGGGTCCAGATGCTATTTTTCCACTTTCCACCACTTAAAATGGTTATAAAGGTAATTTATTTTAAAATAAAATAATAAAACATATTATACTCACTTGTCCTGTGCAGACTTGTGGGCAGACATGCAGGCGTGATTCTGAGCTGAACTGTATGCGTCCATTGACAAACACAGCACAGCTCTGCCCTGTCCCCACTCTCTGCTCACAGGATTTGACTGACAGGAGCAGGAGCCAATGGCTCCCACTGCTCTCAACCAAGCTTGTGAAAATGGGGAGAGAGGAGAGACAGGGGCAGCCCTGAATTGATTCAGGACTCAGGTAAGTATTTTTTTATTTTTATTTATTTTTTTATGTCATAAGGTAGAGTATAACATTTCCTATCAAAGAGTTAATCCATTTCTGAGCAATCCTCTTTTATTGTTCAGTGAGATAAATCTTGACAAACAGAGAAAAACTTTGTCAAATACTCCCCCAAATACTCCCCCTTGCTGTGAGTGACAGGTGATTTACATATCTTGTGCACTAGCCTAAGACACATGCATTATTTTTTAATTCCCTCCCACTCCTTTCTTCTGCTGCTCTGCCAGGATTGGATGTTCCACACCTCAGCATAATTGGGCATGCTGAAGTCATGTGGTTACTTTCCTGTCTTTTCACTGGATGTTAGAGATCATAGCAGAAGTTCAGTATAAGAAATACACAGGAGAAAAATGCATGTTGACAAGGGGAGTGTAGAGGTGGGCGGGGAGTCTACTGACATCACGACTCCACCCACCGAGCTCCAGACAACAGACCCACCCACAGAATATGCAGTTTTTCAGCTCTCATAACAGACAGAGGGGAGACATTTGGCAGGTAAAGATACATGCAGGAGGCATGTATATCCTTATAGATAACCCCTATGGCAGTAGTTTAGAAAGTATGATATTGGGTTTACATCCACTTTAATGCAGGAAATGTATTAAGGTAAAAGAAAAACACCTTTAGAACCACGTTAAGCTATTACAAGGCATAGAGTACTCTATAATTTTTTCATGGGCATCATCTGGCTTACCACTTCCTGCCTGATCTACTTCCACATCTTTAACTTTTCTCCCACATGGAACTAGCAAGCTTTGTGCCACTTCCAAACACATATACCTGATACTCACCTATGTTTCTTGGCAAAAGCCTGCGCACAAATACCTAGAACGCTCCCCTAGCATCTGAAAGACAGATAACTGAAAAAGAGACCGGTCACCCTTTGACATATTCATTTCAGTCATCCAGGTATTTCGTGTCCATAAATCATTACCTGCGAAAAAGGTTTGGAATTTTATAATTATAATAATTTTATGAACAGTATTCACCTTGGAATTCCGTGGTGATGCACTTAATCTGAAACTCTTTACTGTAGCTTGAAAATTATTCATAGAATTTATAGCAAGGGTTCATTATCCTATATATTCTTTAACATTTACTGTATATCAAACAAACACAAAAGGTAATATGAATAAGTAGGATAAAATGCTCTTTATCTCAAAGACATTTTTTTGATGCATTTCTATTATGGCTGCCATAGATTCAAACCTACTTTTTATATTGAGTTTGGAGAGATGTAAGAACAGCATAACTTGGTTTGACATATAAAATAACATACATTTCATGACAACATTAAAAGCCTGCTTTGAGAAGATGGTATGATAATTATGGCACTACAAAAATGATCTTCCAGCTGCTCAAATGTGTATTTTCTTGATGCCATATATATCTCACTGCAGAACTCTTTATTGTTCTTCACATCGACACTAAAGAATTAATATTGCTTGTTTTCTCCGCAGCTTGGACGGCCTGAATACAATAGCTCTAAGAAACAGAATTCTATCCATTTATCAGCGAGAGTAACAGCAATTTCAGTAGAATTTCAATTAATTTTCTGCAGTAGATTGATTAAAATTGATTAGCAAGAGAAGGACAAATATGTTGAAAATTTCTCAGCTAATCAAGTTAATTCAATCTAGAGCCAGCAGGAAAGACAGTATGCTCGCCTTGAACGTTCTAAGGTAGCAGAGAGCGTCGTGTACGTGAGACTGTTAGATAAGTTGGTGGGGGGTCTATAATTTAGTATCTTGTGTCAATAAGATGTGTGTTTTCTCTCTCTGTATTTTGTCATTGTAATGAAGCCTTGGCGACCTAAATAGATCACGCTGTTTCAAGTAAATATACAAGGTGTACAATCTATTAACTCAATCCACTGTCAGGGCTGAACGAAATAGTCTTTCTGTTGCACAATGTGTGTGCTTGCCAGCTCTATATGTGAACTGTGCACTAGAAGACTTGCTGTAATCTCTGTAATATAAAGCGTAACTCCATTTTTGTTGAGAAAAGTGTGTGATCAATGTACATTGCAAGGATTATAACAAACTGTGTTGCAGATTCCTACCTTTTGTTATTCTAAAGAAATCCCAATGTGTTTCTCTGTGCCTCTGTTCTGAGTAGGTCTAATAGGAGTGGTTTCATAATTAACTATAAGGTGTGCAGATGCAGAGAACTAATGAGGAAATCTGCTCGACCTGCATCCCTTTAGACAGATTCCTATTGAAAGTATCTCTCAAAAAATTACAGTTTTGTTGCAGGGGATGCCTGAAATATGACTTGTATCTTGTATCAGACTTCTGAGAAAATTGGTGAGCCAATCACACACACAGGAAACAATGTTTCTTTGGAGTTGTCAGTACAAACTCTGTATACAGAAAACACCAGGTAGCCATATTGCAATGTATTCTCAGAAAATTACACAGGCTGCAGATTGAAAGGGAAAGGTAATTTTTGATAACATTCAATTACAAAATGATTAGTGTCGCAATCATATGCGCTATATTTTTTCTTTATTTGCTATTTTTTCCCCACAAAAATGGAGTTACCCTTAAAAGGAAAACATGTTTCCAGTCAGTATTGGCAATGCCTTTTTTTAAATGTTATTGATTGATCAGATTGCTAGTGTCATGTCTACCTATTAATTATCTAGCTTTCACGTGAGTTTATCCAATGTATCTACTGTGAACTATGGTCTATTGCTATTTGGATAGCTATGACTTATGTTGAATAGAAATAATTTGCTCACATGGGCATTTGCAGTCTTATGGAAGATATACACAGAGAAGTGTGGTCCCCACTGAGCCTGCCAAAGGCAGACAACAGAAAAATGTCAGGAAAGCAAAGCTTGCTGCTTTTCCCTGTGAAGTTTCTGTGATCAATGTCATTTTATTTATTGATCAATGGAGACAATGAATTTATTTTTTCCCAATAGACAACAATAGCATGCATGCACTCACACACATAAACCTATACATTTTATTATGGAGCTGATAGTGAAGATAGACTACACATGACTAACCTGAATCTGTCACTGATCAACAACCAGAGAAGTTATCAAAATGCAGATTTTGGCTCACATTAAATGCCATAACAAATTACATAGTCTTAGGCCCTTTTAAACAAAGGGTGTGATCAGGTCCACCTGTCAGCTTTTCAGGCAGACATGATCAGATCTTCCATTTAGCCCAATTGACCAGTGGGTGTATATAGACTTGTGTCAGTTTACCTCCAACACACCCACCTACCTTCAATCCGATTCAGTCCGCTGAAAAAAAAACAAACATAAGGGGAACCATCTCCTTTCATCTTGCACTTTATTTCAGACTGTTGTCTATGTCATCATGTCAATTTATTCAAGTAAAGCGTTTGAAACTTTGCCTTTGCCTGGTCTGAAGTTGGTAAAGGGGTGTAATGCAAGTAACCGGCTTATATAGGTCAATAATCACTGGTTATCAAGGGTAACAAAGGTTTCTTTGGAAGCAGCCTGTTGTAAGCGTGTACATGTGGCAGGAGAGATATCCTCTTGCAGCGATGTTGTCAGCCATCCATCTCTCATAGCAACGGGGCCCTCATCCTATACACAGGTATGAAAGATGAAGAGTTAAGTGAAGTGCACACATAGAGTCAGTGCTAAGTGCAAGACAGGACCCCATGCAGTTGTTCGGAGTTAGGTGGTGGTAATACACTGGACAGGTGGAGAGGGCATTGGCTCTGGGTATCCCACCAAAATGTACAAGTGGCTGCAGGAGTCTGTAGTACCTTGAGAGAGGTTAAAAGAATTAATTCATCTGTTCAAGTAAAGGTACTCCATGTATAAGGCAATGACCCTATACAAAGTGCCTAGCATAGCCCAGAAGAACCCACACAGGGGTAGGCCTCCTATGTGGCCCACACTTGATGCCCAACTAAGAGGGGAACAAGGAGGAAGTGTCATCTGCCTACCCTACAAAATCCCTGCTGATCTAATCATAGTCTGTCCCATGTGAAAGGGGCCTTAGGGTAGTCTTCAACACAGACAGCTTATCCTTTGTGAACTGGCAGCATACATGCACACAGCAGGTTTTCTTGCCTGTATCTAGTGTATCTTGCTATTCTATAGTATATGAGGTAAACTAGTGAATCTAGTTTACTAAACAGTTGCAAACTTTGAAGCAAAAATGCAAAACAGGTTCAGTATGGCAAAGAACATGCATAAACATGAACTCTTCACAGCAATGTTTCTATGACTCAGTAAGGCTAATATGTGACTCTATAGTAAAGTCTCTATAATACTCTATAACAACAAAGAGTCTAGCTGAGAGTCACTACTTAAAGTGACACTAAATATGATCCTTATTCTCAAATTACTACTTAATGGACCTGTAAACTATTTTTTATGAAACAATTTTCTAACTGTGCTGTTTGCTTTTTTGTAACACGGTGAGTTTCTGAACTCCTCTTTTCACCCTCCCCCCTCACTTCTGTTTGTTTGGAATGTTAGTTGCATTTATGTTGACTGCTCTATACACACTACAAATCCCATAGTCTATGTTCCATCTCAGGAGTAAGCAAGAGATGGTAGCTACATTCCTACACAAGATATGACCAACAGCAAAAATAGGGTGAATTTACAGATTTGGAGAAGGATAAGAGCAATAAAAGGCACTTTTTAGTTAAGAATACATATTTGAATAGATTTTTGTTTACCCTGAATAATTTCAGAAATGGAATATCTTTATATGGTTACATTGGTCCACCTTAGAGGAGGACTTCCAAAGACATTAAATGGAAAGATAATATGTGGAACTTGGGCTGTGGCACCTGAGCAGAGAATCACAGCTGGACAATGTTGGATTCACTGTCCACATGAGTATGTAAATTAGGGACAACCATGTATAGCATTTAAAGCAGTAGTAAACTCAGCATAAAAAATATATATATATTTCTGCAAAACAATATCATAATTATTATTATATTATTAGACAGGATTTATATAGCGCCAACAGTTTGCACAGCGCTTTACAATGTAAGGAGACACTATACCAACAGTACAATTCAAAACAAGAGGGTTAGAGAATCCCTGCTCCTGCGAGCTTACAATCTAAGAGAGAGAGGCTGGTGAAACAAAAGGTTGGGACTGTGGGTGATGAACTGTTGAGGGGAGTAGAAGTTTCGGTTGTTAGCTGAAGGCAGGATAGGCTACCCTGAATTGATGGGTTTTCAGGGATCGCCTAAAAGTGGAGAGTAGGAGTAGGAGATAGCCGAACAGATTGGGGTAGTGAGTTCCAGAGGATGGGAGAGGCTCTGGAGAAGTCCTTAAGATGAGCATGGGAGGAGGAGACAATGGAGCTGGAAAGCAGAAGGTCTTGGGAGGAGCAGAGAGGATGGTTTGGTGATATTTGGAGATAAGATTGGTGATGTAGCTTGGGGCAGAATTGTGAATGGCTTTGTATGTTATTGTTAGTGTTTTGAATTTTATTCGTTGGGCAATAGGAAGCCAGTGGAGGGATTGGCAGAGAGGAGTGGCGGACACTGAACGGTTGGTAAGGAGGATGAGTCTGACAGACTGATAGACTGAAGAGAGGATAGCTTGCGGAGAGGTAGGCCAATGAGGAGGGAGTTACAATAGTCAAGGAGAGAGATAACAAGAGAGTGAAGAAGTTGCTTAGTGGTCTTGACGTTTAGAAAGGGGCGTATTTTGGAGATGTTTCTGAGGTGAAGTCTGGACGAATGTTCTAGTATGCATAGCAAACTAGCACATTATGTGAAGCTTACCTTAAAACAAAGCTCTCCAGCGACGCGCTATCAACGCTGACATGGCTTCAATCTTCACCCGGTCGTCTTCCGGGTTTTCAGAGTCCGGTCCTCTGAATGGACGAGCCGTGATAACTTCACTCCCACGGGAGTCACTGTTCATGGCACAGGGCTTTGAAGGAACAGCATGGGTTGTTCCTTCAGAGCGCATGCGGCGGTAACATCACTGGCGGCTTCACAAGTAAATGTCTCCTAAACAGTGCACGTTTAGGAGATAATTACTGTACCTATAGGTAAGCCTTCTTCACCAAGAGAGTTTATTCCCACTTTAGGAGAGTAGAAAAAAAATGGTGGTGAAGAAGGATGTGTGACTGTGTTCCTCTTTAATAAAGCACCAATAATTTACTTAACAGAGTTAAGACTAACCTTTTAGAACCTTTTATAAGGTCTTTTCTCCCAAAAAACACATTTCAAACTCCCTAAAACAACCATAAACACACAAAGACCAGTTCAGAAATTCCTAAGGAAATCATGGCACCCGAGCAGCACTTGAAACTAAAAATGTACAAACTGTAAGTATATTATGCCATGGCAAGAAGTAACACCAGAATCCCAGCTCTCCACGATGCTAACCACTAAGTCACTGACTATGAGTGCAACTTTGTATTTCATGACTACTCTTTGCACTGACATTAATTAAAGTTGCTCAGTGAACAGTTGAAAAAGAGCTACACATGGCATCTTTCAGCGAGACAAACAAAAAAGCTCCCTGCGAATGCCCAAGTCGTTCAAAACAAAATACCATTTTCTAACAATTCATTGCATTTTAAAGTGATTAGCATTTATCTCTAAATACTACCTTCGGGTGCCAGTAACATTTGCTGAATGACGGGAACACCACGCATGCTGGATGCTGTAAGCAATCTTTGAATTAGCTAATGCCCAAATTGCAGCAAGTAGTGTGAAACTGTGCACATCTGCTTTACATCTCTACCTCCCATCACACCTTATTTAAAAATGATTATATTAATGGTACAATTAACCCAAGAAAGTGAGAGATCACTCGAGCGAATACCCTTGCAAGCGTGTGCACGCAGCGATAATTTGAAGATGGCTTTCACACTAAACTTAAAAGGAGAAAGAAAAAGAATTAATGATGTACTTGACTAATTCCTTTCTTCGTTCTCATTACATCTACCAGGGGGAAGGGCATCCAATTGGAAAGCTGTTTGCATAGCAAGCACTTTTTATATTCGTTCTGATCCTACAATGGCTACCCCAGGAGCCTGACTGAATGCCAGTCACACTGTCATTGGCAATCAATAGTATTTTTTACTTGTTTTTAAACTGTGCGATTTCAATTACATCACATTAGATATTTTATTTGGGCTGCAAGCTCTCTGCAATATAAATTAAAGCAAACCTGTCATGAGAAAAAATGCAGGGGCTGCAATTGCTGATCTCCTTCTTAAAATGCTAATTTCCTGACCCTCTGGCTTGAGAGTTTTCTGACCCTTAACAAGTATGCAGATCAGCAATTCTGATTTCCCTCACACTTCAGTTATTGCATACTTGTTCAGAATCTATTACTTAGAAAATATTGGAGCCAGCCAGGCAACTAGTATGTATAGAAGAAAACAGCCTTTATTTTTCTTCCATAACCAGTATCTTTAAAACTACAACATGCATCTAATCATCCTACATCCTAATCCAAAAGCTGTATCATGAAGTAGTGCACAATCTTACTGTTTGATACATGCTAAAACACCCACATAAGAGGCGCATGCGCGGACTCCTCCAAGATGGCCGCTTAAGCCCGGAGCTCCGCACTGCCCTGACCACCCGGCGCACATAGCGGGGGAACCGGGACCCCGTAGACCACGTCACCCACCTCAAGGCGGATAGGAAGGGTTGGGGAACAACCCTATGCCGGCCGGATCGTCCAGGAAGGGCCTGGAACCTCTGTTCAGAGCCTCGGCGGAGCGGGCCGAATCCAAGATGGCGGGCGCCATGCTGCACGGCGCACAGACGGCTGCAGAGAGCCCAGGAGATAAACTTTCCTATGCCGCAGTGACCCGCTCTCTCCCCTCTGGGACCCCAGTGAGTACTCCTTTACACTTGGCTCAGTTCACGGCCCTTTCAGAGCATACTGCTGAACAACCCATGACACCCCCCTCGCAGACTACCTCCCCTCACATTACAACAGGGCCTGAAATGGCGCCCAATCCAGCCCACTCTATCCTCACAGCCCCTGATCTCTTCTCCCAGATATCAGCTCTGCTGGATAGAGGTTTGGCCCAAACTGCAGCCAAAATAACGGGCGACATCAGAGAGGACTTCCAGGCCCTGGGCTCCAGGATGGAGGCGATCGAAGATAAACTCGATCAGACCATCTCTAAAACCAGGCAGAACTCCAACCACATACAGGTCATACAAGACCAACTGGACATTGCTCTCTCACGCATTGATGACCTTGAAAATAGGTCCAGAAGGGAAAACTTTAGACTCAGAGGTCTCCCAGAATCTATAACCGACTCTACGATGGCGGTCCAAGACTTCATAAAACAACTTCTCCCTGACATTCCTCCACATAAATTGGAAATTGACCGCGCTCACAGGACATTAGGACCACCGAGGAAAGATGGCCTCCCCAGAGATATAGTGGTCAAACCACACTACTTCTCAGTTAAAGAAGAGGTGATGAAAAAGTGCAGATACCAACAGCCCCTCACGTGCAGAGGCCACGCCGTACAAGTCTTTGCGGACATTTCACCTAACACAATACAAAAAAGGAGGGCATTGAAGCCCCTACTCTCGGTGTTGGCGCAAAACGAAATAAAATATAAATGGGCCTTCCCTTTTGCTCTGAAGTTTGATCACAGAGGCAAAACCTACTCTTTCCGCAGCCTCCAAGAAGGAGAACGGATCCTATTGGACCTCCGCCTCATCTCGCAAGAGTCAGCAATGGACTTCAACAATTCGGCAGCGAGTTCATACAAGCGTCCATCCCCTGCAAGCCCCTTGCAACCCCTGTGGGAAAAACCCAAATACAAGCGCCCCAAGGAAGCCAAGCCTCCATGAGTCCTCGAGTCAAGACGCTGATTGATGGACTTTCCCTGATTCCTTTTTCACTTTGCAGGCTCCTACACGAACACGATTGACTTTTGTTTGTTTTTTTTATTGCTGGCTTGTTTCTCCTTTTGATCATCCCAGCATGGGAGGGTCTGTGCTGGAGATTTACGGGATTGTTAGCCGGGGAGGGGGGGGGAGGGAGGGGACATTATGTCCCCTTTCTCTTCTCCCCCCCCTCGTTCATTCATCCCTCTGTGCCTTCTCCTGATAGGGGGGGAAATGAGCAGGTGTTTCTGCCCCAGGGGGGTCCCTTGGGAGTAATCCCATTGGGGCCCACCTGGCGCTAAGTATTTGAATATCAACCAACAAGAGCCTTATACACCACTTTCTGACCCAGGCCCCCGAGGCACTGGGTAACAGAGGGTGATCTCATGACTTCTCCCGATGATATGCCTTAGCCGCAAAAATGAGCTTCGTATTGCTCGGGCTATAGCCCAAGGAGCCCTCCTCATCCACCCGGAATTTTGTTCTGGGCGGGAGGGGAGGAAGGTGGGAAATAGGGTGGGCGGGGCCCCCTTCGGTTCCCCAGGTTGGACTAGCTCCGACCAGCAGTTTTTTCTTCTTCTTTTTTTTTTTATTATTCAGTACTTAATTTAGGTGCGCCGAGGTCGCGGCAGTTAGGCTGCACCTCTATTAATCCCAAGGACCAGGTGATACTGGTCTCCTGGGTTAGGAATCCTCCCTGTCAGCAGGGTCTGGACATTCCCTCCACTGTGAAGAGTGGTGTGCTCTGCTGCCACCACTGTTCACACAAGTCCCGAGAGGACCTGATCTTCCCCTCCTGCCCTCTTCCTATGTTCTCTTTTCTACTATCTTCTCTAACAACCTATTTTCTTGTAGTTGGCTGTCTGCTGGGTTATACCCACTTCCACAGTAAGAAGCGGAAGGATGTCCTAACGGTCCCAACTTCGGTTCCTACTCTCCAACTGGAACAGGTAAGCGATGGGGGATGGGGGGTAGGCCCCCTACTTCTGCTCCATGGCTGACACTGAAAATCTGCCCTCCCTATTAAGGGTGGCCACACACAATACCCAAGGGCTGAACTCCCCTTCTAAAAGAAGGAAAGTACTTGATTTTATGAAATCCCGCAAGATTGATCTTTTATTCCTCCAAGAAACCCACTTCCCGATCCGGTACAAACCTAACTTTATCCACTCTCAGTTCCCATTGTTTTATCTAGCCAATGCGGAAGATAAGACCAGAGGGGTTGCTATCCTTATATCTAAAAACTGCAAATTCACGCCACACAAGGTTCAACGAGACCCAGAGGGAAGGTACATCCTAGTTAAGGGTTCTGTAGAAGGCAGATTATACTCCTTAGTATCTTACTACGCCCCTAACACAGGACAGCATAAATTCTTTAACTCAATGTTTAAGACACTTGGACCACTGATTGAAGGCTCTGTAATTTTTGGGGGAGACTCCAATGTGGCCTTCGACCAGGGACTAGACAAATCTAAACCCCCTGCCGCTCAAAACATACGTCCAACCAAAACCAGCTTGAAAATAGCTAAGCTGGTTTATTCACAAGGACTCACTGACATTTGGAGGGAATTAAACCCCACCAAAAAAGATTATACTCACTTCTCCCATGCCCACCAATCCTATGCCCGTATAGACCACCTGCTAGTCTCAAATGACTTGATCCCAGCAGCCCAAAGATCACAAATTACTGACACGGTCTGGTCGGATCACTCCTTGTTAAGTGTCCTGATAAATAACCAAACCCCACACCACAAATACAACCTTTGGAGACTAAAGGAAAACATCCTTTCTGACCCCGCCTGGAAAGCTGAAATTGAAAAGGCCATAAAGGAATATTTTAATCAAAATGACACGGCAGACGTCTCCGCGGAAACCTTATGGGCAGCACATAAGGCCACAATCAGAGGGAAATTGATACAAATAGCAGCCAAAATTAAAAAAGAACATGGGATAGACATAATCAACCTAGAAAAGAAATTCCAAAAGTTATATACGGAGCACAAGAGAGACCCTGCGTCAGTACCCGTATCCCAATTGGATGCAGCACGCCTAGAATTTAACTTAGCTCTCACAGCTAAAGCAGATAAAAGTTTGTCATGGCTAGGAGCGAAATATTACTATCAGAAGGACAGGGCTGGGTCTCTCTTGGCGTCCCGTCTTTCCCCGCGCCCTCGCTCATATATCTTCCCCAAAATCAAAATAGTGGGCCAACCCCACACAACAAACCCACTGAAGGTCATGAAAGCCTTCCATGGTTTTTATGCAGATCTATATAGCGAACATAAGGCAAGTAATCCCCAAACTCTGCGGAATTTTCTGAATAATCTCCCGATTCCTACCCTTTCGGATGAGCACAGAGATAGACTCGAAGCTCCGGTTTCCGCCGAAGAAGTGCTAGCAGTTATCAAAAATCTTAAGCGGCGGTCGGCTCCGGGTCCAGATGGCTTCTCCGTACCGTACTATAAAACTTATGCAAATACCATAGCGCCTTACCTGGCTAGATTTATTAACTTCAAAACCAAGGGAGAGCCTCTGGACCCGCAAATGAACGCCGCTTTCATAACCGTAATACCGAAACCAGACAAGGATCAGGGAGAAGTATCCAACTATAGACCCATATCCCTGATCAATAATGATCTAAAAATTATGACTAAAATTATGGCAGACCGATTGGCCTCCTTTATTGGATCCTATATCCATAAGGACCAAGTGGGGTTTATCCCGGGTAGGCAAGGTCCCGACCAAATCAGAAGAACGGTGGATGTAGTCTCCCTCCTCCAATCGGGCTGGGATGGTAGTGGGGCGCAAAAGGGAATGTTACTATCTCTAGATTTACAAAAAGCGTTCGACTCTGTATCCTGGTCATACATATTCTCAATCATACAACAGTGGGGTTTTGGCCCACGGTTCACAGGGTTACTACACTCCCTATACTCTAGCCCAGAAGCTAGAATCAAACTACATGGACAACTCTCTGATCCTATTAAAATAGCTAGAGGGACCCGCCAAGGTTGCCCGCTCTCGCCACTGATTTTTGCGATAGCGATTGAATCTTTAGCGATTGCTATACGCAACAATCCGGACATAGCAGGGGTGAACTGTGGGCCAAAGGCACATAAATGCGGGCTGTTTGCTGATGACCTTATTCTTTACATAACGTCACCAGCAACCTCCCTCCCAGTGCTATGTAAGCTCCTAGATGACTTTGCACAGATCTCTGGGCTATGCGTTAATTACTCTAAGTCTCAAGCACTCAATGTGTCCCTCCCGTTAACTTTGGTGTCTCGGTTGCGGGAGGCGTTCCGCTTTTCGTGGGGCGAGTCCAGCATCCGATACCTTGGAATCAATCTTACCCCCAAATTTGAACAGCTATATCAAGCAAATTACCCCCCCATTTACAAAAAATTAGAATCTGATCTCAAACAATGGTCCCCGCACCACATCTCCTGGCTCGGTAAAATAAACTCTGTAAAAATGACTCTGCTGCCACGTCTCCTATATATTTTCAGAGCGCTCCCAATCGCGATACGGAAAGACCACCTCTCAGCATTCCAAAACAAGGTGGTAAAATTCATTTGGGGTGCAAAGGGGCATAGGCTCCCGAGAAGCGCCCTATTCGGCCTAAGAAAAAAGGGGGGATTGGGACTTCCAAATCTTTTTTGGTATTACCAAGCAGCTAGATTGGCACAGATATCAACGATCTATGCCAAAACAGCCAGACCTGATTGGATAGAAATGGAAAGACAGGCAGTACCAACATTTACAATTGACTTCCTCCTCTGGTGCCCACCAAAGGCTAGGCCTCCGGTCATGTCGCCTGCCTTATCACAATCTCTGACGATATGGGACACTCTCAGAAGGAACCCCTCCTTAGTGTCGCTCAGCAAACCTCTATCGCACATCTTCCGTAACCCCGCATTCCCCCCGGGCTTGGACATTAAAGCCTTTCAGTGGTGGCTGGATAGGGGAATGTACCGGATCGGGAACTATTTTACCGCAGCGGGGCCATTATCCCTCAACCACTGCATCAAACATCTAAGCCTCCCCAATTCAGAGAGGTTCAGGTTTTATCAAATTTCACACTTTCTCCAATCCATCTGGGTTGAGAAACCCGAACCCCCGCAGTTCACCCCATATGAAATATGGTGTGGGGGTCCCATGGAGCAGAGGGGGGGTATATCCTTAATCTACTCCTCGCTTGCTGCTACAGATAAGAAAGCAACGTTCATGCTAGCATGGGAGAGGGATTTACAGGACACATGGGATCTAGATCACTGGCACATGGCCTTCTTCCGATCATTCCAAGGCATTTACAATATTTCCCTGATTGAAGCTAGCCTAAAAGTAATCACTAGATGGTATTTGACCCCCTCCCGGCTTGCTATGATGCACCCTACGGCTTCCCCTCTCTGCTTTCGTGGATGTCACATGAACGGTCCCATGTTACACATATGGTGGGACTGTCCTAAAATTAGAACTTTTTGGCAAAAAATATTTTACGCCATATCCAAAATAACAGGTAAGACCATTCCCAAGTCTCCTCTAACAGCTCTTCTCAACCATCCCATTCCAGGGATCTCAAAATCATCACAGAAATTAGTATTTTTCGTTCTCCTGGGAGCCAAAATTACCCTTGCTAAAGCTTGGAAAAAGCCCTTAGTCTCTCTCATAGCAGCTAAACGGAAAGTGTCATGGATAATGGCCCAGGAGAAATTAGTAAGCTCTTTACTAGATACCTCAGCAAAATTTGAGAAGATTTGGGACCCTTGGTCCAAATACATAGGAATAGGGTAAAATCCAAACTTTTAAAAATAGTCCCTCAATAAAAGTGGGGGCTCCGAGCAGACAGCCAAACTTTTCTCTTCTCTGCATATTATCTCTCTCTTTCTTTCTCCTCCCTCCTCTCTCCTCCCCCTAACCCTTCTCTTGTTTTCCTTTTTCTTTTTTCTTCTCTCTCTTCTCCCTGACTCCCCATATTCGGTAGGCAGGAATAGAACTCACTTCTGAAGCGGGTACACCCTGGAGTGAACCATAATAGAAAACTTTACTTTGTTATGTATCCCTGAGATTAACTCATGATTGGTAGCACTTTAACGCAACATGCTTAAACAACAACTACACCAATGGGATTGTTAAGTTACTTTAAACTTGAATTGTAACCCGTTTAGCAAACTGTTCTTTGCACTCAAGTTTTTTTTGGTCCATGCGCCAAAGTTTTCTATTATTATTTTTTATATCCTTCACTGATGTCTCTCTAGGTCCTCGAATTACTGGTAGATGGATCCCATTCCGCTCCCCAGCACAGTGTGATCCCATGAAGGGGTGCTGGGGGTGGACCGGGATATTTGCCTAGGGCCCACTCGTTATATTAGCAAGAACACGGACCAGGCAGGACCCGAGATTAGATACTTCAATTGATAGTTAGTTGAGGTTGTAACTCGAGTATATAATTCATTATATTGCAAAACATGCCACTGTGAATATGATATGTACTTCTCCCTTCTACCCTGCTTTACTCTGGGTCATGTAACGGAAGCTTGTACTTACAATTTGTTTTTCTGACAAAATCTAATAAAAATCATTTAAACAGAAAACACCCACATAATGCTAAAGAGTTTTCTTTAACCACTTAAGCTCCAGAAGGTTTTACCCCCTTCATGACCATGATATTTTTTGATATTCGTCACTTTAACTGGCAAATGTACAGCCAAGAAACACTGTACACAAATGAAATTGTTATCATTTTTTCATGGTATTTGATCACCACTGTTTTTTTTCTTGGTATACTGTATAAACAAAAAAAAAACTGAATATTTTGAAAAAAAGATATATATTTTCTACTTTCTATTATAAAACATATCTAGTAAATTCTCATTTCTTCATAAATGTAAACCAAAATGCATTCTGCTACATGTCTTTGGTAAAAAAAATCCCAGTAAGTGTTTATTAACTGTTTTATGTTAAAATTATAGCTTCTACAAACTATGATATATATTATTACAAACTGATCAGTCCTGATGTACTGACAGCTGATATAATTGTTTGAAGTCCTTAAAATACCAAATCATTTTTTATTCATACTTTCATTAGAGTAGTTCAGTGATACCATAGTAACACTGCACTACTCTGGGGGGATTGATCAGGGATTTTTTTTTTTACCATTTGACTGGTGTTACAATGATGATCAATGTAACCGCAATGCTTTGAACTGCCATGAATGAGTTTCATTTATAACAGCTGTGATTACTAGTGATCTGTGATTGGCTACAGCAAGTCACATGGTACAGGGTGCTGTGATTGACCCATGTACTCTGTGATCGCTGTGGCCAATCACAGCTCACTGTTATAGGAAGCAGAGCTGTTGTGAATGAGACTCATTCATAACAGATTTTTTGACATTTGTGATCATGTGAACAACTTTGAGCGGCCCGGTCCTGGGAGGCAGTTGTGGGGGGGGGGGGGGGGGGGGTCACAGCACACTCCCAAACTGGAGCAGGCACAATGACATACATGGTTGTGCTTGCACGTGCTGCCCGCCTGCAGTAAAATTACTGTGGGCGGTCAGCAAGTGATTAAAGCAGAATTCCACCTTTTGCAGGAAGAAAACATAAAATTGAACTAATACATTTTAATAAACACAAATAATTAATTTAATTTAATTAAGTAATAAAATTAAATAAAACAAAATTATTGTGGGTGGTCAGTAAGTGGTTAAAGCAGAATTCCACCTTTTGCCAGAAATAATAATAAATGCAACTGTATTGCCAAAGTAAATGGTGTCTGTGCATGCTGATCATGTTTCATGCTACATGTTAAATGTGGGTGTAACATGGAACATGGTCAGAAAAGTGGAGTTATCTTTTAACAATTTATAAAATTAATTGATTGTTTTTTTTACTTGTAGATGGACTAATCTACATTAGAAATCTGATAAATGTTATAGTCAACAGGCAAATATATTTTGATCACAATGTGCCTAATTATAAAAACTATGATTATTGTTATCCATAAAATTCTTAGTAATGGTTTTTAAGTGATGTGAATGTACAATGTATATGTAAAGCGCTGCGTAAATTGACGGCGCTATATAAATACCTGAAATAAATAATAATAATAAATAAGAAGAATATGTGAAGCTGCTAACATGATAAAGAATTGTGAAGAAGATCTATGACAGGCACAAAAAGGGGATATTCAATAAAGAGTTAGCTCATCTTTACCAAATAACTGCCTATGCAGGTGAATGGATAGTGTAGTTAAAAACAAGCTGCCCAGTTTTGATCAAGGTTGAAAAATGTCCTTGCTATTGGTGTAGGCTTTTTACATATCTACTGAAGCCTGGCCGCAAAAACTTCCAGAGATGGCATAATTCCATCCTGCCTTGTTGCTAGGACGTTGCAAAGACATCCCCAGCTGTTACTGATTTCCCCCAAAATCCCCTTACATGTGCTCTCCCTCCGTTGTCGCTGTAGGTCATAACTCAGCGGTGATGCGACAGAGGAGCTAGTGAACCACACAAGTTGGGGTTTGAGAGCCTGCTTCTGTGATCATGGAGGAGAGAAGAAACAGCTAGGAATGTCTTAGCAACATCCTAGCAACAAGGCAGGATGGGGGATGGATCATTGGAAGGTTTGGTGGCCAGGCTTCAGGAAATATTTAAATAACCTACACCAATAGCAAGGACATTTATCAACTTTAATCAAAGCTGGGCAGTTTGTTTTTAACTACAGGTGCCATTTTCCTGAATAGGCAGTTACTTGGTAAAGATGAACTAACCCTTTAAGACTAAATCTACAACATTGTTATTGGTTTGCTCATCTTGCGCTTTTTTGAATTTAGAAAGGTTGGTCATTAAAAAAACATACATTTGTCACTGAACAGAATGGGTGGTAAGATACCATTTATCACTAATCAGTTCATATTTGGTTGAAATGCATACATGCTGAGAAGTTTGTTTTCCTTTTGTTTTTAATAGAAAAGGGAGAACCTATTATCACATCTCATGAACATATTCTATCATGTTGCAAAAAAAAAATCTTTGTGAAAAAGCAAGAGCTTTTGATGCTTGGAGGCATTCATTTTCTCCACTTAATTAACACTTTCATAATTGTATGTGCAATGGTTAAAGGTGTTCATTTCAAAGCTGTTGTAGGGAGAGGATATAAAGAGATGACAAATTGCATAGGGAGAGGTTAGAGTCAGTTTTTTTGCCCTCCCCTTTAGGTTTACAGCTCTTAAATTAACCCAAACGTCCTGCCTGTGTCAGCAACAAGGTTGATTGCTATATATTGGCTGCCACCAGACACCCTTTACTACTTTAATTCTTTATTATTATTTTTTTTTGAGGGGGGGTGATGTTCTAAATCGTGGGGGGGGGGGGAGCAATTACATAACCTAACATCTGTAGTGTGACACTCCTAATTCTTGAATGAAAAAACTTGCCTATATTGCCTTGCTTGACACCATTTTATCATCTATGGCTTCCTAATTCTTGTTCATGCTTCCGTGGCAGTAATTCTAGGTTAGGCTAAGATAAGAATGACTGAAATTTGTGTTGAATAAAGCAATACAAATTGGTGGATAGAAGAAAAAATAAAAAGAAGCTAAAAGGTCCCATGTGCCTTTTCTTTTTCTTTTCTTTTTTTTCTTTTACACTGCTTTTTCTAACCAGTTTAACAGAATAACATTGCCAGTCATATCCAATAGCTCAGTCATAGCTCAATCATACATAAAAGCACACATATTTTTTATGTGTTTTTTAAGTTCAATTATTCATGTGTTGCAGTGAGTTTGTAATTTTATGTGTTTTCTGTATGTTTTCCATGGCACAAGGGTATTTTGTATGCAGTTCCGCAAACTGAAATTCATGCATTGAAATGCTTGTAAAATGTAGACATGTGCACACTGAAATATTTTGTTTCAGAATTTCGTTTTCGTCCGAAAAATAAATTTATTTAGTTACTCCCGAAATTCGTTTTTATTTATATTTTTATATTTATTTATTATATTTTTTATTTTATTTAGTTTTTCATTAAAAATTGCATTCGTCCGAAAATCCAAATTAATTAAGGTTGAATCTGTCATTGAAGGCTTATGGTGTCTGTCGAATGTTCAAAGAAGATTCGACGGAACAGCTAAACTTTACATGTACATTTCCGGTCGAATCTTCTGCCTACAAGCTAGCTGTAGTTGAATTCTAATGTTGTATGACTAGTAATAATTATATTTATTAATTATTTTACTAGTCAACCAACATAGAATTTTTCTATAGCCTATGGGCGGATGCATTTGACTGGAAATGTACGATTGCAGCATCATACAGTTTAGCTGCTCCGTCGAATCTTCTTAGAACTTTCGACAGACACCATAAGCCAAAGATTTGACATTTGTATGTTTTTCATTGCTTTGTCGAATCTTCGTCGTTCATGTTGAATTGTCTACTACCCCAACAGTCAGCCAACTTTCACATTCGTTTCTCAATCTCCAAGTCCAATGGCGGGCGCGGCATCTGACGCTGTGTCAGATATTGATATGGCATTATAATATAGAATCTATAATAATAAATCCCCCCACAACACGGGCAGCCTCTGAGGCTATCACAACACTAGCAACACTAGTATCACTATCAAGTTCACAACACTAACACAATAGCAGCAGATTATTATGAAAAAAGTTAAGTTGAACTGTAGCTTGCTTCACTATTGTTCTGCTGCTGTGCTTATGCTTAATTGCTAAATAATTCAGGTTCTCTGACAAACGGACCAGCTAAGATTGACTGTCTTCTGAGATTCAGTGTGTGTGTCTCTTTCTGCTACCAAATCATAAGTGAAAGTAAGTTGGCTGTACGTGTGTACTTAGTTCTAGCTATTTTACTGCCCCTCCTCTTTGGTTACAATCGGCCAATAACATTCATCATCATCATTATTTTTATTTTATTTCCCCCACCCAATTCCAGCAGTGATCTTTTCTCTCTATGTCGAATCTTTTCTCTCTATGTAGAATAATCTTGGACTAATAGAGTTAGGGTTAGGCACATTTGACCACAGGTTCAATAGACACAGATTGTTATTGTCAGCATCATGTCGAATCTCCTATCTATATCTATATGTTTATGTCGGATCTTTCTTTTCGTATTCTGCACTTTTGTTATCGTTTGTTAAAACGATAACGAAAATACCTGAAATTCGGACGAAAAATGCATTCGGACGAAAACGAATGCACATGTCTAGTAGAATGCAAGTATAATATGTCTTACATGCACCCTCTACCAATAGGTAGGTGCTAGTAAGGGTTATTTTACTAGGGTTTGTCAGCTCAGGCAAATTTAGCCAGGCATATGCTGCAAGCTAGGCCTATCTGTTTTGATCAGGGGGCTGGGAGTGGTCATAGTAGCAGTGGGTGTTACCACCTGTGCTCTAGTTCTAAGGTGCATCCCCTGCTTCCAGGGAGAAGATTCTGAGGAACTGGGCCTGGAACTGGAATGGCAGGCAGCTCAGGAGGCAGGCAGGCAGGAGCTGTGAGGGAAATTTGCCTCTACGCGGTCATTGACAATGTCTTTATCACCACACGGTCAGTGGTAAAGAACTCCTGGAGCAGAGGGGCAGGTGAAGCTGTCAGAACGCATGGTCCAGTCAAGTTCCTCATTAAGAACTCAGGGCAGTGGAAGGTCGGTGAGTGTTACCACAGTCGTGGGCAGGATGTGCCAGGAAGTCTGTGAGGATCGGAGAAGAGACTGTGGGGGATTTGTGTCAAGTCAATGTGGCCTGAGGGCACAGGATTTGCAAGTTGGACTGGCTGAGACCAGTAGTCCACCATCTGAAGTAAGGAAAAGAGAGAGTGGACCCCTCAGAGAGTGGTGGGACTTTGAAGGCAACAAAGAGTAAGAGTAAAAAAGCAAGTTTTATTAATGCAATTAAGTAAAAATATACAGAAGGATTTTTCTACAGATACAAACATATGAATCAGTTTGACAATAAAAACAATATTCTGCTGGTGAGCGAAAAAAGGGATGTGTTCATGTAGTCTTCTACCTGAGCCTTACGCGTTTCGGGGCTGTTAAAGTCCCTTCATCAGAGGCAATGGTAAGCAGACTTTACACTGGTAAAGACATGAAGCATTGTAATTAGGTACAAATGTATTGAACATGTTTGCTGCATTTGATATCATTCTAGGGAGGAAAGGAGAAGGAAAAAATTAAAAATAAAAGATTAATTACACACCCAAGCATGAGCAGGAGAAGAGGCCAACCGTCGGAAGCATTCCTGGGGGCAACCACACAATGGACGCCAGAAAACCAAATTGGGAAACGGGCGTGTCTCCGGCCCCACCTTATCCACACTGGTCCCAGTGTGTCCCCATAGAGACAGAGATTCTGCAGGCCTCAGGCCTAGTAGCAGCGAGCAACTAGAGCCAGGTGAGAGGCTTATTCAGAGTGAGTCCTTATATATCAAAGGAAGAAGATGTGACATACTTTAACTCAGTAACATTAAGTTTGTGCAGGAGGGAACACGTTTATGTAGGAGGAAACAAGTTTGGGCAGGAGGAGAGAGAGTTTTAAGACCATCATTTTTACACAGTCAAAAATGGTGTGTTCATCCCTCACACGGTGTGGCGTTTATGCAGAGGAGGAGCAACAGTCTGCATGGAGATGCAGAAGGAAATCCATACTCAGTTTAAATGCACATCCATTCTTCTGGCTCTAACTTTGTGGTGTTGTGCTTAAATCTTTAATATGATGGCAATGATAGATCCTATGGGCATCCCATATTCCTTTCCCCTATCCAAGCTGTACCTCCCCCAATAAAACAACAAAAAACAAAAACAGCAAAAGACTGTTCATTGTCTCCGAAAGTGATGTATGAAGTCTGGCAGCAGGGTGAATTGGTGGATTGTTTGTTACTAGCGGCAACTACATCGCTACACTTATGTGCAGTGCCATTTACCAGTAATGACGATACCTTTATACAACCCCTGGCAAAAATTATGGAATCACCAGTCCCTGAGAATGTTCCTTCAGTTGTTTGTTGTTGTAGTAAAAAAGCAGATCACAGACATGGCCAAAAACTAAAGGCATTTCAAATGGCAACTTTCTGGCTTTAAGAAACACTAAAAGAAATCAAGAAAAATAATTGTGGTGGCCAGTAACAGTTAGATTTATAGAACAAGCACAGGGAATAAATTATGGAATCACTCAACTCTGAGGAAAAAATTATGGAATCATGAAAAGCAAACAAACAAAATAACACTCCAACACATCACTAGTACTTTGTTGCACCACCTCTGGCTTTTATAACTGCTTGCAGTCTCTGAGGCATTGACTTAATGAGTGATAAACAGTACTCTTCATCAATCTGGCACCAGCCTTCTCTGATTGCTGTTGCCAAATCATCTTTGCAGGATGGAGCCTTGTCATGGACCATTTTCTTTAACTTCCACCACAGATTTTCAATTGGATTGAGATCCGGACTGTTTGCAGGCCATGATATTGACCTTATGTGTCTTTCTTCAAGGAATTTTTTCACAGTTTTTGCTCTATGGCAAGATGCATTATCATCTTGATAAATGATTTCATCATCCCCAAACATCCTTTCAAGAGATGGGATAAGAAAAGTGTCCAAAATTTCAATGTAAACCTGTGCATTTATTGAAGATTTAATGACAGCCATCTCCCCGGTGCCTTTACCTGACATGCAGCCCCATATCATAATTGACTGTGGAAATTTGCATGTTTTCTTCAGACAGTCGTCTGCATAAATCTCATTGGAACGGCACCAAACAAAAGTTCCAGCATCATCACCTTGCCCAATGCAGACTCGAGATTCATCACTGAATATGACTTTCATCCAATCATCCACAGTCCACATTTGCCTTTCCTTAGCCCATTATAACCTTGTTTTTTTGTGTTTAGGTGTTAGAGATGGCTTTCTTTTAGCTTTTCTGTATGTAAATCTCATTTCCTTTAGGCGGTTTCTTATGCCCTGTACACACGGTCGGATTTTCCGATGGAAAATGTCCGATCGGAGCATGTTGTCGAAAATTCCGACCGTGTGTGGGCTCCATCGGACATTTTCTATCGGATTTTCTGACACACAAAGTTTGAGAGCAGGAGATAAAATTTTCCGACAACAAAATCCGTTGTCGGAAATTCCGATCGTGTGTACACAAATCCGACGGACAAAGTGCCACGCATGCTCAGAATAAATAAAGAGATAAAAGCTATTGGCCACTGCCCGTTTATAGTCCCGACGTACTGTTTTACGTCACCGCGTTCAGAATGATCGGATTTTCCGACAACTTTGTGTGACCGTGTGTATGCAGGGTAAGTTTGAGCCAACACCTGTCTGAAAAAATCCTAGAATTTTGTTGTTGGAATGTCCGAACAAAGTCGGACCGTGTGTACGGGGCATTACAGTTCGGTCACAGATGTTGACTGCAGTTTCCTCCCATTTGTTCCTCATTTGTTTTGTTGTACATTTTCTGTTTTCAAGGCATATTTCTTTAAGTTTTCTGTCTTGATGCTTTGATGTCTTCCTTGGTCTACCAGTATGCTTGCCTTTAACCACCTTCCCATGTTGTTTGTATTTGGTCCATATTTTAGATACAGCCGACTGTGAACAACCAACATCTTGTGCAAAACTACGTGATGATTTACCCTCTTTACCTACATACTAACAAGCAGATTTAATCTGATGCAGGTGTTTGTAATGAAAATTTACAGGGTGATTCCATAATTGTTTCCTCAGTATTGAGTGATTCCATAATTTATTCCCTGTGCTTGTTCTATAAATCTAACTGTTACTGGCCACCACAATTATTTTTCTTGATTTCTTTTAGTGTTTCTTAAAGCCAGAAAGTTGCCATTTGAAATGCCTTTAGTTTTTGGCCATGTCTGTGATCTGCTTTTTTTCTACAACAATAAACAACTGAAGGAACATCCTCAGGGACTGGTGATTCCATAATTTTTGCCAGGGGTTGAATTTGCACTAAGCAGCAAGAAGAAAATGCATCAAAAAAAAACACAGGTTATTGGGTATTATTTGGTATATTTGCCAATTCAGTAAATGAGTATAAGCAAATCATGGTCATGGTGGTATAAGAGGCAAATGGGAACATCAAAATCAACTGAGAGAAAAGGCAGCTAGGGAGCAGATTATGAGAAAAAAGGGGGACAGAATTTTAGCTGAACATGGAAGGAGAGGTTGAGAATGCAAAGCAGCAACTAGTTGAGTGCCAGGGCAGCATAGAAGCTACAAAATCAAAGCTGCTTATGGCAGGGAGTAGAAGGAAGAGGGAAGTGATATGCATGCCCTAATTATTTAATAAGAAAGAGACAGAACACAGAAAGTACAGGTAGGATGGAGACAAGAGAAAGAAGAATGAATATTGTGGCCAGGACTGATTAATGAGAAAGGGAGCTGATTGTGGACTGGGGAATAGGTCATGTATGCCAAAAAATACAGATGTTAACCACCTTAGCTCCAAAAGCTTTTACCCCTTCATGATTAGGCCATTCTTAGCTATTTAGCACTGCACTATTTTAACTGGTAATTGCGCAGTCAAGCAACACTGTACCTGAACAAGATGTATATAATTTTTTTCACACAAATAGAGCTTTTTTTTGGTGGTACTTGATCACTACTCAGTTTTTAAATTTTTTTTTATATAAATGTAAAAAGAAAATTTACAAAAAAAACTTTTGTTATAAAACATATCTAATAAAAAAAATTAAAATAAAAATTTCTTCATAAATTGAGGCCAAAATGCATTCTGTTATATGTCTTTGGTAAAATATCCCAATAAGTATATATAAATTGGTTTGCGTGAAAATTATAGTGTTTACAAACTATAGTATAAATACTGGAATTTTTTTTATACTTCTTATGGCAGTAATCAGCGACCTATAATGAGACTGAAATTCTGCAGTGGGCAATCTGACGCTAACTGATTCTGGGGGGAACTAACTAACCGACACTGATATCACCAGTGACACTACTACAGTTATCAGTGATGTCACAGTACTTACGACACGGAAGGCGTTAACATCTAGAGTGATCAAAGGGTTAACAGTGTGCCTACCTAACAAGTGTTAATGTGTGTAATATATGCTGCTTTTTACTAAAGATCTTTTTGTTTCAGAGCCCTGTGTTGATTGGACACACTCAATCAGCAGGTCCCGGCCATGAATCATTTGGCATGACATGCTGACAAACTCTGCTGTGTACAATTACAGTGGCTGTCGACGGGGAGGCGCGACCTAAACTTAGAAACAAGCAGTGACTTACCACTACATTGCTGTGCCTGTACAGCCCGCCCGTCCACAGTACTTTGCTGGCAGGCGATCCAAAAGTCGTTAAAAAAAGCCTACTGAAAATAGAGATTGTTATAAAGATCCACACAGTGTAACCATTGAAAAAATATTAAATATACTTTATTAAACTATCACTATATAAATATACAATATGACATCCAAAAAAGGATTAAAAATACTAAAGGAATACACCTTCACCCTTCACCATTTAAAACTGACATTAATCAATATAGATCACAATGGAATGAGGTGAAAAAGATATCTTATAGGCATTGACACATACTGACATTTAACCCCAGATTGCACATTTCAGGTTCAAAATCTCAGGTGGTAGCCCATCAGGAAAAAAAATTAAATTATATTCTGGTATATTCATAGTTATAGAGAAAATCTCCAGAAAATTGGTTAGCTATACATTTAAGAATTAAAGGCATTTATCCATGGTTTGCTCCTACGCTGAAAAAACAGTTGTGTTCACCAATGCGGACAGGTCATGCTTATTTAAAATGTATAATTTATAAACTGCTCCATCAGCCGCCTGATGTATGTTAGAATGCCCTTGCATGAAATTTTATGTGGGCAAAACTAAGCGACAATAAAGGTCCGCATTGGAAAACACTTAATCAGAATTAAAGATAAAGAAGAGCATTGTCTGCTGGCTCAATTTTAAGGAGAAACACAAAGGACAAACAAAAGGGCTACAAGTCAAAGGAATTTATGCCTTAAATGTATCTTTGCGTAGGGGGACTTTAATACAGTATTCTTATGTAAAGAAAAAAATTGTGGATTTACAAGCTAGGTATTCTGACCCAACGAGGTTTAAATCCTAAATTGAACTTACAGGTATTTTTGGATCTTTAATTACCCCTTAATGCAGTTCCCCTAGTTTACTTGCCCACCTGGATTTCTTCTCAGGTATATTTTATTTGTTAATGGGGGATCTCTGCGTCAATTTCTGATAAAGGTAGTTATTAAAGCAGAACTTAACCCAAAAAGGGAAGTTTCACTTGTTTGCATCTTCCCCCCTCCACTGTCATATTTAGCACATTTTTTTTGGAGGAGGGGGAAGTTGTGAAGGTTTCCCCTACTGAAGAATCAGCTCAGGTGAAAATATTGCTTTCCTTATATTAAAAGTCAGCAGCTACAGTATTTGACTTTACATTTCTTTTTTTTTTTTTTTTTTGGGGGGGGGGGGGGGGTGGATCTCCTCTTTAAGAGCTATATACCACTTAAAATGCATGTATTGCTATAGAAGGATTAATAATCATGCTCTAATCTTAAAACGGTAGTAAAGTCTATATAAAAAAAAAGTTTCACCCTGCAAGGCAATATTGCATCGCATACTAGCGCTTTATGTAAGGCTTACCATAAAATGAAGCCCTCCAGTGGCACGCTGTCACCACTGCAGAGGCTTCCATCTTCCTTCCAGGTTTGCGGACTCTGGCCTTCTGACTGGTGGAGCAGTGATGACATCTTGGCCATGGCACACAGTCTTGAAGGAATGGCATGGACATGGCGTTGATGAGGTGCTGTTGACAGGTGATGAGCAGTGCCTGGGTTTTCTCCACACATACCGCTTAGAAGTAAGGCCAAAAAGTTCTATCTTGGTCTCATCAGACCAGAGAATCTTATTTCTCACCATCCTGGAGTCCTTCCCATATATTTTTAGCAAACTCCATGCGGGCTTTCCTGTGTCTTGCACTGAGCAGAGGCTTCCTTCAGGCCACTCTGCCTTAAAGCCCCGACTGGTGGAGGGCTGTAGTGATGGTTGACTTTCTACAACTTTCTCCCATCTCCCGACTGCATCTCTGGAGCTCAGCCACAGTGATCTTTGGGTTCTTCTTTACCTCTCTCACCAAGGCTCTTCTCCCCTGATAGTTCAGTTTGACCGGACGGCCAGCTCTAGGAAGGGTTCTGGTCTTCCCAAACGTCTTCCATTTAAGGATTATGGAGGCCACTGTGCTCTTAGGAACCTTAAGTGCTGCAAAACATTTTTGTAACCTTGGCCAGATCTGTGCCTTGCCACAATTCTGTCTCTGAGCTCTTCAGGCAGTTCCTTTGACCTCATGATTTTCATTTGCTCTGACATGCACTGTGAGCTGTAAGGTCTTATATAGACAGGTGTGTGGCTTTCCTAAGCAAGTCCAATCAGTATAATCAAACACAGCTGGACTCAAATGAAGGTGTAAAACCATCTCAAGGATGATCAGAAGAAATGGACAGCACCTGAGTTAAATATATGAGTGTCACAGCAAAGGGTCTGAATACTTAGGACCATGTGATATTTCAGTTTTTCTTTTTTAATAAATCTGCAAAAATGTCAACAATTCTGTGTTTTTCTGTCAATATGGGGTGCTGTGTGTACATTAATGAGGAAAAAAAATGAACTTAAATGATTTTAGCAAATGGCTGCAATATAACAAAGAGTGAAAAATTTAAGGGGGTCTGAATACTTTCCATCCCCACTGTATATAAAAGATCTCATATCTATCTATGCAAATTTAGGGACAAATTGACAGTAAGGTCTCTTCATACGAGTTAGAGGCCTTACTGCCAATTAAGAGTCTTGAAGTACCGCTGACATGCCAAAATTGCAGGTAGAAAAGGCCATATTGAGCAAGCCTGCCTAAACCCGACCCGTTTATACAATGAAGGGTCATAGGAGGTTGAGATTGGAATGTTTAAATTGGTGGGGTGCATTTATATGTATATATTATAGTAATGTGTTGATTTGTGTGCTAGAACTAGTAATATGGGTAAGTAAGGTCCTCCTAGAGGGTCTGTATCTAAAAGTTGGTTGATATGTGGCTCTGAATGTGTGTTGGTGAATGGTAAATGAATGGACACCCCTTGCCTGTAGTACACCCCATCGTGAAGATATAAAAACTGAGAAGACACAAAATGGTGCCATGGAAGCTGTCGTGGATGAATGGCGGTGGTGTGTCAAAAAGGGTCAAAGCAGGACATGTTGGGAAACACAACATGTTAAGGTGGTTATAAACTGTTCTATTCTATTCTATTCTATTCTGTTCTATATTTCTCTTTCTGAAGAAGAGTGATGTGTGCCCTTCAGGCACAAAGCGGAATATTTTGGCAGGCAACATGGTTTAATATCATATATTTCTGGAGTTTTACTGCCTGGTTGCCTCTAGTGGAGAGTACAGCATGCTTTCTGGAAGATGGACAGAAGAAGAATATACTTCCTGGTGATTAAGAAGGGCTGCCTCTTATGGGTTTTTCATTGGAGAGAGGGCTATTCAGGGTATATGTGTGGGTGATGTCTGGGTGAGCTTTAAAAGTAGTGATCCAAACAACACAAAGCAATCTCCTGTGCTCAGGTGCCCGGTCAGCTGAGTGAGTGGCGCAGCCAACCCCTTTAGCACAGTCAGTGGAATGTCACAGGTCTTGCTGCCATTCTCAGAATAATGGGTATCCTTTATAGCTGAAACATACAAAAAGAACAGGAGGGCGCATTGACCTTGTGCATTACCAAAGATAAAATCTATTCATAAAATAACAAGAATATACTCACAAACGAGCTTTAAAACAAGGCTTGTCAATGCTCCAATAATAGCGAGCAGTATCTCTAGGCCAGGGATCCTCAAACTACGGCCCTCCAGCTGTTATGGAACTACACATCCCATGAGGCATTGTAAAACACTGACATTCACAGACATGATTCGGCATGATGGGAATTGTAGTTCCTGAACAACTGGAGGGCCGTAGTTTGAAGACCCCTGCTCTAGACGTAACCTGGACCAGATATTTGGAGGAATCGGATGCCATCGCAAGTGGCTTACACGTTACGAGGGCGAACCCTCTTCCTCAGAGCCTCCAAATATCTGGTCCAGGTTGAGTCTAGAGATACTGTTCGCTATTGTTGGAGCATTGACAAGCCTTGTTTTAAAGCTCGTTTGTGAGTATATTCTTGTTATTTTATGAATACATTTTATCTTTGGTAATGCACAAGGTCGGTGTGCCCTTCTGTTCTTTTTGTATGTTTCTTTAAAAGTAGTGGCCAGCTACAGTTATCGCCTCTTTTCGATTGAGCTCAGCTGAGACAGCATCTTAAGGACGACCTTATGTAAAATATTATATATGTTCTTTTGTTTTATTTGCTCTGTAATATTTGTACTCGGAGACTCTTGTGGATAACTAGAGAAAGGAAATAGAAGTAAAGCTGGAAATTGACCTGGGATGTGCCATGGTCACGAGGTCAGTATGCCTAAAAGGGGGCATACCCAAGAAGTAATTAGAAATCAAGAAGAAGTGAAATAAAGGGAATGGGTGGGTGGGATAACATGAGAAGAAATGCCGACAGGAAAGGAGGACCAGGGGCATGCCTGGCTCCTCCTAAAAATTCAGGTGGCCTGGGCCTCGCCTTCCTACTTGTACTCAGAGACTCTTGTGGATAACTAGAGAAAGGAAAAAGAAATAAAGCTGGAAAATGACCTGGAGTCTGCCATGGTCACGAGGTCAGTATGCCTAAAAGGGGGCAAAAACAAGACTAGGTAGCTGCCCAAAAGGAGACCCAGTCAACATGACTGACATGCCCCGGAAAATGTGCCCTGTGACTGGAAGCCTGTTAGTAGGTCTAGGGGGGTTGCATTTCTGAATGCCTTCGAAGATGGCTTTGATGGAATGAGCTGCAAACACTGAAGGCCTACTGGGATGTCACAGGGAAATGAAATTCTGGATACCTGCCAAGTATCCCCTGATAGTATTGTAAAACAGTTACAATCGGGAATGACAATAGGCCACAAAAGCCAAAAGGTATTGGCTAGTGAAGCAATCCAGCCTAGGGTACAGTGTTTGAAAAACCTGAAATGTTTTCCAGGCCATGCTGTAAGCATTCCTCATGTTGACAGACAGTGACCTGTCGATCAATCCTAAAGCACCCACCCAGTGTGCCTCTAATCCATCCTCAGGAGCAAGAAATGCGGGGACGGAGTGGCAAAGCTGTTTGCGTCTGGAACCTGCTGAAAAAATTACGGGAAATTAAACCGTGATAGAGCGTCTGCTGCTGTATTCTGTACGCCACTGATAAACCTGCAGTGGATGTGAAAACTAAACTGATGAGATGACCAAACAAGCCTGTGTATGAAAGACATGATGTGCAGAGAACACGACCTACCCTTGTTAATGACTTCGGAAATTGCCTGATTGTCTGTGCACAATATCACAGTGTTGCCCATCCACAAATGACCTTACACCTGAGCTGCAGCCATTATGGGGTAGACCTTGTACAAGGCAGATGTCTGAGTGAACCTGGGAATTTCCCGACACTCATCCAGCCATAGTCCTGCCAGCCAATGTGTGCCAAAAATAGCCGCATAGCCTCTAGTGGGTGCAGCATCAGTGATGACCTGGAAAGAAGACACCGAAACGGCAGAAATGAACAATGCCGTTCCAGTGCTGGAGGAACTCATCCCACATATGTTGGTCAGTCAAGGCCGCTGCGTCTAACTTGACCCTAGAATCTGAGTCAGGGGCTGAGGGTAATAACGCCAGCAACCGGGAAATGAAAGACCTGCCCTGGGGAATGATCCTCATGGCAAAGTTTAACATGCCCAACTGTGATCTTTCTTGGAAATGGCTTGCAAAACTGTAAAACTATGGATCCAATCCCTGATCCTTGCCAATTTATCTGCTGGCAGACTTGCCTGCATGGAGCGGGAGTCTAACACAATCCCCAAAAAACTCAGTGGGGTAGCTGGGCCTTCCATTTTTTTACTTGCCAATGGCATGTCAAGTGCAGAAAACACGCCCCCAAGCTTCTGCAGATCAGTGGGTGCACGGCTTCAACTCTCGATCAGGAGGAAATCATCCAAATAGTGGATAACTTCTTGACAGAGTTCCCTATGCATGAGAATCCAACTGAGTACTTCGGCATAGACAATAAAAAGCCAAGGGCTGCTTTTGGATCCAAAAGTGAACTTGGTGGCAAAATAATACCCCCCTCCACTTAATGCCATGCCACTGCCAGAGAGAAGATATAATAGGGAGAAGCTTGAAAGCATCTGAAATGTCCGCTTTGGACAACCAAGCATTCCTACCTAGGCAGATGATACGCTGGACTGCCTGGTCCACAGATGCATATTTGAGTGAACACTCCTCTGACGAGATTAAGGAATTCAGACTGGGCACATGCGAACAATGAGGGGCTGACAAGTTGTAAATCAAAGTTTATTCAAAAATTTTCCCTTAACCAAGCCAAGGGGTATGAAAAGGCGATGTGGAAAAGGGCCCCATGATGAAGCCTTTGTCCAGTTCGGACTGGAGTAGCAAGTCCACCTCCTCCAGGTCTGCTACTGCTGACAACAGATTTCTAAACTCAAACCTGCCCTGAGGTAGTGTAATGAAACCTGTGTGAAAACCCCGGGTGAACCCTTCCACCAAAAATTGACAAAACATGGGAGAAGGATGGGAAGCCAGACAGGCCTGTAAGAAAGGGACATTGATGCGGCTTAGTCATGAGGGTTTCACCTGCTTCAGTGAACAGGCAGATTTGGGGTGCGCCCTATAGCAACCGGCACTGGCTGTAATTGCAGGAGCCATGACTAAAATTATTACAAATTTGTGACTTGCCTAAAAAACTGAATTGGGCGGCCAAGTTTTTCAAAGGCAATCGAATGAGCTGGGGTTGGTAAAAAACTTGAGGGCACCCTGGAGGTAGCTGGAACAGCAGGGGGTCCCATGAGCAGGCACCAGTAGGTAGTTTGTGTGGAAGACTGACATGTGGCAGACACAGGAGAACTCAACCCGGCAAATGGCGTCAAAAAAGCTCAGTATCTACATTACTCCAGTCAGTCATCATCTGGTGCTGGGCAAAAATGGCTGCAGCCTTAGCAGAGAAAGAACGAAAATAATCGTAGAAGGCTGATCCCCCGTATTTTTGCCCCAACTCCACAACAGCATAAAGGTAGAGATCAAGCTCCTCCCTCCTTTGAGAACTAACCAAGCAAATAACATCCCTAAAAATGCTAAAAGCTAGAACAAAATCTGGAATGGAGAGTTTGTGAAATTGTGATTAAGCCTATGGTCCCTGGTCTTGACTACCACCGAGACCTCACCACAAGCATATGACTTATTGCCAGCAATCTCGTGAGCCGCTATCAACAGGGAAGCTAAATTGACATCTTTGCCATCCAAAATGTCCTTCTTGATATTAGCCCGGATGAAATTGGCCAGAGTAACTGACAACGAGCTGGTGGTTTTACCTGCGACTAACGGACCGATCAATAAACAAGTAAAAAAGGCACAATGCAGGTATACCTCAGATAACTGTTCCTAAATAGTCCATATATAAATGGCAGGATGGGTATATATATAAAATATATATGGAGAGGAATCAGTCAGGGCTGCCACCAAAAAAGACCAGAAGCAAGGTCCAACAAGCTAGGAGAAAAAACCCATAAGTACAATGTGTTGGAAGAAATATATACCATACTACCTCCCAATATGTTTTCCAATGACACTAAACTAACTGGCACTACTAGATATACCCTCTATGGTAAATTCAAACATTTGGAGAGAATTGTCAAACACATTAACTTACAATGGTGGGACAAATTCTTTCTAGAAAAATATATCTCTACTAAGATATCACCCAGAGGCCTTAGAGTCACAAAAGATTGCCCTTTTCTTAATGCTGCCAGCAAAAGAGAATGGGAAAACATCTCCGAATTTTGTACCTCAAAATGGATGGAAATCCTCATTGAGCACAGGTTACATCTTTTTGAAAAACTCAGACTAGAATCTAATACTATAGCAAAAGCGATCATTGACCAGAAAGTCACTGTTCCACTTTCCTGGCTCATGGTATTAAAGAATAACACTAAGTCTGATGAGGATTTTATGATAAAAGGTAAACTATGAAAATTCAAGAGAGATCTAGATGATTTTAATCTAGATCGGGTATTTAATTGGAAACAAAAATCTCCGCTATCCACTCATGATATTAGACCTTCACGTCCTTTTCATCCCTCACCTCTTACCCCATCCAATATATCTTCACTTACTTCTCATTCACATCCACCACCCCCCACCCAACCTCACAACCGTCCCCCTCCCCTAATGGGAATTTGCATCCCTTACAATAACTCTCAACATCCTTTGTCCAGTATTCATGGTCGTACGGTACAGAAGAACACCACGACAAAAAATAATAATCTATTAGCTGATCTCAATAGTTTTTATAACAGACCTTCTTATGCTAATAGAGGTATTAGTATAGCTACTGCAACTGCCATGCCCATATTCAGCCAGACGTCAGGCATCCAGCCAATAGCTATACCAAAGATAGCTCGGTCCAATGATGTTGCTGACTCATCTAATCCCAATGTGCCTATGAATACTGATGATGATCACATGGAAGTACAGCTAGTCAATACTGCTGATCTTCCTACCACTACACACTTACTCAGACCTAGCTCTGTAGATACACCCAGTCTTCTCACCAAAGGTCCCCCCCTCCCCTCTCCCACACCCCTCCTTCCCCTCCCATCCCATCCACACTAACATTTAATGTTCCATGTCCCTGTGTACCTACTGACCTTTCTTTTTTAGTTCACAGTCCTCCTCCAGTCAACCGAAGAAAAAGAAAATTCACCGGAGAGGCTGTAGAGGAGGACGAACTAAGTCCAAAAAACAACCTACCGTACTCAAACTCCGCAAGCTATGAATATTTTCAACCTATCCTCTCTTGAACTCTCCACCGCAGACACCAGTCTATTGTGCAGAGGACTTAATTTTGCTCCTATCAAAAAGCCCAACTCCTTTCTTTTGTTTAAAGATCTTAATAGTTATATCCGTAACTTAACCCTCAAAAGGTTCTTTCATGCCAAACAGAACAAACCCATTACAGAAGATACATATTTTAGATTCTATAAGTGAGGAAGAGGATGTACTTAACCTCTTTACACAGCAAGACCCCACCCCCTCTGACGTCACAGGGAATGCCACAGGGAAGTCCCCGTCAAGTCCCCGTGCATCACAGGGGCGCGGGGTCACCGGGTGGCTCCGCCCCCTGTTATTTAAGAACCGTCAGAAGAGGAGAAGGGTCACACGGCGGGAGCCTCCCTCCATGCCATCATGGATGCCCGAAAAGAAGATGAAGACAAGAAGATGAAGAGAAAAAGATGAAGAGAAAATGATGAAGAGAGAAGCGTCACACAGCGGAAGCCTTCCATCCAATCATGGATGCGGAGCCGCCTGAAAAGAAGATGATGATAAGAAGATGAAGAGAAGAAGATGCCGCGGAGGGAGATGCCGGACGAGAACACCAGAGAAAGAAGCAGAGGATCGGGGGAAGAAGAAGATGGAGGAAGAAACCAAAGGAAGATAGAAGAAAGAAGATAGAAGATGGAAAAAAGAAGACTTTAAATAAAGGAATTGTCAAAAACTGTCTCTTGTCATTTTTAACATTTTTGACAGTTTTTTTGTGAAATGGTAGGGGTACTTTTGTACCCCCTTACCATTTCACATGGGGGGGAAGGATATGGGGTCCCTTTGTTAAAGGGGGCTTCCAGATTCTGATAAGCCCCCCACCCTCAGATCCCCACAACCACCGGCCAAGGGTTGTGGGGATGAGGCCCTTGTCCTCATCAACACTGGGACAAGGTGCTTTGGTGGGCTACCCCAAAGCACCCTCCCAATGGTGAGGGCATGTGGCCTGGTACCGTTCAGGAGGGGGAGCACTCTCTCCTCCCCCCCTCTTTTTCTGTGGCCTGCCAGGTTGCGTGCCCAGATAAGGGTCTGGTATGGATTTTTGGGGGGACCCCACGCCATTTTTTTTTAAATTTTGGCGTGGGGTTCCCCTTAAAATCCATACCAGACCTGAAGGGTCTGGTATGAATTTTGAGGGGGACCCCTACGTCATTTTTTTTTAAATTTTGGCACGGGGTTCCCCTTAATATTCATACCAGACCTGAAGGACCTGGTATGGAATTTAGGGGGACCCCCACGCCAGTTTTTTTTTACATTTTGGTTCGGGGTTCCCCTGTGGGAATTTCCCATGCCGTGTTTATCAATGAACTTTTATGTGTATTGTCGGACCGGCAATTCATTAATAGCCACGAGTAGTTTTAAATGAATTTTTTTTCCTTTGAAATGTCATTTTGCTGTCAGACTGTTCTAAACACGGGAAACATGCGCCCCTTTACATGCATACTATAGACACCCCCCAGGTACGAAATTTAAAGGAATATTACACTTTTATTGTTTGACTTTAAGCATTATTAAAATCACTGCTTCCGAAAAAACGGCCATTTTTAAAACTTTTTTTTGCATTGATACATGTGCCTTGGGGCAGGACCCGGGTGCCCTGGGGCAGGACCCGGTCCCCAAATCCTTTTTAGGACAATACCATGCAAATTAGCCTTTAAAATGAGCACTTTTGATTTTGAACGTACAAGTCCCATAGACTTCAATGGGGTTCTAATGTTCGTGCAAAGTTTTGGTCTGTTCGCAAGTTCTGGTGCGAACTGAACTGGGGGGGTGTTCGGCTCATCCCTAGTTGCCACTATCCCAAGTGGACCAAAAACATACCAAAAGGGCAATTTTGCCATTTAATACAGAATTGTACGCTTGCTAGTGACTATGCAGCATAAAGCATCCCATTAAAAAATAAATTTGCTGACAAACAATACCCTAAGGAACTGGTAGACGAAGCATGTGCTTTTTATTCCAAAGGTAAACCAGCCAAAACAAAAACAAGATCCCGTCCTCAAAACCCTCCTCCCTACAGTACCACGAATCACTTACCGAAAAGCTCCTAATCTAAAAAGTAAAATCGCCTCAAACAAATTCAAAACTATTCATACCAATGACTACTCTACTACTCTCATACCTTTGGTTGGTATGTATCAGTGTAAAAAAGCCTTATGTAAAACTTGCTCATCAAACATGAACAAAAGACATTTCTCTCTAAAGGTAAAACTTATCAGATAGATCAATTCTATATTTGCTCTTCTGATTTTGTTGTATATGGCCTTACATGCCCTTGCGGGTTGATCTATGTTGGTCAAACAATCTGCCCTCTTAGGCAGCGTTTCGGCCAACATCGTAGATTATTAGAGGGTGGTAAGGACATGCACAGTGTCCCACGGCACTTTGCTGAATTTCATAATAAATCTACTACGGGCCTTGCTGTATGGGTAATCGAACAAATCCCCAAATCATTCACTGTAGCTGAATGTTTTAAAAAACTTTGTGCAAGAGAGACCTTCTGGATTTACAATCTCGATATCCTCTCGCCCGGTGGCTTGAATGAGGGTATCGAGATAGCCACTGTATTATAGATATTCACTGCTTATATCGATTTCTCGATACCCCCAACAATGTGTATATATATATATATATATATATATATATATATATATATATATATATATATATATATATATATATATATGTATGTGTGTATATATATATATATATATGTGTGTGTGTGTGTATATATATATATATATATATGTTTGTTTTTTTTTTCCATGTTAGCATTCATCATTTGTATTATTGTCATCTTTTACCACAGGTTTATACATATACATTATTCGTTTTTTTTTTATCTATATATATGGGGGTGGTGAGTCTGTACTTCAGTAAGTATATCTCATTCCATTCCCCCCCCTTTCCCCCCTTCCCTTTTCGGTTTTCCTTTTTCCTTCCCCATTCCATTCCCTTCCCCTTCCTACCCCACCCCCCCTTCCTTCCTTTTTCCTCCCCCCCCTTTCCCCCCCTTTTTTCTTTCAATACCCTCCTTTCCCCCCCTCCCATCCTTCTTCCTCCCTCCCTCCACACATTAATCCCCCCCCCTTTCCAGGCCTCTCCCTCCCCTCTCCCCCCCCCATCTCCTCTGTGGACCTTTTTACCATCGACTATGCTATTATTTTATATAAAATTTTGTTCCCAACATGTGTGCATACCTGTGCATAATTTGCTAGCATAGTTGCATTATAAAATTGAATTTTTTCTGTGTCTATTTACATAATATTCACTTTCTTATTATCTCAGTGTCTATAATTATCATTTTTATATTTGATTTTAATTTTATCTTTACATATTTGTTTTTAGACTAACATCCCGATTAAAAATAGATATATACCGTATTTATCGGCGTATAACACGCGCCGGCGTATAACACGCACCCCAAGTTTAGGAGGGCATTTTAAGGAAAAAACTTTTAGGAGGGAAGTTTAAGAAAAAAAAACTTACATTTAAATGCCCATCAATGCAGCCTCATCACTGTTCATCTATAGCCTTGTCCATCATTGCAGAATGATCAGTGTCCATTTGCAGCTTGCCCAGTGCCATTTTCAGCCTTTCCCATTGTCATAAGCAGCCTTGCCCTTAGTCATATGCAGCCTTGCCCAGTGCAGCCTTGCCCAGTGCAGTCTTGCCCAGTGCAGCCTTGATCAGTGCAGCCTTGCCCAGTGCAGCCTTGCCCAGTGCAGCATTGCCCAATGCAACCTTGCCCAGTGCAGTCTTGCCCAGTGCAGTCTTGCCCAGTGCAGCCTTGCCCAATGCAGCCTTGCCCAATGCAGCCTTGCCCAGTGCAGCCTTGCCCAGTGCAGCCTTGCCCAGTGCAGCCTTGCCCAGTACAGCCTTGCTTCGTTCGCGCCATTTAAATCTGCCGCTGACAGACAGAGCCTGTGTACTCTGCTCGTCACGCCGCCCCGCCTCCCTCCCCCGCTTCCGAAAAAGACCAAGCCGAGTATACTGTGTACTCGGCTCGGCTCAGCTCTGCTCGCAGTCCCGCCCAGTCCTGCCATTGGACGGAGTGTTATGTCCATCAAAGGAGCTGGGCGGGACTGCGAGCTGAGCCGAGCCGAGTACACAGTATACTCGGCTCTGTCTTTTTCGGAAGCGCTCGCTTCTCATCCTCAGCAGGGAGGCGGGGCGGCAGGACGGCGTGACTGCAAGTGGACCCGGGCACTCGGCTCGGTCTTTTTCGTCGGCGCTCGTTTTTTTCCGTCGGAGCTCGGTTTTTTCGCGGTGCTCGCGGCTTTTTTGGCACACAGAGAGTGGGGATCGGCGTATAACACGCACCCACGATTTTCCCCTGATTTTAAGGGGAAAAAAGTGCGTGTTATATGCCGATAAATACGGTATGTATTTTATGTTTATATTAGATGTTTATGAACTAAGATTTACCTTTTCTACCTCTCTTTATATATATTTTTTTATATTATATGTTTATTAATAATGTTTTTAACCTTTGAATTCCTTACAATTAATTTTTAATTATTTTTAATCCACCCACTCCTATATGAACTGTGTCTAGTATTGCCTCTAGTTGTAGTGTGCTGTTCTTTTCTCCCCCAGCAGCATGTCCCTCCTAAATGTACAGTCCCTGAAAAAAGTCTTGTCGCTTGTGTACAAATTGACCTGAAGTGCCGCTAAAATATATTTCTAATCAAGATTTTGTTACAAGAAATGGGTCATTTTAATCCCAACAGCTTTTGTAATAATGTTTCAGTGCAAAACGAAACTGACAAAAAGTATTCTAATATTCACAGCTTGGTAAAGCCCATTGAGTCAATTTTTGCCAAGACATAAGTGTTGTCGCCTTCACCTGTGACTAATAATGGATCAATTAGGTCTCAGGTGTGTATAAAAAGAACACCAGTGCACTAGACCTTCTCAACTGCAACTAGACCTCTGCAAACATGCCTAAGATTCACCCGGAGACTAAAGTGTTGATTATCAAGAGGCTGAAGACCAGATCCACTGCTGATGTGGCAGACACCTTTAATGTGTCTCAGTGTCAAGTTCAGAGGATAAAAAAAAGATTTGAAGAGACTGGAGACAGGGTGGAAGGCAACATCAATAGTCTAAAATACCAAGAAATCTTAGCTACCTCTTATATTCCCAACCATAAAAAAGGCCAAATTTTGCAGCAGGATGGTGCTCCATCGCATACTTCCATCTCCACATCAAAGTTCCTTAAGGCAAAGAAGATCAAGAAGCTCCAGGATTGGCCAGCCCAGTCACCAGACATGAACATCATTGAGCATATGTGGTGTAGAATGAAAGATGAAGCATGGAAGACGAAACCAAAGAATAATGATGAACTCTGGGAGGCATGCAAGACTGTTTTCTTTGCTATTCCTGATGACTTCATCAATAAATTGTATGAATCCTTGCCAAACCGCATGGATGCTGTCCTTCAAGCTCATGGAAGTCATACAAGATGTTAAATTTGGATCTCACAGCACCCCTACTTAATTTGCTGACATATTTTTGGATTTTCAGTAAAGTTGTTCAATTTCTGTATAGGCGACAAAACTTTTGTCTTGCCAAAATTTGACCTGTCTGTCTTGATTAAATGATAAATCTTTCTTCAGTGAAACTAATTTATTTCAGTGCATTAAACATAATTTGGGAGGGCTTTAGCTTTTCATATGAGCTATTTCTAACACCAATTGATTAATTAAAAGTCAGGTTAATAGCAGGAGTTTCTACAAAATAGAGAAGCGACAAGACTTTTGTCAGGGACTGTATGTGTTTTTCTCCTTCATGTTACTGCCTTTGGCCCCACCCCCTTTAAGACTTCAAAAACTCCTGCTCTAGTGTCCGCCCTCATGCTTGAAAAAGGAGTGCCTCTTTCAAGAGATACCCCTGCACTCTAATTCAGCCATCAATCTGGGAATGGTCCAGGACCTCAGGGAGGGGGTACTGCCGTGTTCGGAACCCCTAGCCGGAGAAGGAGGGATGGACGCAAAATCCTCGATGTCTGCCGACTGAGACTTGACCTAATTGACATAAGCTGATAGTGAATTAGTAAATTTAACCATCCGGACTGAAATTGTGTCTGCTTGTGACATTGAAGTGATGTGAGGGACCTCCCGGTGGAGGTGGTCCAGACACCTTGCACTATGTGAGCCTTACCCAGCTGACCGTGGGGCACCTAGGTGCAACCTGGTAGGTACCCCCGACCCCCCCCCCAGTGATGCGGTGAAAAGCACACTGGCCGACAGTAGACACAAAGGGTGGTGAGTGGCGAAAGGTCACACAGACCGAGCCCCCGTCCTGATAAAGTAAAAGACCTGAAAGAAATTAAACAAATTATGTGCGAGTGATGGGTGAGAGGCCCTGTCATCACATGAGACAGTCAAACTGATCACCCCCACTGTAACCCATGAAAATGTGACAGTTAAGCTAGCGATGGTGTCACGCCATGATACCTGACGAGAGGAATCTTAGCCTAGCCATGACTGTGAACAAAAAGCAAGTACAGTCAATAACAACATACCTACCTGTAAAAACCTGAAAACCAAAAGAAAAAATATAAACCCCCTGAGTCCTGAAGGTCACGCAGAAATGAGCACTATGGAAATCAAAAGGACAAGCAAAACAAGAGGCTACCATCTGGCAAAGAAAGAAAACTCTAGAGGATAATAACATGAAATATAACAGTACCAAGTCTCAAGTGACCCCCAACTGGAACTTTGGAGCACACATACCTGCAACCCCCTTCCTTTTTTTTTTTGTGGGGTATCACAATCTCTATAATATTACACACAACAGGAAAATGACATGACCGAGCAAAACCATAAAAAACCTGAAATGCCCCAACCCGCCATACCTCAGCGACATGTACCCATGAAACACCTTAAAGAAAAAGAGGGCCAAATCACATCTGCACCATAAGTAAATGCACATGCAGAACTGACAGTTACCCCCACCTTTTAAGAAAACATGGTACATCTCTCCAAATTTTTTTTTAAGCTTAGTTTACACATGTTGGCAGACAGTTGTTAAGTAGCCTGTGGGCGTGAAATGATGACATGCACAGCGTGACTGAAACACGGCATTTGTGAAGTACATTCGATCTTTGGCATTTACTCATTGCATTACAGTCTTTCATTCTAAAGAAAATGTTGGATTGAGTGACTGCTGCGAGTGGCAGCTACCCTAAACCACTGAAATACAGGTGCATGGGGTAAGCAAAAAACCTGTAATCCCATCCTTGTGTGACACTGCTGTGACACATTAATATTTGTACCTAACCAGACACAAAAATAAGCCAGCGTGGTGCCTGCAGCCCCCTTTATGAGCATGGCATGATACACACACGCACCCCCCCCAGTTCCTCTTGTGGGAAAGGTGACACCCCCTCCCCTACCGACATGAGAGATACTTAGCCCAAAGTAAGTAAGTGAGCGGGTGCCCCCCTGAAAGATACCTGAGCCTGCCCTCGAGAAAACAAGGAGAAGAGGCAACCCTTCATCAGCCGCACATTCCCTCGATGGACCGGAAATGTCGGCAGTCGCACTGGAAATGACGCAAACGACCCTCCACAAGACAAACAGGAAACGCTTGATCCACACCTCTGTAATAAAAAGATACAGACATGGAGGGGGGGGCAGGGTGCTCCTAAGCAAGTGATACATCCCCTCCTTGATACCCCTCTCCCTCCCCTCTCCCACATTCCTCTCTCAGGTCCTACAGCCCTATCCCATTCGGCTCCTCTGTTCCTCTGCCCTTTGCCCTTCCCTTTTTGCCCTATCCTCTTTTTTTTAATTTTCTCTTCTCCCCTGTACTTCCCTGTTCCTATTTCCATCCTGTATCTTCTTTACCTCCTTTCATCACCTCCTCCCCAACGTCTTTTACCCTACTGTTACCTCCTAAGCCTTCTTCTTCACCCTCTCTTTCTGGCATCCACACTCTTGGCTAGTCAGACCCCCCTTGTGAAGTTTATCAATCAAGTTATTCTCCCCTCTATTTTCACATATACTACACCAGGATACCACCCGCTGCAATACATTCCTAAACTAAAAACATTATTTTACAGGCTCTTTGGCCCCATCGACTCTGGATCATTACATAACGCTCTTCATCTGGTCAAGTCCACCTTATCAGGAGGGCCTTGGTTCTACATTTTTTTATGGTTTTCATTTTTTGTATATCTGATTACCCTGAGTATACATTACTGTTCACAAACTGTTTCGATCAACAATAAATTATTTTGCACAATATTTTTGGATCTACATTCCATTCATGTGTAGCCAAGCCCCTGTACGGGTTGCTGAATGTTGTGGTTCACCTGTCACCCTGCCAAACCTGGCATCTATCTCTCAGGCACTGAAGGGAATACATTTTACATAGTCCCACCCGCAGGCTTACCCCGATCACCTTGGGCAACAGTAGACACTTCCAGGTACATTTTACTGTTCAAAGCAGGGTTTTGAAGCAATAGTTCTGAATGCCCAGCAATAACAGATTGATGGACATATTTATATTCCACATTAGGATGCCCAGCCATAGCAGAATGCTGGGCATATATATAATCCATGGGCGCGGTCGCACGCCGGGTGACAGTACATGGTAAACAGTTCCTGAGCTGCAGGATTAGTATAAGTGTCCATCCCTGCTGCGGTTTTAGAAACTGGGTGAACAGGCAGCAATAAAGTTAATTTGAAGACAGCTCCCGCTGGTTGCTATGGACAACAGCATTTGTTAATATAGAACTAAATAGCAAGCAGAGTGCATAAGTCCTTCCCCAAGGTTTAATTTCTCAACTGATAGTAGAACAAAGCATAGTTCCCCCTGGCTCGATCAATCTCATTTGCTAGGGGCAATGACTGGCAGGTTAACCGTGAACAGGTGATCCCAGACGAGCCCCTAAATGTAGGCAAGCCCGCACAGGTGTTGCTGAATGTTGTGCTTCACCTGTGACCCTGCCCAAACTGGCATCTATCTCTCAGACCCTCAGAGACACAGAACAGTCCATAAGCTTTGTTTTTTGTTTTGTTTTTTTTTATTGAGGGAATTGAAATTGGATTGGAAAGGAAATTATGGGATGCCCAGAAGATTCAGTGTAACTTGCTTGAGACTACTATATACACTTCTGTATATACACTACAGTCTTCTCTCCAGCACAAACACTTGCTTAAGACCTCTATTCCTTCACTCCTCTAGCACTTCACTTGCTGCATAACGTTACTCCTCCAGTAGTTCAATTGCTGCAGACTGTTACTCCTCCAGCACATCCCTTGCTGCAGACTGTTACCCCTCCAGACTAGCTAGCACCGCATGGTTAGGCCTGACATTAACTCAGCCAGGCCTCAGTGGATTGCCTTTTGCGGGCAGGGGCCTTGGGCCCCTGTGGTGTAGAAATAGTTCCGGAGCTAACTGTGCTCTATTTAGCTACCAATCCCAGGAGCTCTCTCTTTCAGGCCCTGCCAGCCAGCCTGGCTGCAATTACCTCTTTCCACTGCCCTTCCCACAGTCCTCTCTTCTGTTTCTGTACCCATCTCAAACGGCAAACTCCCAGTTCTCTCAGGCTTGTCTCCCAAATCCCCCCAACTGTGCTTCACTCACCAGCCCTCCTCGCTGCAATCAGTTGTCCTCTAATAGCAGTGTTCTCTCCCACAGTCCTCTCCTTGCTCTCTCATGTGCCTCTCTTCCAGGATCTTGTCTCTCCTCCTGGATGCACCCAAGCCCCGGCCCAAGGTCACCCCCCCAGACTGGGGAGCTCCCTGTGGGCTGCGACAGCCTCCACACTCTTTTACTCCAACTCTTCCCCCCGACGACTCCTCCCCAGCTGGGCTGACCCTAGGTATTTAAGGAGGCCTGCCCCCTGCAAATCCATGTCCAATTGGGGATTGGTCAAGGCTCCTCAAAATACCCCAGGCAGCTCCACCTCTCCTCTCCTTCTCTCTTTCCAGCACCTTCTAGAAAGAAGAGGGAGGTAACAGTGATGCTACCTGTGAGCCACCCAGCCCTGCCCTAAGCCACTCCCAGCCCAGAATGAAAACAAACAGGCCTAGCCACCAGGCCTGCCTAAATTTTTCTACTCTACCAGAAAAGTCCTAATTCTAGCACCTACCGAACTAGAGGGTGCTACACATGTTTACTCTGTATATTGTTGACATAGGCCCTCTGGGTCATTTTTCCTTCTTTCATGTACCTGTTTTACTTCAATAAAATGTTTGTGGGAAAAAAGAAAATTGCAGACATACGCAGGCATGTTAGGCTAACAGTTTAATGCTGCATGAGGATTGAAGTTTACATTTCAGTTATATGCTAAAAACCTTACAACTGGTAGACCCATTTGACAGTGACAGGCCATCTTTAATTTGTATTAAAGATAAAGCTTATTCACTGATGCAGATAGTAGCTATTTTTTTTTACTCAGTCAATTTTTACTTTGTAGCCCAGTCAGAATTATTTTTGTCATTGAAGTATAGCATATTTGTCATTGTTACTCAATCACTGCATATATGATGGATTAGTTTAGAAATACTGCTGTGCGAGCCAAATAACTTATTATGGAATATGTATAGAACAGTGCATGCTTTCCCCTTAATATTAAATCATCTAAAGAACAAGAACGTTTTTACTGTATAGCATGTTTTACAAGGAGCAGCCAGAGGAGTTTTCACTACTGCCTGTATATTGTTGACACTGAGAGCCCTCGTTTCCCGAATTATTCAGAATGCTGTCTGAGAGGATTTTGGACATTGGCATTGCTGCAGGAGATGAGATTGCACATCCCATAACTATACACCATACTACATATACATACAAAATAATAAATGCAAATATGCAACAAGTTTTTGGGAACATTTAAGGCTGCAGCCCCTTTATTGGGTTTAAATAAATTAACCATGAATTTTTAATTACCAACCAAAACAACTTTTAATCAGTAAATGTTTAGCATACTTAGGGGTTTATTTACTAAAGGCAAATAAGCTGTTCACTTTGTAAGTGAATTTGCACTTTGCAAGGAAACCAAATGACTTGGTTTAGTGAATGTGGTACAAAATTATTTAACCGCTTGCCGACCAGCCGCCGTCATTATACTGCGACAGGTCGGCCTGATCCCGCAAACCGTAGTAGCTATACGTTGGCTCGCGGGATCGGGTTAGCAGGTGCGCACTGTACAGCGGGGGTGCTGATGCTCGTTGCCAATGGTCGCGATGACCGCCAGCCACGAGCGATCACGAGCACGAGGAACAGGACATGGAAGTATGTGTGTAAATACACAAATCCGTGTTCTGCTCTGAGAGGAATGACAGATCGTGTGTTCCTATTGGCTAGGAACCACGATCTGTCACTTCCTCTAGTCAGTCCACTCCCCCTTCAGTTAGAATCACCTCCCAGGGAATTAACCCCTTGATCACCCCTTAGTGTTAACCCCTTCACTGCCAGTGACATTTTTACAGTAATCAATGTATTTTTATAGCACTGATTGCTGTATAAATGGCAATCGTCCCAAAAATGTGTCAAAATTGTTCAATGTGTCCGCCATAATCTCGCAGTCATGATAAAAATCGCAAATCGCCTCCATTGGTTGTAAAATAATATAAATAATAAAAATGCTATAAATCTATCCCCTATTTTGTATACGCTATAACTTTTGCGCAAACCAATCAATATTATTGTGATTTTTTTTGCCAAAAATATGTAGAAGAATACATATCGGCCTAAACTGAGAAAAAATATTTATAGTGCAAAAAATAAAAACCACAGAGGCAATCAAATACCACCGAAAGAAAGCTCTAATTTGTGGGAAAAAAAGGACGTCAATTTTGTTTGGGTGCAGCGTCGCACGACCGCGCAATTGTCAGTGCCGAATCGCAAAAAATGGCCCGGTCATTCAACAGCCAAATCTTCTGGGGCTGAAGTGGTTAATCACATATAAGAAAATAAAATTTTTTAAAAAAGTATTTTTGATGATGGAAGGATACAGAGTTTCATCTCATTCATTGGCTCCCTTGTAAAGTAAACATTCCCTTGCAAAGTGAACAGCATATTTGTCTTTAGTTAATAAACCCCTTGGTCTTTAAGACTCAAGCAGAATAAGCGTACACAAACAATATTACAGTCTACTAACCACTGTCTACACAAACAATATTACAGTCTACTAACCACTGTCTACCCACAAAATTGGTGACAATACCCTATAAAAATTGACCACAACAAGTTTTTAAAGAAAGCAAAATGGAGGGGTGCAGATCTGTTGTTTATGGGTTGAAGGTTACCTTGATCTGCAAGCTGTTTCCTGCCAAAAGATCTGTTACCAATTCATCGCTAAGCTGATTTAGGTTCTGCTAAGCAAAAGATGTGCCCCACAGGTATATCTGCCTAACAACAAGGGCACATTTTCCCAGCAACACCAGGCAACTTGTCACCTGAAACACAAACCAGAAAAAAAAGTAAAGCAGCCTCAAAATAACATGTACACTTTAGCCACCAAAATGTATCTTTTAATTTAACAAAGTCAAATCTATGGATGAGCTAACAAATCAATGAGTGTCAATGTTCATGGTGGTTCAGACTTCTTCACTTGAGCCAATTGCTTGCAAACTTGAAATGAGCCATTCAACCATGATTTGCACCATTTTGCTGGAACAGGTGCATTTGTTGCATTTAGCAGACTACCTCATAATCCAGTTTTACCCAGGTTAAAGGTTGCTTGGGTCAGCAGGCAATAGGAGGGGGTGAATTCAAAAATAATTATCCAGCCTATTTAAGTCCACCCATAAGTAAAAAGTCAGTAATAGAAGTGACGATTCTCTGCCTTCAGAGTACTACAAGATTTGCAACCTGTATAAACGTGTTAACCCTAACAATAAGTGATCCTTATTTGCTCCCTTTTCGTCTGCTATCTATGCAATTAAAAGTGTTTTGTTATATCTGTTTGAAAAGGGCAAAACAAATACCCGTTGATCCTGCTATAAATTTTGTGCACTAATAACAGCGCAGCAGAAGCAGGAAGTTACCAGTTATGCTTTGTTCACACCTGGGCGATTGCCTGCAATTCCAAATTGCAGGATGCTTGTGCAATGCCATTACTTCTAAATGGCACCCCAATCGCACTGTGATTTTACCCCAATTGTCACATGATAAATCACTGCAAATCGCTCCTGATCCTCGCATTGCAATTTGCTGCAATTGCAGTGTAACAGTTGCAGCAAAATCACAGCGTGATGGAGGTGCCATTAAGAAGTAATGGCATCACACAAGCATCTCATGATTTGCCACAATTAGGAATCGCGGCTCCAATCGCCCAGGTGTGAACGGAGCCGTATGCCATGTACACACGAGTGGACTTTTAAACAGTAAGGGTCCAGCGGAACGAATCCGCCGGACAATTCAAACGTGTGTGGGCTTCATCTGACCTTTGCTGTCTAAAAATCAGATGGACTTTAGATTTAGAACATGTTTCAAATCTTTCTGACGGACTCGAGTCCGGTCGAAAAATCCATTCGTCTGTATGCTAGTCCGACGGACAAAAAACGACGCAAGGGCATCTATTGGCTATTGACTATGAACTTCCCTATTCTAGTCCCTTCGTACGTCATCACGTTCAAACCAACGGACTTTCGAACGGACTTTAGTTCGTTTGTGTGTGGGCAAGTCCGGTTGTTCGAAAGTCTGTAATAACTCTGTTGAAAGTCCGCTCGTGTGTACGCGGCATTAGTGTTGTTCACAGCTCTCTCTGTGGACTACAGGACCCCCCCTGCACACAAAAACACTTTGTAGAGAGGAGGAAAGGGAGAGAAGCATTCTGTAATCCCAACAGACTTCCTGTCCTATGTTGACAATGCTGCACCGTCTCAAAAACAGTATATAGAGAAAGAGTGTTGCTGTCAGCAGGCTCACCAGGTATTCAGATGCCGTGTCTAAGAACTGGTAAGCTGCAAAATAATACATTTTATTTTTGGGTTGAAATAGACTTTAATGTATAGTGTATTTCCATTTATAATTTTTTTCAGTATAATATATTGGCATGCCAGATAACAGCACTCCTTTTATTACTAGGCAATGTTTAAAAAGTATTAATTTTCTGAAAGGCATGCTGTACTGTGGTGCGTTCCATTTTTTTTTTAATAAATAAATCATGCTAATGCTAATAAGTAATATTCTTGATTTTACTCCATACAGATTTCTTTTTTCCCTTATAGCATTTCTCATCATTATTTCATTTGTCTTCCTGCCGAATATACGCAAAACTCACTGAATTTTTCAGAGTGTCTCTAACAACATATTCATACACCAAAAACAATTTTCTACATGATTTAAAGCTATCGCTTTGGATGAAGTCTTGTCAAGTTGTTTATTTTACCTGTTCTGATCTGGGTGGCCTCATTGACTGCTGAAGGTAACAAAAAATAAATAAATTAGAATTTGCAAAAAGGAAACAGAAAAGAAAACCAACCATCCAGGAAACATAGCACAGCCCAACAGAGCAGAAGTCCCAGATGATGTGGAAATAATACCTTAGTCTAGAGCTTGGATTTCTGTAACCCGACGTACATAATTCAGTTGTGAACTGGTTACGTCTTGCTGCAGAATATTAAACCGAGGTGGTGTTGCATGTTTTTTGCCAACAGAACTGAAACAAAGCACTTCCTTTGCACTTAAAGTGATTAATAAATGATGTGTACTCATATAGCGATAACAAATGTAGCAATGTATGGGTCCCACTATGCTCACTCATTTAGCTTTTATGCTATATACATTCCCATTTAAGCAAATGCTCATGTTGAACATACAGCAATGTCTATAGCAGGCACTTTCAAGGTATTTATAGCCAAAGGCAAGAACAGTGCCTGCCTTGACAGTTATTTCTGCACATCTGAGCAAAAGCTTGCTATCTAAACAGTCATTTGTGCTTCATCAATAAAGCAGTGCACAATCTTGTCATAATCTCTGTTGTAGTAGCCAATACCTTTCAGAAATCACCACTTAAATTGATCTGACTAGGGTTTTTGCTGTAAATTGCACTATAGTCATTTTTAATTCATTAATAAAGTAAACTTGCCTCAAACCTGAAAACTCAAACTGAGAATATAATAAAAAATGCAAAAGTAGAGGATATATTTATTAAAAACAGCATGTTGAAACAATTTAGCAGATTCAGAGATATAAACAGCTAAAAGTTGCATATTTGTTTTTAATGTAAATATTCCATTTGGGCCTGCACATCCTATCTTGGGAGACTTTATTGGTTAGAAGGCTTGGGTGGCAGGAAGGGACAGGGCCAACCTCAAATAATAAATGGCTGCATTTGCTTATTTTTTCTTTCTTCTTCTTTGTTCTTCTATTTTCACCTTGTGATCCAGCCAGTAAGTCTGTTATTTTTTAACAGACCACGCTGTTCAGCAAAAGTGACAGTCAGAGGACTGAGACAAAGCATTTAACTCTGGCAGCGGTGCTTACAACGATCAGTGTTTATTCATTAATGTAAAACCTTTATCCCACAAGAAAAAAAAAATGTTGCTGTAATTGTTTCATAGGCGTGCGCACAGGGTGTGGCACGTGTGCCTGGACACACCCTTACCACCCTGTGTGGTGCAGATTCCCCCTGTTTAAACCCTGATATTTCACCAAAGCCCCCTAACAGGGCTCCTAAAAAAAATGTAAACGATAAAAAAAAAATGAAATTGTAAAAAATAATTAATAAAATAAATAAAACTACTGATGCCATCCAGTGCCCTACTGAGACCAACCTCTGCTCCACTGACAGCTTCAGTATATATACACATGCACACAGACATGTGTTTGAGCTTTGAGATGCACACCCTAATGCAACAGGCTGTACACACCTATTAATTGTTTATAAAAATTTTAGATGGAGTTTGGCTTCAATTTGTTAGTAAAGTCCATCTAAATCTGCAAGAGCATCTAACACTACCTCTCCCCAAATTATCAAGTAGAATAACCAGGGCTTTTTTTCAGGGGGAACTTGGTGGAACTCAGTTCCACCACCTCTGGCTCGGACCCTTGGAGGGGCCTGCTCACCACAATCACTTGTAAACACAGAAGTCCGGTTTCTGTGTTTACAAGTGACAGCTCTGGACTCTGAGTCTAACCCCCCTGAACTCTGTGCTCTGTATGTAATGCAATCCTGGTATTTAATGCCCCTTTAAAACCCTCCTACTGTTCATGAAATTTGACTGCCCACATCCACTATTTGATGTGATTTAGAGGGTGTGTGTGGGAGGAGGGGTTTTGGGGGGTCGTGGTTGAGTTCCAGTACCTATTGTTTGAGAAAAAAAGCCCTGAGAATAACCCTGCGCTACCCACTCAAATCCCTTTATCTGAAAGCTGGTATGTTAAATTAAAGTACTACTAAAGGCAAAACTTTTTCTTTATTTCTGATAGAGTAGAGATGGATTAGAGCACCTGACATTTTTTTATTGCTTTCTGTGCACTCACTAGGGAGATCCACGCTCTCTATTTGTTCTGTTTATCATTATCATTGAAAGTGAAAGTAAATCCCAAATTTTTAGTTGTTCCAAGAAAAGTAATAGAGGGGAAATCTTCTAATGGGGACACTAGTTCTGGTAACCTGGGGTTCCCCAATGGATTCCCTTAATTTGTTGGGATTTCCTCTAACTTCCTGTGTTGGTTATGGGACAGGGAGTGAAGGGAAATCTCCCCAATGAAACAATGATGGCAAAAAATAAAATGACAGGGGTTTTAACCTCCTCTTACTCTTCCTCTTAATCTAAAGTGAAAATAAAAGTTTTGCCTATAGTTCTACTTTAACCACTTGCCAACCGCACTATGATCGTACTAATTCTGGAAGGGTGTACAATGATGTCTTCCCAGACTCGCGCTTCCTGCATGCCCCCTGGGGCATGCACATGGAAGTTCACCGGACCCGGCACATCACAGATCATGGTAAAGGGCCAATGACAGGGGCCCTTTACTACACGATCGCTCCGTCCAATGACGGAGCGATCCCTTGTCAACAAACAGGCACATGCCTGCTTCAGCTCTCTCCTGTGCTTGCACGATGTACATACTGATCAGAACAGCGTGGTGAGAGGAGGGAGACTGCAGCAGCTCTCACCCCTGCCTCATCCATTCCTCATTCTAGCCCATATGTGCTTCATTCATGCCCATATGTGCCCCATTCATGCCTCATTCATGCCCATAAGTTCTTAATTAATGCCTCATCTGTGCCTCATTCATGCTCATCTGTGCCTCATTTGTGCCTCATTCATGCCTCATCTTTGCCTCATTCATACCCATATGTGCATCATTAATGCCTCATCTGTGCCTCATTCATGCCTCATCTGTGCCTCATTCATGCCCATATGTGCCTCAATTATGCCCATTTGTGCCTCATATATGCCTCATCTGTGCCTCATTCATGCCCATCTGTGCCTTATCCATGCTCATAAATGCTTATCCATGCCACATCAGTGCTCATCCATGCCTTATCTGTGCCACATCAATGCCTCATTCGTGCCACATCAGTGCTCATCCGTGCCTCATCTGTGCCTCATCCATGCCACATCCATATCTCATCCGTGCCACATCCATATCTCATCCGTGCCACATCTGGCCAAATCCTTCTCTGAGCTGGCCGCTCGGCTGTCGACTAATTGCCAGCTCCTATCTCTCCACAGTGACTCACCTGTTAATGATCTTGCTCGTCAGTCCTGCCTACTTAAGCTGTTCAGTGCAGATGATCTCTGCCTTCGCCTTGGTCACATCTCTAGAGACGCTCTCCTGTGTTCCTGTTAAAGACTTGCTTGGCTGACATTCATTCTGGCTCCCTGACGTTTTGGCTTGTCTGACTATCCGTTTCGGTTCCTGAACTCTGGCCATGTTTTGAGTATGTTTACTCTGTTTACCTTTTTTTATTATTATTAAACAATTGTGATTTAACTGTACTTCTGTCTCAATCTGATTTATGGTTTCTGACAGTAGACGAGGGCCATGAATTCAGAAGATGCAGTCAATCCACTTGCTGGTAATATTTTTTCCAGACTGGATGAGCAGGATCACTGCATGGAACAGTTTGCCATAGCGTTACAAATGCTCCTGAGTTGCTCAGCTCACCTGGAATCTTGCTGTCAGGAAAGAGGGAGGGGGGATTCCTCCACCAGCCCCCCTGTTAAGACTGTTTACTGATGAGAAGTTAAACACACCTGACCTGTGTGTCCATTGTCATTGGACAGTTTAACCTGCCCTGTTTTCCAAGGGTGGGGGGAAGTGTTTTGAAGTGGGATCTGTATAACATGGTCTTGAATAAAGATTCGGTCCTGTTTGAACCTTAAGACAGAGCCTCGTCTCGTACTTGGGGGGAGAATTATTTGTATGGGTTTCTTGTTCGGCTGATTGAAGTGTTCAGTAGCTGCCTTTGTGTTCAGAAATGGAATGTCTTAAACGGCTTTAACCCCTTTCATACTCTGAGTGTCGTTACAGTTAGTTAGTGAAATTTAGAATTTTCGGATTTTCTAATTTACGAATTTATGAATTTTAAAATTTCCAAATTTCTGAATTGCAATCATAACGAATAACCCGAAAAATAAAAACACCCCAAAAATGAATGAAATGAAAACGAACACATTTTTCAGCAGTGCACATGTCTAATGTCATATACAAGAAAGTATGGCCAAAGTGTAATGCCCCGTACACACTGTCGGACTTTGTTCGGACATTCCGACAACAACGGATTTTTTCCGACGGACGTTGGCTCAAACTTGTCTTGCATACACACGGTCACACAAAGTTGTCGGAAAATCCGATCATTCTGAACGTGGTGACGTAAAACACGTACATCGGGACTATAAACGGGGTAGTGGCCAAAAGCTTTCATCTCTTTATTTATTCTGAGCATGCGTGGCACTTTGTCCGTTGGATTTGTGTACACACGATCGGAATTTCCGACAACAAATTTTGTTGTCGGAAAATTTTATAGCCTGCTCTCAAGCCCCATACACACTATCAGATTTTCTGCTGATTTTTTCCTTCAGATTTACCAAAACCATGTAGTGCAAGGGCGTGCCTGATTGCATACAAATGGAAACACCTAAGGTTTGACCTCATATTATATGGTTTTGGTAAATCTGAAGGAAAAAATCAGCAGAAAATCTGATAGTGTGTATGGGGCTTTAAACTTTGTGTGTCGGAAAATCCGATGGAAAATGTGTGATGGACATAAAACATAAGAAAACGGTTCACGTAAAAGTACATAATAAAACATATATTATGAGGGTTATCAACTGACACCGACCTGCCAACCAGGGCCGGGGGTGCCAACCAGGGCCGGGGGTCAGTGCACTATGCCCGAGCCTTGAGACCCAGGGGATAAGGCAGACAAGGGGTAGCGGAGTTGTCCGCAGAACGGAGAAGAGGAAGACAAACACGAGAAAAGAAAAAAAAACAAAAAAAAACATACACGACATCGGGGGGAAGGGGGGTGGTAAGTGTAGAACAGAGCGGAGGGCGAGAGGCCCAGAAACAGAGAGGAAGTGAGAGAGAGAAGAGGGGGTTTCCCAGGCTGGAGACGAGTTCAAATTGAATTTACAGTCCTAGACTAGTCAGATTTAGATTAGGGCGTGCGTAGGACCACCACAGGGCCCACACCTTAAGAAATTTTGCATGGGAGTCGTGGAGGACGCTGGACATTTTTTCATAGATAATAAGGGTCGTCAAGGTATTTTTTACCTCTGCGAATGAGATAGAAGGTTTTTTCCAAGCCCTCGCTATTGTTCGTTTCGCAGCAATAAATAAGTATGTAGCTAGTTTCTGCTGGTGAGAGAAGAGGCCCAGGAGCGGGCAATGGAGTAATGCAAATTTGGGGTCTTTTTGGAAGGGGACATGAAATAGGGAGGTTAGTAGGCCAAAGACCCTTGACTAGAGTCCTACAAGATGGGGGCAAGACCACCATGTGTGCAGTTCATCTCCTCGTTGACCACAACCCTGAAAGCATCTGTCATTGCATGATGGGTTTGACTTGGCGATAGGGGCTGGGACCAAGTACCAGCGCAGGAGGATCTTATAGGTTGCCTCCAACGTGGTAGTGTTAAAGGAGCATTTTGCTATGCTGGACCAGGCCTTACTCCAGTCTGCTAGATCTATGGGGGACAGGTCACGTTCCCATTTAAGCACATAGGAAAGGGTAGTGGAAGTGTTGGCAGTTAGTAAGGAGTAGATCATAGAAATGGTATCGCGAGCACCTGGACAGGAGTGCTCAAAGGCAGTCATTTGATATGGAAAGGAGCCAAGGTGCCGGAGGGAAGTTATCCAGTGTCGCAGCTGGATGTAACAGAAGAGTTCGGCAGGCAGACCTTCATGGGTCTCTTGAAACTAGGACCACGTGGGGTATGAAGAAAGTGACGAACCAGGGAGGACCCATGGGCAGGCCACCATGAAAAAATGTGGGGTTGCTCCAAGCCAGGTGGGAACATAGAGTTATTCAAGAGGGGAAGCAGTGGCAGGAATGGGGACATAAGCTTGCCTGAGTATCATATCGAGTCCCATAATTTCAGACTGTGTGTCATGAGGGGGCTGGCAGAAGGTGGTCGCATTTTAGGGGGTAGATAGGGACCGGCGCACAATTAGGTACCTCCAGAAGGACCCATAGGGGGATATCAGAAGTTGCATGGACCATAGAGAGTTGGGAAATTTGGGCTGCCTGGTAATACTTTGCAACGTCCGGAACGCCCAGCCCGCCCCGTAACCTATGAGCATAGAGAGTAGAGCGGGAAACCCTGGGGCATTTATGTGCCCAGATAAAGGTGAGAAGTCTGTTCTGAAGTAGCTGCAGATAGAAGGCAGGGACCCGGACAGGAAGGGTTTGAAAAAAGTGAAGAATCTTTGGGACAATGGTCATCTTGACCGCATTGATACGGCCGATCCAGAATAAAGTGGGGAATTTCCAAGACGCCATGAGAGCCATGATAGTGCGCAAGAGTGGGTAGTAGTTGGTGGAGAAAAGGGAAGTGTAAGAGGGGGTCAACTTGACACCCAAGTAGGCTGGATAGTGGCTCATAATGTGAAGGTGAAATACCTCCTTGTGGGGTGAAAAATAGCAGTATTTCAGAGACTAGCACCGATAAGGCTCTGATGAAGAAGGGACACCTTCGAAACGTGTTAGCCAGCAGCAGTTTGTACGTCCTCTTCCTAGGACCTGGAAAACTGCTACCAGTGGGCCAATCGCTTCTGTGACTGTATATAGTGCGATTTTTTTTTTCTCCTTTAATCTTGGTTTTAATTAATAAATTTACTTAGGATTATGCACTAGGCTGGTGCGCTCTCTTTCATTCTTATCAGTCCAGTGAGGAGCTTTCCCAATGGTAGGGGAAGAAATATTGGAGATGTAAGGCTAGGGGACCTGGGAGAGTAACATTCAGGGCAGTAGTTTTGTGTGGGTTGATATGGAGACCCTAGATAGTTGAAAAGCGAGTTAGAATGGCCTGGAGATTTAGTAGGTTGACGATAGGGTTGGTGAGGGTCAGGAGAGCATCGTCAGCGAACATGTTCAATTTATAGCTGTCACCTGCGTAAGGGATGCCCGTTGTAGCATGTAATGTAGATAGTCCCACGAGAGGGTATCAAAGGCTTTATATATATCAAGCGAAAGGAGAAAGCCGGGGATTTTGCCTTGCTGCAGTAAGGTGATCAAGTGGACAACATTTCGGATATTGTCCCCCGCCTGACGGCCAGGTACGCAGCCAACCTGGTCTCTATGAACCAAGGAACGCAAGTATTTGTTAATGCGAAAGCACAGGATTTGCCCTAAAAGTTTCACATCTTCATTTAATAGGGAAATTGGGCAAAACGCCTGGGGTTCATAGGCCTCCTCGTGGTCTTAGGAATCATGGAGATGTGAGCTTGTAATGAGTCTGGAGAGGGTAGCGCACCTTGTTTTATGCAATTAAAGTAGGCCGTCAGATGGGGGAGCAAGAGGGGAGAAAACATGCGGTAGTATAGTCTGGTGAAGCCATCTGGGCCCGGAGCCTTTGAAACATGAATGCCCTTGATGGCCTGAGCCACCTCCAATTCAGTAATGTCAGCATTAAGAGTCACACAGGCTGCTGAAGAGAGAGGTGGAAGATAAAGATTGCGGAATAAGTCATCCGCGAGATTAAGAGGAAAGGTGAAAGGTTTGCTATAAAGCGAGGCTAGAAAGTCTGCCAGGGCCGCGGTGACTTTGTTCAGATCCGAGGTGAGGTCCCCATTGGCAGAACGAAAGCGGATAGGTTTATGGCTACGAGATGTAGCATTGAGTTTGTTGGTCAGCATTGCACCCGGTTTATTTGCGCAGGAATAAAATTTATGCTTTGCCACCGTAGGGCCCTCTCGGCTCGGTCGGAGGCCAACAAGTCTAATTCGGCTGCAAAAGTGTTCCTAGCCTTTTTGTTCACTAGCGAGAGGTGGGATTTCCACTCTGGATCAGCGGAGGCCAGAAGATCTGCAAGTTCCTGGGTCCGCTTTTCCCTATGGCATTTTCGGGAGGATGCCAATTGTTTACAGTGGCCTCTCATGGTAGCCTTATGGGCCTCCCAGAGAGAGATGGGCGAAGACACGGAGCCTACATTTTCCTTAAAGAAAGTTTGGAGTCGTGTATGGATCTCAAGGAGGGTGTCTTGTGATGTAAGGAGTTAGTCATTTAATCGCCACTGAAAGGTAGGGTATGTCAGACCTGAGAGGGTGAGCAGAAAAACGATAGGGTCATGATCCGACCACGTGGAAAGGGGGATCGCAATCTTTTGGATATTGGAGATGAAGCGAAAAGAAATGAAAACGTGGTTGATTCTACAAAAGCTATCGTGCGGGCTGGAGTAGTAGGTGAAGTCGCGATCGTGGGGATGCCCGCTAGGCATCTACCAAGCCATGGGATTGCACAAGGGATCTCATCTGTTCCTCCACAACCGGGTCATGGGAGGGGGGGATCCAGATGAGTATTTCCTGTCCACCGAGGAGTCCAGAGCTATGTTTGTGTCACCCATAAGGATAAGGGTCCGGGAGCTATGTTGGGACATGACTTTGAGAAGGTGGGAGAAAAACTTATGTTGGAAACGGTTGGAGGCATAGTACCAAACCAGGGTTACATTCAACGTGCCCTGGAGTAGTAGGTATCTACTGGTTGGGTCTGCTATTTCTTTGGAGCATGAGAATAGGAGATTGCGTTTCAAGGCAATTAGAACCCCCCTCTGCTTCTCGGGGGCGGAAGCCAGATAAAAAGTAGGGAAGTGAGAGGAAACAAATTTCGGGGCAGAAGAGGAGGAAAACCAGGTCTCTTGCAAGCACACTACGTCAACGCAGCTAGATTTTAGGTGGTGAAACACCTTGGACCGTTTTACTGTTGAATTAAAACCATTGATATTATGAGAATAAAACTTCAACGGAGATTGGGTCATAGCGAGGAGATGATAGTTAGCTCACGTGATGGTGTCCGGCAGCTGCAGCTAAGTTCAGTAGGGATACCGGTCAACGACTTTTGTGGATTTCCAGTCTAAGGGGGGAAGAAAAGAGAAAGACAGAGAAGAGTGCAAGACAAGAGACAAGAGGCAGGATGGGGGAAGGACAAAAAAAACACAAAAACAGTGCAAACATACTAAGTACGTCATGCTGAGCGTGGACCACATCTTCGGCAAGACGTGTAAGGTGGGGGGGGCTCGACTGCCAGACACATGGTCATTCTAGGTCTTGATGGCTCAAAATTCAGCAAGAAGAGGGGGGTTCCTGGAGGAGGGGGGGAGGGAATAACTGGCTGAGTCAACCAAATGAAAGGGAGAGGGGAGAAGAAAAAAAAAATTTAAAAAAGGGGGGGCCCAAACTAAAGGGGTAAGGCAAGTTTACGGATGCTAACAGCCAACCTTAGGATGAATTACAGTGAGAAATTGCCATTTGAACTTTAAACACAGAATTGTTTTATAACGATAAAGAACACAAATGGGATAAGCAACCCCTGAGGTTTGGATCATACAGTTATACTGGTCTCCAGCAACCTAGCTGGGGGGACCAGACATAAAGTCCGTCAAGGGATCTCCGGAAGCCCGCCATCAGGAAGCAGGCCCCCAGAGAGCCCAAGCAGACTAGTAAAAGAGGCTGGACATTGGTTATCAACCTGGAAATGAGTCACAGCAATTAAGCACAACATAAACATGTAATTCAATATTATCTGAAAACAACATTAAGCACAACCGGCAAACAACTCCGCAGATGTACATCATACAGCTAAGTAACCCTCATCCATCCGGCTAAGGGGGTAAATTATGGGGTCCATCTAGAAGTCTCCCGGAGCCGGCCACCAGTCACTATCACAAGCGAGGGGCGGGCCCCCGGAGACTCCCGATAAAATAAAGGACAGAAGCATCGCCTGTTAAGGCCCAGACAAGAGCATGCAGGAGGTAGGGGAGGGAGAGTCAGGTTCAGGAAAGGCAGGGGGAGAGGGAGGGAAGGAAGGGAGAGGGAGGAAGGAGGGGGGAGGAAGGGAAGAGGGTGAGGGAAGGGAAAAGGGGGAAAGAAAAAAGAGGGGGGTGGTGGAAGGGAAAGAGGGGGGGAAGGAGCATGGCGGGCTCCCATGTACCGTGCATCCTCAGGACCATACGTTTAAGAAGATGGGGAGGAACCCCGTAATTCAAATAAAATCAATCAGGTGCTGCATGTTTTGGAATAAGTTTTGGAATAAGCTAATATGTTCGGAAAGTCCCAGAGCAGCACAATTGAGTCTAACAGGGTGCAAAAGTGCAGAGATTTTCAATCAGAGTGTGTAGGAGAAGTGGAGGTCAATCATAAACATGGATGGTGAGGGGGCAACATCAGAGTCCGCACCAGCAGATTGGTTCCAGGCAGGCTGGTGGTAGGGGGGAGGGCACATAACCCAACCCAAGTACAGCCATCAGTGGGCATGTGTAAATAGGGTAAGCCAAATGCCATTATTGTGGGAGGGGTCCGATCCAGCCATCACTTACGGGGGATGGCTAGTGAAATACAGAAAGGTCCAGAGGACCGAAGGAGAAAGACAGGACTCACGGTTTCAGAGGTCATCCTGCATCAGAGCATTGGGTGCCAGCCACAGATGGAGTGGGAGGGGGGGCGTCTTGGCCCTTTGACCTTTCCCACATGCGGCTTCGGGTGTTTTTACCAGACGGTAGCAGCTGGAGTGAGTCCAGGACGGACTGTGCTTCGTCTGGCGAGGTCAGCGTGTGGCTGCGACCATTGTATGAGAAGGAGAGCTTGAAGGGAAAGCCACAAGGGGGGGAGGCGCCTCTAAGTGTAGTATGTAAGCCAATTTATTAAAAACACTGTAGAAAACAACTCACATTTAGAAGAATAAAATACAGCATGTAGTGTGGTTAAGATCCAAAGAGGGAGTCCATCAGATCGATCACAGGTATCGCTGCTGCCTTCTGTGCGTAGGGCTATGCTGAACACCGCTCGAGCCGGCCGCAGTGATGATGTACTCCAAAGCGAGGCCTGAAACGCTGGTGGAAGGCAGGCGCGGAGCTGTGACGTCACTGGAATGCGACACGTTTCATGAGCGTACGGGCTACGATGTCATGGTAGCCGCGCTCCTTCATCAAAAGCTGCTGTATTTTATTCTTCTAAATGTGAGTTGTTTTGTACAGTGTTTTTAATAAATTGGCTTACATACTACACTTAGAGGCGCCTCCCCCCCTTGTGTTTTTTCCTGCAGATTTTGGAGCTTGGTTTCAGCTCTTCCTGGAAGGCAGCCCTTTGTGTGGATCTTCTAATATTAGTTTGCCTTGTCTATATAAACTTTTATGGACTATATCAGCTATAATTTCAGCTTGTCACTAACATGATGGTAATATAAGGACTTCCGGTTTTTTGCGCCTTTACTTGCTTACATTGAAGGGAAAGCCCCAGCGGTACCGAATTTGATGAGATTGGAGAGCTGAGGTGTAAGGCTTCATCTGTCTCCTTTTCACAATCGTGGTCTGGGAAAGATCCACAAAGACTGGTGCGGTAGTAGGTGAACTTGATAATGATGTCGCAGGGTGGTCCCTCGGATTTCTTGGGGCCGAAGGCCCGGTGGATGCGGTCGAATTCCAGCCTGTCAATGGGGATGGCAGGGACAAGCTCCTGGAACAGAGCCGTGGCAGTGGAGGTGAGGTCCTTGACTGTATCAGGGATGCCACGCAAGCGCAGATTGCCCCTGCGGGCCCTGTTCTCAAAATCCTCCAGGCATAGTAGGGCTACATCCAGCTCTTTTTTGATATCAGAGATGTTCTGTTCATGGTTTTCCAGGACAGTAGCAGCGGCATCCATCTTGTCCTCCAGGTCATTGGTGCTGGAGCCGAGCTCCCTGATTTCCTTAGTGAGGTGGGTGGCCAGCTTGGTGGTTGCTGCCGAGATCTCTGCCTGCAGCATGATCTTGAGAGGAGATCAGCATCCCGCAGTGACAGCTGCTGGAGCGGGGCCGGCATCGGGTCCTCGCTCATAGTGGGAGACTGCTCCAGGTCCTCGGCTGCAAGCTGGGAGAAGGGGTCTGGACTCGAGGCCGGGGCTTCAAAGATGGCGTCTGGCAGGGAGGCCCCAGGCAGTGTGCGGTCCACGGATCTCGAGCTGGATGCTCGCGTAAGTATTGCTCTTCAATCCACGGGATGCTCGGCAGCTGCGGGAGTCAACGGGTGGTGGTGGGGGACGGGGATACCCACTTACTATGCTCATTGAGAGGCCGATGTGTCCTGGCAGTGAGGAGCGAGGCTAGTATGTGGCCATCTTTGTTCGCTGCTCACGAGCGCCCCCAAAAGTAGTTGTTTTTCAGACAGAAATCTATATATTTTGTAATATATTTTCTTTGCATACAGAGCAGTAGAGTGTACTTCCTAAGTGCCCATTTTACTGCTTCACATGCTTGATGGTGTTGAATTATCGTGTATGGCGAGGATACGTCTGCTGTAGCCATTAGTATAGGTTCATCTTTTAGATTGATATTCTCTATTAATTGGAGTATATGTTTTGTGTCTTTCAAGAATGCTTCTGTTTTCTGTACTACAGACTATAGGAAGCTATCCATATATTGGCCCATTCTTGCAGTGAGTGAATCAATGCCATGTATTATAGGCCTTGGGGGCGGATTTTCTTTGTCCTTGTGGATCTTTGGTACTGTATAAATAATGGGGGTGTGACAAGCTTCTGGGATTAAATACCTTGCCTCTTTTTTATTGAGTATTCCTTTCTTCAATCCCAAGTGTACTACTTGTTCCAATTCTCTTCTGTTTTTGTAAAGGGAATTGCCACTGGCAGGTATTTTCATGTTTCAATAATTTTACATGCTTATAGGATAATCCTCTTTGGTCTGTAATATGATTCCTCCTCCTTTGTCAGCCGGTCATATTATTACTAGGGATGATCTTGATGTTCAGGTTGAACATAAGTTTGACTTGAACATTGGGTGTTCACCCATTCGCCGAAGAGCAAGCATTGTGGGCTGTTCACTCCAAATTTGAGTGCCGCAGATCGCAGTGCATTGCTGTATGATGATTGGCCAAAGCATGCACCTGACCTGCATGTTTTGGCCAATCACTGCGCCCTCTGCTAAGAGAGCCATAATCGGCCAAAGACATGGTGCCTTTGGCCAATCATGGCTCAGGAGGACTAAGCCCACGTCCCCTCACTATATAAGACTGCTTACACGGCAGCCGTGTGTAGTGTTGTTGGTGTGGACAGAGAGATAGCTTGATTTAGATTAAGCAGGCAGGTTATTCACTTAGTGGCAGTGTATTTGATAGATATATACAGTAAGTCTAATATATATATATATATATATATATATATATATATATATATATATATATATATATATATATATATTAGGGTTGTCCCGATACCACTTTTTTAGGACCGAGTACAAGTACCGATACTTTTTTTCAAGTACTCGCCGATACCGATTACCGATACTTTTTTTTTTTTTAAAGTCACGTGACAGTTTTTTTTTTTTTTTTAACAATGCTTTCTTTTTTTGGGGGGGGGGGGGGGGGGGTGAACGGTGCCTGTGTGTTTTTGTTTTTTTTATTTACAATTTTTATTTTTTACAATAATATTTTTTTTATTCATTTGTTGGGGGGCTTTGGTGAGATACCCCTGATATCTTCCCCTTGAGACAGAGAAAGAGACAAAGGATAGAGATTCCCCAGTCCCTTTCTCTGCAGCCTCAGCTGCACTGAGAATGAATGGAGAGAAGACAGCGGCTCCTCTCCATTCATAAACTGACACATCGTAATCACAGGAGATTACAATGTTTCAGTTATGTGAATGGACAGAGTTAGCTGACTCTATCCATACACAAAGGAAGGAGGAGGGGGACAGCAGAACGGGGGGGACAGCGGAGAGGCACAGCAGAACGGAGGAATGGAATGGAGGGGGGCAGAGAAGGAGAGGGGGACAGAGGAACGGAGGGGGACAGAGAAGGAGAGGGGGGCAGAGGAACGGAACGGAGGGGGGACAGAGAAATAGAGGGGGACAGAGGAACGGAAGGGAGGGGGACAGAGAAGGAGAGGGGGACAGAGGAATGGAACGGAGGGGGACAGAGAAGGAGGGGGGGACAGAGGAACGGAGGAATGGAACGGAGGGGGACAGAGTAGGAGAGGGGGACAGAGGAACGGAGGAATGGAACGGAGGGGGACAGAGAAGGAGAGGAGGACAGAGGAACGGAGTGGGCATGGAGGAGGATGCAGTGACAGTCAGCGGTGATCATGTGTGGGGGAGTTCCAAGCACCGATCACCGCTGTATGTCACTGAAAGCTGCTGAAAGCCGCGGGGGGAAGCTTGTAACTCCCCCACATGCCGATCACCGCTGACTGTCATAGTATCGGTGGAAGCATCGGGAGCATTTGCCCGAGTACAAGTACTCGGGCAAATGCTCGGTATCGGTGCCGATACCGATACTAGTACCGATACTGTTTCTAATACACTTCTGGCGGTGTAAACAGTATCTTATACAGTGTGTACAGTTTCTGCTACACTTTTGGTGGTGTACACAGTATCTAATACAGTGTGTACAGTGTCTACTACACTTCTGATGGTGTACACAGTATAAAATACAGTGCAGCCGTTGTACAGTTTCTAATACGGTGCAGGCGGTGTACACAGTATCTAATACAGTGTGTACAGTTTGTACTACACTTCTGGTAGTGTACACAGTACACAATATAGTGCAGCCGTAGTACAGTTGCTAATATAGTTCAGGCGGTCTACACAGTATCTAATACAGTGTAGTGTGGTGTTGCAAAACAAAATATACATCATGTCCGGAAGGCCACCAAAAAGAGGCAGGCGCTCACAGGCCACTAAAAGAGGGCAAGCAGCCTCTGTGTCTACAGTCAACAGTGCTGGTCATGTACAATGTGCATCCTCTGCAGGTGGCCATGGGGCACGCTTACCTTTTTTTCTGCTGCTGGCTGTATTATTGAGCCAGAACATGCAGAAGAGTTGGTGGAGTGGATAACAAAGCCATCCTCATCCTCCTCATCCTCTGTCACCCAGGCCCAGAGTAGTTTGCCTTCCAATGCAGCTGCCGAAGCGGCCTATTCCACGGCTCCTTGTCCACAGTCACTCCTTCTGTAGCCCCACCATCATGCACAGAGGAGTCCCCAGAATTATTTGACCACAGTGTTAGGTACATGCTGCTGGAGGATGCGCAGTGATTTGAAGGCTCCGATGTTGGTTCCCAGGTTGAGGAAGGGAGTAATGTAAGCCTAGAGACAGGGTGTGCCCAAGTAGGACAAGAAACTGGCAGTCCCCCAGCTGCAGCATACTGCCAAGTTTGCTCCAGTGACGAGGAGGGAGGGGATGATGAGGTCACTGACTGTACCTGAGAGAAGAGAGGAGCAGGAAGCACAATTCCAACGAGGCAGGATGTCCTCTAGGGGGCAGATTAAGGGCAGCCACCCTATTGCATCACACCGCAGAGCTCTGCAGGTGCAGGGCTCCCCGCTGACTTTTAAAAGTTCCTTGGTGTGGGCCTTTTTTGACACGTGTGCAGCAGATCAAGCTTGGTCAGAACAGCAGCTGCTTGGGCACCACATGCTTGACCAGACATATGATGACCTGCCATGCAGTCTGTTGGCAACAGCACTTGAAAAGAAAAAGGTGGACTTCTCCTTGCTCCTCATCTGGGATCTCCAACCCTACTATACCTCCAGTCCTCTCAAAAACCTGCACTGAAAGGAATGAAGGTATAGCAATAGGTGTCCCAAGTACTTGCAGCCAATCTGCTAGCAGTACCCCACCATCTGATTTAAGCAGGCAAATTTCCCTACCCTAGTTTGCTGAACAGTAAAAAGAAATTTGGTCCCAGCCATCCACATGCTCAGCGTCTAAATGCTAGCTTGGCCAAATTGCTAGCACTGCAACTGCTGCCTTTTCAGCTGATAGACTCTGCCCCCTTTCGTGAAATTGTGGAATGTGCTGTACCTCAGTGGCAGGTTCCAAAATGCCTTTTCTTTTCACAGAAGGCCATTCCGGCTCTCTATCGGCATGTGGAAGGCAATGTTTTGGCCTTGTTGGACAGGGCGGTCAGCAGTAAGGTGCATATTACTGCTGGCTCATGGTCCAGCAGGCATGGGCAGGGATGTTACCTTTCCTTCACGGCATACTGGGTAACTCTGCTGGCAGCTGGGAAGAATGCAGGACAGGGTTAAGTGTTGTTGGAGCTTGTTCCACCACCACTCCTCCAAAATGCTAGTGGTGATTCTGCCACAGCTCTCTCGTCCACCCCACCTCTTCTTCTTCCTCAATTGTCTTGTCTGCAGATTTGTCCTCTGAACCAGCGGTGCTCCATAAGCGTTCAGGTCAGGGGGCTACACAAGCAATCAGGCTAAAAGATGCCATGCAGTGCTTGAGTTGGTCTGCCTAAGGAACAGGAACCACACTAGGGCAGAGATTCTGTCAGTTCTGCAGGGACAGGCTCAGAGGTGGTTGACGCCACGCTAGCTTCAGCCAGGAATGTATGTATGCGACAATGGCATCAACCTTTTCTCCGCCCTCCAAAAGGGACACTTGACCCATGTTCCATGTTTGGCACATGTCCTGAATTTGGTGGTGCAGCAGTTCTTGAGGAGGAACCCAGGCTTATAGGATCTCCGGAGGCAGGCCAGAAAAGTCTGTGGTCATTTCCACCTGTCAAACAATGCCAGTGCTCAGCTGGCTGACATTCAAAGGGAATGCAACCTGCCCACCAATAACCTCCTTTGTGACATTCCCACCAGGTGGAACTCATCGTTGGCAATGCTGCAGCGAGTATGGCACCAGAACAGGGTCAGGGGAGCTTGGCTTCTTTTTGCCACGCCAGTGGCTACTGATCAAGGATGCATGCACTGTCCTGTCACCATTTGAGGAGGTCACAAGGATGGTGAGCAGCAACAATGCATGCATTAGTGACACTGTCCCTCTAGTCTTCCTGTTGGAGCACACGCTTCGTGGAATCATGCACAGGGCACTGGAGGCAGGACAGTGGGAGGAAAAGGAGGACTTCCTTACCTCTCAAGGCCCCCTTTATCCAGATAGCATTCCTGCGGGTCCGCCAAACACAAAGGAAGAAGAGGAGGAGGAGGATTGTGTCAGCATGGATGTAGAGGATAACACTTAGCAGCAGTATTCAAGGGATGGTTTTTAGTCCCCAGAAACCCAAAGAGTGGTATGTGGCTGGAAGGAGGTAGTTGCATATCATGTGATCCTTAGTGACTCAGAGGACTTAGAATTGAATGCCTGTGCAAACTTATGCTGCATGGCCTCTATGATTCTGCAAAGCCTGTAAAAAGACCCTAGGATTTGTGGTATAAAGGAGAGGGATCTTTACTGGCTGGCAACCTTTCTTTATCCACTTTACAAGGGTAAGGTTGCAGAACTCATCCTGCCTTCCCAGAGGGAGCAGAGGATGAAACATCTTCATGAGGCCTTGAAGAAAGGTTTGTGCAGCGCATTTCCAGACCCTGGGAGGTTACAATTTCCTGGTGCTGGACAACGTATTGCTGAGGCTTCTTTCAGTCAGAGGAAGAGCGTTGGAGAAGGTGGCCGGCTGACCGATGCCTTTAAACAATTTTTCAGTCATCAGCGCCAAGGTCTGATCAGTCCAAGCAACCTTCACCAGCGTCTGCATTACATGGTGCAGGCATATCTAGGTGCAAGAGCAGAATTGGAGACATTTCCAACAGAGCATCCACTGGGTTACTGGGTTTTGAAGTTGGACCACTGGCCAGAACTAGCTCAATATGCAATTGAGCTACTGGCCTGTCTTGCATCCAGTGTGCTTTCTGAATGCACATTCAGTGCTGATGGAGGGTTTGTAACAGATCAAAGAGTGTGCCTGTCCACAGACTTTGTTGATAGGCTCACATTCATAAAAATGGATCAGTCTTGGATCTGCATCTATCAAGCACCTGATGCTGATGTAACTGATTGAATTTGCTCTGGATGTGGGATCCCTTGAAGACTGCCTATGCGGACTATCCTATTCCTCCTCAATCTTGATGATGCTAGCTTCCAACAATATTTTTGGTTTAGGGCACCACCACCACCCAAGGCCCAATTTTTCTGCCCCTGCTTAACAGGGGCATGTCATTACAATTTTTGATCTAACATTTCACAGCAGGCCCCTTCCTGCGCCCAACAAGAGTATCTGTGTGGGGTTACAGTGTTGTGGCACCACCACCACCACCACTCAAGGCCCAATTTTTCTGCCCCTGTTTAACAGGGGCGTGTAATTAAAAATTTTGATCTAATATTTCACAGCAGGGCTGTTCCTGCACCCACCTAGAGTATCTGTGAGGGGTAACAGTGTTGTGGCACCACTGCCACCACCCAAGGCCCAATTTTTCTGCCCCTGTTCAACAGGGGTATGTAATTATAATTTTTGATCTAATATTTCACAGCAGGGCCCATTCCTGCGAGCAACAAGAGTATCTGTGAGGGGTTACAGTGTTGTAGCACAACCACCACCACCACCCAAGGCCCAATTTTTCTGCCCCTGTTTAACAGGGGCATGTAATTACAATTCTTGATATAATATTTCACAGCAGGGCCCGTTTTTGCGCCCACCAAGAGTATCTGTGAGGGCTTACAGTGTTTTGGTACCACCAACACCTAAGGCCCAATTTTCTGCAGAGTAAATAAGGCAGGCCGTATAGTATATATACTGCTATTCAGAGTTTATAGTGCCGAGTATATAGTGCCTGGGGGCCCCCTACGCCATTTTATTTTTAAAATTTGGGTGCGGGGTTCCCCTTAATATCCATACCAGACCCAAAGGGCCTGGTAATGGACTGGGGGGGACCCATACCATTTTTATTCAATGATTTTCATCTATATTGCCGGGACCCGACAATACATTACAGCCGCGAGTGTTTTAAATTACATTTTTTCCCTTTAGAATTGTCATTTTGCTGTGGTATTGTTCTAAACACAGGAAAAATACGCTACTTTACAGGCATACTAAGGACATTTAAAGGAATATCTCATTTTTATTTTTTCACGTTAAGCATTATTAAAATTACTGCTCCCGAAAAAACGCCTGTTTTTAAAACTTTTTTTTTTCATTGATGCATGTCCCTTGGGGCAAACACTTTTTTATGGCAATAACTTGCATATAAGCCTTTAAAATTATCACTTTTGATTTTTCACATTTGTGTCCCATAGACTTTAACAGTATTCGCATGTTCGAACAAATTTCTTGCCTGTTCGCATGTTCTGCTGCGAATCAAACTGGGGGGTGTCCGGCTCATCCCTAATTATTACGTCATTTCTTCTCGTCAATGTTGATACCTTTTTTATTGTGTATTGGTTCTCCTAGTTTCTTGATTTGCAGTGTTCCTACATCTTCTAACACTAGTTTTTTAAATACTTTGATATGTTTATTGTCAGCTACTGCAGGGTTAAAAATTGACTTGTTACGTAAGTTGCTGTATACAATTTCCTCATTGTTTAGTATGGTCTTGGTGTATGTCATAGGATTGCCCAATATGTATTTTTTGATATTCATTTTTCTTATATACTTTTGTACTCCAATGTATGTCTGGAATTTGTCCAATCATTGAAGAAGTTGAACCTTCTCGTTCTGTGAGGCCGTCATTCAGGGGGACCTCCCATCTCGATCTTCGGGAATCGGGATACTATATTTTCTCTGATGTATCTCTCAAAGGTGGTGGTGTCCCACCATAGACTGACTTTTTTCACCATATTATGTCCTAGCCTCCTCATGAGGCTCTCTATATCACAATTTTCTTAGGATTCTCTACATTAAAGACTTCATCTAAGTTAATTTTCCTTTGTTCTATGAATGTGAAAGTTTCCATGGTTGCTGCGTGAGTATAGTGGCATATTAACGTGAAATAATGTAATGTGTTACTAACGCCCTACTACTTTAAATAAGGTGCAAAAAAGTGAAAGACTGAAAAGCTCCTATCACTAATAGCTTATCCGTGGCTAATATAACATGCAAAAAGGGGGGGGGGGGTAGTGTTGCACTGTCCATAAAAGATAAAGTTACATAAGGTGATTCCTATAGCTATAGCCTGTATTTCAAAGTGTGTTCAAAATAATCCACTTTTCAACTTTAGGGTGTCTCCATTCTGATTGAAGGGCAACAGACACACATCGCTAAATGAAAATAAAGAAAATAGAAACGTAAATAGAAGCTTCCCCCCTCAGTCTCTCCGTGTCCCAGGATGTGTCTCCTCCATGTCCCGGGATGTGTCTCCTCGGCTGTACGTTTCCTCCTCAGCGGCCAATAGGATAGCTCCTCCTTTTGGCCAATCAGGAAATGGGTCTCCTGACCTGCTTCCTGATTGGCTGGGCGGAGAATCAGTGTGGTAATAGCGAATATTCATTTGCTATTGCTCTACAGCTGAGAGGCTCGGAGCGCAGTGCTCTGCGCCACAAACCCACCCTTTTTTGATGCCTGTTAGAGCCTCTGGCTCTAATCACTTGCTTAACCACTTCACTCCCGGCCCATAGTCAAATGATGTCCGCAGATGGGATCTCCCATCCTGGGTAGGCGTCATATGATGTCCCTGGCTTCTCACCGCTCCTGTGGGCCCCCGGGGGCCCGCAGCGCGGCGATTGGGGATGAGGCGTGTCCCTTGGACACAGCCCATCCCAGATGCATGTAAAGAGCCAATAAAAAATGACTCTTTACCATGTGACCGGCTTTGTCCAATCACAGCCAGTCACAGAATGTCAACAAACCCCACAAGATATTACCGGGTTCTCCTTCTCACACACCGATCGTGTGTGAGAAGAAGATTGCGGTAACATCTCGTTACCGCTTACAGTGTACACCAATCACACTGATTGCCCCCCTAAAAAAGAGGACCTGTCACCACCCATCAAATTCCCTGTCACCACCCATCAAAGTATCTGTCACCACCCATCAAAGTACCAGAGTACCTGTCACAGTCCATATGAGTACCTGAGTACCTTTCACAGTTCGTCTTAGTACCTGTCACAGCCCATCTGAGTGCCTGAGTACCTGTCACAGTCCATCTGTGTACCCGAGTACCTGAGTACCTGTCACAGTTCATCAGAGTACCTGAGTACCTGTCACAGTTCATCTGAGTACCTGTCAAAGTTCATTTGCGTACCCGAGTACCTGAGCTCCTGTCACAGCCCATCTGAGTACCTGAGTACCTGTCACAGCCCATCTGAGTACCTGTCACAGTTCATCTGAGTCTCCGAGTACCAGTCACCAGCCCATAAGAGTACCCGAGTACCAGTCACCAGCCCATCAGAGTACCCAAGTACCTATCTGTAGCCCATCAGAGTACCCAAATACCTGTCACCAGCCCATCAGAGTACCCAAGTACCTTTCACCAGCCCATCAGAGTACCCGAGTACCTGTCACCAGCTCATCAGAGTACCCAAGCACCTGTCACCAGCCCGTCAGACTAACCAAGTACCTGTCACCAGCCCATCAGAGTACCCAAGTACCTATCTGCAGCTCATCAGGTTACCCGAGTACCTGTCTCCAGCCCATCAGAGTACCTGAGTACCTATCTGCAGCCCATCAGATTACCCAATGCAGCCCATACAGCCCATGCCTCATAGAATAGACGTTGGGGAGTTTGATTTCCAAAATGGGGTCATTTTGTGGGTAATTCCACTGTCCTGGTGCTCAAGGACCTTCAAAAGTGTGATAGGTATGAATGAAATGAGATGTGTAATTTATTCTCCTAGCACGCCTGAAGGTACTACTTCAATGTTGGGCCTCTGTATGTGGACTGGCTGTGTAAAAGTCTCACACATGTGGTATCGCCATACTCAGGATGAGCAGCAAATGTGTTTTGGGGAGTAATTTTTGCTATATACATGCTACGAGTTAGAAATATCTTATAAATTGACAACTTTGTGTAAAAAAAAAAAAAAATAGGTTTTCATTTTCTATCCACGTTTTCTGAAGACTTGTGTAGAAAAATTAACTGTTCAAAAGACTCATAATGCTCCATAGAATATACGTTTGGGTGTTTTCTTTCCAAAATGAGGTCCTTTTGTGGGTAATTCCATTGTCCTGGTGCTCCAGGGCCTTCAAAAATGTAATAGGTCGTTAGGAAACTAGAGGTGTAATTTATGCTCCTAGAACCCCTGATGGTGCTCCCTGAATTTTGGACCTCTCTCTGTGGCCAGGCTATGTAAAAGTCACACATATGTGGTATCGTCATACTCAGGAGGAGTAGCAGAATGTATTTTGGGGTGTAATTGGAAGTATGCATATGCTGTGTGTGAGAAATAACTTTTTATTATGACAATTTTGTGTAAAAAAAAAATTCTTAATATTCCCAAGAATTGTGGGAAAAAGTTACAACTTCAAAAAACTCCCCATGCCTCTTACTAAATACCTTTGACTGCCTACGTTTCAAAAAGGGTCATTTGGGGGGGGGGGGGGTATTTGTACTTTCCTGACATTTCAGGGCCTCAAAAAAGTAGATAGGCCTTCAGTACATCAGGTGTGATCAATTTTCAATGATTTGCACCATAGCTTGTAGACTCTATAACTTTCCCAGAGACTAAATAATATCCACTAATTTGGGTTATTTTTACTAAAGAGATGTAGCAGTATAATTTTTGGCCCAAATTTATGAACAAAAATGACTTATTTGCAAAATTTTATTATAGAAACTAAAAGTGTTTTTTTTTCCAAATTTTCGCTCTTTTTTCACTTATGTCACAAAAAATAAAAAACCCAGTGGTGATTAAATACCACCAAAAGAAAGCTCTATTTGTATGAAAAAATATAAAAATGTTGTTTGGGTACAGTGTTGCATGACTGAGTAATTGGCATTCAAAGTGTGAGAGCGCTGAAAGCTGAAAATTGGTCTTGGCAGGAAGGGTGTGTACAGTATCTCACAAAAGTGAGTACACCCCTCACATTTTTTGTAAATATTTTATTATATCTTTTAATGTGACAACACTGAATGAATGATACTTTGCTACAATGTAAAGTAGTGAGTGTACAGCTTGTATAACAGTGTAAATTTGCTGTCCCCTCAAAATAACTCAACACACAGCCATTAATGTCTAAACCAGTACACCCCTATGTGAAAAATTTACAAATTGGGCCCAATTAGCTATTTTCCCTCCCCGTGGTCATGTGACTTATTAGTGTTACAAGGTCTAAGGTGTGAATGGGGAGTAAGTGTTAAATTTGGTGTTATCACTCTCACTCTCCTATACTGGTCACTGGAAGTTCAATATGGCACCTCATGGCAAAGAACTCTCTGAGGATCTGAAAAAAAGAATTGTTGCTCTACATAAAGATGGCCTAGGCTATAAGAAGATTGTCAAGACCCTGAAACTGAGCTGCAGCATGGTGGCCAAGATCATACATCGGTTCCACTCAGAACAGGCCTCGCCATGGTCGACCAAAGAAGTCTGGTGTTCATGCTCAGCGTCATATCCGGAGGTTGCCTTTGGGAAATAGATGTATGAGTGCTGCCAGCATTGCTGCAGAGGTTGAAGGGGTGGGGGGTCAGCCTGCCAGTGCTCAGGCCATACGCCGCACACTGCGTCAAATTGGTCTGCATGGCTGTCATCCCAGAAGGAAGCCTTTTCTAAAGATGATGCACAAGAAAGCCCGCAAACAGTTTGCTGAAGGCAAGCAGACTAAGGACATGGATTGCTGGAACCATGTCCTGTGGTCTGATGAGACCAAGATAAACTTATTTGGTTCAGATGGTGTCAAGCATGTGTGGTGGCAACCACAGGAGTACAAAGACAAGTGTGTCTTGCCTACAGTTAAGTATGGTGGTGGTAGTGTCATGGTCTGGGGCTGCATGAGTGCTGCCAGCAGTGGGGTGCTACAGTATATTGAGGAAACCATGAATGCCAACATGTACTGTGATATACTAAAGCAGGGCGTGATCCCCTCCCTTCAGAGACTGGGCCACAGGGCAGTATTCCAACATGATAGTGACCCCAAACACACCTCCAAGACGACCACTGTCTTGCTAAAGAAGTTGAGGGTAAAGGTGATGGACTGGCCAAGCATGTCTTCAGACCTAAACCCTATTGAGCATCTGTGGGACATCCTCAAACGGAAGGTGGAGGAGTCCAAGGTCTCTAACATCCACCAGCTCTGTGATGTTGTCATGGAGGAGTGGAAGAGGACTCCAGTGGCAACCTGTGATGCTCGGGTGAACTCCATGCCCAAGAGCGTTAAGGCAGTGCTGGAAAATAATGGTGGCCATGCAAAATATTGACACTTTAGGCCCAATTTGGACATTTTCACTTAGGGGTGTACTCACTTTTGTTGTCAGCGGTTTAGACATTAATGGCTGTGTGTTGAGTTATTTTGAGGGGACCGCAAATCTACACTATTATACAAGCTGTACACTCACTACTTTACATTGTAGCAAAATGTCATGTCTTCAGTGTTGTCACATGAAAAGATATAATAAAATATTTACAAAAATGTGAGGGGTGTACTCATTTTTGTGAGATACTGTAAGTGCCCTGTATTGAAGTGGTTTAAAAAAAAAATTGGAATCCATGCATCCGGTGCCCTGTATGTAGATCAGGGGGCCAGATGCATGGATAGGGGGTGCGGCGCTCGTGCAACCCTAATGGATGGGCCACCACTGGCCAAGGAAGCTGCCATGTTAGCCTCTGTTTGATCTGCAGTTGTAATGGAGTTACACATGTGATCAGTTATGACACCAGCCATTTGTTGGTTTGACAGTTCTGTTGGGAGCACAAGCAAATGTGACAGTTATCATTCACTGTGTGCCTTGAATGTATCTGTTTTGGGAAACATTCCCAAAATGTGTTGTTTTGGGAAACCATTAAATCAATAGGTTTAGGTCCACTTTAAGTCTGAAAATCACTAATTAAATATAGACAGTTTTACATAATTTCATAATGTATTATTTGGTTACAAAACAAAAATGTAATTTTAGGTGGACATTCACAAAATGTGTTATTATATACACCACTGGAGTTCTGCACCTGTGAAGTTCCTATAGTAATTTCTTTCTTTTGTTGCTCAGGCTGAAGCTGCCTATTAAAGCTGTGTGACAGATCCCAGGAAAGGCTATGTTTAATAAACTGACAAGGAAAGTATAACTCTAGTATAAAAGCACAGACAACATGTCTTTATCATCATTTATTTAATTAAATAATTGTTTTTCTTTTCTAGTAGCATACAATTATACTTATATGAAAACTAGTGTTTCAAATTCTATATAGTATATAACTAAAGAGGAATGTGTAAAGATGAATATTCTCTTAAAAGGAATAACTATAATGAATGTTTTTTTGTTGCTGTTATACAGTTAAACAGATCTTTCTATATACATTTCCAGTGTTTCAAATTCCATATAATATATAGCTAAAAAGAGGAAAGTGTAAAGATAAATATTCTTTTAAAGGGAATATCTATAATGAATGCTTTTTTGTTGCTGTTATTTAGTCATACAGATCTTTTTATATACTTTTATCATATGCAAATACACACACACACACATATAAAGTATATGTACAGTGACATAATGAAAGCATTGTGGAATCCAAGCTGGGTTTTGCTGCCCACTTTTAACCAACAGCAGGTGGGATAAATAAGGAAGGGAATGAGCAAGAGAATGCTCTGGCCTAGGACTCAGGAAGCTACCTGAGAGACAGGTACATATGAAAATCAGAACAGTGATAAGGGAAGTGCTGCGCTGACCCACAAAACAAGTGAAAAAATATAAAAGTATCTATACAAATTATGTGAACAGCAGCTGACACGCAAACAAACCAAGTCACACCAATATATATATATATATATATATATATAAAAGTGCAGCGCTAGAGTCCCAAACATAAACTAGAAACATGAGTGGAACAAGTGTAAGTCTGTGAAAAATTGGGAAGATCCTAGAAAATATTGTAAATCAGCACAATACATAAACACGTGAGATCTGAAAAAAAATGTCTATAGTGCAATGTGATATGCTCTGGAGCCAGAATCCATAAACATAGAATCAGTGGAAGTCTTTTCAAACGGAGGAGAAGCTTGGACACTGGACGGTGAATCAATACTTAGACGTAAGGCAACTACAGGTAACACGCCACAGACATCATCAAAAATGAAAGAGATTAGGTACTCTTACCAGATCAGTAGGACATATCTGCCGTATAGCAGTACGTCTGTTTAAGCATGAGGAGGTAACCTCCCGTGGTATCCACCCAGATGTTGTCCCATAGGTCACGATCACCGATGAAGAGAGGTTGTCCTGGATGGAAGTTAACCAATATCACGCACACTCTCCAGTTCCAGAACCGAAAAATCAGAAGGAACCAGTTGAGGATGGAGTCATGGAGGAAAAAAGAAAAAGACTCCACATGGTGTAGGTCAAAAAAATAAGGGTTTTTAATGAATAAAAACCTTTACAGGATAAAAAGTGATCACAAACGAATAAAAGAATGGCAATGTGGGAAGCTGAAATGCCTCACAAATGCGCATCTGGAAGAATGGTAAAACAATCCCATAGACACACTCCTAAACCTTGTGGACAGCCTTCCCAGAAGAGTTAAAGCTGTTATAGCTGCAAATGATGGGCCAACTCAACATTAAACCCTATGAACTAAATACTGGGATGCCATTATAGTTCCTTTGTTTATAAAAGCACCTGTCCCAATACTTTTATACATATTTTACGATGAATATTTATACGTGTGTGCTTTAGCTATTGAGCACTGTAATCTATAGTCCCCAGAAAATGTGTGAAAAGGAACCCAAAGCTGTGCCTTCTACTTGGATAGGAGAACACATAATATCCCTATGCGGTATTTCATACATACCAAAAAATATGTACAAAACCACTATTTATTCACTTAAAGAGCATACATTACCTCTTACTTCACTAAAGAACATCTTATATGAAAATACAATGTACTACCTGTACAATCACCATGGCCTGCTTAGCATTTTCACTGCAATGTCATTGATCTATAATGCGTAGAAAGGAAGCTGGTTGTGGCCAAGTTACACTTTAAAAATGGGAGGGACTTGTAAGGTCTGGAGTCTATGGTAGAATACAATTCTGTATAAAAAAAAAACAGTACTATTTTATAGGCTGTATATACTGTTTATAGGCTAGACACTAGTCCTGCATTCTCTTACCACAATAGCACAAAGGTTTACATGGTTGTTGCCTAAATGGTCATACATTTTTCCTCCAGTATCTCCTGCCACCCTCCTCTTAGACCTTTACACCCAGCATCATGCTACATTTACACCAATACCCCCATTGACCCTCCTGTTGCCCATGCATCTACCTCTGGTTGAGGGGACAATTTTAATGACAGCATAGGTGCAGTTTGGGACACTCCTTCTCTTCTCCCCTCTGGTGCAGAACTTCAGGGGCCTTAGTCCAAAACCTGCTCTGCTCTGTGGGAATCTGAGGATCTCATCCTGCAGGATATACATGACCTGCTCCTGTGGGAGACCCAGGAGATTGGCCAACTGATCCTTCTCCAGCCGACCACCATGTAAGCACAGCAGCTTGCCCAAATATGTGATGACTGCTCTGTAATGCCCAGGAATGTTAATAAACATTCAGGGAATAAAATAGCTGTGGTCCGTCAGTTCAGAAAATGTACATAAGTACATAGTGTGTAACCGATCAGACATTCTGATGTCAGGGAAGGTCTAACATTCTCAAAGGACAGTATTGGAACCCTATCAATTGACTGCCAAATTTCTCTGGCTATCACTGTGTTTTCACAGTGACAGACAACTCTTCTATCACAACATTTAATGATTTTTGAGGCACGCCTGTTAAAAAATATACTTTCTTTATTCAATTAAGTATTAAAACATACTAATATGCCACACAATATTTCATAATATAGATCCATGATACAATCTTATTCATCGGTTTCACCAAAACATTTTTTAAAAGTGATTTACAGTATCTCACAAAAGTGAGTACACCCCTCACGTTTTTTTGTACATATTTTATTATATCTTTTTCATGTGGCAACACTTAAGAAATATCCATTTGCTACAATGTAAAGTAGTGAGTATACAGCTTGTGTAACAGTGTAAATTTGCTGTCCCCTCAAAATAACTGAACACACAACCATTAATGTCTAAACCGCTGGCAACAAAAGTGAGTACACCCCTAAGTGAAAATGTCCAAACTGGGCCCAAAGTATCAATATTTTGTGTGGCTACCATTATTTTCCAGCACTGCCTTAACCTTCTTGGGCATGGAGATCACCAGAGCTTAACAGGTTGCCACTGGAGTCCTCTTCAACTCCTCCATGGTGACATCATGGAGCTGGTGGATGTTAGAGACCTTGCGCTCCTCCATCTTCCTTTTGAGAATGCTCCACAGATGCTCAATAGGGTTTGGGTCTGGAGATATGCTTGGCCAGTCCATCACCTTTAGCCTCAGCTTCTTTAGCAATGCAGTGGTCGTCTTGGAGGTGTGTTTGGGGTCATTATCATGTTGGAGTACTGCCCTGTGACCCAGTCTCCGAAGGGAGGGGATCATGCTCTGCTTCAGTATGTCACAGTACATGTTAGCATTTATAGTTCCCTCAATGAACTGTAGCACCCCAGTGCAGGCAGCACTCATGCAGCCCCAGACCATGACACTCCCACCACCATGCTTGACTGCAGGCAAGACACACTTGTCTTTGTACTCCCCACCTGGTTAGCGTCACACACGCTTGACACCATCTAAACCAATAAGTTTATCTTGGTCTCATCAGACCACAGGACATGGTTCCAGTAATCCATGTCCTTAGTCTGCTTGTCTTCAGCAAACTGTTTGTGGGCTTTCTTGTGCATCATCTTCAGAAGAGGCTTCCTTCTGGGACGACAGCCATGCAAACCAATTTGATGCAGTGTATGGTCTGAGCACTGACAGGCTGACCCCCCACCCCTTCAACCTCTGCAGCAATGCTGGCAGCACTCATATGTCTATTTCCCAAAGACAACCTCTGGATATGACGCTGAGCACGTGCACTCAACTTCTTTGGTCAACCATGGCGAGGCCTGTTCTGAGTGGAATCTATCCTGTTAAACTGCTGTATGGTCTTGGCCACTGTGCTGCAGCTCAGTTTCAGGGTCTTGGCAATCTTCTTACAGCCTAGGCCAACTTTAAGTAGAGCAACAATTCTTTGGTTCAGATCCTCAGAGTTCTTTGCATGAGGTGCCATTTTGAATTGCCAGTGACAAGTATAAGAGAGTGAGAGCGATAACACCAAATTTAACACACCTGCTCCCCATTCACACCTGAGACCTTGTAACACTAATGAGTCACATGACACTGGGGAGGAAAAATGGTGAATTGGGCCCAATTTGGACATTTTCACTTAGGGGTGTACTCACTTTTGTTGCCAGTGGTTTAGACGTTAATGGCTGTCTGTTGAGTTTTTTTGAGGGGCAGCAAATTTACACTGTTATACAAGCTGTACACTCACTACATTACATTGTAGCAAAGTGTCATTTCTTCAGTGTTGTCAGATGAAAAGATATAATAAAATATTTACAAAAATGTGAGGGGGGTACTCACTTTTCTGAGATACTGTACATCTAACACTTCCCTCCCATCAGACTAACAATGCTGCTGTCCAAAGGTGTCTCCATTGTGCCTTCATCCAGAGTGTTGGCACTCTAATACAGGAGGTGTGTTACTGGCCAGATCACCAGGTGAAGACAGAGGGAAAAAAAACCTTAAAATGAAAAATAGTGCAGACACTACACCCAATGATTTACAAGCTGCAGTAAATTACATTTTTGGTTTCAGGTTTAATACCGCTTTAACTGGAAATCCTCACTCCACTTATGGGCAGTGCTTAAGACACCCTAGCAGGGACAATGCAGAACTGCACTTGCTAATGCCTGAATCACAGGCAGGAGATGCAGTCATGTGAAATTAACATTAAAGCAGGTCTCCATACTTAAGGCCTCGTTCACACCTATGCATGTTGCGGTTGATGCGTTTTCCAGGTGCGTTTTGCATTTTTTCACAGAAAAGCGGGAGAAACCAGACAACAATTAAAGTCTATGGCAGTGTTTCTCAACTCCAGTCCTCAAGGTGCCCCAACAGGTCATGTTTTCAGGCTTTCCATTATTTTGCACAGGTGATTTGATCAGTTTCACTGCATTAGCAATTGCCACAGCTGTTTCATCTGAGGGAAATCCTAAAAACATGACCTGTTGGGGCGCCTTGAGGACTGGAGTTGAGAAACACTGGTCTATGGAACCAAAAATGCAACCTGCTGCAGGAAAAACTGTCTGTGACCCTTTCCAAAATGCATAGATGTGAACGTTACCCATAGGAAATCATGTTAAATGGGCTGTATTGCATTTATGTGAAACCGAAAACGCACTGAAAAACGTGTAGGTGTGAACCAGGCCTTAGAAGCGAGCAGCATTTTGCAGGGTAAACTCTGTGGCCATACTGCTCACTAGGGATGAGCCGAACACCCCCCGGTTCGGTTCGCACCAGAACCCGCGAACGGACCGCAAGTTCGCACGAACGTTAGAACCCCATTGACGTCTATGGGACTCGAACGTTCGAAATCAAAAGTGCTCATTTTAAAGGCTAATTTGCATGGTATTGTCCTAAAAAGGGTTTGGGGACCCGGGTCCTACCCCAGGGGACATGTATCAATGCAAAAAAAACTTTTAAAAACGGCCGTTTTTTCGGGAGCAGTGATTTTAATGATGCTTAAAGTAAAAAAAAAAAAGTGAAATATTCCTTTAAATATCGTACCTGGGGGGTGTCTATAGTATGCCTGTAAAGTGACGCGTGTTTCCCATGTTTAGAACAGTCCCTGCACCAAATGTCATTTTTAAAGGAAAAAATCTCATTTAAAACTGCTTGCGGGTTTAATGTCATGTCGGGTCATGGCAATATGGATGAAAATCAGTGAGACAAACGGCATGGGTACCTCCCAGTCCATTACCAGGCCCTTTGGGTCTTGTATGGATATTAAGGGGAACCCCGCACCCAAATTAAAATAAGGAAAGGTCCCTATATACTCTGAACAGCAGTATTCAGGCGGTGCAAACAAGACAGGGACTGTAGGTTTGTTGTTAAGTAGAATCTGTTTGTAATTTTGAACATTTTTAATGTGTTTAGCTCCAGCCAAAAAATCTTTTCTAAGCTTTTTGGAAAACATAGGGAAGGGTTATCACCCCTGTGACATTTGTTTTGCGTCTTTCCTCCTCTTCAGAAGATTTCACCTCACTTTTTTGTCCCAATGAAAAATGTTTTTTGAAAATTTGGGTTTTTTTGTGGAACAAGGATTGGAAAGCATCAGTGGAAAGGAGAAATTGTTTTCCCATATTAACTCTTACAGGAGAGAATTTCCCTTCCTTAGGGGTAGATTTCATCTCACTTCCTGTTGTCTCCTTCCGTTTGCAAGTAGGAGTCGTTTGTAAGTTAGATGTTTGAAAGTAGGGTCCTGCCCTATATACTCAGCAGAAATTTGGGCCTTAGGTGTTGCTGTGGCCAAAACACTGTAAGCCCTCACAGGGCCCTGCTGTGAAATATTAGATCAAGAATTGTAATTACATGCCCCTGTTGAACAGGAGCTGAAAAATTAGGCCTTAGGCACTGGTGCTGGTGCCACAACACTGCAACCCCTCACAGACACTCTAGTTGGAATGCAGGAACGAGCCCTGCTGCAAAGTATTACATCAAAAATTGTAATTACACGCCCCTGTTAAACAGGGGCTGAAAAATTGTGCCTTAGGCACTGGTGGTGGCGCCCAGAACCAAAAATGTTCTTACAAGCTATCAGCGTGATGATTGAGGAGGAAGAGGATAATTACTCAGGGGTAGTCACTCAGCATCAGCATAGGCAGTCTTTGAAGGGATCTGAGATTTCAAAAAAAATTATTCGGTTACATCTGCATCAGGTGCTTGGTAGCTGGTGGTGATCCAAGACTGATTCATTTTTATGAAGGTCAGCCGATCGACCGAGTCGGTGGACAGACGCACCCTGTGATCGGTTACCACGCCTCCAGCAGCACTGAATGTGCGTTCCGAAAGAACGCTGGATGCAGGACAGGCCAGTAGCTCAATTGCATACTGTGCAAGCTCTGGCCAGTGATCCATCCTCAAGACCCAGTAACCCAGAGGATTTTCGGTGGGAAAGGTGTCCAAGTCTGATCTTGCCCCTAGGTATTCCTGCACCATGTAAAACAGACGCTGGCGATGGTTGCTGGAACCGATCATACCTTGGGGCTGCGGACCAAAAAATTGTCTGAACGCATCGGTCAGACGGCCACCTTCTCCACCGCTCCTTCTTTGACTGACCGAAGCCTCAGCAACACGTTGTCCAGAAACAGGAGTTTGTAACCTCCCAGTCTCTGGGAACGCGTTGCACAGACCTTTCTGCAAGGCCTCCCGAAGATGTTTCATCCTCTGCTCCCTCTGCGATGGCAAGATAAGGTCCGCAACCTTACCCTTGTAACGTGGATCAAGGAGGGTTGCCAGCCAGTATTGGTCCTTCTCCTTGATACCACGAATACGAGGATCCTTACGCAGGCTTTGCAGGATCAGGGAGGCCATGCAGCGTAGGTTTGCTGAGGCATTCGGTCCGGAGTCCTCTGGGTCACTAAGGACAACAACGTCCGCAGCCACCTCCTCCCAGCCACGTACAAGTCCATGTGTTCCTTGGGACTGATCCCTTAAAGACTGCTGATGCTGAGTGCCAGGCTCCACCTCCATACTGACACAATCTTCCTCCTCCTCCTCCTCCTCCTCCTCGTCCTCTTCCTGTGTGATCGGCGGGCACGCAGGAACACTGTCTGGATAAAGGGGGCCTTGAGAGCTAAGGAAGTCCTCCTCTTCCTGCCTCTGTTCTGCCTCAAGTGCCCTGTCCATTATTCCACGCAGCGTGTGCTCCAACAGGTGGACAAGGGGGACAGTGTCACTGATGCATGCACTGTCAGTGCTCACCATCCTCGTGGCCTCCTCGAATGGTGACAGGACAGTGCATGCATCCCTGATCATGGCCCACTGGCGTGGGGAAAAAAAACCAAGGTCCCCTGACCCTGTCCTGGTGCCATAGTCGCACAGGTACTCATTGATGGCCCTCTGCTGCGTGTGCAGCCGCTGCAGCATGGCCAACGTCGAGTTCCACCTGGTGGGCATGTCACAGATTAGGCGGTTCTTGGGCAGGTTAAACTCCTTTTGGAGGTCCGTCAGCCGAGCACTGGCATTATATGACCGGCGGAAATGCACAGAGACTTTCCTGGCCTGCCTCAGGACATCCTGTAAGCCCGGGTACCTGCCCAAGAACCGCTGCACCACCAAGTTAAGGACGTGAGCCAAACAGGGCACATGGGTCAGTTGTCCCTGTCGGAGGGCAGAGAGGAGGTTGGTGCCATTGTCGCAAACCACCATTCCTGCCTTAAGTTGGCGTGGCGTCAACCACCTCTGAACCTGCCCCTGCAGAGCTGACAGAACCTCTGCCCCAGTGTGGCTCCTGTCCCCCAAGCACACCAGCTCAAGCACCGCATGGCATCTTTTGGCCTGCGTACTTGCGTAGCCCCTTGAACGCCTACGGAGCACCGCTGGTTCCGAGGAAGAGGCCATGGAGGAAGAAGAAGAGGAGGGGGTGGAGGAGAGAGGTGTGTCACAATCAGCATTTTGGAGGCGTGGTGGCGGAACAACCTCCAACACTACTGCACCTTGTCCTGCATCCTTCCCAGCTGCCAGCAGAGTCACCCAATGCGCCGTGAAACTTAAGTAACGTCCCTGTCCATGCCTGCTGGACCATGAGTCAGCGGTAATATGCACCTTACCGCTGACCGCCCTGTCCAGCGAGGCATGGACATTGCCTTCCACATGCCGGTAGAGAGCCGGAATCGCCTTCCGTGAGAAAAAGTGGCGTTTGGGTACCTGCCACTGAGGAACCGCACATTCCACAAACTCACGGAAGGGGGCAGAGTCTACCAACTGAAAAGGCAGCAGTTGAAGTGCTAGCAATTTTGCCAAGCTAGCATTCAACCGCTGGGCATGTGGATGGCTGGGAGCAAACTTCTTTCGGCGCTGCAGCAGCTGGGGCAGGGAAATTTGCCTGGTACAATCTGACGTCGGTGTACCAAAAGCAGATTGCCCACAAGTACTTGGCTGTGACACACCTAATTCTACACCTTCATTCCTCTCACTGCAGGTCTCAGAGAGGACTGAAGGTCTAGTGGGGTTGGAAATCTCAGCTGATGAGGAGCAAGGAGAGATCGTCTTTGTTCTTTGGTGTGGGTCTTTTAGATACGCTTGCCAACGAACTGCATGGCAGGTCAACATATGTCTGGTCAAGCATGTGGTACCCAAGCGGGAGATGTTTTGGCCACGCGAGATACGCTTGAGACATATGTTGCAAATAGCAGCGGTGCGATCTGATGCACTCGTCTCAAAAAAGGCCCACACCAAAGAACTTTTTGAATAACGCGCAGAGACTGCAGCGCCCTGCACATGTGGAGCTTTGGGGTGTGATGCAGTCAATGTGCTGCCCTTAGGCTGGCCCCTGGAGGGCATCCTGCCTAGTTGGTGATGTGCCACCTCCTCCTCCTCCTCCTCCTCCTCCTCTCTCCTATCAGGCACCCACGTTGAGTCAGTGACCTCATCATCCCCTCCCTCCTCATCACTGGAGCAAACCTGGCAGTATGCTGCAGCAGGGGGAGCATGACTGCCAGATTGCTGTCCTTCTTGGGCACCCCCTCTGTCCGTGCTCATGTTACTGCTTTCATTGAGCTCAGTATCATCATCAGAGCCTTTCAAACGCTGGGCATCCTCCTGGAGCATGTACCCAACACTGTGGTCAAACAGTTCGAGGGAATCCTCATGAGGACATGGTGGAGCTAGGGAAGGAGTCACTGATGACATTGAGCTGAGGGAAGAGGCCGCTGCTTTGCCAGACAAAGCACCCTGGGCATGGGTGAGAGAGGATGAGGAGGATGAGGACGGCTTGGTCATCCACTCGACCAAGTCTTCCGCATGTTGCGGCTCAACACGGCCAGCTGCCGAAAAAAAGGCCAAGCGTGTCCCATGGCCACGTGCTGATGAGGATGCACCGTCTCCACGACCAGCACTAGACACAGAGCCTGCTTGCCCTCTCTTATTGGCTTGTGACTGTCTGCCTCTCCTTCTTGGCCTTCCAGACATACTAATGGCCTGTAGCTGCACTAAGCTGGGATAGAACACCTGTAATTTTCTTAAGGTAGCTTTATATACTGTAACCAGACAAGCCTGCCTGTCAGTAGGAAGATAACAGGAACGGATCTAGCTGAACACTGTGAGCAGGACGTACTGCACTAAATGTATATAGCAGGAACGGATCTAGCTGAACACTGTGAGCAGGACGCACTGCACTGAATGTAAATAGCAAGAACGGATCTAGCTGAACACTGTGAGCAGGACACACTGTACTAAATGTAAATAGTCTAGCTGCCTGACCGTGGTACTAATAGGATCAAAAAGAACACCTGTAATTTTCTTAAGGTAGCTTTATATACTGTAACCAGACAAGCCTGCCTGTCAGTAGGAAGATAACAGGAACGGATCTAGCTGAACACTGTGAGCAGGACGCACTGTACTAAATGTAAATAGTCTAGCTGCCTGACCGTGGTACTAATAGGATCAAAAAGAACACCTGTAATTTTCTTCAGGTAGCTTTATATACTGTAACCAGACAAGCCTGCCTGTCAGTAGGAAGATAACAGGAACGGATCTAGCTGAACACTGTGAGCAGGACACACTGTACTAAATGTAAATAGTCTAGCTGCCTGACCGTGGTACTAATAGGATCAAAAAGAACACCTGTAATTTTCTTCAGGTAGCTTTATATACTGTAACCAGACAAGCCTGCCTGTCAGTAGGAAGATAACAGGAACGGATCTAGCTGAACACTGTGAGCAGGACACACTGTACTAAATGTATATAGCAGGAACGGATCTAGCTGAACACTGTGAGCAGGACGCACTGCACTGAATGTAAATAGCAGGAACGGATGTAGCTGAACACTGTGAGCAGGACGCACTGCACTAAATGTAAATACCAGGAACGGATCTAGCTGAACACTGTGAGCAGGACGCACTGCACTGAATGTAAATAGCAGGAACGGATCTAGCTGAACACTGTGAGCAGGACGCACTGCACTAAATGTAAATACCAGGAACGGATCTAGCTGAACACTGTGAGCAGGACGCACTGCACTGAATGTAAATAGCAGGAACGGATCTAGCTGAACACTGTGAGCAGGACGCACTGCACTGAATGTAAATAGCAGGAACGGATCTAGCTGAACACTGTGAGCAGGACGCACTGCACTGAATGTAAATAGCAAGAACGGATCTAGCTGAACACTGTGAGCAGGACGCACTGTACTAAATGTAAATAGTCTAGCTGCCTGACCGTGGTACTAATAGGATCAAAAAGAACACCTGTAATTTTCTTAAGGTAGCTTTATATACTGTAACCAGACAAGCCTGCCTGTCAGTAGGAAGATAACAGGAACGGATCTAGCTGAACACTGTGAGCAGGACACACTGTACTAAATGTAAATAGTCTAGCTGCCTGACCGTGGTACTAATAGGATCAAAAAGAACACCTGTAATTTTCTTCAGGTAGCTTTATATACTGTAACCAGACAAGCCTGCCTGTCAGTAGGAAGATAACAGGAACGGATCTAGCTGAACACTGTGAGCAGGACACACTGTACTAAATGTAAATAGTCTAGCTGCCTGACCGTGGTACTAATAGGATCAAAAAGAACACCTGTAATTTTCTTCAGGTAGCTTTATATACTGTAACCAGACAAGCCTGCCTGTCAGTAGGAAGATAACAGGAACGGATCTAGCTGAACACTGTGAGCAGGACGTACTGCACTAAATGTATATAGCAGGAACGGATCTAGCTGAACACTGTGAGCAGGACGCACTGCACTGAATGTAAATAGCAGGAACGGATGTAGCTGAACACTGTGAGCAGGACGCACTGCACTAAATGTAAATACCAGGAACGGATCTAGCTGAACACTGTGAGCAGGACGCACTGCACTGAATGTAAATAGCAGGAACGGATGTAGCTGAACACTGTGAGCACAACGCACTGCACTAAATGTAAATACCAGGAACGGATCTAGCTGAACACTGTGAGCAGGACGCACTGCACTGAATGTAAATAGCAGGAACGGATCTAGCTGAACACTGTGAGCAGGACGCACTGCACTAAATGTAAATACCAGGAACGGATCTAGCTGAACACTGTGAGCAGGACGCACTGCACTGAATGTAAATAGCAGGAACGGATCTAGCTGAACACTGTGAGCAGGACGCACTGCACTAAATGTAAATACCAGGAACGGATCTAGCTGAACACTGTGAGCAGGACGCACTGCACTGAATGTAAATAGCAGGAACGGATCTAGCTGAACACTGTGAGCAGGACGCACTGCACTAAATGTAAATACCAGGAACGGATCTAGCTGAACACTGTGAGCAGGACGCACTGCACTGAATGTAAATAGCAGGAACGGATCTAGCTGAACATTGTGAGCAGGACGCACTGCACTGAATGTAAATAGCAGGAACGGATCTAGCTGAACACTGTGAGCAGGACGCACTGTACTGAATGTAAATAGCAGGAACGGATCTAGCTGAACACTGTGAGCAGGACACACTGCACTGAATGTAAATAGCAGGAACGGATCTAGCTGAACACTGTGAGCAGGACGCACTGTACTGAATGTAAATAGCAGGAACGGATCTAGCTGAACACTGTGAGCAGGACGCACTGCACTGAATGTAAATAGCAGGAACGGATCTAGCTGAACACTGTGAGCAGGACGCACTGCACTGAATGTAAATAGCAGGAACGGATCTAGCTGAACACTGTGAGCAGGACGCACTGTACTGAATGTAAATAGCAGGAACGGATCTAGCTGAACACTGTGAGCAGGACACACTGCACTGAATGTAAATAGCAGGAACGGATCTAGCTGAACACTGTGAGCAGGACGCACTGTACTGAATGTCAATAGCAGGAACGGATCTAGCTGAACACTGTGAGCAGGACACACTGCACTAAATGTAAATAGTCTAGATAGAAGATAACAGGAATGGATCTAGCTAAACTGAATACAGTGTATATATATATATGCAACACCTGGGATGCATATATATACACAATACACTGTAAGTGCAGCTAACTGACTGACTGTTCTGCCTAATCTATCTAACTCAAATCAAATGACACTGTCTCTCTCTCTCTCTATCTCTCAGCACACCGGAACACACACTACACAGGGCCGCCGTGCAGGCGGCCTTATATAGTGTGGGGTGTGTACTAAATCCCCTGAGCCATAATTGGCCAAAGCCACCCTGGCTTTGGCCAATTACAGCTCTCTCTACTGACGGCGCTGTGATTGGCCAAGCATGCGGGTCATAGTGCATGCTTGGCCAATCATCAGCCAGCAATGCACTGCGATGCCGCAGTGAATTATGGGCCGTGACGCGCCACACGAATTTGGCGCGAACGGCCCATATCGTTCGCAATTCGGCGAACGACCGAACAGCCGATGTTCGAGTCGAACATGGGTTCGACTCGAACACGAAGCTCATCCCTACTGCTCACACTGTTAACACTATGCACTTCGGGCACACTTCAGTTAGAGAACACCACTCCTGAGGTGTGTAGCATTTCCGCTACGGTGGAGCATGTAACGGTCCTCACCAACTCAGCAATCCCGTCACCTCACTCCCAGTGACTGGATACAGGAAATGCCATAACTCCGTGTTTTCCTGCAGGGTCTCCTCTATAGCCTTCTCCCATGACCCCAGGCTTTGTTGATAGGTACTCTGTGCTGCAGGGTCAATTCCAGTACAGTATGGCAGTCTTTTCCTAACCTCTCCCCTATTTATATGGTATGACCTGCAGGGGATGGTGAACTTGAAAAAAAGAGCAGGAAAATGTGAACCCTTCCTGCTCAGTCACCACCAGCTCAGCAGGTCAACCTGAGGACACAGTGCAACATTAAGATATTGTAACAATTTGCACCCGGCTGACCTAATTAACTTGAGAGCATAAACATGCAAGAGAAAAACTTGTTAGAACCTTTTGGAGCACCTGCTTACACACATCTATATCATCTCTAGATACCCCTCTCTTGTCGATGTTCACTAAAATTTTAAAAGGGTCAAATGTCTCTAAATGGACCAAAGATTTTCCCAATGAAACCTAGTGGACAAGTTACTAAAAGGCCTTCATACTAAAACCTCAGCAATAACAAATTAAATATGTCAGGAAACATAGTTCAAACTTTTACACTGGGCTTACTGTTCCTTTCTTTGTTAGAAAAGACTCTACTCTATGTGCCACTGCCCTAAATGTGGAGAACCCAAACCTTTTCTAATACATTGTCTATGGTCCTATTATCCTATTAGATGCTTTTAGTACCAAATAAGAGCACACATTCAATGGGTTACTGGAAGCTTGCCTCTTAATGATTCTCTATTTCTCCTATTTGGATATAAAGATCCTCTTATCTGCTATCATTCAAAATCCCACTCTCAGGGTTTAAATGGACATGTCTGTTTGCTAGCTGCTAGATGCTCTATCACAAAGTAATTGAACTCTCCCTATGCTCCTATTATCAGAGACGTCAGAGTAGCAATTCAATATGTATACCTAAGGCTAGACAGAGAGATGAACCTTAATTTTTTATCTACAGGCTTTCTATGTAAATGGTGGTGCTACATGGAGAATACACTTTCCAAAAGGGAAAGGGTCTAAACAATCTACCAAACAAGACTATGTGGGAGAGTTACTAAAATTGGAACACTCAAAATCTGGCCCAGTTGTGCATTATAGCCAATCAGCTTCTGACTTCGGCTTGTTCAATTAAGCTTTGACAATAAAACCTGCAATCTGATTGGTTTCTATGCAGAGCTGCACCATATTTTGCACTCTCCAATTTTAGTAAATCTCCCCCACGTCTTCTCCATGCCATCCTCCCATTCTCTCTCCTGACCAACTTAAAACATGGTAACAAAAATGGATCTTATATGCAAGATATAGAACCATCATTACATATCTCAGTATCTATCCTGTTTCTTTTTACTGCTCAAAGGTCAATATTTTTTGACAAAGTTACAATGTTACACTTCACTGTTACAGTGTTTCCTTTTTTCATTTCCTAGATCCTTACTAAATAGCTTACCATCACTCCAACAAAAAATGAGAAAACAATTATGGCGCATGGTCTCAGTACTTAACACAACTAAAATTATTTTCTGAATCATACTTACTCATATATGCTTCACTACCACCTTTGTCAATTATTCAAAAGTATATACATATATGTCTTTATCACTTGAATACATTTTATTGCCTTATCTTTGAAAACTTATTTTCAATAAATTATTACATTAAAAAAAAGGTCTTGCCAACCCTCCCTAGCACACAACCACTCCTGAGCACTGTGAGCATAAGAGAACTGCGCAAATCATAAGTTTCATTGAGTCTACTGGTTTGCTCTGAGTCAAATATTACCACAAAGTAGCGCTCTTCTCCTGTGATGCTAATTTGTTTGAAAAATATTTTTTAAAAATCCAAAGGAAATCTTGCTTTTAATAAGGAACTTCAGTCCCCTGATATTTTAGTCCCACTCCTCCTCTTCTGCATCTGCATCTTTAAAAATCTTGCATGTGCTTAGATGTGTCAAAGGTCTCAGCCTGGTCTTTGTACAAACTCTAATATCCTTGAGATCTGCAACATCTACACGCATGCACAGGAAATCTTGCAGATGTGCCACAGGTCTCTGCCAGGACCCAAAGACACCCCCCCCCCCCACCCCCCACCCACCTAAACAAAAATTGTGATGTTCATATCACACAACTCTGGAACACTAGAAGGTTAGAAGTTAGGAGATAAAATGACTTTTAATGGGTGAAAGTACACTTTAAGGCTCATGTGAAATACGGGGCAAGAATCTCCAGCTCCATTATATAATTGGCCTAATAATGAAGACTAGTACTTATTAGAACAGTGATATCACAAAAGGGTTTTGTGTTTAGGGGGGGACTGCTGGTGTGTCCTATGCACTCACAAGTGGACTGATAAATAGTCATTTAGACCATTTTTTACCAGCCCATTAATACCTCTGGGCGAATTAAGCATTTGTGGAGTGAACAAGACAGTCTACTAGGCTGAATCACGAAGCAGCTTTTCCAATAATTGCTCATCTCTAATGAAGGCTGTGTGGGCTTATGCCTCTAATTAGTATCATGGTATCATACCAAAAGTGTACAAATGAACACACACAGGCAAAGACATGTACACCTCATGGACTAGATGGTATTAATCATGTGAGAATTTTTCTCTCTACAAATGCATTGATAGATATTCTTGCTACGCTGCTGGCACTGAAAAAAGGAACCACAACAACAATCACATCCTCTTAATCAAAGAAAACATATATAATCAGAGCCCTTACCTTGAAGTAATTGAAAGAAATAAACAATAATTGCGAAGTACAATCTTGTATGGGAAAGAAAAAAGAAGGCAAACAGAAATACGAGGAGGAAGAAAAAACAGACGCCAACAGTCGGTGTTATAAATTGGCATATGAATTCCTATGCCCAAAGGAAAACTCAGACCAGAGCTGGGATTTTAGCATAATGAGCTGCTACAGAAAAAATAAAATAAAACAAGAGCGAATGTTAATAGAAGATGCGTGTTTTGAAGTTGATTGATAACTCAGTTCATTCTAGGGTGGAGAAATTCGTAACAAGTTCATATCCCCTGACTGAGCAGCAGATAATGTGAAAATGCAATCAATGACTGCAGGGATTTGATTATTAATGAGGTTATTAATCTTTAACTAGCATATTACATATTTCTTTTAGGTACATTACCCCAGGTTTCTATTTGTAAACTCATAGTTCTGCAGTCTTTGTCTTAACCTTCGTGTTTATTTTTAATCATGTGAAACAGTTTCCTAAGGTAGCCATACATCTGCAGTATCTTGCTGTCATGTTACATTTTCTATAGAATTTATATTTAATGAAGATGGATGTAAACAATGATGGTGACTCTGGGGCCTAATTCACAAGTATTACTGTTGCCAGACTGTAATCACAGAGCACTACAGGTTGTATGTATCTGTTTACAGAAAAATAATCAAATGAGTTTATACGTTTAATTATAGTTTTATAGGTTTGCTTACAATGCAGTGTTTACATTTCTGCATGAATAATGCCTATGTAAAGTAAAATGTTAACATGAGTCTTTTTGTAATACTTGACTACTTCAAAGCCTACTTAAAACCAAACACTCAGTGGTGCCAGATACAAGACTTTAAAGCTGGAATGTAATAGCTTGGCCTGCTTCATATGAAGTCACCTATGCTATGAATGAGCCCATTATTCCATGAAAAATAAGCCTCATGATGTACTGTAGATGACTCCACCGGACAGCAATACCCATAGGAGGGTCTTTCAGGCTGGGACGAGAGAAAGAATATGATGGTGAGATCTTCCACCACCAAAAAGTTTTATCATTAGATAAAGATGCCATACAGAGGACATCCATAACTAAGTAATCAGCTTTGAGGAGCTTATTCTGTAACACTCTTTAAATGAATTCTAGAGTTGAAAATGTACAGTGTTCAAAAAATTCTTCTTACTCTAGATGTAATCCTGGGCATAAGCAGTCAGACAGACCTGGAGTCAGGGCAAGAACTAATAGACAAACTTGTTGATCAGCCACAGGCAGCAGTCTACTTAAAGTGGTTGTAAACCCTCACATATACCCAGTGAAGTGACTAGCCTCGGGTGATACACAGAAACAAATCATCCTACATAATTTGTACCTGTTTATCTAAAGCTGTCTTTACAGCAGAGGAATGAGGCTGCAGACAGAACACTTTATGCTCTGGCAACTATAGAGGGATATGCTTTGTTCATATTTCTTTTTTTTTTTGTTTCAAAGTTTGTTTATATTTCATGTCTGATGTTTATATCCACTTTAAGCACTCCTGATTAGGAGAAATGAATATTCACTATTTCATGTATCTGCTGTAACAATTCTGAACTTTAAGAGATGTGGCACTCACTGTCATGGGTGGCATCAAGTGGGGGGGGCTTGTGTGTGCTTTAGCACCCTCAAAAAATCCCAAAGCACCCCCATAGCACCCCTATCAGCAGCCACCCTGGGCGTCTCCATGAAGATATACACTGTTGCAGCCCCTGCCTGTCATAATGGTGGCAGGAAGTCCCAGCTTCCTGATGTAGGCAGCGCTCCTACTCTCAAGACCATGCTTATGTGTACAGGTGTCTGTAAAGAAAACTGCAAAAAGCTGCTTGCTTGTCCACTAGTCTGCCTGCCAGCTCACTGCCTCCCCCACCAATTATAAGAGTGCAGTACATTGTCAGTATGCACCTGATTGTGTGGAGGGGGTAGCTAGGGAATGCTGTAATGTTTGTGATGGAGAAAATTGCCCATCAATAAAGGGGATATGTTAATTACCAATATAAGGGTGCAGAGGCACAATGTAAAAGGGAGCACTGACCGCTAACGTAAGAAGGAGCACTAACCACTAAAGTAAGAGGAAACACTGACTGCTAAAGTAAGAGGGAGCACTGACTGCTAAAGTAACAGGGAGTACTGACTGCTAAAGTAAGAGGGAGCACTGACTGCTAAAGTAAGAGGGAGCACCGACTGCTAAAGTAAGAGGGAGCACTGACTGCTAAAGTAAGAGGGAGCACTGACTGCTAACTTAGGAAGGAACACTGACTGGTAAAGTAAGAGAGAGCATGACTGCTAATGTAAGGGGGAGCACTGACTAGTAACGTAAGAGGGAGCACTGACCGCTAACATAATAGGAAGTATTGACTGCTAAAGTAAAAAGGAGCACTGGCTGCTAAAGTAAAAGGGAGCACTTACCACTAATTTAGGAAGGAACACTGACTGCTAAAGTAAAAGGCAGCACTGACCGGTAAAGTAAGAAAAGGCCCTGGCTGCTAATATACGAGGGAGCACTGTCCACTAACGTAGGAGGCAAAACTGACCTCTAATGCAAGAGGGAGAAATGCCGGCTAAAGTAAAAGAAAACCCTTACTGCTAACGTAGGAGGGAGCACTGACTGTAAATGTAGGAGGAAGCACTGACTGCTAACATAAGAGGGAGCACTGACCACTAATGTAAAAAGGAAACATGGTCAGTGTTCCCTCCTACACTGGCAGTCGGTGCTCCCTCTTATATTAACGGTCAGTGTTCCTTCCTTGGTCAGCCAGTGTAAAGGGAGCACTGACAATGTATAAAGCCCCATACACACTATCAGTTTTTCTGCTGATTTAGTCCTTCAGATTTACCAAAACCATATAATATGAGGTCAAACCTTAGGAGTTTCAATATGTATGCAATCAGGCAGGCCCTTGCACTACATGGTTTTGGTAAATCTGAAGGACTAACTCAGCAGAAAAACTGATAGTGTGTATGGGGCTTAAGGGAGCACTGACTGCCAGCATGAGAGGGAGCACTTACAGTAAGTATAAGAGGGAGCAATAACAGTTAATGTAGTAGGGAACACTGACCACCAGTGTAAGAGGGAGCACTGACCAGTGTAAGAGGGAATATGGTCAGTTTTCCCTCTTACACTGAAGGTCAGTGCTCCCTCCCAGGTCAACCAGTGTAAAAGTGCAAAAGGGAGCATTGACCACTAAAGTAAGAGGGAGCACTGACCGCCAGTCCAGGAAGCGTCAAGGATTTCCTCTCCATTTTTAGAGCTGTTGTTCCCTGGCTGTTCCATCTGTGTTTGATCAGCTGCCTTGGAAGGAGGTGTAATAGCCCCTGATGTCCCCATAAAGAGTACCTGTCACTGTCTAAACCTGGACAAGGGGGTTTGTTGACCCTTTTGTGATAGTAATAAGGTTAAATGGAAAAAAGGAATTAAAAAAAAAGTATAAAAATATAAATAAAATGTTTAAATATAAAAATTTAAAAAATTATAAAAAAAAATTAAAAAATGCTTTAAAACACTCCCATCCCCTTGTGCTCACATGGAAATGCCAACGTGCACATAGGTCCGACAAACATCCACTACTGTGCAAAAGTTTTAGGCAGGTGTGAAAAAATTATGTAAATTAGGAATGCTTTCAGAAATAGAAATGTTAAAAGTTTATTTCTATCAACAAAATGGAAAGTAAATAAACAGAAGAGAAATCCAAATCAAAATTTGGTGTGACCACCCTTTGCCTTCAAAACAGCATCAATTCTTGTAGATACACTTGCACACAGTTAAACAAATTTGGCAGGTAGATTGTTCCAAACATCTTGGAGAACTAACCACACATCTTCTGTGGATGTAGGCTGCCTTAAATCCTTCTGTATCTTCATGTAATCCCAGACAAACTCAATGATGTTGAGATCAGGGCTCTGTGGAGGCCAAACATCACTGCCAGGACTTCTTGTTCCTCTTTGCGCTGAAGATAGTTTCTAATGATGTTGGCTGTATGTTTGGGTCATTGTCCTGCTGCAGAATACATTTGGGGCTAAGCACACGCCTCCCTGATGATATGGCATGATATGGATAAGTATCTGCCTGCATTTCTCAGTATTGAGGATACCATTGATCCTGACCAAATCTCCAGCTCAAATTGAAGAAATGCAGCTCCAAGCTTGCAAGGAACCTCCACCACGCTCCACTGTTGCCTGCAGGCACTCATTCTTGTTCCTCTCTAGCCCTTTGGCGAACGAACTGCCTCCCGCTACAGACAAATTTTAAATTTTGACTCATCAGTTATTGGGTTCAATACCACCTTGAGCCACTTGGGACATGACCATGCCTGGCTGTCTGCATGGCATGGTAGGGACTGTGGCAGTTACAAAGGATGGGGAGATGGCAAAGGTATTGAATTTATTCTTCTCCTCAGCCTTCACGAGGGAATCGGGGGCCTTCAGTGACCAAAACTGCTGTGTTTATCCTCATGACACATCACAGGAAGCACCTCCATGGTTAACAGAGGGCAGAAGTAATTGCCAGACCATTGTTCCTAATTTCTACTGACTGGAATGGTACCAGCTGGAGAAAAGCCAATGTAGCACCAATATTTAAAAAGGGCCCAAAATACATCCCTGGGAATTTCAGACCAGTTAGCCTAACATCAATAGTATGTAAACTGTTGGAGGGGATGATAAGGGACTATATACAAGATTTTAGTCATGAGAACGGTATCATTAGCAGTAATCAGCATGGATTCATGAAGAATCATTCTTGCCAAACCAATCTATTAAGCTTCTACGAGGAGGTGAGTTGCCATCTAGATAAAGGAAGGCCCGTAGACGTGGTGTATCTGGATTTTGCAAAAGCATTTGATACATTTCCCCATAAACTGTATCAAATTTACTGTACAAAACAAGGTTCATTGGCATGGACCATAGGGTGAGTACATTGATTGAAAACTGGCTACAAGGGTGAGTTCAGAGGGTGGTGATAAATGGGGAGTACTCGGAATGGTCAGGGGTGGGTAGTGGGTTCCCCCAGGGTTGTGTACTGGGACCAATCCTGTTTAATTTGTTCATAAACGACCTGGAGGATGGGGTAAACAGTTCAATCTATGTATTTGCGGACAATACTAAGCTAAGCAGGGCAATAACTTCTCCGCAAGATGTGGAAACCTTGCAAAAAGATCTGAACAAATTAATGGGGTGGGCAACTACATGGCAAATGAGGTTCAATGTAAAAAAATGTAAAATAATGCATTTGGGTGGCAAGAATATGAATGCAATCTATGCACTGGGGGGAGAACCTCTGGGGGAATCTTGGATGGAAAAGGATCTGGGGGTCCTAGTAGATGATAGGCTCAGCAATGGCATGCAATGCCAAGCTGCTGCTAATAAAGCAAACAGAATATTGGCATGCATTAAAAAGGGGATTAATTCCAGAGATAAAACGATAATTCTCCCACTCTACAAGACTCTGGTCCGGCCGCACCTGGAGTATGCTGTCCAGTTCTGGGCACCAGTCCTCAGGAAGGATGTACTGGAAATGGAGCGAGTACAAAGAAACAAAGCTAATAAAGGGACTGGAGGATATTAGCTATGAGGAAAGGTTGCGAGTACTGAACTTTTTCTCTCTGGAGAAAAGACGCTTGAGAGGGGATATGATTTCAATTTACAAATACCATACTGGAGACCCTACGATAGGGGTAAAACTTTTTCGCGGAAGGGAGTTTAACAAGACTCGTGGCCACTCATTAAAATTTGAAGAAAAGAAGTTTAACCTTAAACTACGTAGAGGGTTCTTTACTGTAAGAGTGGCAAGGATGTGGAATTCCCTTACACAGGTGGTGATCTCAGCGGGAAGCATTGATAATTTCAAGAAACTATTAGATAATCACCTGAACGACCACAATATACAGGGTTATACAAGGTAATACTGACATATAATCACACACATAGGATGGACTTGTGTCTTTTTTCGACCTCACCTACCATGTAACTATGTAACTATGACCTGTGGATCAACATCATTATACCCTTCATCACTGCCAGAGCCAGGGAGCCCTGTGCCAGCCCTGACCACAATGGGTGCACATCCCTAGCTGGGTTCATCTGAGCTCCTCATCACCTCATCCACTGATCGCCCTACACACACACATACACACACACACACACACACACAAATGCATGTGCTTTGGTGCCTGCCATTGCCCTACGCATGTTATGTATCAGTGCCGGAGTGAGCACAATAATTCTAGCATCAGAACCCCTGCATAATACTAAACTGATGACTTGTAGTTGCTTTTAAAGCATTGCCTATGAAAAAATATAGGATACTGAATTTTTTTGCCATTTTATGGACGCACACAAGCAAAACACCTACAGGTCATCAGTTTAGTGTCATGTAGGAGTTCTGGTACTAGAATTTATTGAATTCATTTTTACATTTTTTTGTTTTTTTGGGGGGGAGGGTATGCAAGTAGCTGGTCTTGCCTAGGGAGTAAAATAGTCTAGCACTGACCCTGCTTGAGTGACAGCTCTATGTCTGCTGGGGCAGCTGATATCACATACAAGATGGTGGCAACTAGTATGAGTCTTGGGGCTTCTGAAGTCTACACAAGGGAGAATTTTACATGTATATAACATGACTAAAATACATTAAAAACAACTATAATCCTAAGCGAAGTAAATAAGGGAAATAAATGGTATGGCAACAGGGTCTTTTTAACCCCTTCCACCTGCGCTATACCCGAATGATGGCTACAGCACGGGCTTACTTTGCCGGGAGTGTATCTATTGATGTCCTCCCGTGATCAAGACTTCCCGTGCGCCCCCTGCAGCACACAGGCAGCACACTCTGTGATCATTGAGTCCTTCGGATTCAGCTGATCAGAGATCCGGGTAAAGGGCCAATCACAGCAGCCCTTTAACACATGATCAGATGTATCCAATGACAGCTGATCACAGATGTCAACACAAGCCGGTTATTGGCTTTTCTTTCCTCAAGCTGACAGCGTAAAGAGAGAAGATAACAGGCTTTTGTTAAAGGGACATTGACACTGCTGATTAGGGCACTGGCTATTATTGTCCTGATTATCAGTGTAGTCCCAACAGTGCCCACCAATGCTGCCAATCAGTGCCCATCAGTGCCTCCTCATCAGTGTCACCTACCAGTGCCTATCAGTGCTCATTGGTGCTACCCATCAGTGTCGCCTATCAGTGCCCACCAGTGCCACCTATAAGTGCCCATCAGTTCTGCCTATTAGTGCCACCTATCAGTGCCATCTTACAGTGCCTATCAGTGCCCACCAGTACTGCCTCATTAGTGCTCATCAGTGCAGCCTCATCAGTGCACATCAGTGAAGAAGAAAAATTACCTGTTTGCAAAATTTTCTAATAGACTATGGAAAATGTTTTTTTTCTAAATTTTCAGTCTTTTTTCGTTAGTTTAGCAAAAAATAAAAACCTGATTAAATGCCACCAAAAGAAAGTTCTGTTTGTGTGAAAAAAGTGATAAAAATGTAATTTGAGTATAATGTTGCATGACTGCGCTATTGTTATTCAAAGTGTGAGGGCGCTGAAAGCTGCAAATTGGCTTGGGCAGGAAGGGGGTGACAGTGCCCAGTAGGCAAATGGTTAAATAACTCATCCTCATAGTATGAGGGAAACTATAGCCGTAAGAAGCTTATTGAGCTGGCACGCAGACCTTCTTGAGGTGCCAAAACTGTGACACATTAAAAGTATTCAAATATCACTTGGCTTACTTCTGGGAATTAAAATGGAAGAAAATAAGAGACGAAGGTGTACCTTGTGCAGATGGATTGAACTGAAAAAAACAAAAGTTTATTTTAGACAAATAAACATAATGAAATTATTCTGATTCTAGTTGCTTAGCTCATTAATCATGGTCAGGAGCATCCAAGAAATCTGAATAACATACTTTTTCTACAAACATTGTTTGGGATATCTTAAATAAACACACCTTACCTTATGCATTTAGCTTAGTTTGTTGTGTCTGATAAAAGTTAGTGCTGGCTGTTCACCTCACTTGCACCCGTAGAATTTTGATGCATTGCTCGCATTACTCCAGCAAAATGGCTCAGAAAAGTAAAAAAAAAAAAAAAGAGCTAACAAGGGCTAATCTAGTAGGTGGCTGCATGACATAATCAAAATGACTTTTTATAAACATGCAATGCAAGTAAACTGCGATTAGCAAGAACAAGGAGAGGGAAGGACACCGCGATGCGTTGCATTTTCCTCTTAACACCTTTCACAGAGAGTTTAAGAGATTTCTCAGGGACAGAGGGTATTAAATCATGTTTGTCATCTACTGTGCATGCTTGGCCCATCCTTGCCAGCTTCTGCCTCTCATTAGTATTCCTTGCTGCCTCTGCGCACATGCCTTTGGAAACAGATACTGCATTGGCAAACTATTTGAAACCATGGACAGAATGACGAAAGCGTGCATTTATTTATTTATTTGTCAGCCTCCTAAATGGCTGCTCTATCTAGTCCCCCCTAATTCAGAGGGAGGAAGGTAGGAGGGAGGAAAAAAAAATCTGCAACCTGCTTCCCTTTGGTACCTGCTTCAAGTACAAGATCTTTTTTTTTTTAATTAGCAATTAAGCAAAATGTTCAAAAACACAGCTTCCGATCTAGGCAATGAAATGGGAAGTAATACATAAAGAAGCGAGAGGCCAAGGTCTGGGATAAAGTCCAAGACTGAAGCACATGATAAAATATGCTGTCATGTAAGATCTAATTCTTTTACTGTACACCTGGGGTTTAATGCTTTAATAAACACGAGGGATGTCCACAGTATCAGGTTATAGCCATTTCTGTGCAGTATACATAGTTGTTTCATCTAATTAATGCTGGATCTCCCTTGTGATTTTTCTTTTCTGGGGGTAAATTTGAAGAGTGCAAATGGGTTGCAGCCTCTTCTTTTCAGTGTGTGATTGGAGACCAAAGGATAGATCACTGCCCTTGAGAATATGATGGCAGATAATTAAAGCAAGCATTATTATCTGTATAATGCTGTCCATGTGGCAGAAACAGTAACAGAACCCTGATCAAATGAGGGAGGAAATTTAAGGCAAATCGCTGCCTTGGTTTAAATGTATTAAAAAAAAATTATCTAAATAAGCTTTTTATGCCCCGTACACACGGTCGGACTTTGTTCGGACATTCCGACAACAAAATCCTAGGATTTTTTCCGACGGATGTTGGCTCAAACTTGTCTTGCATACACACGGTCACACAAAGTTGTCGGAAAATCCGATCATTCTGAACGGGGTGACGTAAAACACGTACGTCGGGACTATAAACGGGGCAGTGGCCAATAGCTTTCATCTCTTTATTTATTCTGAGCATGCGTGGCACTTTGTCCGTCGGATTTGTGTACACACGATTGGAATTTCCGACAACGGATTTTGTTGTCGGAAAATTTTATAGCAAGCTCTCAAACTTTGTCTGTCGGAAAATCCAATGGAAAATGTGTGATGGAGCCTAACACGGTCGGAATTTTTGACAACAAGGTCCTATCACACATTTTCCATCGGAAAATCCGCCCGTGTGTACGGGGCATAAGTGATACCGCAAAGAAAATTCAGAGGTTGAAATAAACTGTATTTCTGGACAAAGACACTAATCAAAATTACAACAGGTATCTAAAGGCAAAAGAAACATATTTTTTTTCTCATTGGATAGGTTTTTGGTGTATAAAGCATTAACAAAATTTTTCACTAGTGCAAGGATAATTAAAGAAGTGACTGTGTTTTGCCCATGCAAGGCAAAGTTACAGGACCAGTTAACCTCCCTATTTTCCCCAGCAACACATAATCACCTTTGCCTCACTTTCCCACAGCTCATTTGGCCACTGAGAGTGGAGAAAAATACTTACCATTTCTGGGTATATGAAAGAGCATATGAATCCATACACAGATTTTTCTTTCTATCCTTGGGAAAGCACAGGGTCACTTTAAGCATAGACATGCCTACTGAGCATAGATAAACTCTTTAGCACACATAAAAAATTCTATCTGTTGAATCCTGCCTGAAATCCACAAAACCCTAACCTACAAGCAAAACCTATTGAAGTCTATGGGGGAGCAGAGCAAACCTCGACACTAAATTCAGGACATTTTGAAGGCTAATAGGTAAGCTATTGTCAAAAAAGGTGTGGGAAGAGGGGAGACTGCCCTTTTAATGTATTTTCAAGGGCAACATAGGAAAACACCAATCCTTTAAAAGAGATGCATGTTTTTTTGTTTTTGCAGATTCATACTTACCTACAGTATGTGGATGCAGCATCGGTCTGATGCTCCATCTGTCCCCCCGCTGGTCCTAACACTGAGAACTGAGCAATCAAACACCACTGGTCACTCAGTTCTCAGTCACAGCTCTCTGCTCTGCCCCCTCCTTGCTCACTGGAGCGCTGGGCTGTAGAGGGGGCAGGAGCAGCCAGCACAGGCTCTCAGCAGCGCAATGAGAGGCTGAGCTGGGTCCTGGTCCAGGCATGTGGGCGGATCCCGACTTCATTGTTGCAATCTTGCCTGAGCCTGGACCGGCTCTGTGACATCAGCCGACAGCGGGCTTAAACCTGTTGTTTGCTGAAAATGGGTCACAGGAGTGCAGAACGTACTTTTCCTTTAAATGTGGTGCTTGGAGAAGCAATGTTTAAATTTAGCTTGACTTCAATACAACAGCACCCCAAAATTATTACTCTCAACCCCTAAAAAAATACTTTTTCATGTAGTTTTGTCTGCCGCACCTGATATTTTTATCTAGCAGTAATAGGCCTGATTGAATGGTGGATATAGCAGACACAATAGTTCTAAAAGCCTTAGGAATGTTTACTCCTAAAAGAATGATGCTAAAGTCCTCAACTTTGAATGAGTTTAACAGTGGCAGAATAGTTTAAATATCTTTTTTTTAAAGCATAAGTTCACCCTTTGTAAAATGTTACATGTTACACCCATGTTCAGATTTTTAAATATGCACCAGCCCTTGCTCCCCCAGTCTGACAGCTAGCGAGGGATCTTCTCCCTCCTGCTAGCTGTCACAATCTGCAAAAAACACGGCCATGCGGGGCTCCGCCCACCTTGCCACAACATCTATTTACAGTGTAGGCTTGTAGTTCTCAATGAACTACCACGGTGACAGTAAAACTGCCTGCCTGTATTGGAAGTACTGCCAGACAGACACACAGACAGTCTTCAGGACAGTGATATTGCACCCACGATCTTCTGATCTTGGGTGCAATGCTTTACAGGTCCATTACGAAAAAATAATAATAATAATAAACAATTTTTTTTTGTAAAGGTGAACTTATCCTTTAACATAACCTCATTGCATTGTCTTTAAAGTTTGCTAAAAGACTTCAGAACTACAACCTAAGGGGGAAGAGCAGGCAGTGGCAAAAAATTGAAGAGGTAGAAAACCCATAATCAAAAATGCAATATATTGTAGCTTATCAATCATTAGATGTCATGGCATTAGTTTTCTTTTATAATAGTAAAAAACAAATCAGCGGATCCTCCCTTACTAAAAAGTGCTCAAATAAATATGCCTTATCACCCAGGCTTAAATTGCCGCTAACACTTTATCAGTGTGTTCACTTCAACCACCACATAATCTAAATCGACAAAAAAAATACATAAATAAGTGCACCACAACAGATATGTGAATAAATGCACAAAAATTAAATAAAACTTAGTGTTACAATAAGGTGTACCACATAATAACATATATGTGAAGTGTCCTCATTGATCAGGTATCACTCCACTGAACTCGTGATCACAAATACCATATATTGATGTGAACAGAATTCAACAAAAATCATAAAAGTCTCAGATAAATAGTGAAAGCCTCTGTGTGGTGCAGTGACAGTTATTTCATCTTCACAATACTTCTGGTGACCCACCACCTTCAGGTGCAATGCCTGCTCACCTGAAATATCTGACCTCACTACAGAGTCAAATATGCCTTTAACCGATTCCTCCTATTTGGGATGCAGCAAGACCTCCTTTTCTTCCCATCCAGGGGTATAACTGCTACCTTTCCCTCTTCACTCCTCAGTCAACAGCATATTCATATCATAAAACAAAGAAAAAACACCATAGTGCTCTCTATTTTCCCACATTTATTGAAAATCAAGCAGGATTAAAAACACGCACAAGGAAATCTGGATAACAAGCATGTAAAACCATCAGCTCACCACACTGACACTGGTAATTGTGGTGTGACGTCACGGGCTTCAGCTCCTCCCACCCATACGTGCTACGCCCTCCGATTGGGTTTCTTCAGGAGCTCATTGGAGTGATTCCCAATCAATGAGGATGCTTCACATATATAGTATCTCACAAAAGATACTGAATGCTGCCGGCACTGGGAAGCTACAGTTTATTGAGAACAACCCCAAACACCCAAACACACCTACAAGGTGACCACTGCCTGACTAAAGAACGTGAAGGTAAAGGTGATGGACTGGCCAAGCATGTCTCCAGACCTAAATCCTGGAGGAGGAGGAGGAGCGCAAGGTCTCTAACATCCACCAGCTCAGTGATGTCATCATGTAGGAGTGGAAGAGGACTCCAGTGGTAACCTGTTAAGCTGTGGTGAACTCCATGCCCAAGAGGGTTAAGGCAGTGCTGGAAAATAATGGTGGCCACGCAAAATATTGACACTTTGGACCAATTGACACATTTTCACTTAGGGGTGTACTCACTTTTTTTGCCAGCGGTTTAGACATTAATGGCTGTGTGTTGAGTTATTTTGAAGGGACAACAAATTTACACTGTTATACAAGCTGTACACTTACTACTTTACATCGTAGCAAAGTGTAATTTCTTCAGTGTTGTCACATGAAAAGATATAATAAAATATTTACAAAAATGTGAGGGGTGTACTTACTTTTATGAGATGTTATTGTAATATATTGTAATATATGGTATTTGTGATCACGAGTTCAGTGGAGTGATACCTGATCAATGAGGACACTTCACATATATGTTAATATGTGGTACACCTTATTGTAACACTAAGTTTTATTTATTATATTTTTGTGCCTTTACTCACATACCTGTTGTGCTGCACTTATTTATATATTTTTTATTTGTTTTCTTTTGTAGGCTTTTTTTCTTTATTTATTCTGATGGTCTGGCCAGTAACATACCCCCTTTATTAAAGCGCCCCCACTCTAGATGAAGTAACAACAGAGACACCTTTGTCAGTCTGGGAGAGGGAAATGTTAGAATGATTAGCTAATTTAAATACACTAACAAACTGAAGCCAAACTCCAGCTAACACTTTATAAGCAGATACAGCAACGACTTTACTTCTTTTGGGAAAAAGGTATACATACTGTAAATGAATAACCGCTGACCATTGTAAGCAACCCTGCCAGTGTTAAATCGTTTTTCTCAACCCACTAACTGCTACACCTGCAGGACAGCTAGTTCTGTTGAAAAGTAACAGACTTACTGGCTAGATCAGCATGTGAAAATAAAATAAATAAAGCATAAAAAAGAAAATGAATTTAGCCATCACATCTAAGAGTTGGTAAGCTACAATATAATAAATGTTTGCTTTTTGGTTTAATACTGCTTTGAGTGAAAAATCTAGCAGCCATAGCCTGCCTACCCTTCCTCAAATCTTGCTTCAACAGTATGAGACAGGCAGTCTTGAGACAGACTTCTGTTCTTATAGACTGTAGTTTGTGTTCTATTTCTGGCAGATTGCAGAGGAATCAAACCACTTGTAATCTGTTGTATCTGATAAGTTGTTGGCCATAACTGCTATAACACGGTGAGTAAGTGAAGAGAATAGCAGCAATGCTCATGGTACAGCAGCAGGATGGACTAGCATACTTCTGAATCAAACCTGGCAAAGAACTGCTGCAGAAAGTACTGTATAGCACAATTTTTTTAAAGAAATTACTCAAGAAAACATTTTCTGAAACTTCTATATTTATCACAATGTTCCTGGCATAGTCACACATTTTTAAATACTTATTTTAAATGTTGTTTTTTTTTATTTAAAACTTTTAATTTAAAATTTGTATTGTGCCCCTGAACTGTTCAAGCAAACACAGGCAGAAAATGGCAATGCAAACTGGGTAAACATAATAGCTGCTGGGAGGGGAAACCTAATTTGAATGTGTTTGCTACATTTGGTAGGGGACTCATTGCTATCCCCCTTGTTCCTCAACCTTTTCCTGTGAGTCTTTCTCAAAGGAACAACAGGGGAACTTGGGAAAGGCAGGCAGTAGCAAAAATTAGGCATACAATCCTATAGCCATAGGAAAATAAAGCCTTGAAACTCAAAGCAGCACTCACTAATACCCAACCTGCTATATCTAGTAACCTTTTAACGCTAGGTTTTTTGCCAGAGTGGATGAAAAAAAATGTTGCTAAACCCTCCACATGCCCAGAGCCTGTATGCCAGTTTGCACTTCAACTGTTTCTATACCAGCTGGTGAAAAAACAGTCCCCTTCTTCTAGTTCATGACCTGGGCATTTTTTACTTGATTCTAGACTTGAACACCTATGTGGTGCCTCTGACTTGAACGTTTCTCTTATGCCGCGTACACACGATCGGACTTTACAGCATACTTGGTCCGGCGTACCGGATTTCGTCAGACAATTCGATCGTGTGTGAGCTCCAGCGGACTTTGTTTTCTCAAAAGTTTGACGGACTTAGATTTGAAACATGTTTCAAATCTATCCGACGGACTCGAGTCCTGTCGAAAAGTCCGCTCATCTGTATGCTAGTCCGACGGACAAAAAACAACGCTAGGGTAGCTATTGGCTACTGGCTATGAACTTCCTTGTTTTAGTCCGGTCGTATGTCATCACGTACGAATCCGTCGGACTTTGGTTGATCTTGTGTAGGCAAGTCCGTTCATTCGGAAAGTCCGTCGTAAAGTCCGTCGAAAAGTCTGCCGGGCAAAGTATGCCGTAAAGTCCGGTCATGTGTACGCGGCATTAAACAGGCAGCACATTCATATGTGTTTTAACTTCTTTCAAGGCCACCATAGGTTTCTTGCAACTTCTGGCAATGACCTTTTTAGCCAATATAAAAAGAAAGATGGTAAGCGTTTGCTGGAAGTTAGAAAGGCCTAAGATAGGAAGGTGTTCTAGGGTCTTTCAGGATAGTGACATGAAATAGAGTTTGGATAAGACCAAAAACTCTTGACCAAAAGGATATCAGTTCCAGGCAAAACCACCATGTGTGGAGCATAATCAGCCATATTCCCAGAAGCACCTGTCACTGTAGAACATGGCTACTTTTTTATCAAAGGTATTGGTACCCTGTACCACCTCAAGAGAACATTCCCTAGTTGTGTTAAAGGAACATTTAGCTATTCGAGGCCAGATGTTGCTACACTCCTCAGGAGATATTGGTTGTGTCAACCTGTGTTCCCAAATCCTAAAATATGTGTGGATGGACTGCATTTTTTCAATGTTTAAAAACTGCTATAAAGAAAAAATACTGTTACGGTTAACTAGTATTTTTGCATATTCAATCATTATTCACATATCCACGTGTCCTTAGTGCACGTGGATATTAAAAAAATTGAGCTAAATTAAGCAAGAAGGTTTCTTATTCTTTAACTTCTAATTTAGCTACTGTACATCTGACCATTTACCTACATAAAATCAACTATGATTTAAAAGTGATATTAAAGGTTCCTTTTTTAAAAATAAAATAATAAGCATGTCATATTTACCTGCTCTGTGCAATGGTTTTGCACAGAGCAGCCCCGATCCTCTTCTTCTGGGGTCTCCCACCAGCACTCTTGGCTCCTCCTCTTCAGTGAGTGCCCCTATAGGAAGTCACTTCCAATGGAGGCGCTTGTGCAGGCTCGCTGCAGAACTGCCCTGCCTGCATCTATTGACACAGACTGGACGCCCTGGCCCTGCCCCCCCACTCTCATCACAGCATTTGATTGATGGCAGCTGGAGCCAATGTGCTCAATGCGCTCAATCTGCCCGGAGTTAAGGGACAGAGCTGGGAGAGCCTCGTCTCTCATGCACAGCGCTGCTTCATAAATGGGCTCTGTTAAGTATAAGGGGGGAGGGGGGGTGATTTTGTTACACAGAAGGTTTTTTACATTATTGTATAGAATGCATTAATGCAAAAACCTTTAGGCTTTAGAACCACTTTAATGTCTTCTTTAACATATAGCCTAACAAAATCAGCAAAGGAAGCACACACATAAATAGGGTCCTTCTCATAAAAAAACTTATATTTATTTATTTTATCCCCTGGACAGATCATGCAGGTTATGAAACCTTGACAGTATATCCTTGTTCACTTATTTATTTTCTTTAATTGGGTGAATAAAATGTTTTTCTATCTTCTTCCTCAAAAACATGCTGGAATCAAAACTAATTGGCAAAGACATGGATTGGCAGAAGGATTATTTGCCAGTTTTTAAAGCAGCAGTTGTCATGATACATTCTCTATGTAGGAGAAAAAGATCTACTTTACAAGCTGTCGAATTCCATGTTTTCTTTGAATTTGAAAAGACTGAAAAAGATTTGGTCATTTAGTGTCTCCCTGGGACAGATGGCTGAGAATTAAACCTTTCACAATACAGTTTTGCAGGCATGTGGAGGATACAGTCATCCAATTCTTGCCATATTGCTAAGGGCAGAGTAACATACAACTCCAGATTCTGGAACTGTTGTATACTGGTTAATATGCATAAAGTGAGCAAATTTTTCCATGAAAAGTGTAGTGCAAAATATTACTGTGAATATCATTAGCAGTCCAGTTGTTTAAAGTAAAAATACATGGATGCACAGGGAATATGGGGCATAAAGTGGACTAATGATAAACTCTGATTATATAGCTATGTGAGCAGCTTTGCCAAGTTTAATAGATATTAAAAGAAATGATCATATTCTTACCTTTCTTAAAGAAAACATGTTTTAGATTCCTTTCAGTACTGTTTAAATAACCCTTTCACGCCTAAGCCTATTTCTGACATTTGGTGTTCACAAGTTAAAATCCATATTTTTTGCTAGAAAATTACTTAGATCCCCCAAACATTATATATATTTTTTAGCAGAGAATCTAGAGAATAAAATGGCGATTGTTGCAATATTTTATGTCAAACGCTATTTTTGCAGCGGCGTTTTAAAGCAACTTTTTGGGAAAGGGGACATTTTCATGAATTTTAAAAAATTGAAACAGTAAAGTTAGCCCAATTTTTTTGTATAATGTGAAAGATGATGTTACGTCGAGTAATTAGATACCAAACATGTCACCCTTTATGATTGCATGCACTCGTGGAATGGTGACAAATGACAGTACCTAAAAATCTCCATAGGCGACACTTTCAAATTTTTTTACGGTTACCAGGTTAGAGTTACAGAGGAGGTCTAGTGCTAGAATTATTGCTCTCACTCTGACGATCGCGGCAATACCTCACATGTGCGATTTAAAAATGTTTTTCTTATTTATTTTATTTATTTTTATATTATAAATTTGTGGGTTTTTTAAAAAAATTCATTACTTTTATTTCTGTCATAAGGAATGTAAACATCCCTTGTGACAGTAATAGGTGCTGACAGGTACACTTTATGGAAGGATTGGGGGTCGAAAACGGCAATTCTGAATACTGTATATTTTTTTAAATCCAGGCGCCATTGGCAGCCGCGTAAACAGGAAGTGACGTTGTGATATCGCTTCCGTCTTTACATTCAGGAGACTGGAACGAAGCCATCTCTGCCATCGTGCCAGTCTGTCTCTAGCCGCCGGAAGTGGTGGATCGGGTCTCCTGGTGGGACGGGAGGCCCAGTCAGAGTGGCGGGAGGCGGCGGGAGGGGGGATGTCCCCCCTCCCGCTCCTCCGGGATAACAATCGAGAGGCTTTTAGCTGCATCGGTCGTTATCCCTGGAAAGCCGATCGCCCGCTCTAAACAACGTTACTGGGATGATGCCTGCATATCTGCGTACGCACGGCAGGAAGGGGATAATAGGCCTTTGGTCACATAGAGCATGATTTACTAAAACTCGAGAGTGCAAAATCCGGTGCATCTGTAGATGGTAGCCAATCTTCTTCAAACTTCAGGCAGGTAGTGTCTTGGTTGGGATTCGAACCAGCGACCCTTCTTACTGCTAGGCGAGAGTGCTACCACCACACCACTGTGCTATGGGGGCACATGTACGGGCTCGTTCCTGAGCCTCTCTCTGTGTCCACTGACACACAGAGCATGGCTCGGCACTGCCACTACTCCCTCCTCACTGGCTGTGATTTACATCAGTGGGAGCCAATGACTCCCACTGTTGTCTCTGAACCAAATATGACATTGTCCCAGAACAACAGTGCTCCCGCCGGACCGTCATTTCAGTATGGGCCGGGCGGGAAGGTGTTAAAAGTAACTTCATAACCTGTATCCAGTATATAGATATCATATAACATAAATGGCTCCAAGTTGATACCCATTCCTGTTGACCACAAGAATGATCAGTCTTCTGTTTGGGTATTAAGACTTCAGAATGGCTCGTTCAATTTTTGTGACCATTCACCTTATTACTGATCATCTTGTTCTTTTCACAACACTTCACAATATGTCTGAAATAAGACAGCTTTAGCCTACTCATCAGGAATTCTAGTGAAAGATTGGACTTGATTTATTAAATGATCCATTTGTTTGTTTTTCTTGCTGTCCAAAGTGTTCAAAGAATTCTTCTAAAGGCAATACTTTTCCTGTCTTGCTTCTTCGTTGTCCAGCTTTTACATCCATAGAGAATAACAGAAAATATCAAAGTCTGGACATTTCTTATCTTTGTGCTTATAGACGCATCAGTACCCTTGAAGATCTTACCTAAGGTTTTTATTGTTTCACTTCCAAGGGTCAATCTGCATCGTATTTAATGACTGCTGGATCGTTTGTTGTTTATAAATGATCCAAGGAAAAAGAAGTCTACTTTTTCTAAGTCTTCACTAGTGATGAGCGAACCAAGCAAAGTACGTTTTGCTGGACATCCGCCAAACACTTGAAAACATTTTCAAACCTCAAACATAGTGCATAAACCCCACTGAAGCCTATGGAGGCTAAATCTTTTTTTTTCTGGCCAATTTGCAAGCTTTTGGTAAAAAAAGGCATAGGTAGCTGGGCACTGTCATTAAAGACATGTTCCAATGCAAACATGTTTTTGAGAAAATACTGGTCAGCAGGGAATAGGTCTTTGAATAAGGATTAAAGAACAACATTAGAAATGCATGATTCCTCTAAATTACCTCCTTTGTGGTGTCTTAAACCTCCATGTGAAGTGGCATACCTGTAGGATGTTCTCCAGCAAAGTGACCGGGAAAAAAAAGTTGCCACTAAATGACAGTTCTGTTCTTTTTTGTAAGCAAAATATGTAATGTCATTGGCCAAATATTTGGTCAATAACATCAGCCAGCATCCTTGGCCTGTTTGTTGACATTCAGCTGTCAATTGTGTAGCTGTCATTTGCTGCAAGAGTGAATCAGGAGATGATTGTCAGCGTGGGTCATGTTGTTCATGTCAGTGGGCCGTTAGCACATTGTTTAACGTGATTCTTAATTCATCTACATTGCTGGATTACATGATTGACATTATATTGTGGGCATGGTTTTTTATGTGTTCTTCTAACCTCTGCTCTGTCTTACCCAAAATGTATACTGCTCTTACAGACTGGACCCAGCCCAGCAAGCCAGGCCAAAACACAGCCCAGCCAGTCAACCAGCTAGCTAGCTAGGACCTAATTCAGTCCACCCAGCAAGGCAAGAATTAAGGCCAGAACTCAAACCAGCCAACCAAGTCAGAACTCAACTTATCCAGCCAGTCCAGAACTTAAACTAGGCAGCTGAGCATGAATTTAGCCCAACTCAAACTAGTCAGCCAGGCCAGAACTCAACCCTACTAACAAGGCCAGAACTTAAACCAGCCAATCGGGCCAGAACTGAGGCCAGCCAAGACAGAATTCAGCTTAGCCAGGCCTGGAACTAACCGAGCAAGTTAGTCTACAGTACCAGTACCAGTTATTCTGTCTTCACGTCACGATGGACTCCTGTAACAGACTTGGGATAACCATCTATTTTCCAGACATGAAAAAAGTGAATGAAAGTGAATGCTTTAGTGAGAAAAGTTCCTCACTAAAGTTAACCAATAAAATAGGTTACACACGAGCAGACCTTTCGACCGGACTGGTCAGACGGAAGAGTCCGGCGGACAATTCAACCTTCATCAGACCTGCAGCAGACTTTTTCGGTCGAAAACCTGCCGGACTTTAGATTTGGAACATGTTTCAAATCTTTACGTCGGAACTCCACTGGACCCAGTTCCTATCAAAAAGTCCGCTCGTCTGTATGCTAGTCCGACGGACGAAAACCGACGCTAGGGCAGCTATTGCCTACTGGCTATCAACTTCCTTATTTTAGTCCGGTTCTACGTCATCACGTACGAATCCGTTGGAATTTGGTGTGATCGTGTGTAGGCAAGTCCGTTTGTTCGGAAAGTCCGTCGGAAGTCCTCCGAAAGTCTGTTGGATAGACCGTCGGACCAGTCTGGTCGAAAAGTCAGCTCGTGTGTACGAGGCATAAGTTTATATTTTCAGAATGACATTTGTTTTATTATTTTTCTCTTCATGCTGTTGTTACTTTTTATTGGGGCCTTGCTAGTTTAAAAAAGGTGTCCCACCCTAGTGATTTTTGATTCCTTCAATGCTTTAAGGTAGATCTCCACCTCTCAAAGGTTGCCCAGCCTAGGAATAAGGGATACATAGTACCCCTTGTTACCCATTCACAAAAAAATGTGCAAAGTAAATAAATATAAATAAATCTAAAATCAATCACATTGCCCACCGATGTATACCTATTGTCAATCACGATGAACAATGACCTGCTGACACAAACATGACAACCAGCTCCAACAACCCTCTCCCATTAGACTCTTACTATAGATGACAACTTCCCAGCTGGCAGCCAGATGTCAATAAACTGACTGGTCGATGTCATTGTCAGGGACGGACTAACAACTCATGGAGCCCCTGGGCAATAAGAGATCATGGGGCACCCTGTGTCCATACTCAAGCCATTCCTTAGTGTATCCCACCTGCCAGTTGTGGAGCCGGCCTGTGTGACACTGACAGGACCGGGGGGGGGGGGATCCGGCTGCACAGATTCTTTGAAATGATCATGCAAGTTTAGCAAGAAAGCAGATGTGAACAAATAAAAATGTCTCCAACAACATTTAAAGTAAAGACCAGGGTTACCAAGGATTTCTGCACAGTGGCCGCGCAGTACCCCTGGGGGGGGGGGGGGTGAGGCTTGTTGGTGAGTAATAAGAGCACGAATAAGGATCACCAACTGTCACCTAAATAAGAAGTTTCTCAAAAACAGCATCTTTTTCTAAGCACTGGACGTTTTATGAGCACTAGCCACTTTTTTGTGCATATTGATCTACTAGGATATGTATTATCTACTATAATATGTCATTTATCATTTATTGCACATAATCAATTTTGTCTATACTTACCGGGGGGTGTAACACACTTCAAAGATTTCAATTACACCGGTCTGTACCATCACTCATTTGGTCTCATCACACTATTTGCACTAGAATACATCTAGTTCATAGGCATTTCTATTTATTCACACACTTTGTTTTACTCTACACACCAGCTTGCTAACACTTTTTTGGGCAGTGGTTTACAGAGGATGTAACACATTCTGGAATTTGTTTTGTTATAGTTAAGCCTCCAGTACATTATTGTGTTTCTATTACACAGGGTTACTTATGCACAAAAGTTCACAGTACCCGCACTGAGCATATGCAGAGGGTGTAGCACCAATAAACACTAAGAGTATTATTGCTGTTTTTCTCTATCCAGACTCATATACTAATCATATATGAATCTCACTTTCATTAGAGGTTAACATATTTAAACAACACCTCACAAGGTATTACACTCTGCAGAGGGTGTAACACACACATATAGGTATAATTTTTTTTGTTGAAATCTTATATATATATATATATATATATATATATATATATATATATATATACATATATATATATACCTTTTTGTATCGTGTTGATTATATTCCCTACACACCTACTTCAAATACGGAAAACTGCAGAGGGTGTAACACAACATGTTTACTACGATAATACAGAAAAATGAGATGGGGTAAATGGCGCTCCCAACAATTGGTTATATTGGGCGTGAACAGGTATATTATGGAGGGAGAGATGGGGAGCCGACGTGCTAACCCAGCAATGAGGATGCCCCACCTAGATACATATTATATGTATGTATATATGAATATATAATATATAATCCCCCCTCCAATAATGGTTACCAATGTTGCAAATACCTGTGTACAAATTCTGAAAAGTGTGTAGTGCAAGTATGTAAGGTTCCAACTAACGTTAGACTCCGTTTATGTTAAAGTATGCCATGGGTGATATAAACATAAAATGTGCAATAAAGTAACCTCTCAAAATGATATGTACACGTAATCAGTGTTAGATGAATGGTGTAGAATACAGTGCAATAGGTGTAATGGCTGTATGGTGATGCTCCTAGTGGTTAGCTAGTGGGTTAGCTAGTGGTATACCTCCAATAAGCTACAAGCAATAAATAGTAATACCCATAAGTAAAAATAAATCACCATATGTAGCCAGCTTAAGTGTGCCGCTTAAAAAACCACACTCTGCGGCCAAGTTAGAAAGTCCATAAGCGTTACAAGCAAACACAAATCATATATGTGTTCATGTAGCAGTCCATAAATTGTGCATTAAGTGTTCTTCAAAGATTGTGAGAAAGAATTCTTTCAAAAAGGTGACTTGAGTGCTCGCAGTATCCTTCGTGACTTTGTGCTCCCCCTCAAGGGTCCCCACTCACCAGATCCAGTCACCCCAAAGGGGCAATGCGCATGTAGGTGTAACTTTTGCGATCTCCTCACCAGCGTAATCGATAGAACTCCAGGGGTAGTCCTCAATCTTCAGGAATATTTAGGCCTGATAATAGTAGGTCCCAACACTCCAGGCACCAAAAACACTGGGCATCACAAGGCCAAATAAGGCAATCTCACAGGCAAGTGCAGGAACCGCATGAAGATACAATACTGTAGAGACAACTATTTCTGTCAAATGTCTCCCTTCTGTCTGTTATTAGACCCGAAAAACTGCATATTCTGTGGGTGGTTCTGTTGTCTGGAGCTCGGTGGGTGGAGTCGTGATGTCAGTAGACACCTATTCAGAGAGGAGGCAGCACACCTATTCACTGTCCTAAGCGCAGCCACCACATATATTTTAGTTTTACTACGATAAGTGTCTTATCCCAAATCAGAACAGCGCCAGACCTATGTTTCGCTTATATTAAATTTCAGTACACTCCACCCTGGCTCTTTTTCATAGAAGCCTCTGGGCATTTCCAAGTTTAAAGGTGGCTGCCATGCCCCCCCCCCCCCCAGCAGCAGAACATGCAAACAAGCAAAATATTTGTGCGAACACCATTAAAGTCTATGTGACGCAATCGTGAAAAATCAAGAGTGCTCATTTTAAAGGCTTATATGCAAGTTATTGCCATAAAAAGTGTCTGGGGACCAAGGTCCTGCCCCAGGGGACATGTATCAAAGCAAAAAAAAAATGCAAAAACAAACGTTTTTTTAGGGAGCAGTGATTTTAATAATGCTTAAAGTAAAACAATAAAAATTAAATATTCCTTTTAATATCGTGCCTGGGGGGGTTTCCTTAGTCTGCCTATAAAGTAGTGCATCTTTCTCATGTTTATAACAGTAACACAGCAAAATTACATTTCTAAAGGAAAAAATATCATTTAAAACTGCTCGCGGCTGTAATGTATTATCGGATCCTGGCAATATAGATAAAAATCATTGAAAACAAAACGGCGTGGGTCCCCCCCAGTCCATTACCAGGCCCTTTGGGTCTGGTATGAATATTAAGGGGAACCCTGCACCAATTTTTTTTTTTTTTAAATGGCGTGGGAGTCCCTCGGCACTGTATACTCTGAACAGCAGTATATATACTATATGGCCTGCCCTATATACTCTGCAGAAAAATTGGGCCTTAGTTGTTGGTGGTGCCAGAACACTGTAATCCCTCACAGTTATTTTTGTTGGGTGCAGGAACAGTGTTATACTCAGAGAATATAACAAACAGGCCCTGCTGTGAAATATTATATCAAAAATTGTAATTACATGGCGGAAAAATTGGGCCTTTGGTTTTGGTGGCGCCAGAACACTGTAACCCCTCACAGATACTCTTGTTGGGCACAGGAGTGGGCCCTGCTGTGAAATATTATATCAAAATTTGTAATTACATGCCCCTGTTAAACAGGGGCAGAAAAATTGGGCCTTTGTTTTGGTGGTGCCAGAACATTATAACCCCTCACAGATACTCTTATTGGGCGCAGGAACGGGCCCTGCTGTGAAATATTATATCAAAAATTGTAATTACATGCCCTTGTTGAACAGGGGCAGAAAAATTGAGCCTTGGGTGGTGGTAGTGGTGCCCTAAACCAAAAATATTGTTGGAAGCTAGCATCATCAAGATTGGAGGAGGTATAGGATAGTCAGCATAGGCATTCTTCAAGGGATCCCAGATTCATAGCAAATTCAATCAGTTAAATCAGCATCTGGTGCTTGATAGCTACTGATCCAAGACTGATTCATTTTTATGAATGTGAGCCTTTTAACGGAGTCTGTGGACTGGCGCACTCTTTTATCTGTTACAAACCCTCCGGCAGCACTGAATGTGCGTTCAGAAAGCACGCTGGACTTTACCCTTGTAACATGGATCAAGAAGGGTTGTCAGCCAGTAATGATACCTCTCCTTGATACCACAAATCCTAGGGTCCTTTTGCAGGCTTTGCAGAATAAGGGAAGTCATGCAGCGTAAGTTTGTAGAGGCATTCGATTCTGAGTCCTCTGAGTCACTAAGAATCACATTATCCGTAACTACCTTCTCCCAGCCACGTACAAATCCTATCCCTTGAAGACTGCTGCTCAGTGTTATCCTCTACATCCATGCTGACACAATCCTCCACCTCCTCCTCTTCTTCCTGTGTGTTTGGCGGGCCCGCAGGAATGCTATCTGGATAAAGGGGGCCTTGAGAGGAAAGGAAGTCCTCATCTTCCTCCCGCTGTTTTGCCTCAAGTGCCCTGTCCATGATTCCATGAGGCATGTGCTCCAGCAGGAAGACTAGTGGAATAGTGTCACTGATGCATGCATGGTCACTGATCACCATCCTTGTGGCCTCCTCAAATGGTGGCAGGACAGTGCATGCATCCTTGATCAGTAGCCACTGGTGTGGCGAAAAGAAGCCAAGCTCCCCTGACCCTGTCCTGGTGCCATGCTCGCACAGGTATTAATTTATGGCCCTCTGCGTTGTGTGCAGCCACAGCAGCATTGCCAATGTTGAGTTCCACCTTGTGAGCATGTCATAAATGAGGCAGTGGGTGGGCAGGTCGCATTCCCTTTGAACATCAGCCAGCCTAACACTGGCATTGTATGACTGGCGGAAATGACCACAGACTTTTCTGGCCTGCCTCGGGAGATCTTGTAAGCCTGGGTACCTGCTCAAGAACCGCTGCACCACCAAATTCAGGACATGTGCCAAACATGGAACATGGGTCAAGTGTCCCTGTTGGAGGGTAGAGAGAAGGATGGTGCCATTGTCGCATACAACCATTCCTGGCTAAAGCTGGCGTGGCGTCAACCTCTGAGCCTGCCCCTGCAGAGCTGACAGAATCTCTGCCCCAGTGTGGCTCCTGTCCTCTAGGCAGACCAACTCAAGCACCGCATGGCATCTTTTAGCCTGAGTGCTTGCGTAGCCTCTTGAACACTTACGGAGCACTGCTGGTTCAGAGAACAAATCTGCAGAAGAGGCCATAGAGGAAGAAGAAGAGGAGGGGGTGGAGGAGAGAGCTGCGGCAGAATCACCACTAGCATTTTGAAGGCGGGGTGGTGGAACAAGCTACAACAACACTGAACCCTGTCCTGCATCCTTCCCAGCTGCCAGCAGAGTTACCCAGTGCACCGTGAAGGAAAGATAACATCCCTGCCCATGCCTGCTGAACCATGAGTCAGCCGTAATATGAACCTTACTGCTGACCACCCTGTCCAAGGAGGCCAAAACATTGCCTTCCATATGCCCATAGTGAGCCGGAATGGCCTTCCGTGAAAAGAAATTACATTTTGGAACCTGCCACTGAGGTACAGCACGTTCTACAAATTTAGGAAAGGGGGCAGAGTGTACCAGCTGAAAAGGCAGCAGTTGCAGTACTAGCAATTTGGCCAAGCTAGCATTTAGAGGCTGAGCATGTGGATGGCTGGGACTGAATTTCTTTTTTACGGTTCAGCAACTGGGGTAGGGAAATTTGCCAGCTAAAATCAATTGGTGGTGTACTGCTAGCAGATTGGTTGCAAATACTTGGGACACCTATTGCTATACCTTCATTCCTCTCAGTGCAGGTTTTTGAGAGGACTGGAGGTATAGTAGGGTTGGAGATCTCAGATGAGGAGCAAGCAGAAGTCTGCCTTTTTCTATGATGTGGGTCTTTCAAATGCTGTTGCAAAAGGACTGCATGGCAGGTCATCATATGTCTGGTCAAGCATGTGGTGCCCAAGTGGCTTCTGTTCTGGCCATGCTTGATCCTCTTCAGACATAGATTGCAAACAGCAGTGGTGCGATCTGCTGCACACTTTTCGAAAAAGGCCCACACCAAGGAACTTTGAAAAGTCAGCAGGGAGTCAGCAGTGCCCTGCACCTGTGGAGCTCTGTGGAGTGAAGCAATAGGGTGTCTGCCCTTAAGCTGCCCCTAGAGGACATTCTGCCTGCCTTGGAGTTGTGCCTCCTCCTCCTCCTCTCTTCTCTCAGGCACCCAAGTAGTCAGTGACCTCATCATCCCCTCCCTCCTCATCACTGGAGCAAACTTGGCAGTATGCATCAGCTGGGGGAACATGACTGCCAGTTTCTTGTCCTTCTGTGGCACCCCCTCTCTCTAAGCTCAGGTTACTCCCTTCCTCAACCTGTGAACCAACATTGAAACCTTCAAATCGCTGCGCTTCCTCCAGCAGCATATAACCGAAACTGTGGTTGAATAATTCCTGGTACTCCTCCATGCATGATGGTGGGGCTACGGAAGGAGTAACTGTGAACAAGGAACCGGTGGAATAGGCCGCTTTGGCAGCTGCGTTGGAAGGCAAATTACTCCAAGCCTGGGTGACAGAGGCTGAGGAGAATGAGGACGGCTTTGTTATTCACACCACCAACTTTTGTGCATGTTGTGGCTCAATAACACAGTCAGCAGCAGAAAAAAGGACAAGCGTGCCCCACGGCTACCTGCAGAGGATGCACCATGTCCACGACCACCACTGTTGACTGTAGACACAGAGGCTTCATGCCCTCTTTTAGTGGCCTCTGAGTGTCTGCCTCTCCTTGGTGGCCTTGCGGACATGTATTTTTTGTTTTGCAACATCACACTACACTGTATTATATACTGTGTACACCGCCTGAAGTGTATTAGAAACTATACACCACTGAATGCACTGTATATATAGACTACACTGAATGCAAACTATATATATATTAGACTGTATATATATATATATATATATATATATATATATATATATATATTAATACACCACCTGAAGTGTATTAGAAATTGCACACACTGTATTAGATACTGTGTACATCGCCTGCACTGTATTAGAAACTGTACTATGGCTGCACTGTACTGTGTACACCACCAAAAATGTAGTACAAAATGTACACACTGTATTAGATACTGTGTACACCACCATAAAAGTAGTAGAAACTGCACTACGGCTGCACTGTATTGTGTACTGTGTACACCACCAGAAGTGTAGTAGAAACTGTATACGCTGTATTAGATACTGTGTATACTGCCTGTACTGTATTAGAAACTGTACAATGGCTGCACTGTATTGTATACTGTGTACACCACCAGAAGTGTATTGTAAACTATACACACTGTATTAGATACTGCATACACCACCTGCACTGCATTAGAAACTGTACAATGTCTGCACTGTGTTGTATACTGTATACACCACCAGAAGCGTAGTAGAAACTGGACACACTGTATTAGATACTGTGTACACCGCCTGCACTGTATTAGAAACTGTACTACGGCTGCACTGTACTGTGTACACCACCAGAAATGTAGTGCAAACTGTACACACTGTATTAGATACTGTGTACACCACCAGAACAGTAGTAGAAACTGTACTATGGCTGCACTGTATTGTGCACTGTGTACACCACCAGAAGTGTAGTATAAACTGTATACACTGTATTAGATACTGTGTACACCACCTGCACTTTATTAGAAACTGTACAATGACTGCACTGAATTGTATACTGTGTACACCACCAGAAGTGTAGTAGAAACTGTACACACTGTATTAGATACTGTGTACACTGCCTTCACTTTATTAGAAACTGTACAACAGCTGCACTGTATTGTATACTGTGTACACCACCAGAAGTGTAGTAGAAACTGTTCACACTGTATTAGATAATGTGTACACCATCTGCACTGTATTAGAAACTGTGTGACGGTTGCACTGTATTGTATACTGTGTAAACCACCAGAAGTGGAGTAGAAACTGTACACATTGTATTAGATACTGTGTACACCACCTGCACTGCATTAGAAACTGTACAATGTCTGCACTGTATTGTATACTGTATACACCACCAGAAGTGTAGTAGAAACTGGACACACTGTATATAAATTTAAATTTTGTAGCTGGGGGGTGTCTATAGTATGCCTGTAAAAGGGCTCATGTTTTCCGTGTTTAGAACAGTCTGACAGCAAAGGAAAAAAAGTCATTTAAAACTACTCGCGGCTATTAATGCATTGCCGGTCCGACAATACACATAGAAGTTCATTGATAAAAACGGCATGGGAATTCCCCACAGGGGAACCCCGAACCAAAATTAAAAAAAAAAATGATGTGGGGTGTCCCCCTAAATTCTATACCAGGCCCTTCAGGTCTGGTATGGATATTAAGGGGAACCCCGGCCAAAATTAAAAAAAAAGTGACTTGTGGTCCCCTAAATTCCATGCCAGGCCCTTCAGGTCTGGTATGGATATTAAGGGGAACCCCGTGCCAAAATTTAAAAAAAAACGGCGTGGGGTCCCCCCAAAAAACCATACCAGACGCTTATCCGAGCACGCAACCTGGCAGGCCGCAGGAAAAGAGGGGGGGACGAGAGAGCGCCCCCCTCCTGAACCGTACCAGGCCACATGCCCTCAACATTGGGAGGGTGCTTTGGGGTAGCCCCCTAAAACACCTTGTCCCCATGTTGATGAGGACAAGGGCCTCATCCCCACAACCCTGGCTGGTGGGGGTCTGCGGGTGGGGGGCTTATCAGAATCTGGAAGCCCCCTTTAACAAGGGGACCCCCAGATCCCGGCCCTCCCCCCTGTGTGAAATGGTAAGGGGGTACAAGAGTACCCCTACCATTTCACTAAAAAACTGTCAAAAATGTTAAAAATAACAAGAGACAGTTTTTGACAATTCCTTTATTTAAATGCTTCTTCTTTCTTCTATCTTCTTCTTCTTCTGGTTCTTCTGGTTCTTCCTCCGGTGTTCTCGTCCAGCATCTCCTCCGCGGCGTCTTCTTCCCTTCTTCTCCTCGGGCCGCTCCGCATCCATGGCATGGAGGGAGGCTCCAGCTCTTCTCTTCATCTTCTTCTCTTCATCTTCTTCTCTTCATCTTCTTTTCGGGCCGCTCCGCATCCATGATGGCATGGAGGGAGGCTCCCGCTGTGTGATGCTACTCCTCTTCTGACGGTTCTTAAAGAATGGGGGGTGGGGTCACCCGGTGACTCCGCCCTCCTCTGACGCACGGGGGACACAACGGGACTTCCCTGTGGCATTCCCCGTGACGCCACAGGGAAGTCCCGTCAAGTCACCATGCGTCAGAGGGGGGCGGGGTCACTGGGTGGCCCCGCCCCCCATTATTTAACTACTTCAGCCCCAGAAGGATTTACCCCCTTCCTGGCCAGAGCGTTTTTTGCGATTCGGCACTGCGTCGCTTTAATTAACAATTGTGCGGTCGTGCGACGTGGCTCCGAAACAAAATTGACGTCCTTTTTTCCCCACAAATTGAGCTTTCTTTTGGTGGTATTTGATCATCTCTGTGATTTTTATTTTTTGCGCCATAAACAAAATAAGAGCGACAATTTTGGAAAAAAACGCATTATTTTTTACATTTTGCTATAATAATTATCCCCAAAAAATATATAAAAAAACATTTTTTTTCCTCAGTTTAGGCCGATACATATTCTTCTACATATTTTTGGTAAAAAAAATCGCAATAAGCGTTTATTGATTTGTTTGCGCAAAAGTTATAGCGTTTACAAAATAGGGGATAGTTTTATGGCATTTTTATTAATAATTTTTTTTTTACTAGTAATGGCGGCGATGAGCGATTTTTATTGTGACTGCGATGTTATGGCGGACATGTCGTACATTTTTTACACATTTTTGGGACCATTGTCATATATACAGCAATCAGTGCTATAAAAATGCATTGATTCCTGTATAAATGACACTGGCAGTGAAGGGGTTAACCACTAGGAGTCCTAGGGAGGTGATTTCTAACTGTCAGGGGGATGGGCTGGTGTGTGACGTCACTGATCTCTGCTCCAATGACAGGGAGCAGAGATTGAGTGACACTTGTCACTAGGCAGAACGGGGAGATGCTGTTTACAACGGCATCTCCCCGTTCATCCCCTCCGTGAGGCGATCGCGGGTATGCCCATGGCGATCGTGTCCGCGGGACCCGCAACCTGACTCACGGAGATTGCGGCAGGCGCGCGCGCGCCGTCGGCAGCATATTCAAAGTAACGTACGGGCATGTTACTTTGCGCAGCTGTGCCATTCTGCCAACATATAAGTACAGGAGCCAGTCGGGAACCGGTTAAGAACCGCCAGAAGAGGAGAAGCGTCAAACAGCAGGAGCCTCCCTCCATGCCGTCATGGATGCGGAGCGGCCCGAAAAGAAGATGAAGACAAGAAGATGAAGACAAGAAGATGAAGAGAAGAGCGGGAGCCTCCCTCCATGCCATGGATGCGGAGTGGCCCGAGGAGAAGAAGGGAAGAAGACGCCACGGAGGAGATGCTGGACGAGAACACCGGAGGAAGAACCAGAAGAACCAGAAGAAGATGAAGGAAGATAGAAGATAGAAGAAAGAAGAAAGAAGAAGCATTTAAATAAAGGAATTGTCAAAAACTGTCTCTTGTCATTTTTAACATTTTTGACAGTTTTTTAGTGAAATGGTAGGGGTACTTTTGTACCCCCTTACCATTTCACACAGGGTCGAGGGCCAGGATCTGGGGGTCCCCTTGTTAAAGGGCGCTTCCAGATTCCGATAAGCCCCCCGCCCGCAGACCCCCACAACCACCGGCCAGGGTTGTGGGGATGAGGCCCTTGTCCTCATCAACATGGGGACAAGGTGTTTTGGAGGGCTACCCCAAAGCACCCTCCCAATGTTGAGGGCATGTGGCCTGGTACGGTTAAGAAGGGGGGGCGCTCTCTCATCCCCCCCTCTTTTCCTGCGGCCGCCAGGTTGCGTGCTCGGATAAGGGTCTGGTATGGATTCTTGGGGGGACCCCACGCCGTTTTTTTTTTTATTTTGGAGCGGGGTTCCCCTTAATATCCATACCAGACCTGAAGGGCCTGGTATGGAATTTAGGGGGACCCCCCCACATCACTGTATTAGATACTGTGTACACTGCCTTTACTGTATTAGAAACTGTACAACGGCTGCGCTGTATTGTATATTGTGTACACCACCAGAAGTGTATTACAAAGTGTACACACTGTATTAGACACTGCATACACCACCTGCACTGTATTAAAAACTGTACAATGTCTGAACTGTATTGTATACTGTGTACACCACCAGAAGTGTATTAGAAACTGTACACACTGCATTAGATACTGTGTACACCGCCTGCACTGTATAAGAAACTGTACAATAGCTGCACTTTATTGTATACTGTGTACACCACCAGAAGTGTAGTAGAAACTGTTTACACTGTATTAGATAATGTGTACTCCGTCTGCACTGTATTAGAAACTGTGCGACGGTTGCACTGTATTGTATACTGTGTAAACCACCAGAAGTGTAGTAGAAACTGTACACATTGTATTAGATACTGTGTACACCGCCTGAAGTGTATTAGAAACTGTAAACACTGTATTAGATACTGTGTACACCGCCTGCACTGTGTTAGAAACTGTACAATGGCTGCACTTTATTGTATACTGTGTACATGACCCGAAGTGTATTAGAAACTGTACACACTGTATTAGATACTGTGTACACCACCTGCACTGTATTAGAAACTGTACAACGGCTGCACTGTATTGAATACTGTGTACACCACCAGGAGTGTAGTAGATACTGTACACACTGTATTAGATACTGTGTCCACTGCCTGCACTTTATTAGAAACTGTACAACAGCTGCACTGTATTGTATACTGTGTACACCACCAGAAGTGTAGTAGAAACTGTACACACTGTATTAGATAATGTGTACACCGTCTGCACTGTAATAGAAACTGTACAACGACTGCACTGTATTGTATACTGTGTACGCCACCAGAAGCGTAGTAGAAACTGTACACACTGTATTAGATACTGTGTACACTGCCTGAAGTGTAGTTAATACAGTGTATACAGTTTCTGATATTGTGTTCACTGCTTTTCACTGTATTAGAAACTGTACAACAGCTGCACTGTATTGTATACTGTGTAAACCACCAGAAGTGTAGTAGAAACTGTACACACTGTATTAGATACTGTGTACACCGCCTGAAGTGTAGTTAATACAGTGTATACAGTTTCTGATACTGTGTTCACTGCTTTTCACTGTATTAGAAACTGTACAACAGCTGCACTGTATTATATACTGTGTACATCACCAGAGGTGTATTAGAAACTGTACACACTGTATTAGATAATGTGTACACTGCCTGCACCGTATTAGAAACTGTACAACAGCTGCACTGTATTGTATACTGTGTAAACCACCAGAAGTGTGGTAGAAACTGTACACACTGTATTAGATACTGTGTACACCACATGCACTGTATAAGAAACTGTACAATGTCTGCACTGTATTGTATACTGCGTACATGTCATGTACCTGGTTCATGAGCCTGACGAGTAGAGGAGGGCCTCTTGTACCACACTGGCTTGTGGGTTACTGAAGGTGAGACAGCAGCCACAGAAGCACAGTGGCGTAGGAGTGCCTGAGATCAGTCCTGTAGTCTGTATGGCTGTTTGTCCATGGATGGATGTGCAGCAGGCAGGCAAGTGGTGATTAGGCAGACCAGGTCCGTGGCAGGCTGGGATTGCAGCTAGAGCAGGATCCAGATGCAGATTGCAGAGCAGAGCCGTGACAGGATGGATGAGCAGGTGCAGGATCAGGCAAGCCGGGTCGGTAATGTTCAGGAAGACAGACAGAGCAGAAGGCAGAAGAGGAGTCCAAAAACGAGCCGGGATCGGGGTATCAAGCAGACAGCCTTAGTGAGAACAACCCGGATCAAGATCAGAGGTCAGCACAGGTAACAGGCCAGAACACACAGAAGCTGCAGACCAAACAGCAATGAATCTATGCAGGAACTCAGTTTAAATAGCCCGCCTGGCGTACACCAATGCGCGAGTGGGCATGTGCGTACGCTGATGTGCCAATGAGCTAGTGCGCATGCACGTACACCAAGAACCTCTAAGTGTACTGTGGACCTGTCTTTCCTGACAGTACACCACCAGAAGTGTAGTAGAAACTGTACACACTGTATTAGATACTGTGTACACCGCCTGAAGTCTATTAGAAACTGTACACACTGTATTAGATACTGTGTACACCGCCTGCACTGTATTAGAAACTGTACAATGGCTGCAATGTATTGTATACTGTGTACACCACCAGAAGTGTAGTATAAACTGTACACACTGTATTATATATATATATATTATTATATATTATATTATATATATATGCTATATATATATATGTAATATATATATATATATATATATATATATATATATATATATATATATATATATATATATATATAAATACACCACCAGACGTGCATTAGAAACTGTGCAGACTGTATTAGATACTGTGTACACTGCCTGCACTGTATTAGAAACTGTACAATGGCTGCACTGTATTGCATAATGTGTACACTACCAGAAGTGTTTTAGAAACTGTACAGACTGTATTAGATACTGTCTACACCGACTGAAGTGTATTAGAAACTATACACCACCGAATGCCCTGTGTATATATATATATATATATATATATATATAGTAACTCACAAAAGTGAGTACACCCCTCACATTTTTGTAAATATTTTATTATATCTTTCCATGTGACAACACAGAAGAAATGACACTTTGCTACAATGTAAAGTAGTGAGTGTACAGCTTGTATAACAGTGTAGATTTGTGGCCCCCTCAAAATAACTCAACACACAGCCATTAATGTCTAAACCGCTGGCAACAAAAGTGAGTACACCCCTAAGTGAAAATGTCAAAATTGGGCCCAATTAGCCATTTTTCCCTCCCGGGGTTATGTGACTCGTAAGTGTTACAAGGTCTCAGGTGTAAATAGGGAACAGGTGTGTTAAATTTTGGTGTTATCGATCTCTCTCATACTGGTCACTGAAGGTTCAACATGGCACCTCATGGCAAAGAACAATCTGAGGATGTGAAAAAAAGAATTGTTGCTCTACATAAAGATGGCCTAGGCTATAAGAAGATTACCAAGACCCTGAAACTGAGCTGCAGCACGGTGGCCAAGACCATACAGCGGTTTAACAGGAGAGGTTCCACTCAGAACAGGCCTCGCCATAGTCGACCAAAAAAGTTGAGTGCACGTGCTCAGCGTCATATCCAGAGGTTGTCTTTGGGAAATAGACGTATGAGTGCTGCCAGCATTGCTGCAAGTTTGATGGGGTGGGGAGTCAGCCTGTTAGTGCTTAGACCATACGCCACACACTGCATCAAATTGGTCTGCATGGCTGTCGTCCCAGAAGGAAGCCTCTTCCGAAGATGATACACGAGAAAGCCCGCAAACAGTTTATTGAAGACAAGCAGACTAAGGACATGGATTACTGGAACCATGTCCTGTGGACTGATGAGACCAAGATAAACTTATTTGGTTCCGATGGTGTCAAGCATGTGTGGCAGCAATCAGGTGGGGAGTACAAAGACAAGTGTGTCTTGCCTACAGTCAAGCATGGTGGTTGCAAGTGTCAAGGTCTGGGGCTGCATGAGTGCTGCCGGCACTGGGGAGCTACTGTTCATTGAGGGAACCATGAATGCCAACATGTACTGTGACATACTGAAGCCAAGCATGATCCCCTCCCTTCGGAGACTGTTCCACAGGGCAGTATTCCAACATGATAACAACCACAAAAACACCTCCAAGATGACCACTGCCTTGCTAAAGAAGCTGAGGGTAAAGGTGATGGACTGGCCAAGCATATCTCCAGACCTAAACCCTATTGAGCATCTGTGGGGCATCCTCAAACGGAAGGTGGAGAAGCGCAAGGTCTCTAATATCCACCAGCTCCGTGATGTCGTAATGTAGGAGTGGAAGAGGACTCCAGTGGCAACCTGTGAAGCTCTGGTGAACTCCATGCCCAGGATGGTTAAGACAGGGCTGGAAAAAAATGGCAACACAAAATATTAACACTTTGGGCCCAATTTGAAAATTTTCACTTACTCACTTTTGTTGCCAGCTGTTTAGACATTAATGGCTGCGTGTTGAGTTATTTTGAGAGGACAGAAAATTTATACTGTTATACAAACTGTACACTCACTACTTTACATTGTAGCAAAGTGTAATTTCTTCAGTGTTGTCACATGAAAAGATATAATAAAATATTTACATATATGTAAGGGGTGTACTCACTTTTGTGAGATACTATATGTGTGTTGGCCTCTTGGTTTGTTTACTGTTTTTTGTTTGTTTTATTTTATTTTATTTTTTATTTTTTTATGTGTATTTACAGTCAGGTCCATAAATATTGGGACATCTACACAATTCTAATCTTTTTAGCGCTATACACCACCACAATGGGTTTGAAATGAAACAAACAAGATGTGCTTTAACTGCAGACTTTCAGCTTTAATTTGAGGGTATTTACATCCAAATCAGGTGAACGGTGTAGGAATTACAACAGTTTGTATATATGCCATCCACTTTTTAAGGGACCAAAAGTAATGGGACAATTGGCTGCTCAGCTGTTCCATGGCCAGGTGTGTGTTATTCCCTCATTATCGAATTTACAAGGAGCAGATAAAAGGTCCAGAGTTCAGTTCAAGTGTGCTATTTGCATTTGGAATCTGTTGCTGTCAACTCTCAATATTTGATCCAAAGAGCTGTCACTATCATTGGAATCCATGCGTCCGACGCCCCGCATGTAGATTAGGAGGCCGGACACATGGATTAGGGGGGCACCCTGCACCCTGCATTACAGGCCACCACTGATCCCTAGTCTCTAACTACAGGCTTGTGGCTACCCCAGCATACCTACATAGGAAAGAGTCCATACTGGTATCTTCAGGGAGAATTGCAAGTTCCAGAAATCCTCCTACATCTTGCTGGCTGTCTGTGTCCTTCCTCTCATACAGAGAGGGTGGGTGAGTTTCCCCTCTCCTCCTTTCCCTCTTTGTGTATGAGACCCTTATGGATCATGGCCCTCCTCCTTTTCATAGCACAGAGGACGGGAGGGTAGAACCCAAGAAAAACCCAAGAAGAAGAAAAACCGGGGAGTGCAATTAATCACCAATTTCCCACTGTGGCAGCAGAAATCACTATCTGCCTACATACCCTTTTGCCGATCTTGAACCAAGCTCTGTTTCCATTTTCCTTGTACAAGTTTTTATTAGATTTTGACAATTTTTAAATTTTTTTACAATAGAAAGTTTCGGACAGATCTATGACAGTTGTAAGAAAACAGAGGTTACAAATTCCCTATACAGTGTTGCCTGAGTACAGAGAAATTCAGCATGCGTCTACCATTGGATCTGTTCTGTAATAAAACATACAGTCCTGAACATTTACCTTAAGAGAGGAGAACATAGTGCAACAACAATGAAAAAAATATAAAACGTAGACAGTATATTTACTGTGTAAACAAAGGTGGAAAAGTGATGAGTTTTCACATGGCTATATAGATGTCTGGTGAGGGATAGTTGGGAGCGAATGTGCAAACTAACCCCAAGGCCAAGTTTCGGCTTTATGGCTTGGCACAGTCTTGGGGATGGATGTTCTAACCAGTCTATCCCAGGTGGTTCTGTAGCTAGTAGGTCACTAATCTCGATTTTTATGACCATCTGGTCTTTGTTTCCATTTTCAGTCACCATTAAAGTGTTACTAAACCCACAACAGCAAAATAAGTCTGTATATACAGTAATAAGTCCACTGATGTAGACACTCTTCCAGGGGATGGATTAAAGATTTTTCATATTTAGTGACATGCAGTTCCAACACTGGACGTGATGAGTGTGAGGGTATGTTGAGAAAAAGTGCCTCCACCACAGATAATACTGCCGCTTACCAGCTCCCTAGGTCTCCTTTCACAGAGACCCAACGTGCCTTAGGCTTTTACCAAGCCTCGGGTGTTGTGGTAGCTGTCAGCGCCAGAGAAATTTCCCCCACTTTCAATAAGAGATGTCATCCGGTATGATGTATATTTGTCCATTAACCGGGAAAAGATATGAAGCATCCATAGTGTAATCCGTTTTATAAAATTTTATTAAATAAAAAATATTGCACTTACAATTAGGTAGATGTATGTTCAGCGGTGGATAACAAAAGACACGAGCCGGCCGACTCTCGTATGCTGCCCGTAGCTTCCGGGTTCAGTATGTGGTGACGTCAGCACGCCGCTCCTCCCTAAGCCGTTTTGTCACAGATGACGTCTTCCAGGGGTACATACTGCGCTGAACCCGGAAGCTACGGGCAGCATACGAGAGCCGGCCGGCTCGTGTCTTTTGTTATCCACCGCTGAACATACATCTACCTAATTGTAAGTGCAATATTTTTTATTTAATAAAATTTTATAAAACGGATTACACTATGGATGCTTCATATCTTTTCCCGGTTAATGGACGAATATACATCATACGGGATGACATCTCTTATTGAAAGTGGGGGAAATTTCTCTGGCGCTGACAGCTACCACAACACCCGAGGCTTGGTAAAAGCCTAAGGCACGTTGGGTCTCTGTGAAAGGAGACCTAGGGAGCTGGTAAGCGGCAGTATTATCTGTGGTGGAGGCACTTTTTCTCAACATACCCTCACACTCATCACGTCCAGTGTTGGAACTGCATGTCACTAAATATGAAAAATCTTTAATCCATCCCCTGGAAGAGTGTCTACATCAGTGGACTTATTGCTTTTTTTAAAAAATAATTTTTTGTGATGGACTTATACATTTAAATAGAAGTCTTTATGGAAAGTTTTGATATTTTCTCACTTTTTTATTGTGCACCGATCACGGGTGATAGTGAATACTTTTCATATATAAGTATATTGGCATGACTTACAAAGATTCATGCAAGGAAGTTTAATATACAGCGCAGCTTATTATTTTGAATGTTATTTAGAATGCGTGTGTTTTGCATTTATTAGATGCAGCTAATTCACAGATATTTAATTCACAATATTATTTATCAATTTTTTTACCTTTTGGGATAGCGCAGTAAGGGAACTTTTGGAATTTTATATATACAGTAATGCCGCGTACACACGGGCGGACTTTTCGACTGGACTGGTCCGACAGTCTTTCCGACGGACTTTCAAACGAACGGACTTGCCTACACACGATCAACCAAAGTCCGACGGATTCGTACGTGATGACATACGACCAGACTAAAATAAGGAAGTTGATAGCCAGTAGCCAATAGCTGCTCTAGCGTCGGTTTTTGTCCGTCGGACTAGCATACAGACGAGATGATTTTTCGACCGGACTCGAGTCCGTCGGAAAGATTTGAAACATGTTTTATTTCTAGGTCCATCGGACTTTTAGGAAAAAAAAGTCCGCTGGAGCCCACACACGATCGAATTGTCCGATGGAGTCCGGTCCGCCGGACCAAGTCTGCCGAAAGTCTGCTCGTGTGTACGCGGCATAAGGCATGCTTGTTTTCCTCCCTATGGAACCTAAGGGGTTAATCCTGTGTAAAAAGGCTGTTTGATCCTGTCTTCTATGACCCTCCCCTTCTTCCACAGTCCCCAATCCATCTCCTGATAGAACAGAGCCTTGGGGGCACTCATGCTCAGTTTGGTGTGTATTGCTAGAGTTTTTTTTCTTTTTCTTGGGAGGGTGCATGGGATCGGCACAGGGCCAATGAGCCCTGTATAGACAGAGGGTCAGGGGCCATGCAGCCTCATAGGATGGTCAGAGTAGAATGAAAACTCCTCCTACAAGCTTTAACCAGAAACTGATAGAAGTCATAAGACTGCTATATACTGCTGATTAGGGATGAGCCGAACACCCCCCGGTTCGGTTCGCACCAGAACCCGCGAACGGACCGCAAGTTCGCACGAACGTTAGAACCCCATTGACGTCTATGGGACTCGAACGTTCGAAATCAAAAGTGCTCATTTTAAAGGCTAATTTGCATGGTATTGTCCTAAAAAGGGTTTGGGGACCCGGGTCCTACCCCAGGGGACATGTATCAATGCAAAAAAAACTTTTAAAAACGGCCGTTTTTTCGGGAGCAGTGATTTTAATGATGCTTAAAGTAAAAAAAAAAAAGTGAAATATTCCTTTAAATATCGTACCTGGGGGGTGTCTATAGTATGCCTGTAAAGTGACGCGTGTTTCCCATGTTTAGAACAGTCCCTGCACCAAATGTCATTTTTAAAGGAAAAAATCTCATTTAAAACTGCTTGCGGGTTTAATGTCATGTCGGGTCATGGCAATATGGATGAAAATCAGTGAGACAAACGGCATGGGTACCCCCCAGTCCATTACCAGGCCCTTTGGGTCTTGTATGGATATTAAGGGGAACCCCGCACCCAAATTAAAATAAGGAAAGGTCCCTATATACTCTGAACAGCAGTATACAGGCGGTGCAAACAAGACAGGGACTGTAGGTTTGTTGTTAAGTAGAATCTGTTTGTAATTTTGAACATTTTTAATGTGTTTAGCTCCAGCCAAAAAATCTTTTCTAAGCTTTTTGGAAAACATAGGGAAGGGTTATCACCCCTGTGACATTTGTTTTGCGTCTTTCCTCCTCTTCAGAAGATTTCACCTCACTTTTTTGTCCCAATGAAAAATGTTTTTTGAAAATTTGGGTTTTTTTGTGGAACAAGGATTGGAAAGCATCAGTGGAAAGGAAAAATTGTTTTCCCATATTAACTCTTACAGGAGAGAATTTCCCTTCCTTAGGGGTAGATTTCATCTCACTTCCTGTTGTCTCCTTCCGTTTGCAAGTAGGAGTCGTTTGTAAGTTAGATGTTTGAAAGTAGGGTCCTGCCCTATATACTCAGCAGAAATTTGGGCCTTAGGTGTTGCTGTGGCCAAAACACTGTAAGCCCTCACAGGGCCCTGCTGTGAAATATTAGATCAAGAATTGTAATTACATGCCCCTGTTGAACAGGAGCTGAAAAATTAGGCCTTAGGCACTGGTGCTGGTGCCACAACACTGCAACCCCTCACAGACACTCTAGTTGAAACGCAGGAACAAGCCCAGCTGCAAAGTATTGCATCAAAAATTGTAATTACACGCCCCTGTTAGACAGGGGCTGAAAAATTGGGTCTTAGGCACTGGTGCTGGTGCCACAACACTGCAACCCCTCACAGACACTCTAGTTGAAACGCAGGAACAAGCCCTGCTGCAAAGTATTGCATCAAAAATTGTAATTACACGCCCCTGTTAGACAGGGGCTGAAAAATTGGGTCTTAGGCACTGGTGCTGGTGCCACAACACTGCAACCCCTCACAGACACTCTAGTTGGAATGCAGGAACAAGCCCTGCTGCAAAGTATTGCATCAAAAATTGTAATTACACGCCCCTGTTAGACAGGGGCAGAAAAATTGGGTCTTAGGCACTGGTGCTGGTGCCACAACACTGCAACCCCTCACAGACACTCTAGTTGAAACGCAGGAACAAGCCCTGCTGCAAAGTATTGCATCAAAAATTGTAATTACACGCCCCTGTTAGACAGGGGCTGAAAAATTGGGTCTTAGGCACTGGTGCTGGTGCCACAACACTGCAACCCCTCACAGACACTCTAGTTGGAATGCAGGAACAAGCCCTGCTGCAAAGTATTGCATCAAAAATTGTAATTACACGCCCCTGTTAGACAGGGGCAGAAAAATTGGGTCTTAGGCACTGGTGCTGGTGCCACAACACTGCAACCCCTCACAGACACTCTAGTTGGAATGCAGGAACGAGCCCTGCTGCAAAGTATTACATCAAAAATTGTAATTACACGCCCCTGTTAAACAGGGGCTGAAAAATTGTGCCTTAGGCACTGGTGGTGGCGCCCAGAACCAAAAATGTTCTTACAAGCTATCAGCGTGATGATTGAGGAGGAAGAGGATAATTACTCAGGGATAGTCACTCAGCATCAGCATAGGCAGTCTTTGAAGGGATCTGAGATTTCAAAAAAAATTATTCGGTTACATCTGCATCAGGTGCTTGGTAGCTGGTGGTGATCCAAGACTGATTCATTTTTATGAAGGTCAGCCGATCGACCGAGTCGGTGGACAGACGCACCCTGTGATCGGTTACCACGCCTCCAGCAGCACTGAATGTGCGTTCCGAAAGAACGCTGGATGCAGGACAGGCCAGTAGCTCAATTGCATACTGTGCAAGCTCTGGCCAGTGATCCATCCTCAAGACCCAGTAACCCAGAGGATTTTCGGTGGGAAAGGTGTCCAAGTCTGATCTTGCCCCTAGGTATTCCTGCACCATGTAAAACAGACGCTGGCGATGGTTGCTGGAACCGATCATACCTTGGGGCTGCGGACCAAAAAATTGTCTGAACGCATCGGTCAGACGGCCACCTTCTCCACCGCTCCTTCTTTGACTGACCGAAGCCTCAGCAACACGTTGTCCAGAAACAGGAGTTTGTAACCTCCCAGTCTCTGGGAACGCGTTGCACAGACCTTTCTGCAAGGCCTCCCGAAGATGTTTCATCCTCTGCTCCCTCTGCGATGGCAAGATAAGGTCCGCAACCTTACCCTTGTAACGTGGATCAAGGAGGGTTGCCAGCCAGTATTGGTCCTTCTCCTTGATACCACGAATACGAGGATCCTTACGCAGGCTTTGCAGGATCAGGGAGGCCATGCAGCGTAGGTTTGCTGAGGCATTCGGTCCGGAGTCCTCTGGGTCACTAAGGACAACAACGTCCGCAGCCACCTCCTCCCAGCCACGTACAAGTCCATGTGTTCCTTGGGACTGATCCCTTAAAGACTGCTGATGCTGAGTGCCAGGCTCCACCTCCATACTGACACAATCTTCCTCCTCCTCCTCCTCCTCCTCCTCGTCCTCTTCCTGTGTGATCGGCGGGCACGCAGGAACACTGTCTGGATAAAGGGGGCCTTGAGAGCTAAGGAAGTCCTCCTCTTCCTGCCTCTGTTCTGCCTCAAGTGCCCTGTCCATTATCCCACGCAGCGTGTGCTCCAACAGGTGGACAAGGGGGACAGTGTCACTGATGCATGCACTGTCAGTGCTCACCATCCTCGTGGCCTCCTCGAATGGTGACAGGACAGTGCATGCATCCCTGATCATGGCCCACTGGCGTGGGGAAAAAAAACCAAGGTCCCCTGACCCTGTCCTGGTGCCATAGTCGCACAGGTACTCATTGATGGCCCTCTGCTGCGTGTGCAGCCGCTGCAGCATGGCCAACGTCGAGTTCCACCTGGTGGGCATGTCACAGATTAGGCGGTTCTTGGGCAGGTTAAACTCCTTTTGGAGGTCCGTCAGCCGAGCACTGGCATTATATGACCGGCGGAAATGCACACAGACTTTCCTGGCCTGCCTCAGGACATCCTGTAAGCCCGGGTACCTGCCCAAGAACCGCTGCACCACCAAGTTAAGGACGTGAGCCAAACAGGGCACATGGGTCAGTTGTCCCTGTCGGAGGGCAGAGAGGAGGTTGGTGCCATTGTCGCAAACCACCATTCCTGCCTTAAGTTGGCGTGGCGTCAACCACCTCTGAACCTGCCCCTGCAGAGCTGACAGAACCTCTGCCCCAGTGTGGCTCCTGTCCCCCAAGCACACCAGCTCAAGCACCGCATGGCATCTTTTGGCCTGCGTACTTGCGTAGCCCCTTGAACGCCTACGGAGCACCGCTGGTTCCGAGGAAGAGGCCATGGAGGAAGAAGAAGAGGAGGGGGTGGAGGAGAGAGGTGTGTCACAATCAGCATTTTGGAGGCGTGGTGGCGGAACAACCTCCAACACTACTGCACCTTGTCCTGCATCCTTCCCAGCTGCCAGCAGAGTCACCCAATGCGCCGTGAAACTTAAGTAACGTCCCTGTCCATGCCTGCTGGACCATGAGTCAGCGGTAATATGCACCTTACCGCTGACCGCCCTGTCCAGCGAGGCATGGACATTGCCTTCCACATGCCGGTAGAGAGCCGGAATCGCCTTCCGTGAGAAAAAGTGGCGTTTGGGTACCTGCCACTGAGGAACCGCACATTCCACAAACTCACGGAAGGGGGCAGAGTCTACCAACTGAAAAGGCAGCAGTTGAAGTGCTAGCAATTTTGCCAAGCTAGCATTCAACCGCTGGGCATGTGGATGGCTGGGAGCAAACTTCTTTCGGCGGTGCAGCAGCTGGGGCAGGGAAATTTGCCTGGTACAATCTGACGTCGGTGTACCAAAAGCAGATTGCCCATAAGTACTTGGCTGTGACACACCTAATTCTACACCTTCATTCCTCTCACTGCAGGTCGCAGAGAGGACTGAAGGTCTAGTGGGGTTGGAAATCTCAGCTGATGAGGAGCAAGGAGAGATCGTCTTTGTTCTTTGGTGTGGGTCTTTTAGATACGCTTGCCAACGAACTGCATGGCAGGTCAACATATGTCTGGTCAAGCATGTGGTACCCAAGCGGGAGATGTTTTGGCCACGCGAGATACGCTTGAGACATATATTGCAAATAGCAGCGGTGCGATCTGATGCACTCGTCTCAAAAAAGGCCCACACCAAAGAACTTTTTGAATAACGCGCAGAGACTGCAGCGCCCTGCACATGTGGAGCTTTGGGGTGTGATGCAGTCAATGTGCTGCCCTTAGGCTGGCCCCTGGAGGGCATCCTGCCTAGTTGGTGATGTGCCACCTCCTCCTCCTCCTCCTCCTCCTCCTCCTCCTCCTCCTCTCTCCTATCAGGCACCCACGTTGAGTCAGTGACCTCATCATCCCCTCCCTCCTCATCACTGGAGCAAACCTGGCAGTATGCTGCAGCAGGGGGAGCATGACTGCCAGATTGCTGTCCTTCTTGGGCACCCCCTCTGTCCGTGCTCATGTTACTGCCTTCATTGAGCTCAGTATCATCATCAGAGCCTTCCAAACGCTGGGCATCCTCCTGGAGCATGTACCCAACACTGTGGTCAAACAGTTCGAGGGAATCCTCAGGAGGACATGGTGGGGCTAGGGAAGGAGTCACTGATGACATTGAGCTGAGGGAAGAGGCCGCTGCTTTGCCAGACAAAGCACCCTGGGCATGGGTGAGAGAGGATGAGGAGGATGAGGACGGCTTGGTCATCCACTCGACCAAGTCTTCCGCATGTTGCGGCTCAACACGGCCAGCTGCCGAAAAAAAGGCCAAGCGTGTCCCATGGCCACGTGCTGATGAGGATGCACCGTCTCCACGACCAGCACTAGACACAGAGCCTGCTTGCCCTCTCTTATTGGCTTGTGACTGTCTGCCTCTCCTTCTTGGCCTTCCAGACATACTAATGGCCTGTAGCTGCACTAAGCTGGGATAGAACACCTGTAATTTTCTTCAGGTAGCTTTATATACTGTAACCAGACAAGCCTGCCTGTCAGTAGGAAGATAACAGGAACGGATCTAGCTGAACACTGTGAGCAGGACGTACTGCACTAAATGTATATAGCAGGAACGGATCTAGCTGAACACTGTGAGCAGCACGCACTGCACTGAATGTAAATAGCAGGAACGGATCTAGCTGAACACTGTGAGCAGGACGCACTGTACTGAATGTAAATAGCAGGAACGGATCTAGCTGAACACTGTGAGCAGGACACACTGCACTGAATGTAAATAACAGGAACGGATCTAGCTGAACACTGTGAGCAGGACACACTGTACTAAATGTAAATAGTCTAGCTGCCTGACCGTGGTACTAATAGGATCAAAAAGAACACCTGTAATTTTCTTTAGGTAGCTTTATATACTGTAACCAGACAAGCCTGCCTGTCAGTAGAAAGATAACAGGAACGGATCTAGCTGAACACTGTGAGCAGGACGCACTGCACTGAATGTAAATAGCAGGAACGGATCTAGCTGAACACTGTGAGCAGCACGCACTGCACTGAATGTAAATAGCAGGAACGGATCTAGCTGAACACTGTGAGCAGGACGCACTGCACTGAATGTAAATAGCAGGAACGGATCTAGCTGAACACTGTGAGCAGGACGCACTGCACTGAATGTAAATAACAGGAACGGATCTAGCTGAACACTGTGAGCAGGACACACTGTACTAAATGTAAATAGTCTAGCTGCCTGACCGTGGTACTAATAGGATCAAAAAGAACACCTGTAATTTTCTTCAGGTAGCTTTATATACTGTAACCAGACAAGCCTGCCTGTCAGTAGGAAGATAACAGGAACGGATCTAGCTGAACACTGTGAGCAGGACGCACTGCACTGAATGTAAATAGCAGGAACGGATCTAGCTGAACACTGTGAGCAGCACGCACTGCACTGAATGTAAATAGCAGGAACGGATCTAGCTGAACACTGTGAGCAGGACGCACTGCACTGAATGTAAATAGCAGGAACGGATCTAGCTGAACACTGTGAGCAGGACGCACTGCACTGAATGTAAATAACAGGAACGGATCTAGCTGAACACTGTGAGCAGGACACACTGTACTAAATGTAAATAGTCTAGCTGCCTGACCGTGGTACTAATAGGATCAAAAAGAACACCTGTAATTTTCTTCAGGTAGCTTTATATACTGTAACCAGACAAGCCTGCCTGTCAGTAGGAAGATAACAGGAACGGATCTAGCTGAACACTGTGAGCAGGACGTACTGCACTAAATGTATATAGCAGGAACGGATCTAGCTGAACACTGTGAGCAGCACGCACTGTACTGAATGTAAATAGCAGGAACGGATCTAGCTGAACACTGTGAGCAGGACACACTGCACTGAATGTAAATAACAGGAACGGATCTAGCTGAACACTGTGAGCAGGACACACTGTACTAAATGTAAATAGTCTAGCTGCCTGACCGTGGTACTAATAGGATCAAAAAGAACACCTGTAATTTTCTTCAGGTAGCTTTATATACTGTAACCAGACAAGCCTGCCTGTCAGTAGGAAGATAACAGGAACGGATCTAGCTGAACACTGTGAGCAGGACGCACTGCACTGAATGTAAATAGCAGGAACGGATCTAGCTGAACACTGTGAGCAGCACGCACTGCACTGAATGTAAATAGCAGGAACGGATCTAGCTGAACACTGTGAGCAGGACGCACTGCACTGAATGTAAATAGCAGGAACGGATCTAGCTGAACACTGTGAGCAGGACGCACTGCACTGAATGTAAATAGCAGGAACGGATCTAGCTGAACACTGTGAGCAGCACGCACTGCACTGAATGTAAATAGCAGGAACGGATCTAGCTGAACACTGTGAGCAGCACGCACTGCACTGAATGTAAATAGCAGGAACGGATCTAGCTGAACACTGTGAGCAGGAAGCACTGTACTGAATGTAAATAGCAGGAACGGATCTAGCTGAACACTGTGAGCAGGACACACTGCACTGAATGTAAATAGTCTAGATAGAAGATAACAGGAACGGATCTAGCTAAACTGAATACAGTGTATATATATATATGCAACACCTGGGATGCATATATATACACAATACACTGTAAGTGCAGCTAACTGACTGACTGTTCTGCCTAATCTATCTAACTCAAATCAAACACTGTCTCTCTGTCTATCTCTTTCAACGCCGGAACACACACTACACAGGGCCGCCGTGCAGGCGGCCTTATATAGTGTGGGGCGTGTACTAAATCCCCTGAGCCATAATTGGCCAAAGCCTCCTTGGCTTTGGCCAATTACGGCTCTCTGTTCAGGCGGCGCTGTGATTGGCCAAGCATGCGGGTCATAGTGCATGCTTGGCCAATCATCAGCCAGCAATGCACTGCGATGCCGCAGTGAATTATGGGCCGTGACGCGCCACACGAATTTGGCGCGAACGGCCCATATCGTTCGCAATTCGACGGACGGTCGAACAGCCGATGTTCGAGTCGAACATGGGTTCGACTCGAACACGAAGCTCATCCCTACTGCTGATTAGAGTTGGGCGAACAGTTCGAGCCAAGCAAAAGTTTGGCCCGAACATCGCCTGTTCGGCAAACACTCAAATTTGCGGGGCACTCCGTGGGATGTCCGCCCACCAAGCACCCCATAATGTACTGCACGCTTTACAGTGCATTCTAGGGCCCTAATTGGATGAAGCAATGCATACAAGGAAAAGGCGCAAAAAAACTGGAAAATATTTAGCAACATCACAATAAGCAGCAAACGATTTTAGAAACTACAATTTTAAAAGATACATGTGCAATGTAAAAGGGAAAATCAACATGAATAGTCCATTAAAGGTCCATGTAACAAGTCTATGTAAAAAAGGGATAAATGTATAGTCCACAAGCAGGGCTGCCTTCCAGGGAACTGAAACCAAGCTCCAGAATCTATAGAAAAAACACAAGGAAGGGAGGCGCCTGTGGGTGTAGTATAAAAGGCCGTTTTTAATTTTAAAAGCAGTATGCAAACAACTCACATTTTAGTAGTGTAAACAAAGCATATAGGAAGCCAGAGAAATGATCCATCATGGGGCAGTTCATCCAGTGAGTCACAGTGGTGCTGGCAGGTCTGCGTGTATCTCCTGGTATACCGCTAATGCCGGCCGCGGTGATGATGGAAATCCAGGTGAGGCTTGCAATGCAGATGGAGGGCAAGCGCACAGGCTGTGACGTCACATGAGCCTACAGAGAGGGGAGAACACGGATAAACAACAAATTGGCAGTCATGTTCCCCCAGCTGCAGGTTTTTACAGCAAGACCAATTCTTCATTAAGAGTAACTCTATAGGGTTACGGTGTGAAGGCATCACCAACACCAAAAGGCCAATATTTCCACACCTGTTTAACCGGGGCATCAAATTTCAATTTTTACAGCAAGGCCAATTCTTTATTTCATCAAAAGTACCTCTATAGAATTACGGTGTGAAGGCACCACCAAACAAAGCCCAATTTTTCTGCACCTGTTAATTCTAACCAAAGTCTGTGAAAGAGACACCACTTTATGATTTTATCCAAAAATCTTGTTCCAAGTGCACTAAATTGGTACTAAATTGGTACTTTGAAAAGTTTTTTTTTGCGTTGGTACATGTCCCTCAGGGCAGTACCCAGGCCCCAATACCCTTTTTACGGCCAATAACTTGTATATAAGAATTCTAAATGGGGACTTTTGATTTTTCAACTTTGGGTCCCATAGACTTCAATGGGGTTCGGGTCCGAAATTTTGCGATGTTCGAGAGTTCTGGCGTGAACTGAACTGGGGGGTGTTTGGCCCATCTCTACTGCTGATGAGAAAAGGTATTTAGCAGTTTATATTTACTAAAACAGTTGCATGTTCCATGTTCTGTGTACTGTGGGAGACTGGATTTAGTGAAATCAGGGTCCTGAGTTTGGTAACACTTTAAGGCTTCTTAATCATTGTAGAGCTTCTTCATAAGAACAATGAGATATCAGGTACACCCCGTTTTCCTGAAGATGTTTTATAATTTCACATGGTCAACACAGGGATTTGCTGTAATCAGTGAAGCACATATGGATTTCCTTCTTGTACTTCCTGACCTTTTCATTTGCAATAATGTCTCTAGTTATTCTGCCTTTTTTAAAATCCTGCTTGTGAATTTGATAATTCTCTTTCAATGTGAGATTTTACTCTGCGTGGAATAATCTTTAGCATAATCTTGCTGGTATGTAATATTAGAGAAATTGTTAGATACTTTGCATGGTCTATCATGTCCCTATTCTTTGGTTTTGGAATATAAAGTGATCTTTTCCAATCTGCTGTCTAGTGAGTGTTTCTCCAAACTTGTTGGCATTAGTTTATCAATAATTTGATTGATTCTTCTTCAGTTGCTTGCGTAATGCCTGACCTTGAGTCAGACAACAAATTGGACAGTTTCGGTATTCTGTCCTGATTGTTATTGTTTCACCTTAAGACGTGTGTAGCTCTAGCAACATCTGCCAGTATTGTTAATTTTCTATTCCCTCTTCTAAAAAAACCTGATGCTTGGCCCAGTAGACATTTGTGTTGCCCATGGACAGTCAAACAATGCATTCAACCTCCCTCAGATTGCTTTGGAAACTCTCAGGGCTCGTTCACACCAGAATGTGGTGCTGGAAACCTGGGTTCCATGAATGTTTCCCTCACCACGTTCAAAACGCAGAAGTGTTTGATCTGCTGCAGGTGTCAATGTATTAGTAAAAACACCCCAAACTCAGATCACAAATGCAGTGTGTTTGACTGCACCCGATTGCATGGTATGGCAGTATCATGTAATCCAGTTGCAGTGCATTTTTAAAAGTAATGCATGCACTACTTTTGGTGCAAATACAGCCCATTTAAATGACTGTAAAGGAATGGCACAAAAATGCGAACTGTGTCACTGTGCGATTCGTGTTTACACTGATCCTTAAGGGTGTATCTGAAATCAAAAGAAAGGGAGCACAGAATAGGAGGCAGAATTTAAACTGATATTAAGATCTAGAACCATGGTAGAATAATGGGAGTGCCTTCATCCCAATATTGAATAGAGAAACAAAATACCCTCCGAAAAGGAACAAGGAACTATTTGTTGACACCACAGACAAACATAATTATATAAAAATAAATATACATCTTTATTACAAAAACAGCTATATATTAAATACATGAATAGGTTAAAAGCTTAGGGGTGGCTGATACAATGTAAAATAAACACAGTAATGGTGATGGAACATGACCTTGATACCTTGATCAAAAATACAAACTTCAGAGACATTCAACGCATTTCGAGAGTAGGAATTTTTTGTTCTTCAGGAATGCTCATGTATAGCCATAAGGATGTTCAGGCTGTGTTAGGTATGGATATGTACTTAGCTGCAAAATATAAAGAAGCGGAGGTGCATGACTGCCTCCATTTTGTCACAGCAGAAGACAAATGGGGGAGTACTGTTCCAGAGGAAGGTTGATGAGCAATAATAAAAAAACATATAGTAAATACTTTATTAGTGAGAGAACTAAAAGTATATGTAGCTGCCAGGAGATGCATACATATCCAGAGCAATAGTAAATAGATAATGTTGGTAAATGTGCACAGCAGCAGCATGTTGGCAGTGGATCAGCAGATAATAGAAAACCACTGACCAGACACTCGAGGTGACCAATCCAGTAAATGCTGAGTCTGCATTCTTATACTCCAGCCTTTTCCCCGACTGCATCCACAGTCTATTGTCAGTCTATTGGGCCGATGATCTGCAGCCTGCAGTAGCCCCAGCAGCCTGTTTGCCTGGCCAGTTGGGCTTACCTTGCCCCTTTGTGGTTCTACTGGGAGGCAGTCACGTACCTTCGCTTCTTTATGATTTGCAGCCAAGTATATGTCCATACCTAACACAGCCCCAACATCCTTGTGTCTATACATTTTTTTTTTTTTATATATTTCTATTGGAAAACAGGTTGTTCAAAACAGTACATCATTCAGCCATAATGTATACTAATACTTCAAACTGACGAAAGTACAATCCAGGGAGAGGGTCATCTAAGTATAACGAATGACTCATCACAAAGCATATGTGACCTAATAGAGTAATAACCCTGGTTGAGAACACCAAATCCTGTTGCATTTTTGGTATGAATAACAGAGAAAAGAAAAAAGAAAGATACTAACAAAGAAACGTGTACAAAGAAAAAGAAGAGCGAAAAGTAGAAAAAGCAGTGTGTAGAGTTAGGAGGGGGTGGGAAGGGAAAGCTGTCTGCCTCTGGCGGAATTAAACAACGCTAAGACTTATCATTTATAGCTTACGGGTTCGAAGCCATAATTTCCGCATAAGCTGCAGTGTATTTAAAGGTGAACCAACAGGACCATATTTTCTTCCCTATTTCAGATTTTTTTCTAGCTGGAGTAAGTTAAATCTTCCATATAGTATAGATGATCCACCTCGCTCAGCCATTGGCGTAAGGAAGGTATCTTGGGAGTTTTCCAAAACTGAGGAATGAGAGCTTTAGCAGCGTTTTAATAGATGTGGGGTGACATATTTTTTTATATGATCCTGTTGACTCGCCTGTACAATGTAAGAGTACATACCAGGGGTCATTGGGAACCTCAGAACCCTGAATCTCCTTAATCCAATATAGGATAGTAAGCCAAAAAGGTCTGATCAATGGACAAAACCACCAAACATGAGCATGCAATGCAACTTCTCCGCAGCCACGCCAGCATAGCGGTGACTTTTGAGGGAAGATTTTGTGTAGAACCGCAGGCGTGTAATGCCACCTAGTCAAAAGTTTGTAATTGACCTCTGCTACTTTAGAGGCTATCGAGGATGAATGGGAAAGTAAGAGGATAGAAGCCTTCTGATGGTCCGTCAGGTTCCTTTTTAATTCCTTCTCCCAGTTATGAAGAAAATTGGGGTAGCTAGCGGGCGTAAGTGATCCTAATGCTTGCTAAAAATAAGAAAGAGGTCTCTCCACCGGGAGGTCATCCACAAATGCTGATTCAATCGGTGTTAAGCTGGATGTAGTGCGCAAGGGTTCTGGAAGGGCCTGAATGAAGTCTGATAATTGAAGATATCACCACTGATCCATTAGCAACGTAGTCGGTGATGAAGTGAGCATAGGTAGTGGCACAATATTCAAGTCCTTGACAACCTGGTGTAATAAAACATCGTTCCCAAGGCTCCAAGAGTGGAGTCTGGGATCAATATTCCCCAGTGGGAAATAATTGTGACCAGAGGCATAAGAGGGGAGTTGTATTGCCACTTCTGAGTTTTGCATAACAAGTCCCAACATGTTAAGGTAGAACGAGTGAGTGGAGACGTAGTAGGAGATAGGGATCTAAATTTCCTTGGAATCCAGATTAATGGGTAAAGGTCAGTACCCCCGAGTGCTATCTCCAGTGACACCCAGAGCTTCGAGTCCTTGTGGTATCTCCAATCTGAAATCCTAGATAGAATTGTTGCCAAATAGTATCGTTTAATGTCCGGAAGAGCTAAACCTCCTGTACATTTAGGTCTAAAAAGGATAGATCTGGCCATTCTTGGGTTCCGCCTATTCCAGATATATCTACTTATTATAGTTGTTACTCGTTTAAAAAAACCTGCTGGAATTTGAAAAGGTATCATTTGGAACAGAAATAGCAACCTGGGCAATATGTTCATTTTGACCACACTGATCTTCCCCAACCAAGAGTGTGCAAGGTGCGACCATTTTTGTAGATCCATTTTAATTGTATTTAATAATGGCATAAGATTAGCACGAAATAGAGATGACAAATTAGGGGTAAGAAATATACCTAAGTATTTCATAGCCCTTCTCTTACAGCTGAATGGGAAAGACTTCTGCAGAATGCTAGACGTCTCTTGGGGAACTGAAGTATTCAAAATTTCGGATTTGGACATGTTAATCTGGAAATTTGAAACTTGGTTATAAGTGGAAAAGGCTTGCATTAAATTGGGCAAAGTAATTTTGGGTTGTTGAACGTAAAATAAAATGTCATCCGCATATGCGGCATATTTATGTTCAAAGTTACCTATCGTGATACCATGAATGTTTGGATTAAGTCGTATTGTCGATAGAAAAGGTTCAAGTGAGAGGGCGAATAAAATAGGCGAAAGGGGACAACTCTGACGTGTACCGTTGTGTAGAGTAAATGGTTCACTTAAAATACCATTTATTCTCAATTGTGCCAAAGGGTAGTTATAGAGGGCCGATATCTGACTTAAAAGAGAGGGGCCAATACCCAAATGGGCTAGAGTCGCTAATAGGAACTCCCAGTCCACCCTGTCAAACGCTTTCTCAGCATCTGTTGATAACAACAGGGTGGGCTGGGAGGTTCCGCGAACATGTGCAATCAATGAAAGGGTACGTAAAGAATTGTCCCGTGCTTCTCTACCCGGGATAAAGCCTGTTTGCTCCGTGGAGACCCACTTCGGTACTAGAGGGAGGAGTCTATTCGCTATAAGTATTGCATATAGTTTAGCGTCTAAATTCAAAAGGGAGATGGGGCGATAACTACCACAAACGCTTGGGTCTTTCCCTGCCTTCTGGATAACGGTAATGTGTGCATGAAGGGTTTCTGTCCTAAGGGAACCACCTGAGGGAATCGAGTTAGCATATTTGGCTAATCGCGGAAGTAAAATGTCAGCAAAGGAGCGGTAGTATGCAACTGTTAAGCCATCAGGGCCCGGTGCCTTGCCTGTGGCTATGGCCTTAAGTGCTCTACGTAGCTCTTCAGTGGTAAATTCCCCATCTAGGGTAGCTAAAATATCCTCAGGCAACTTAGGTAAGTCAGCCTGCTGCAGGTAATCCTGTATGAGCCGTTTACGGGACTCTTGATCAGGTATGTGGTGGTGGACGTGATATAGGTGCTGATAGAACGATCTAAACTCTGCAGCTATGGCGGGGGGTATGGTGAACCATCTCATCTGTTTTGGACCTAATTTTGGCTATAAAATCCGCAGCTTTTTTTTGTTGAAGAGAAGGAGCCAACAATCTACCGGGTTTATTGCCCCATTCATATGTACGTTGAGCTATTATGCGAAATTGTTGTTTCTGTGCAATATGGAAAAGATTCTTTAAATCCTCTCTCTTTTTGGTCAGCGCCACCAACACAGACTGTGAGAGGCTCGATTTGTGTTGTCGCTCAAGAGCATTTATATCCCTGGTAAGTTGTAATTGTTGAATCGTTCGCTTCTTTTTTTTCCTAGAACCTAATTCAATGAATTTCCCACGGATAAAGGACTTGTGGGCCTCCCATAATGTGCCCGGGGAAATATCTGGGCCAGCATTTTCCTGAAAGTAAAATTTCAGTTCCTTGCTGATCATGTTATTGTCGTCCATTAGTAAATAATCATTTAACTTCCAGTTTATTCTTTTATGCGGAATGGATGGGATTTGTAAATTAAGTGTGATCGGCGCATGGTCTGATAGAGTAGATGTTTCGATATGAGAATCTAAGATTATGGGGAGATGATGGTGATTTACAAAAAAATAATCAATGAGGGAATAGGAGTGATGTAGATGTGAAAAATGTGTGTAGTCTTTCATCTTAGGGTGTAAGATTCTCCACACATCCATCAACTGAGCTTCTAGCAAGCGTTTACGTATAAGCGTTAAGCGCTTATGCGAGATGCAGGATTTGCCAAGAGACGTGTCCAATAAAGGTACAAGAGGAGCATTAAAGTCCCCTGACAAGAGAACACATCCCTGAGCAAATTCCGGTAATTTCTTAAGAGTAGTAGTTATGAAACCAGCTTGATCTCGATTGGGGGCATATAGCGTAGCCAGGGTACACGGCATATTGCCCAGGTTGCCCCTAATGAATAAAAAACGTCCCAAAGGGTCACTGACCATGGAGTCAAATGTGAACAAGGTACCCCTGCGGAATCCAATGGCCACCCCCTTCGACTTGTGTATATCAGTCAAGCTGTAGTACCATGTTGGATAATTTGGAGAGAAGAGCTTAACCGAAGTTGTATGTGTGAGGTGGGTCTCCTGCAAGAAAACAATGTCCGCTCGCAGGCGATCCATCTCTCTAAATAAATTATGTCTCTTACCTGGAGCATAGAGACCTCAAACATTAAGTGATATCAAAGTGAGCTTAGCCATTGACACCGACAGGGAGCGCTCGCTCAGTGTAATCTCCATGTCTAGCCGACCTGAGGCAGATAGCAGGGGGGGGACAGGGGAGCAAAGGAGAGGAAGAATGGGAGAAAACGAAAGTAAGTGACAGAAAGAAAAAAGAATACGTTAATAACCATTCTCAGCACAGTCAAGAACCACCATATTAACAGGTGGACAGGAGCACACAAAAATCTGTTGTGCATAATTGGGGTGAGCCGCGGATCCATCACCCCCCTGCGCCCAGCCCCAATAAGAGCAGACGCCTAAGGGCAATGGACTCCACGACCCCCCCGAGGGGGCGGGCTCCTTACCAGGGGCAACTGACAGAGAGCATCCATTACTGCCCATGTGCTGTCCCAGCGTCCCAGCAATGGCATCTTATCTTGCAAGATGCTTTACGTAGAACCCAGCAATAAAAAAAAAAACAAATTAAAAAAAAAATTTTCTTTTTTTTTTTTCCACTTAAAAAAAAAAAAAGAAAAACCATAAAACAAAACTAAGTGGGGATGATCCCAACACACAGATTAGAAGTACGCTCTCTGTATCCTAGCACCTCAGTTAAACAAACTGTAAATTCAAGGAAAATAAAAAACCCAAAAAGTAAAACAACATTTGCGCCACAGTGCTGGACTTAAAAAGTGTGCAATCATAACATAACCTATAATAGTATACTTGCGGGTGCTATGAAAACGAGAAGTCACCTGGGTAGTGTGTAAGGAATATCAGAACAAAAGTCACCCAAGTTGGGAAGAAGTGCCAGGGGAGCCAGATCTGCGCTTGTGCTGCACTTTTTGCCAGCGCGGATCAGAAGAGGCATTGAGTGAGGAAATGGACTCTTGCCAGCCTGGAAGATCCGGGGGGGAGATGTTAAGCTCCGAACAGAACTTTTCCAGGTCCTCAGGGAAGCGGAGAATCGCTGTCTTGCCATCTTTGTGGGCAATGAGGGCTGCTGGAAAACCTCAACGATAATTAATAGAGGCTGTGTGGAGCTGTTCAGTTAGGGGACGAAGGGCCCTGCGTCGTTCCAATGTTTCCCTAGCAAGGTCAGGGAAGAACAGGAGGGATGCTCCATCAAAGTTCAGTGGTGTTTTTTCCCGGGCCTTCTTCATTATTCTCTCTTTTTCATCATAATAATGCAGCCTGCAGATGACATCTCGAGGAATATCAGAGGATAGGTTGCGAGGACGCAGAGCTCTATGTGCTCTATCAACTTTCAGGGGATAGTCTGCTGGCTGGCCTAGCAGGCCGTTAAATATACCGCGGAGGGAAGGCAGAAGATCATCGTCACCTGTGGCCTCCGGTAGACCTCTTATCCGTACGTTGTTCCGCCTGTTGCGGTTCTCCTGGTCCTCGATCTTATATAGAGCCATCCTGTGCGAGATGGAGAGGTTGTGGGTAGTAGTCTGTAGAGACCGTATGGCGGCCGCGTGGCGATCGAGGCGCAGCTCCGATTCCTCCACACGTTCCAACACGTGTGCTAGGTTCGACCGGACAGCTGAAGGTTCCTTTTTAATAGAGCGTTCCAGGCTAGAAAACAGGGTGGCCAGCTCTGTTTGGGGAAGATCGCTAACCAGTGCTGCAACCTCCGAATTCCTGGAGGTGCTTTCCTCCCCTTCCGAACAGGCCGAGATCGCCGGAGAGTGTCTCCTGGTTGCAGGTCTGTGGCGGGAGGAGGAGCTCGAGCCGCGTGGAGAGCGGCCTAGTCCATCCATGCTGAGAATGTCCTCTGGTTCCGTGACTAGGTAGCGCTTTATGGATCCCGAGGGGGTTCCTTTTTGAGGCAGAGATTTACCTGTCCTTTTCCCCATAGTGTGTTGGGTTGAAGCAGGGTGAATTCTTGGGTTGGAGCAGTTATATGCGATGCCGTCGCCGGAGCTCAAGGGAAACACGTCTTCACTGCTGCATACTGAAACCACGCCCCCCCTTGTGTCTATACATGAGCATCCCTGAAGAACAATAAAAGTCCTATTCTCCAAATGCGTCAGTGATCTCTGTAATTTGTATTAATGATCAAAGTCATGTTCCATCACCATTGCTGTGTTTATTTTACATTGTATCAGTCGCCCTCATGCTTTTAACCTATTCATGTTTTTTTAATATATTGCTGTATTTGTAATAAAGATTTATATTTCTTTTATATAATTACATGTCTGTGCTGCCAATAAATAGTCCCGTGTTCCTTTTTGGAGGATATTTTGTTTCTCTAAAGTGATATTAAAGGTTATTAAGGCACATCCTTGCTCCTCCACTTCTCCGAGTACCCCCATAGCAAGCGGTTTGCAATTGGAGCACTTGTGCGTTCCCACCTCTGCTCCCTCCACTGCTGTCTCTCAGCCAATGAGGAGGCAGAGACCCGGGAGAGCAGCCATTCTCATGCACATCACCGGATCGTGATCGGCTTCGGGTAAGTATTAGGAGGGGCTGCAGGAGTTTTTTAGGTCAAATGAAGGTCAAAAACCTTCAACCGTTAGAACCACTTTAAACCACCAACATTTTGAGCAGTTTAAAGGGCTCCCCTGATCATAAGAGAGTTGGGTAACACCTGAGCACTTCTATTTCAAACCCAGAAGCAGTCTCACTTCAGTACTGGAGCTTTTCTGTCCAATTAGGCCCCTTTCACACTGGGGCGGTGGGGACTTCGGCAGTAAAACAACGCTATTTTTAGCGCTGCTTTACCGTCATTTTTGCGGCGGTATTCACCCGCTAGCGGTGCGGTTTTAACCCCCGCTGGTGGCCGAAAAAGGGTTAAAACCGCTCGCATAGCACCGCTATAGCTGCGATATAGCCGCGCTGCCCCATTGATTTCAATGGGCAGGAACGGTTCAGGAGCGGTGAACACACCGCTCCTTCACCGCTCCAAAGATGCGGTTTGCAGGAGTTTTTTTTTTCTCCTGCCAGCGCACCGCTTCAGTGTGAAAGCCCTCAGGCTTTCACACTGAAGAAACAGTAGAGGCAGTTTTAGGTCGGTTTGCAGGCGCTATTTTTAGCGCAATAATGCCTGCAAACTGCCCCAGTGTGAAAGTGCTCTTAGGAACAGGTGCATATTTGCTTTAGAGTGCTGTTTCAAGGCCTGATTCACACGTATGCATTTTTTGTGCTTTTTGCATTTTGCAGATTTGTACCACAGTCCATTTACCATGGTTTCCTATGGAACATGTTCTGTAACGCAAATCTGCAAAATGCAAAAAGCACTGAAAATGCATAGGTGTGAATCAGGCCTAAGGCTCGATTCACATCTATGCATGTTGCTTACGAGCGTTTTTTGTGGTGCTTGCCGCGTTTTTGAGCAGCGTTTTTACAGCGTTTTTGCTGCGTTTTGCGTTTTTGTTTTTTTTTACAGTTTTTAGACTGTAAACAGGCTAAAAAAAAAAAATGCGTCAAACACGCCGCAAAAAAACGCTGTAAAAGCGCTGTACTTGCGTTTTTGATGCTGGTCCATTGAATTCTATTACATATAAAACGCTGCATTTTGCATGACAAAAAGTCCCTGACCCTTTCCAAAAACGCAGAGGTACAAAAATGCATTGATGTGAACATGTTCCATAGGAACCCATGTTAAAAAATTCCCATGCATTTCTGCAAAATGCAAAATGCATCAAAAAACACGTTAGTGTGAATGGAGCCTTAGTGCACAGAGGTTTTCAAAAAAAGCAAGCAGCCCATGAGTGGGGCTTCCTATGAGGCTCCGAATTCTTGTTCTTAAATACTTATTACAATGCATTTGTTAACATTCTTGAAACTGATGGTGCTAGGCCCATTTGGGAAAATTACACCTTTGTCTTTATCTGTGATGTTACACAATATAGAAAATATGCAGCTTATGTCCTCCTTATAAATAAATTGTACTTTGTATTTTTTAAAGCAATTCTATAAATAAAAAAGTAATGTCAATATGCTTTTATGTCACATTGCCATGGTGACAAAATAGCTTAAGCTGCTAAGCAGCCATAACTGGAATAAAATATGTGTAATATAGCAGGTAAAGGCAATTGTGGAGAAAGATTTGGAAAAATACAATAAAATAATAGATACTTAACATTCAACCACATGACTAAAAGATTGCCGTATTTGCTTTAAAATAGTATGTTATTGTGCTACACATCTACATACAGATACACTATTTTAAAAACAAGCATAACGTAGTCAGGAAATAGCAATATTGCCACATTTTGCTTAAAGTGGTTCTAAAAGTATGAGCTATTTTACCTTAATGCATTCCATGCATTACAGCAGAGCTCCACCCAAAAGGGAAAGCTCTGTTTGTTCGCACTCCCCCTCCTCCACTGTAACATTTGGTATTTTTTGGGGAGGAGTGGGTACCTGATTTTGACAGGTACCCGCTCCTACTTCCTGGTAAGATCGCCGCACAGGGATCTACTTCATGTACGGCCCCTCCTCCTTCCCCCTGCTGCCTTCTGGGACCTGTGTGTGTCCCAGAAGACTTTGAGACCATTCAGAAAGCACAGCACGACTCACGTATGCGCAGTAGGAAACCGGCTGTGAAGCCTGAAGGCTTCACTGCTGGTTTCCCTTACTTGCAATGCTGGCGCCTGCATCTGAAGCCAATGGACGAATTGGCTTGGGGTGCCGACATCGCAGAATCCTGTGTTATTATAATAAAAGTTAGCAGCTACAGTATTTGTAGCTGCTGACTTAATTTTTTTTTTTTTTTACAGGCTGAAACTCCGCTTTAAGGTAAAACATTTCTGCAAGCGCCCCCCCCCCAGCCCCCTCTTATACCTACCTGAGCCTGATCTCAATCCAGCTATTTGTACAAGAGCAGTGGCTCTTCTGGCTCTCTCTTTGCTCATTGGACAGAGAGGCAGCAGTGGGGGGCATTGGCTTCTGTTGCTGTCAATCACAACCAGTGAGGAGAGAGTGGGAAGCAGGGCTGAGCCATGCTCTGTGTGTCAATGGATATACAGAGCCAATTCGGGAGCGAGCATGCACGCGTGCCCTCATAGCAAGAGGCTTGCTATGGGGGTACTTGGCAAGGGGGAGGATCCAGGAGCACTGGCAGGGGACCTGAGAAGAGGAGGATCGGAGACGCTCTGTGAAAAACCATTGCACAAAGCAGGCAAATATACCATGTTTGTTATGTAAAATAAAATTACCTTTAGAATCACGTTAACATTTTTTTCCATTCCCATTGCTGTTTTATTCCATTGTTTTATTCCATTGACATGATCTACCACTCCATATTGTCTGAATAAATAAGTAAATGCCTGTAAATTCTTGTACATATAATATGTATGCACTTCCTGCCAATGGTTGTTGGCATTGAAACCCCATAAGGAGGAAGTGGAGAGAGAGAAAGTCTCAGCCACAAGCTCTGTTCATGCTGCTAAATCCTGGACGAGAATTGATTATTAATCAAGCATTCCTACATTCGAATAGTTGAATTTCAGCTTCTGAATGTATATCTAAATTCTTGTGACAGACAGAGTATCTCTGCCCTGTCTTTGTTATTATTTCACATGCACACTGCCAAATAGCTAGGTCTGTGCCACTGTATGTAGTGGTCACCTTGCCATATATTAACCACTCAGCCGGGGAAGGTTTTACCCCCTTCATGACCAGGCCATACGGTACTGCGTTATTTTAAATGACAATTGCATGGTCGTGCGACGCTGTATCCAAAAAAAAATGTCATGTCCTTTTGTTCCCACAAATAGAGCTTTCTTTTTGTGGTATTTGATCACCTCTGCGTTTTTTATTTTTTGCACTATAAACAAAAAAAGTAACAATTTTGAAAATAAAAACAATATTTTATAATCTCTGCTATAAAACACATCCAATAAAAAAATTTTAAAAATCAAATTTGTTCATCAATTTAGACCAATATGTATTCTGCTACATATTTTTGGTAAAAAAAATCCCAATAAGTGTATATTGATTGGTTTGGGAAAACAGTTGGAGGATAACTCCATGACTGCTGATCTTGTCTTCAGGTCTCTGAAACAAAGACAAAAACTGCATCATCCTCAGGGGTTTCTGCAACTGGACTTTGCTGCAACATTCATCTGGAGGTATTTCTAATAATAACAATATATACTTGGGTATAAGTGCATAACTATTGCTAATAATGCCTTTTTGTGCATTGGATTTATGTACCATTTAATTTTTCTTGTTGCTTGTATTATTTCTATTCTGGTGTGCATCTATTTGCTTATGGTTAATATTATATGCTGGTTGCATTGGTTCCACAATGTGTAGTTGTACTGCTCCCAAATTCTTTGCTTATATTAATTATTTCCCAGGAAGCAAATCCCTTCTGTTCATAGATGCCTTGTCCTTGGTGGAGGCACTGCCAACTTTATTATCAAACCCACTCTTCCACTTAGCAAATTTCTGGTTCTACTATTTACCTACAAGTTTTGTGCAATATCCTGTTTGGGGAGGGCTATTTTTAAATCCCACCAATCATACAACCTTATATAGCTGGACAGAATTATAAGACACTTACTGAGGTGTCCGTTTATGAAGCAGTGAAATCTATTCACTGCTTCGTTCTCCGGCATTCACAGTGAAGATTTTTCTCCTCTGTGTGCCTGTTTATGAAGCGGTGTAGATCGCTTCACCTTTGGAGGAGTGAAGTGATCTACAAATGCTTCTAACAGTGGAGAACGGCCCCTGATACTGGAATCTCGTGAGACTTTACGAGATTACAGCACCAGAATACCTAGATGTCAGTTTATTAAGCAGTGATAAATTATCACCGCTCAATACACGGACAGACGGCGTGGATTACTGTTAATAAAATAAGAGTCCCCCTACATTATACACATATGTATACACATACACACATTATATATACATGTATATACACACACATGATATATATATACATATACACATTATATGTATATATGTATATATATGTATACACATAAATATGACAGGGGGAAATGCTTACAGTGTTGGGGGGTCTGAACGAGGCATAAGGAAGTTAAAAAACTTCCTCCTCCCCCCTCAGATCCCCCCAGATTTCCTCTTCACTCCCCGATTCACCACCTCTGAGCTGGTGAACCTGGGAGTGTGAATTCTGACACAGATCGCCAGTGAAGCGGTGAGATCACCGCTTCATAAACTGGCCGTTTCTGTGTCATTCATGGGGATTCTCCGTGTGTAGAGATAATCGGCGGGAAAACAAGTTCAAACATGTTCTCCCCCGATTATCACTGTTTGATAAACTGTTTATGGACTGTGATCAGCGGCGATCCTCGGGATCACCACTGATCACTGCTTCATAAACGGACACCTTAGTGTATTCACAGCTCAAACATTTTTGTTTTGTTTTGGATAGAGTAAGGAATGATTAAAGTCCCAATCATTATTTTTCTGTGTCCCATATGGAAGGTTTGCTTTTTTTCCTGTCTCTTTGGCACAGCAAGAAGTACTGTAGGATGTGATCTTTCTGAAGCAAGGAGAAATCCCCTCCTGTCACCAGAACAGGTTTTCCAATTGGAGATTTTCCCCACCACCTCTTCCTGCAACAGCTCAAACATTTTGGATTACCCATTTTGTACTGGAGACAACGGTCACCGGGACAAATAGTGAGATCATATCTCCCCAGTAGAACCCACTCTATCTTTGTGAGCAAGCCTATTAGGAGTGGAATGCTTATAGGGAGCAAGGTATGTTGGATGGAGCACAAAAAAGAATTTATGAAGGAGTGGGACTCTCATCTTGTTTACATTTTCATGTTGAAACAGAGGCAGGCTACAAAAGCCAGCACCAAAATAGTCAGTGCATGACAGGTGGAGGAAGTTTGGAGTAGTGCCATGTTTCTGGGTATGCTTTGACTATTTTGATTTCCCAACAATTTCTGTACTAGAGACAATGGTCACCAGGAACAATAGTGAGATTATACTTCTCCAGCAGAAACACAGACATCTGTACTGGGTTCCAACCCAAACCCAATGTGTTGAAAACATACAAAAACATTTTTTAGGCTTTTTACATACACTCAATGTGACTGTAAATTTAGAAATTGTATATTTGTAGTGTTATATTGGCATGGCATTACCATTACCGCTTGAAATCCACATGTATGTTTACCATCCAAAATACAAATTCTCTGCCTAAATTCTGGAAATCTTGTATTGCCTAGCCTGTTCAATTTTGTCTTCTTATGTGTATTGTACACATTTATGCACAATCATATACATACCTACAGATACAGATCTGCTAACTTTTTCCATTTTTCTGTCCAGTAATTTATATGGTATATCAACCATAGAAAGTTATTATTAAGAAGTCTAACAAATCTACTGTATAGTGGGTATAAGCATAGTGGATATGAGTAGGTTATAAAAGCCTGTTATTTACACATTTCTATACTATTGCAAAGTCCCTCTTTGCCATGAAAATAAACTTAATCCTATAAAAAAATATTTCCTCTGCATTTGTGAAGGCTTCAGAGTGCCCAATAAAGTCCAGCAAGCACCAGGCTTGTCTCCTACAGTTGATTCAGCTGCAGGATCGGGGCACCACCAGTGCAGAGCTTGCTCAGGAATGGCAGCAGGCAGGTGTGAGTGCATCTCCACGCACAGTGTGGAGAAGACTTTTTTAAGGATGGCCTGGTGTCAAGAAGGGCAGCAAAGAAGCTACTTCTCTCCGGGAAAAACATCAGGAACAGACTGATATTCTGCAAAAGGTACAGGGATTGACTGCCAAGGACTGGGGTAAAGTAATTTTCTCTGATGAATCCCCTTTCTGAAAACGTGAACACTATCATCAGTTCTGTGTCATGCCAACAGTAAAACATCCTGAGACCATTCCTGTGTGGGGTTACTTCTCAGCCAAGGGAGTGGGCTCACTCACAATTTTTTCTAAGAACACAGCCATGAATAAAGAATGGTACAAAAACATCCTCTGAGAGCAACTTCTCCCAACTAGGGATGAGCCGAACACCCCCCTGTTCGGTTCGCACCAGAACTTTCGAACAGGCAAAAAATTTGTTCGAACACGCGAACACCATTAAAGTCTATGGGACACGAACATGAATAATCAAAAGTGCTCATTTTAAAGGCTTATATGCAAGTTATTGTCATAAAAAGTGTTTGGGGACCTGGGTCCTGCCTCAGGGGACATGGATCAATGCAAAAAAAAGTTTTAAAAACAGCCATTTTTTCGGGAGCAGTGATTTTAATAATGCTTAAAGTGAAACAATAAAAGTGTAATATCACTTTAAATTTCGTACCTGGGAGGTGTCTATAGTATGCCTGTAAAGGGGCGCATGTTTCCCGTGTTTAGAACAGTCTGACAGCAAAATGACATTTCAAAAGAAAAAAATTAATTTAAAACTACTCGCAGCTATTAATGAATTGCTGGTCCGACAATACACATAAAAGTTCATTGATAAAAACGGCATGGGAATTCCCCACAGAGGAACCCCGAACCAAAATTAAAAAAAAAAAATTACGTGGGGGGTCCCCCTAAATTCCATACCAGGCCCTTCAGGTCTGGAATGGATATTAAGGGGAACCCCGGCCAAAATTTAAAAAAAAAATGGCGTGGGGTCCCCCTCAAAATCTATACCAGACCCTTCAGGTCTGGTATGGATTTTATGGGGAACCCCGCGCCAAAATAAAAAAAATGGCGTGGGGTCCCCCTTAAAATTCATACCAGAACCTTATCTGAGCACCCAACCTGGAAGGCTGCAGGAAAAGAGGGAGGGACAAGAGAGCAGCAGGGTGAACCGTACCAGGCCACATGCCCTCAACATTGGGAGGGTGCTTTGGGGTAGCACCCCAAAACACCTTATCCCCATGTTGATGAGGACAAGGGCGTCATCCCCACAACCCTGGCCGGTGGTTGTGGGGGTCTGCGGGTGGGGGGCTTATCGGAATCTGGAAGCCCCCTTTAACAAGGGGACCCCCAGATCCCGGCCCTCCCCCCTGCGTGAAATGGTAAGGGTACCTCTACCATTTTACAAAAAAAGTGTCAAAAATGTTAAAAAGGGCAAGAGACAGTTTTTGACAATTCCTTTATTTAAATGTTTTTTCTATCTTCTATCTTCCTTCGCTTTCCTTCGGTTGGGAGCTGCGGGAGGAGTTGCAGAGAGACAGATTCATTGATGTTAAGGAAACGCTCCAGGAAACACATCCTCTCCTAAAATATCTACCCGCTCTACTTGGCCCATTGGGGGCCGCTGCTGGAGGTGAGAGGCTGGGGGAAACACTTGGGATATGCACCAGAACGTGCATAGAAGAAAAGCACCAGTCACTGCACATTTTGCACTTTATTCAAAGACTGTTCCTTGTGGACATCACCTATCACAATTTCACTTTTGTATGGACTAAATTGCACTATTGTCACCGTTTGGGACAGCATCTCTGTTGTGGGATTATCTGTCCTATTGTATTCAATTTCTTATTTATTTATTTATTAATTATTCACTTATAATGCACTAGAACGTTTAATATGTCATGACTGTATCACTATTTTGGATTTTATTTCAATATTGTGGATTATTTATACGGAATTTTTGCTGACCTCAGAATCTTTTTGCACTTTATGTCAGTTTGCTATATCTAGTTTTATTTTGGTTCATTTTGATGATTTATTTTGATATCAGCACTAGAAATTTTTTGATTTTCAGCTGTTGCCTGTGATACACTGTTAGCTTTATTTGGTGTTTTTTGTCTATGATCAGGGATTTTTTCGTTGTTCATCCAGTTTGGGAAGTCATCTCATTATATTCACAGGTTCACTTTATATTGTCACTTGAGGAGGGGTGGTTGATACAGTTTACAATTATTATTATTATTATTATACAGTATTTATATAGCGCCAACAGTTTACGTAGCGCTTTACAACTTGAGGGTAGACAGTACAAATACAATACAATTTGATACAGTAGGAATCAGAGGGCCCTGCTCCTTAGAGCTTACAATCTAAGAGGGGAGGTCAAGAGATACAAGAGGTAATAACTGTGGGTGATGTGCTGATTGAGAAGATAAATGTACAGTTGTTAGGTGGGGGCCAGATAGGCTTCTCTGAAGAGATGAGTTTTCAGGGATCGTCTGAAAGTGGATAAAGTAGGAGAAAAACGGACGGATTGGGGTAGAGCATTCCAGAGGATGGGGGAGGCTCTGGAGAAGTCCTGAAGGCGAGCATGGGATGAGGTGACAAGGGAGTTTGAGAGCAGGAGGTCTTGGGAGGAGCGAAGAGAACGATTAGGTTGGTATTTTGTGACTAGGTTAGAGATGTAGCTAGGGGCCAAGTTGTGGATGGCTTTGTAAGTTATAGTTAGTATCTTGAATTTAATTCGGTGACTGAGTGGCAGCCAATGGAGGGATTGGCAGAGGGGTGTAGCAGACGCTGAGCGGTTTGTGTGGTGGATGAGCCTGGCCGCAGCGTTCATGATGGACTGAAGTGGGGATAGCCTATTTAGAGGTAAACCAATGAGGAGGGAGTTGCAGTAGTCAAGGCGGGAGATGACCAGGGAGTGGATTAGAAGCTTTGTGGTGTCAATGGTTAGGAAGGGGCGTATCTTGGAGATGTTGCGAAGACAGAGGCGGCAAGCTTTGGATAGTGATAGAATGTGGGGTCGAAAGGTTAGTTCAGAGTCCAGGATTACACCTAGGACCTTGGCGTGGGGAGATGGGTTGATAGTTGAGCCGTTGATCTTGACAGGGAGATCAGGGGAAGTGGCACCTGAGGGAGGAAATATCATGAGCTCGGTTTTGGATAGGTTGAGTTTGAGAAAGTGATGTGACATCCAGGCTGATATGTCTGCTAATAAGTTGGTAATGCGTGAGGAGACAGATGGAGAGAGCTGGGGGGTGGAGAGATAGATTTGGGTGTCATCAGCGTAGAGATGATATTTAAAGCCGTGGGAGGCAATCAACTGACCCAAGGAGGTGGTGTAGATTGAGAAAAGGAGAGGTCCGAGAACAGAACCTTGGGGGACCCCAACGGAAAAAGGAAGAGGAGAGGAGGAAGTAGAGTTGTAAGTGACACTGAAGGAGCGGTGGGATAGGTAGGATGAGAACCAGCGAAGAGTGCAGTCACGGAGACCAAAGGAGTGGAGTTTTTCGAGGAGGAGTGGGTGGTCCACTGTGTCAAAGGCAGCAGAGAGATCCAGGAGAAGTAGTACAGAATAGTGTCCATTGGCTTTAGCCATTAGTAGGTCATTTGAGAGTTTAAGGAGAGCAGTTTCCGTGGAGTGTTGAGGGCGGAAACCGGACTGAAGGGGATCAAGAAGTTTATTCATGGTCAGATGGTCACTTAATCGGTTGTAGACCAGTCTTTCAAGAAGTTTGGAGGAGAAGGAGAGTAAGGAGATGGGACGTAAGTTGTTGAGATTGGTGGGATCCAGTGAGGGCTTTTTTAGTATGGGGGTGACTAGCGCATGTTTTAGAGAGTTTGGGAAGATGCCACAAGAGAGGGAGAGGTTGAAAATGTGAGTTAGAGAGCGTAGAATCGAGTCAGAGGGTGAGCGTAGCATTTGCGAGGGAACAGGATCCAGGGGGCAAGTGGTTAGATGAGTGCTAGATAAAAGTTTAGCAACCTCAGTAGTAGTAGCAGGGTTGAATGAGGGAAGTAATGACTGTATCTGTGGACATGGGGTGTTGCTTGGGGGAGGTTTTTGCGCATTGGCGATCTCCTCATGAATTGTATCAATCTTAGTTTTGAAGTGATTGGCAATCTCCTGGGCGGTGATTGAGTTGGTGGGTGGAGGCAGTGGAGGACAGAGTAGAGTGTTGAAGGTAGAGAAGAGTTGACGTGGACTGGATGAGAAGGTGTTGATGAGTGTGATAAAGTAGGTCTGTTTGGCAGTGTGAAGGCAGGAGTAGTATTTTAGGAGGGCAGATTTATATTGTGTGAAGTCTTCCTGGGTCTTAGTCTTATGCCACAGGCGCTCAAGAGCGCGGCTACGTTTTCTGAGACTTCTGGTGTCATTTGTTTGCCAGGGTTGTAGCAGTCGGGGCCTAATTCTGCGTGTAGTGAGGGGGGCCAGCTTGTCTAGGGAGGAAGACAGTGAGCTGTTGTAAATGAAAGTAGCTTGGTTGGGGCAGGACAGGGGGGAGATTTTGTCATAGAGGTGATCAGTAGCAGAGTAGAGAAGAGAAGGGTTGAGGTGGCGAAGGTTTCTGCGTGTAACTGTTGGGCGGTTGGAGGGAGAAGAGGTGGAAGACAAGGAGAGAGCAAAAGTAATAAGGTGGTGATCAGAGAGTGGGAATGGATTGTTGGAAAGGTTGCACGGAGTGCACAGATAGGAGAAGGCAAGGTCAAGGGTGTTGCCGTTGGAGTGGGTAGGAGCCTGTATCCATTGCTTCAGGTCGAGCGATGAGGTTAGACTGAGAAGTTTAGAAGTAATAGCAGTGTTAGTGTTGACAGGGATGTTGAAGTCCCCAAGAATAATCGTGGGGATTTCAGAAGAGAGAAAGTAGGGTAGCCAGGCAGAGAAGTCATCAAGAAAGGCTGATACCGGTCCAGGGGGCCGGTAGATGACAGCAATTCTTAGAGAAATGGGAGAGAAAAGACGAATGCAATGTGCCTCAAAAGAGGAGAGTGTCAGAGAGGGAGGTGGGTGAAGAACCTGATAGGTGCTGCATGGGGCTAGAAGGATTCCCACTCCACCTCCCTTCCGTCCACTTGGTCTGGGGGAGTGAGTCCAGAGAAGGCCCCCATGGGAGATGGAAGCAGGAGAAGTAGTATCCGATTCATGAAGCCAGGTTTCAGTAATGGCAAGAAGGTTAAAGGAATTTGTGATGAAGAGGTCGTGGAGGGCGGCGAGTTTGTTGCAGACAGAACGTGCATTCCACAGGGCACAGGAAAAGGGGGGGCTGGTTTTGGAAAGAGGAATATGGACCAAGTTCTGTGGGTTGCGGCTCCTGCCAGAGGGTGTAGGGGGATGGGAGCGTTGGGCAAAGACAGATGATGGTGGTCCAGGGTTTGGGGATATGTCACCAGAGATTAGGAGAAGCAGGAGGGTGAGGGAGGTAATGTGGGACTGTGATTTATGTGAAGGGGCATGTCTCAGAGTACTGGAGGTTTTATCAGTGTATGGATGTAGAATGAGCGAGAGTTGGTAAGAGCAGTAGTAGGGGGAAGACAGAAGGCAGGGTGATATGTATAAGCAGGCGGGTGGAGAGGGGGGGTGAAGGTAAGAGAGTTTGAGGAGAGAGGACAGGAGTGTCAGAAGCAGTGGTAGAGAGTGGATGTTACAGATGTTACAATTATTTTACTGAGCACTGATACAGTATTTATTCTATTGAGCATTTTAATCGTTGGTATTCACTTATTCATTTTCACATTTTAGAACTGATCTCTTCTTTGATGAACTCCTGTATGGTGTTACCTTTCCTAAGGTCATAATATTTTTTCTGGCATTGATTATATGTGGTGGAGCCCACTTTGCCAACTTCATCCTTTATCTTAGATGATTAAGGTTATGGTTTCTGATTATCTGATTGTTACTGATTGATAGAGTAGCGCCACATATCTCTATTTTAATATTCTTTCCTGGGGGAACTGAGTGGACCCATCTATGTTGGCAGCTCTTTATCGGGTACTTTACCGTCAGTTTCAGAGTTTTTTGTTTACATTGTGGTTTTTTGCGCACTAGCTCCTATATATTTATTCCTTTATTTAAATGCTGCTTCTCTCTTCTTTCTTCTATCTTCCTTTGGTTTCTTCCTCCATCTTCTTCTTCTTCTGGTTCTTCTGGTTCTTCCTCCGGTGTTCTCGTCCGGCATCTTCCTCCGCGGCGTCGGCATCTTCTTCCCTTCTTCTCCTTGGGCCGCTCCGCATCCATGATGGCATGGAGGGAGGCTCCCACTGTGTGACGCTTCTCTCTTCATCTTCTTCTCTTCATCTTCTTCTCTTCATCTTCCACCCGGTGACCCCGCCCCCTCTGACGCACGGTGACTTGACGGGACTTCCCTGTGGCGTCACGGGGAATGCCACAGGGAAGTCCTGTCCAGTCCCAGTGCGTCAGAGGGGGCGGGTCACCGGGTTGCCCCGCCCCCCGTTATTTAAGAACCGTCAGAAGAGGAGAAGCGTCACACAGCGGGAGCCTCCCTCCATGCCATCATGGAGGCGGAGCAGCCTGGAGAAGAAGGGAGGAAGACGCCGACGCCGCGGAGGAAGATGCCTGACGAAAACACCGGAGGAAGAACCAGAAGAACCAGAAGAAGAAGATGGAGGAAGAAACCGAAGGAAGATAGAAGATAGAAGAAACAAAGGAATTGTCAAAAACTGTGTCACGGAAATAACCAAAATCAATCCTGTCAGCATCGCCGTTTCCCTGCACGCATGCGCGGCGGAACGGCGCTTCGGCGCATGCACGCTCGCGGGCCGGCTGAACGGTGTGCGTGCATGCGCAATAGCGCATGCATAACGTGAGTCCTCTGCCTGCCTATAAAAAGCTGCCTTGCTGTTTAACAAATTGCTGGTTTGTCTCTCAGCTTCCCTGTGATCTTGTTCCTGTTACCTGCTTATCGTTTACCTGTTGTGACCTGGATTGCCTTGACCTACTCTGACTCTCTCCTGGATTTGACCCCCTGGCTTGTTTAACGGACTTTGTTTACCTCTGGTGTTTGACCCTCAGCCTGTACTCGAATTGCCTTCTCCTGCCTTGACCCTCAGCCTGTGACCCGGATTTGCCTTCAGTCTCCAGTACCTTGAACCTCTGCCTGTTTGGAACTTTGCTGTTGTCTCCTGTGTTTGACCCCTGGCCTGCTCTTGGATTTGCTCTCAGCCTTGTATCCTGGTTCCCAGCCTATCCTGGACTCTGTTTGACCTGCTGGGTCCATCACCTGCTACACCTGCACAGCTATCCAGCTCCTCGCTGACCTTCACGCAAGATCTACCCATCCTGCTGGTAGCTTGTGCCCCTTTTGTGCAATTTACCCTCTGTACCACCTCCAGGGGATGGAGTGCGCTTAGTCACAAGAGTGAACCGCTCTCTGCATCTTGGCCTTGGTGAGTACATTAACCTGACAAACTGTCTCTTGTCATTTTTAACATTTTTGACACTTTTTTAGTGAAATGGTAGGGGTACAAGTACCTCCTTACCATTTCACACAGGGGGAGAGCCGGGATCTGGGGGTCCCCTTGTTAAAGGGGGCTTCCAGATTCCGATAAGCCCCCCGCCCGCAGACCCCCACAACCACCTGCCAGGGTTGTGGGGATGACGCCCTTGTCCTCATCAACATGGGGACAAGGTGTTTTGGGGGGCTACCCCAAAGCACCTTCCCAATGTTGAGGGCATGTGGCCTGGTACGGTTCAGGAGGGGGGCTCTCTTTCGACCCCTCCTCTTTTCCTGTGGCCTGCCAGGTTGCGTGCTCGGATAAGGGTCTGGTATGGATTTTTTTTTTTAATTTTGGCCGGGGTTCCCCTTAATATCCACACCAGACCTGAAGGTTTTTAAAACTTTTTTTGCATTGATCCATGTCCCCTGGGGCAGGGCCCAGGTCCCCAAACACTTTTTATGACAATTCCATGAATATAAGCCTTTAAAATTAGCACTTTTGATTTCTCCCATAGACTTTTAAAGGGTGTTCCGCGGCATTCGAATTTGCCGCGAACACCCCAAATTGTTTGCTGTTCGGCGAACTTGCGAACAGCCGATGTTCGAGTCAAACATGAGTTCGACTCGAACTCGAAGCTCATCCCTAATCCCAACCATCCAGGAACAGTTTGGTGACGAACAATGCCTTTTCCAGCATGATGGAGCACCTTGCCATTAAGGGAAAAGTGATAACTAAGTGGCTTGGGGAACAAAACAACAACATTTTGGGTCCATGGCCAGGAAACTCCCCAGACCTTAATCCCATTGAGAACTTGTGGTCAATCTCCAAGAGGCAGGTGAACAAAAAAAAACCCAAAAATTGATTATGCAAGAATGGGCTGCCATCAGTCAGGATATGGCCCAGAAGTTGATTTACAACATGCCAGGGCAAATTGCAGAGGTCTTGAAAAAAGAAGCGTCAACACTGCAAATATTGACTCTGCATAAACTTAATGTGATTGTCAAAAAAAGCCTTTGCACTTATGAAATGCTTGAAATTAATTATATTTTCATGATATTCCATGTGACGTTGTATTAATGTATACTTCCTGTTATATATACAATAAACAGTAATGCAAAAAAAAAAATTAATGCTTGAAATTATACTTCAGTATACCATAGTAACATCTGAAAAAAAGATTTAAAAACACAGAGGCAACAGATTTTGTGAAAATTAATATTTGCATCATTCTCAAAACTTTTGGCCATGGCTGTACATTGAGTGGAGGAGCAGTATTTATGGTGGAGTGGATATTATACAGCAAAGGAGCATAACTAGACCCAAATACCTGGTAGGACGTATCTGAATACCAGGCAGACCCTTTGGCTGTGGAACCTAAGAGGTTAATCCTCTGCATCATGTAAAAAGGCTGTTTGATCCTGTCTTCTCTGATCCTCCCCTTTTTTAACTGTCCCCAATCCATCTGTTGATAGAAGAGCCTTGGAGGCACTCTGCATACACTCAGTTTGGTGTGTATTGCTAGAGAGTTTTTTTTTTTATCTTGGGTGTGTGCATGTGATCAGCAGTCCAGACAGAGGGTCAGGGCTCCTGCAGCCTCATAGGACAATCAGAGGAGAATGAAAACTCCTCCTACAAGCTTTAGCCAGACACTGATAGAAGTCACAAGACTGCTATACACTGCTGATGAGAAAAGGTATATAGCAGTTTATATTTACTAAAACTATTGCAGTTCCATGTTCTGTGTACTGTGGGAGAACCGATATAGTGAATGCAGGGTCCTGGGTTTAGTAACACTTTAAGGCTAGGGGTCCACAAGCTCTGATGAGTGTGGGAGCATTGGGGTCACGGAGCACTGCATTGAAGCACATTTGGCATAGTTGCCAACAGTCCCTTTTTTTTGTTTTTTTGGAGCAGCGGGCTCCAGCAAAATGGCGGCCGGCGCTGCCGCTCTATCTTCCTCTAGTGTTGAGTGGAGAGGGGAAGGGGGCTCGATCCATGCAGCCAATGAAGCGCTTCTTTAGCTGCACGGGCCCTCCCCTCTCCACTGAAGCGAGCAGAAGACACGACGTCGTCGCCGTGTCTTGCTGAAAGTTCCCCAGCCCCGTACTGCGCAAGCGCTGCGCCTGCGCAGTACAGGGGGTCCTCCATTGCCGAGTGGAACTTTCTCGGCAGAACACCGGCCGCTCCTGCACTGAGCGGGGGCCGGGCTGCATTGAGGGGGGGCTGCACTAACAGGGGGGGCTGCACTGAGGGGGGCTGCACTGAGGGGGGCTGCACTAACTGAGGGGGGGCTGCACTGAGGGAGGCTGCACTAACTGAGGGGGGGCTGCACTGAGGGGGGCTGCACTAACTGAGGGGGGGCTGCACTGAGGGGGGGGCTGCACTAATAGAGGGGGGCTGCACTGAGGGGGGTCTGCACTAATAGAGGGGGCTGCACTGAGGGGGGGGCTGCACTAATAGAGGGGGGCTGCACTGAGTGGGGCTGCACTAATAGAGGGGGGGCTGCACTAATAGAGGGGGGGCTGCACTAATAGAGGGGGGGCTGCACTGAGGGGGGGTCTGCACTAATAGAGGGGGGGTCTGCACTGATGGAGGGGGTCTGCACTGAGGGGGTCTATACAGACTCTGGCAGGGGCACCTGATGCAAGGACAGACTCTGGCGGGGGCACCTGATGCAAGGACAGACTCTGGCAGGGGCACCTGATGCAAGGACAGACTCTGCTGGTGGCACCTGATGCAAGGACAGACTCTGGCGGGGGCACCTGATGCAAGGACAGACTCTGGCGGGGGCACCTGATGCAAGGACAGACTCTGCTGGTGGCACCTGATGCAAGGACAGACTCTGCTGGTGGCACCTGATGCAAGGACAGACTCTGCCGGGGGCACCTGATGCAAGGACAGACTCTGCCGGGGGCACCTGATGCAAGGACAGACTCTGCTGGGGGCACCTGATGCAAGGACAGACTCTGGCGGGGGCACCTGATGCAAGGACAGACTCTGCTGGTGGCACCTGATGCAAGGACAGACTCTGCCGGGGGCACCTGATGCAAGGACAGACTCTGCTGGTGGCAGGCGACGTGGCTAGTGACACGCTCAGGGATCCCACTGATTCGGCATTATGGTGAGTTGAATGATTTAATTTTATATTACAATGTAATAATAGAAATAATGCGCTTCAATTATCTTGACACTATAACAACCATGGTGCCGGGATGATTGAAGCGCTAACACCTGGCATTTGGAGTATCTTTATCTGCTGATTGTTAAACTTTCTAGAATACACATATTTCTATTGTGTAGGATCTGGGGCTGCTGTCCCGTCATTTCCCTCTCCCCCTTTCCTTCTCCCCCTTTCCCTCTCCATCCCTCATTCATCTCAGACTCTAACCACACCCTCTTGAGCCACGCCCATTTAAGCTACGTTCACTTTCATGTAAGCCACGCCCACTTTGATTCCCCCATCAACACAGACAGTGTTGATGCAGAAAACCCTCCTGCTGGGCCATTGTTTTCTTCGGGCTGGGAGAGCCATCCCTGCCAGGAGAAGACAATGATTGCTAGTGGCTATAGCAGCTGCTTGCGATAATCGCAAACAAATCTTGCAAGCTGGTTGTATGCAAGCTGATTGATCGATTAACTTGGTACATTCAGCCTGCCCATTAATGGTTAGAATCTCGACTGGTTTCTGCTGAACCGGCCGGGATTCGAACCGTCTATGGCTGGCCTAAGTAAAATAACTATCCCTGAAAGGCAAGACTGCGCTATCGTAACAGCTTAGGCTGGCCAATGCCATACATTATACAATTTTCTTGTACAATTTTCCTTTAGATTAACCAGAACCATATAATATGAGGTCAACCCTAAACACTTTCAATTTGTATGCAATCAGGCAGGCTCTTGCAGTATATAGTTGAAGGTAAATCTAAAAGAAATTGAAAAAAAAATACATTATAAATTCTTTTATAATGTATGGCCAGCTTTAGGCTGGGTTCACAGTAGTGCGAATTGGATGCTGACTTCCTCGCATCCAATTCACACAGCAGGAGATTGTGACTGGCATGCTATGGAGGTTTGCACAGGAGCCCTGTGCGTCTCTTGGTCCGTTTCAGGCTTGAATTCAGACAAAAATTGCATACTAGCACATTATGTCAAACTTACCTTTAAAACATAGCCCTCCAGCAACGCGCTGTAATCGCTGAAGACGCTGACATCTTCACCTGGTCTTCCTTCCTGGTTCACGGACTCCTGCTGTGTGAGTGACCGGAGCTGTGATGACGTCACTCCCACGCATGCGCGGGAGAAGCGTTTCATTGCAATATTGGAGTGTTTCTTTTTTTACATGATACTTGGTAACCTAGCCTATGTGGAATTGAGCCTGTGTGGAGTGCTGTCCGGTGAGAATTGAAGTAACATCAAGGGGATATTTCTTTGAGCTTTTATTGCCTTATCTGAAATATGTCACGTATTTCTATCTGGTGAGTCGTACTGGATTGGGAGAGAGTGATCATACTGTAGTCACAAGTGGCGTTAAAGTCCAGTGGAAATGGATATACTATTGGACTTTCTTCACATTTTTGAGTCTTTTTCACAAATCGTTTTGGATTGTGTACACTTTAGCACTGGCCTTTCATTCATTAATGGACTTTGTGTTTCAGTTTTGTTTTATTAATATATGAGCAATTTTCTCTATGTTAACTTATAGCATTGATATGTCACAGTGCTAGATTTATTTAATACACAAAATTCCCACAGCATGGAGAGGGGACATAAAAATATACTGTATATAAATCTTTGTGCTATACTGTATAGCACTCTATACAATAGCCTGGGCTACAGATACATATGCTTCATGGTTTCACATATTAAAAGTAGGAAATCAATGGTAGCATGCAATAATTTGATAGGTATGTGTGATATGTAGTCAATAATGCAAATGTAGTGTGATATGTAATTATTTCAGAGATCCCAACTACACGTTCTTTCATAAGCAGTAACAGCAGTATGCAGCACATGCTAATTTAATGCATTAAAAAATTGTGTATGACATATTCCACACACTTCAGAACTAGGTTGTAAAACCAGTGCCACCTGTAGCTTGCTATTTAAATTTTCTGTTAGCATTTCAGTGCAGTCTATGCACATTTTGCCACCATGTATTGGCATATGCACTATATTACCTAAAGTATTGGGACGCCTGCCTTTCACACACATGAACTTTAATGGCATCCCAGTCTTAGTCCATAGGGTTCAATATTGAGTTGTCCCACCTTGTGCAGCTTTAACAGCTTCAACTCTTCTGGGATGGCTGTCCACAAGGTTTAAGAGTGTGTCTATGGAAATGTTTGACCATTCAAAAAGCATTTGTGAGGTCAGGCACTGATGTGGACCAGAAGGTCTGGCTCGTAGTCTCCGCTCTATTTCATCCCAAAGGTGTTCTGAGGGGTTGAGGTCAGGACAGGCCAGTCAAGTTCCTCCACCCCAAACTTGCTCATTCATGTCTTTACAGATCTTGCTTTGTGCACTGGTCTAAATAATTTGGTGGAGGGGGGATTAAGGTTTAGGGTTCTTTATTCAGGGGTTGGGCTTGGGCCCTTAGTTCCAGTAAGGGAACTCTTAAGGTGTCAGCATGCCAAGACATTTTGGCTAATTTAATGCTCCCAACTTTGTGGGAAGAGTTTGGGGATGGTCCCTTCCTGTTCCAACATGACTGCGCACCAGTGCACAAACAAGGTCCATAAAGACATGGCTCAGTGAATTTGGGGTGGAGGAACTTGACTGGCTTGCACAGAGTCCTGACTTCAACCTGATAGAACAGCTTTGGGATGAATTTGAGTGTGGACCAACTCAATATTGAACCCTACAGGACTAGCATGCCATTGAAGTTAATGGGTATGTACAATATTTTAGGTAATATACTGTATGTATATATATATATATATATATATATATATATATATGTTAGAAGGCCAGTGTGCTGGCCTGAATTTATGGGAGGAGCCCAGAGGGTATTTAAGCTGACCACTTCCCCTTCCTCTTTGTCAGTTTCAGTGCACGATACTACATGTCACTGTGCTGACTCTTCCCAGCTTACCTTGTGTTCATAAGTCTGTGCGTTCGATTACAAGTGGGTTGCGGCGTCTTCGTCGGCGGTTCTCGCTTGCTGTTGCAGGTAGGGTTCAAACCTTTTTGTTCATATGCAATGTTACTATTGGATATGTTTCCTATACCTGCAAACTTAGATTTTCAGGCTCGCTCTGCCTTGCTTGTCATCCTATCCACAAACATACGATTCGTTCGTAGATCCAAGCCTCTGAGCCATTGTCGGTTGTTCTCTGATATCACTCGATAAAGGCTTCATTTTCTCATAGGATTCACTGTCTATGGGGCTGCCGTCTCATCCATTTGGAGATCAGCATGTATTATTTGCATGGGTTCTGTGTCTGATTGAGGTGGTAATTAGACCCACATGGGGCCTTGTCTGCACTTTGATTAGCCTGGGGGGCTGAGTGTTTGGTATGTGTTCGGTTTTAGAAGTAAGGTGTGGTATACATGCTGCAACCAATTTGTATTGGATTCACTTCATACATCTTACAACCGATTTCGTATCAGTGCCATCTCTTTACAACCGATTCATATTGCATACCTGCTACAATCCGATTGGAACCTAGTCGCATCGGCAGCACAATGGTTAACATCGTATGCATCCCGCTCACTGATTCTTATTAGTCCCTGTTGTACCCCACAAATGGTTTGTGTTTTATGTAATTTTCTACTGACTGTTTCGTATTGCTTTCATGTCATACGAATCGCAGTCGGATTCAAGCCTAGTCGCCTCGGCGGCACAACGGTTTGCATTGGTCTTATCCTGCACACCAATTTGTAGTGGTTCTTACCCTACGATTCATTATTTATTTTATTTATTTTTTGTCTGATTCACATCACCTCAGCAGCTACATGCATCACAGTCCACTCCGAACCTAGTCGCACAAGCGGCACAACGGTTCGCGTCACGAGTATCCCACACACCAATACGTAACCGTCCCTATAACAAATCTACGATTCGTTACGTATGCCACTTCGCAGTTCCTTCCTACATATACAATTTCTGCTATCCTTTTCTTTTTCGCCTATCAGTAGGTGACCTTTCTTGCAATCGCTGCAAGCTACGCATCTCATCATAACTCCTTGCAATCGCTGCAAAACACGCATCTCAGCATATACCCATTTGCAATCGCTGCAACATGCACCTCAGTATAAACTCCTTGCAATCGCTGCAAGAACACGCATCTCAACATTTACCCATTTGCAATCGCTGCAAAAACATGCATCTCAGTATAATCTCCTTGCAATCATTGCAAGATCACGCATCTCAACATTTACCCATTTTTGCAATTGCTGTAACATGTATCTCAGTATAAACTCCTTGCAATCGCTGCAAGGTACGCATCTCATGATAACTCCTTGCAATCGCTGCAAAAAACACGCATCTCAGCATATACCCATTTTGCAATCTCTGCAAAATATGCATCTCAGTACAAACTCCTTGCAATTGCTGCAAATATAATAATAAATGATTCACTAAAACCTGCCCTTACCTCAAGTGAAATCAAATAGCAGCGCTAAATATAGCAAAAAAATATGTACATGTGTATATTTACCACAATAAACTAAAAGTGACAACCTATTAAGTATCACTCAAAAATTAATCTAGTGTTATTAAGTTCATACAGTATATATTAGGTTAGTAACATAAAAAAGTCCACTAAGCAGTGACGTAGTGATATGAGTGATGATTCATAAATAATATGATATAGATCTTCAGTGAAAAAAATCTCCCACCACACCGCTGTGAACTGTGATCTCCACTCCCCTTCAGCGAGCAAACTCACCAGCTACTTTTGCCCTACACTCTCGTGTTCGGCTCGAGCGGAGACACAGGGAGTGCGCAGGCGCGGTGTCATCATTGACCGAGTTTCGATCATAACCAGGACCTCGCTACTAGAGTGTCAGTCAGGGCCTAGTTCATGGGCTTTTCTATCACATCATTCTGCCGCACCCTTTCACTATACCATTCCTTCACATACATCATTGGACATGATCTCCAGGCGTTAGTTCTGTCACATATGTCTATACATGACACTCTGTTTTCGAAGGGCGACCCTTCACCTCGCAGACAAGGTCGCTTAACAGTAGACTTGCTGGCAGTGCAAGTGTTAGCAGGCCGAGCACACGTCACCCCCTACAGACCGCAACATTCCTACATTCCTTGGAGGGCAAAGACGTCAATTGGCATCCCTGCTCATCTCAGTCCATGACTTAGCTGACAACAAATCATACGCCTGGGGGGGATGTCTCAGTGGTTGTCAAGTCGAGAGACCCCAGCCTCAGTCGTAAGCTGTCAGCCACTGAGTTTGCCCTGGCCTTCGGGATGTTCAGAGATGTACTTTGTTCAGCCACCCTCAGCAGGAGGGAGGAGCGGGACTTATACCTTCATGCAGTGACAGATCTTGCTTACAAATATGGAGGTTTTGCCTTCTACGACCATCGGTCATTTTCAGCCAAAGCAGCAGCGAGACTTGCCCAGTTCCAGATAAGCTCTGACTGGAGCCTCACAGACACGGAACTCTTTTGTCGCCACTTCGCCCACAAAGCTGACAGTTTCGCCCAATCCCTCACTTGAACCTGTCACACCAGGCCCAGTGTCACAGGGTTATCCATTATCCGGACGATTTTCTGCTTATCGAACACCTAGACATACCCCCCCGGTAGATCTAGACAAGCTAAGAGAGGTCTTCAACAATCTCAATCTCAATGAACACATAGTGGAAGGCCCAACATATTTCATAAGTTTCTCAGGCATCGTCCTGGATACGCACGCCATGCAGCCTAGCCTGCCTTCTGACAAATTAGCTTGTGTTAGGTTGGTCATTCAGGAGTTTACCCGGTCACAGGAATGTACTAAAAGACAGCTGCACTCCTTGATGGGCATGCTCAATTTCGCTATGAGAACAATTCCTCAGGGGCGGTCGTTCATCTCAAGGCTCTTAGTCTTTCTTGCCCGAGTGCAGGACCCGACCAAGTCCTCAGACTAGACCCAGCAGCAATAGCAGACTTGGCTATGTGGGACGAGTTCCTCTTCAACTGGAATGACATATCAATGTTTTTCCCTCAGTATCAGCTCAGTCGCCCAGGTAGTCACAGATGCTGCAGCCTCCACTGGCTTTGCTGCAATTTTTGGCCATAACTGGTTTGCCAGACCTTGGCCCCCGGAAATCTGCCTGATTCCTGGTTTCCCTCGATCTTCTTCATTGTTCGAGCTGTACCCGATTGTGGCAGCAGCCCAAGTCTGGGGCCACACGTGGACAGATCAGACAGAGCTCTTCACAACAGACAACCAGGTTACAGCTGACATCATTAATAAGGGTAGATCCAAGTCGCTCCCCGTCATGTCCTTCCTGCGCAGTCTGCTGCAATTGTCACTACATCACCAAATTTAACAGTTGCTGTAAGCATATCCCTGGCAAGTGTAATACCGCAGTCGATGCACTGTCCCGCTCCAATTTTGTCTCATTCTTCCAGCAGGAACCCGGAGCCGACCCATCATCCACTCCTATCCCACCTTGGTCTCAACTAACAATGGATTGAAGCCACACCTTGCCAATGCAACTCGGCTCATCAACCACTCACTCTCTAGCAACACACTAGAGGCTTATCCCACGACCTGGAACACCTTCCGTAGGTTCCTTGCCACTTGTCCCGGAACCACAGTAGATGACGTCACTCATGTCCTAGCCTTTATATCTTATTGCCACACACAGCTGTCTCTCCCTCATACCCCTATCAGGCTGTACCTGGCCGGTATCCAAGCCACTATGTCCTTTATCTTACGGTCTCCAAAATGCAACAAACCGGACCTGGAGTGGATATAAACTTCTTTCGAACCAGCAATGCCTGGTGCCCAGCAACGATCTTTTGACCGTCTGCTCTTTCAACTACTCAGCCAGTCTCCAGCCCGTTACTGCCTTTTTCAGGTCAACCCCCTGAGTGGAAATCAGTTTTTTTAAACATGTTTGGGTCCTACTGACTAACTTAGGCCTAGACCCCGGGCGGTATTCTGGATATTCCTTTGGATCGGCGCAGCCTCAGCCACATCTCAGCACAGAGTACCAGACCATGTGACCAAGAAGCTAGGCAGGTGAAAGTCTGCCTGCTTTACCAGATATATATTCCCTCAAGATGGCCCTTTCTCCAAGCTCACTCAATGAGGTTAGAGGCAATAAAGATACTTCCCTACCTGGTTATTTTTGGCCCCTTTTCTTGCCATACCTACCAGACGACCAAAAGCCACACCTCAGTTCTATGTATGTTGTGAGTCTTGTCGCGTGTTTATGTGATCCACATTTGTCTCGGTCTTAGGGCCACGACCATAAGTTAGAAGGCCAGTGTGCTGGCCTGAATTTATGGGAGGAGCCCGGAGGGTATTTAAGCTGACCACTTCCCCTTCCTCTTTGTCAGTTTCAGTGCACGATACCCTCCCTCCCATTCCCTTTTTTACAGCACTTCTCAGCAAATTCTCCTCCACAATCATCCATTACTTATCTTGGGTATGGCACCTTTTCTTGCCATACCTACCAGACGACCAAAAGCCACACCTCAGGTCTATTTATGTTGTGAGTCTTGTCGCGTGTTTATGTGATCCACATTTGTCTCGGTCTTAGGGCCACGACCATAAATAGATAGATATATCGATCTATATATAAAAGACGACAAAGAGACACATTCTCCAAATGCAATAAACTTTACTGTATCTTCAAATCATCAGGTATTGTCAAATCATGTAAATCAGCAACAGCAGCTACCGTATACAGTTGCGAGCATCCCTGCTCTTCCTCAGGCTTCTGGCAATGTCCAGGCTTCTGCAGGACCCCTTCGTCAGGCATGTCACATGCCTGACGGGGTCCTGCGTGACTCCAAAACGTTGCACCTTTTTGTGTTATGATCATGCAATAAACTAAACCATTTGGACGCCACCTTGTGCTGATCCTTGGTGTGCTGGCAAATACCTACTTTGTAGCTGTACGTAGGCCGCAACGATCGGATTTGCTTTAGAACCGATCAGTTCCCAGGCCTGGGCCAATGATTTCTGGCCTGAACCTGGTGATCGGTTCTGGTGAATGAAATCCTTCCCCTGCCTGTAAGTATAAACACAGGTAGGGGAAGTGATGTCATCTCCTCTCGTGGAACTCTTTTCCGTTCCAGAGAGAGGAGAGAAGACATCTCACAGTAAGTTGCACCAACACTACACTAACACTAGTACACATAGGTACACTTGTCACCCCCCCCATCACTACCCGATCGCCCTCCCCCCCTCAGTTAACTCCTTCACTCCCTGTCACAGTGTCACTCAGTGCAGTGTTCATATTTTTCTTTGATCACTGTACTGGTGTCATTTGTGACAATAATCAGTGTTAGGGTACTTAGTAGTAGCCCTAGATAGGTCTAGGGACCCCCCTAAACCCCTCTAATAAAGGTTTAACCCCTTGACCCACCCCTGTCACCAGTGATCACCGTATTAGTGTCACGGGTGATGCTGGTTAGTTAGTTATTTTTTTTCTAACACTAGGGCACCCGCCATATATTATCTAATAAAAGGTTTAACCCCCTGATCACCCGGCGGGTGACATCAGTTAGGGTCTGCCTCGCCCCAAGCGGCATCAGATTAGTGCCAGTAGCGCTAACATCCATGCACGCACCATACAACTCCCTTAGTAGTATAGTGTCTGAACGGATCGATATCTTTGATCTGATCAGAACTGTATGAACGTCCTCAATAGTATAGGGTTCCCAAAAATGCAGCGTTAGCGGGATCAGCCCAGATACCTGCTAGCACCTGCATTTAGCCCCTCCACCCAGCCCACCCAAGTGAAGTATTAATCGATCACTGTCACTTACAAAACACTAAACACATAACTGCAGCATTCGCAGAGTCAGGCCTAACCTTTAAGAATGCTAACAGTTTTTTTGGTAGCGTTTGAAGCAGTCACTGACAGTCAGGTGCTCCTTTTTTCCTGTGAGTTTTACTAGTTGTACCAGTAAATTTAGAGGCCAAAATGTCCAATCGAAGGTACACTAGTGAAGAGGCCTACATGTTTCTGAACCTGACAGATGAGAGTAAAGAAGAAGTCACCCATCTGTCAGATTCAGGCTCAGAATATGAATCTGTAGACAGCAGCGGCACCATGACAGTTAGCTCTGACGACGGAGTAGTGGTCCCTGCCAAGGTCAGGCGTACCCGACTCCATTCTTCTTCTGTTGTTGAGATGCAAAAACCACAGGGCTCTTGTATGGAGCAGAGAGTCGGTACTAGTGGCGCTCCTCCTTCTAGTGAATTGGCAAGCACCAGCAGCCTAGTACATCCTGGTTGTGCATCCAGCACTGCAGTAACACTTGGTGACATGTAGAGTCCCATTAGTACAGTTCAAGCTGGTGAGGTGGCTAGCACAAGTAGAGTCCCGCAGCCACCAAGAAGACAAGAAAAAAAAAAATTATATATATATATATATATATATATATATATATATAATATATATAATGTGTTTTTTTTTATACTTTTAGCCCGGGTTCACACCTATGCGAATTGGATGCGGCTTACACCATTCATATGAATGCATCTGGTTCACATATGTGCGTTGCATTCGCACTGCGCATTGCACAAAAAACGTGTGCGTTTTTTGGGCATTGCAGTGCGAACTACAAGCCTATTATCTCCTATGGGAACGCATCTGATTCGCAGATGCATTGCGTTCTGAACAAGGATTTTCTACTTCTCCTCACTACACCTCCCCCTCTCCCTCCCCCTCTCCCTGCTCACTGATCCTGAGCTAAAATGCAATGATTCCTTTGAACAGGAGATTTTTATCTCCCCAGTGAAACCTGAGCTCAATTCGCACCGCACATGTGTGAAACCGGGCTTATACTTACCTCCATCTTTTGCCCCCATTGTTACACCCATTTTTACTATTGTTAATATTCTTGTCTCCATGTTTACTACCATGCACTTCTTCTTCATATATATGTTTCCATGACACTGACTATTATATAACCTCCTTTTTTTTTTTTCTCTGTGTATATTGTTACCTTGTAGTTCCCCTCTTGCCCACAGGTGGCACTGTGCTTTCTTGTGATAGACGCTGGGACCTGTTATCCCACAGCGCTGCCATATAAAAGCACATTGCAGACACCTCCCTATTAGGCCTATTGAAGGAGCAGTGGCTCCGAGCGCGTAGCCTTCTCTCAACCTCTCTGCTAGCCCTCCTCCCTGGACCATCCCACCCCTGGTTACCAAACCCGGAAGCAGATGGACGACCTGTGACGTCATGCACGCTTCACGTGTGCTCCACGCCGGCCCCTAGTCTCTTCCTGATGAACACAGAAGGAGCTCCCGGCTGGTAATCCACCTTCTGCAGCCCAGCATCCCTGCAGCGTCGCCACCACAGGATCAGAGGGAACACCGAGGACCACATACCTATACAGATGAGCCTTTTATATGTTTTTATCCTGTAAGTGTGTTTTTACCTGGTGTCATTAAACATCATTTGTTAATACTACACTCAGGTGGCGCTTCCTTCTCTACCCCTCTCTCATCCATCACAGAGCCAGCTCTCTGAGGAAACAGCAGCCGCCTAGCCTACCAGCCTACTTTAACCATTACATTACCGGATAACACTTAACCCTTGAACTTCCAGCCTGTCCCCTATGGACTAAGTTGCTCAGCCTTTTATATCTCCTGTTATATATGGACTTATGTGTTTGCGCTTACAGTTACCAATACTCTGTCATATCCAGAGGTTGTCTTTGGAAAATAGATGTATGAGCGCTGCCAGCATTGCTGCAGAGGGGGGTCCGCCTGTCAGTGCTCAGGCCATACACTGCACACTGCATCAAATTGGTCTGCATGGCTGTCGTCCCAGAAGGAAGCCTCTTCTAAAGATGATAGACAAGAAAGCCTGCAAACAGTTTGCTGAAGGCAAGCAGACTAAGGACATGGATTACTGGAACCATGTCCTGTGGTCTGATGAGACCAAGATAAACTTAATCGGTTCAGATGGTGTCAAGCGTTTGTGGCGGCAACCACAGGAGTACAAAGACAAGTGTGTCTTGCCTACAGTCAATCATGGTGGTGGGAGTGTCATGGTCTGGGAAGGCATGAGCGCTGCCGGAACTGGGGAGCTAGAGTTTATTGAGGGGAACATGAATGCCAACATGTACTGTGACATACTGAAGCAGAGCATGATCCCCTCCCTTCGGAGACTGGGCCGCAGGGCAGTATTCCAACATAACGATCCCAAACACACCTCCATGATGACCACTGCCTTCCTAAAGAAGCTGAGGGTAAAGGTGGTGGACTGGCCAAGCATGTCTTCTGACCTAAACCCTATTGAGCATCTGTGGGGCATCCTCAAACGGAAAGTAGAAGAGCGCAAGGTCTCTAACATCCACCAGCTCCGTGATGTTGTCATGGAGGAGTGGAAGAGGACTCCAGTAGCAACCTGTGAAGCTCTGGTGAACTCCATGACCAAGAGGGTTAAGGCAGTGCTGAAAAATAATGGTGGCCACACAAAATATTGACACTTTGGGCCCAATTTGGACATTTTCACTTAGGGGTGTACTCACTTTTGTTGCCAACGATTTAGACATTAATGGCTGTGTGTTGAGTTATTTTGAGGGGACAGCAAATTTACACTGTTATACAAGCTTCCATTTTAGCAAAGTGTAATTTCTTCAGTGTTGTCACATGAAAAGATAGAATAAAATATCTACAAAAATGTGAGGGGGGTACTCACTTTTGTGAGATACTGTATATATTATGATTTATATTTGTGTGCACATTTAAGCTTGAGCTATTGAGCACTGTAATCTATAGTCCCCAGAAAATGTGTGAAAAGGAGTCCAATGCTTTGCCTTCTACTTGGATATGAGAACACATAAAATTCCTATACAGTATTTCATACATACCCAAAAATATGTACAAAACCACTATTTATTCCCTTAAAGGGCATACATTACCTCTTACATCACTAAAGAACATCTTATATGAAAATATGATGTATATTATACCTATTTAATAAAATTTTGTATCTAAACCGCTGAGAGTTCCATATTGAAGCCCCTTTCTTCAAACCTGCTGGTTTGTTTTTTTTGTTTTGTATGATGTATATTATGCCATATTTAATCTTCCCAAACCAAGCCACTGTACACATGTATAAAGCTACAGTGAACTTGCCAACAATATGCCTACAACATTCAATTATAAACATTTTCATATCCCTGCATTTCTAAAAGGCCACTGTATTATGGGCAGTGTAAAACATGGTTCATAAGACATGTGGCACATAGTGGAACAAAACCATTTGAACTTGCTGCTTTCCTTTTTGACACATTTCAAATCTAACTGCAATATGCCATTAGTGTCATTATGTATGATGCCCTAAATAGCTAGCCTAAAGGTGAAAAATTTTTATCCCAGTGAAAATATAAGTAACCATGTAAAACCGTCAAATGGTAACCCAAAACCTATAGAAAAGGGCTCATGTTGTATATGACCTTACCACGCAAACTAGGAGAAAAAAAATATTAAAGTGGTTGAAAACCCATCCATATACCCAGTGAAGTGACTGGCCTGAGATCACACACAGAGATGAAACAAATCCTCCTACTTAAGTTGTACCTGTTTATTTGCATTCTTCTCTACAGCCATTCTAAGCCCAGAATTGATATAGCTTGTCTGAGGTTTCAGAAAGAATGGATGGGGAGTTGATGTTACACTCTGCAGAGCTCAGTGAGGAGAGCTCTGAGAGCTGATTGTAGGGAAGGAACACATCTCCTTCACACAGGAACAGAGCTGAGACTGTCAATCACAGGCTGTGTGCTGGAGCTCTCTCCCCTGTCACCTTTTTACCTCTTTGTTATCAGGAAACCTAGTCAGAAGCAGCTCATGCAGATAGCAGAGGAACGAGGCAGGAGACAGAAATTACACCTAGTGCTCTGGATTGAGACAAGTACACACTATAGTAAGATGATTTTTCTTCATATTTCATGTCAGAAGTTTACAACCACTTTAACTATAGGATATCTAGTCAACAAATATCATTATTCCTAACTACAGTATACATACTAGACATAATGCTTGTCAGCAATTAATGGAGAACAAAGAAACTACTTACAAGAAGAAATTTATTAACCATGAAAAGTTTAACAAAATAGGTAATTGGCCTAATGATCAAACAGGGAGTAACTGTAACTTGTAGTTTAATAAGCAGATGTAAAGTTAAAAGCAATAATGCAAAACAGATTGAGGATGGCAAAGAAGATGCATACACTGCACAATAATACTGAACCCCATACAAAGCTTTCCTCGTGCAGTCATGCAGACAAGTATGGGGGTTTCCAAATACACTTTCTTTACAGAATGAATTACCCCAACTAAACCTTTGCCAGCAGCTGCATAGAGACACATCTGCAAGGATATAATTAGTTCTGTAATTGCAAAGCCAAAAGCAGGTCTGGGTCTGCATAGGTACCGTCAGTTTCACGGTGACATTTCAAGTAGACATAGGTCGAATGACCCCCTGGTGCAATTCGTGGCAGAACTTTCGAACATTGCAAAAGTTTGGACCCGAATAACGAACCCCATTAAAGTCTATGGGACCCAAACTGGGAAAATAAAAAGTGCCCATTTTGAAGGCTTATATGCAAGTTATTGGACATACAAAGGGTATGGGGATCTAGGTACTGCCCTGGGGGACATGTATTCATGAACACAAAGTTTGTAAAAAACATAATTTTTAAATAAGCAGTGATTTACTGATGCTTAAAGTGAAACCATAATAATTAGAGATAACAATAAAAATGAAAAATTCCTTTAAATATAAGGGGGTTCCCCTTAGCCTGTAAAATGGCACATCTGTACCACGTATAGAACCTGCTTCAGCAATAATGACATTTATAAAGCCAAAAAAATGACATTTTCCCTGCAAGCTTTCTTCACTTTTTAAACAACGAAATGGGGAGACAGTCTGTATGATGAGGCCACAAGATTAGAGATATTTTTGGATAAAATCTGGTGTTTCTTTCACAGACTTTGGATAGAAGTATTATATAGGTACTCTTGATGAAAGCAAGTATTGGCCTTGCTGTCAAAAATTGAAATGATATGCATCTGTCAAACTCAGGAAAAATTGGGCTTTGGGTGTCTGTGGTGCCTTCAAACCGTAACCCTATAGAGGTACGCTTGATGAAAGTAGGAATTGGCCTTGCTGTCAAAAATTGCAATGGTATGCACCTGCCAAACAGGTGTGGAAAAATTGGTCTTTGGGTGTCGGTAGTGCCTTCACATCGTAACCCTATAGAGGTACTTTTGATGCTGTCAAAAATGTAACTTGATTAAACCTGACACAAAACCTCTGGCAGCACTGAATGCCCATTCAGAAAGCACGCTGGATGCAGGGCAGCCCAGCAGCTCAATTGCATACTGGGCAAGTTCTTGCCAGCAGTCTATTCTCGTGACCCAGTAACCCAGTGGATCATCAAAGTGGAAAGCTCTCCACGTCTGTGTTCACCCCCAGATAATCTCCCACTATATGATGCAAATGCTGCGGATAGGATGTGGAAGCTTACAGCCCTGGGTGCTAAGGACTAAAATTTTTTTTGAAAAGCATCACTGAGGCGGCCCCCTTCTCCACTGCTCCTCTCTTGACCAACAGAAGCATCACAACTATGTTTTCCATGAGACTGTAACCTACCAGAGTCTGAAAAGGTGTTATATAAACTCCTCCTTAAGGTGTCCTCAACAGATTTAATCTCCTGCTCCCTCTGTGGGGTTGGGATGAGTTACAAGACTTTCCCCTTGTAACGGTGGTCAAGGAGCGTTGCCAACCAATAGTAATCCTTTTCCTTGATGCTACAAATTCCCGGGTCCTTTCACAGGCTTTGAAGATTGAGGGAGCCCATGCACCGCAAGTTTGCAGAGCTATGATAAGAAGACTCCTCTGGGTCACTGAGGATCACAGTTTTTGGAACTGCCTCCTCCCAGCCACGTACTACTCACAAGGATTCTGGGGATGGAAAACTATCTGTTAAGGGTTGACATAAATCTTCCCCTGCTTCAATGCCTCCAAAACTGCCAGAATCCCCCCACTCCTCCCTCCCCTCTTGTGTGTTGTATGGTGTCGCAAGAATGGTGTCTGCATAAAGCGGGCCTTGAGAGGAAAGGAAGTCCTCCTCTTTCGCTGCTCTGTCTCGAGTGCCCTGTCCATAATGCCACTCATAATCTGCTCCAGTAGGAGCACAACAGGGATTGTGTCACTAATACATGCATTATGACGGCTCCCCATCCTTGGACCATGTGACAGCAGTAATGTGGACCTTGCGGCTGACTGCCTTGCCCAACGATGCCACAACGTTGCCTTCCACGTGATGGTGCAGAGTTGGAATGGCCTTACATGAAAGGAAATAGCAAATGGGAACCTGCCATTGTGGTACAGCAAATTCTGCAAAATCACAGTAGGGGCAGAATCCACCAGACGGAAAGGCAGGAGTTGTAAGGCCAGCAGTAGGGATGAGCTTCGTGTTCGAGACGATCGTTTGTCGAATTGCGAACGATATGGGCCGTTCGCGCCAAATTCGTGTGGCGCGTCACAGCCCATAATTCACTGCGGCATCGCAGTGCATTGCTGACTGATGATTGGCCAAGCATGCACTATAACCCACATGCTTGACCAGTCACAGCGCCGTCGGTAGAGAGAGCTGTAATTGGCCAAAGCCAGGGTGGCTTTGGCCAATTATGGCTCAGGGGTTTAGAACACGCCCCACACTATATAAGGCCGCCTGCACGGCAGCCCTGTGTAGTGTGTTCCGGCGTGCTTAGAGAGAGAGAGAGAGAGAGACAGTGTCATTTCATTTGAGTTAGCTAGATTAGGCAGGACAGTCAGTGAGTTAGCTGCACTTACAGTGTATTGTGTGTATATATATATGCATACCAGGTGTTGCGTATATATATATATATATATATATATATATATATATATATATATATATATATATATACTGTATTCAGTTTAGCTAGATCCGTTCCTGTTATCTTCCTACTGACAGGCAGGCTTGTCTTGTTACAGTATTTACAGCTACCTTAAGAAAATTGCTGGTGTTCTTTTGATCCTATTAGTACCACAGTCAGGCAGCTAGACTGTTTACAGTTAGTGTAGTGTGTCCTCCTCACAATGTTCAGTTAAAGCTACAAGTTAGTGTAGTGCGACCTCTGCACAGTGTTCAGCTAAAACTACAAGTTAGTGTAGTGCACAGTGTTCAGCTAAAGCTACAAGTTAGGGTAGTGCGTCCTCCTCACAGTGTTCAGCTAAAACTACAAGTTAGTGTAGTGCGACCTCTGCACAGTGTTCAGCTAAAGCTACAAGTTTGTGTAGTGCATCCTCCTCACAGTTTTCAGCTAAAACTACAAGTTAGTGCAGTGAGACATCCTGCACAGTGTTCAGCTAAAGCTACAAGTTAGTGTAGTGCGTCCTCCTCACAGTGTTCAGCTAAAACTACAAGTTAGTGTAGTGAGACCTCTGCACAGTGTTCAGTTAAAGCTACAAGTTAGTGTAGTCCTCCTCACAGTGTTCAGCTAAAGCTACAAGTTAGTTTAGTGTGACCTCTGCACAGTGTTCAGCTAAAGCTACAAGTTAGGGTAGTGCGTCTTCCTTACAGTGTTCAACTAAAGCTACAAGTTGGTGTAGTGCGTCCTCCTCACAGTGTTCAGCTAAACCTACAAGTTATTTTTTTGCAAGCTCTGCACAGTGTTCAGCTAAAGCTACCTGTAGAAGGTTGGTGGTGTTTTCCTGATCCTATCACTACCGCAGGCAGCTAAATAAGCTACAAGCTATTTTTTGGTGAGCTCTGCACAGTGTTCACCTAAAGCTACATGTAGAAGTTTGGTGGTGTTTTCCTGATCCTATCACTACCGCAGGCAGCTAAATAAGCTACAAGTTAGTGTAGTGCGAGCTCTGCACAGTGTTCACCTAAAGCTACCTGTAGAAGGTTGGTGGTGTTTTCCTGATCCCAGGGCCGATCCTAGGGTCACCGGCGCCTGGGTGCAGAAATATTTCTGGCGCCCCCACATGGGCGTGGTCATTTTACCAACTCCTCCCCTTTACAAATGTTTCTATGGCAACAACTCAAACACAGAGATGCTCCCCTAAGAAGTCTTTGTTACCCTAGGATCCTCCTATGATCTTTTAACAATAAAAAAAATACAGGAAGAGCGTACACTAATGAGACCTGGAGGGGAGTCTCTCTGATGCACACAGAGAGGGCTTCTGTTAGAGAGTCTGTTAGAAAGAGCCCCCAGACATAGTACAGGAGATGGTCAGAGACTGCAATCGTGGTACAGGAGATGGTCAGAGACTGCAGACATAATATAGGAGATGATCAGAGACTGCAGACATACTACAGGAGATGGTCAGAGACTGCAGACATAATACAAGAGATGATCAGAGACTGCAGACATAGTACAGGAGATGGTCAGAGACTGCAGACATAGTACAGGAGATGGTCAGAGACTGCAGACATAGTACAGGAGATGGTCAGAGACTGCAGACATGATACAGGAGATGGTCAGAGACTGCAGACATAGTACAGGAGATGGTCAGAGACTGCAGACATAGTACAGGAGATGGTCAGAGACTGCAGACATGATACAGGAGATGGTCAGAGACTGCATATATTGTACAGGAGATGGTCAGAGACTGCAGACATGATACAGGAGATGGTCAGAGACTGCAGACATAGTACAGGAGATGGTCAGAGACTGCAGACATAGTACAGGAGATGGTCAGAGACTGCAGATATTGTACAGGAGATGCCCAGAGACTGCAGACATAGTACAGGAGATGGTCAGAGACTGTAGTTATGATACAAGACAGTCAGAGACAGTCAGAGACTGCAATCATAGAACAGGAGATGGTCAGAGACTGCAGACATAGTACAGGAGATGATCAGAGACTGCAGACATAGTACAGGAGATGATCAGGGACTGCAATCATAGAACAGGAGATGATCAGAGACTGCAGACATAGTATATGAGATGGTCAGAGACTGCAGACATAGTACAGGAGATGATGAGAGACTGCAGACATAGTACAGGAGATGGTCAGAGACTGCAGACATAGTACAGGAGATGATCAGAGACTGCAGACATAGTACAGGAGATGCCCAGAGACTGCAGACATAGTACAGGAGATGGTCAGAGACTGCAGACATAGTACAGGAGACAGTCAGAGACTGCAATCATAGTACAGGAGATGGTCAGAGAAAGCAATCATAGAACAGGAGATGGTCAGAGACTGCAGACATAGTACAGGAGACGGTCAGAGACTGCAGACATACTACAGGAGATGGTCAGAGACTGCAGACATAGTACAGGAGATAGTCAGAGACTGCAGACATTGTACAGGAGATGGTCAGAGACTGCAGACATAGTACAGGAGATGGTCAGAGACTGTAGTTATGATACAAGAGACGGTCAGAGACTGCAATCATAGAACAGGAGATGGTCAGAGACTGCAGACATAATACAGGAGATGATCAGAGACTGCAGACATAGTACAGGAGATGCTCAGAGACTGCAGACATAATACAGGAGATGGTCAGAGACTGCAGACATAGTACAGGAGATGGTCAGAGACTGCAGACATAGTACAGGAGATGGTCAGAGACTGCAGACATAGTACAGGAAATGGTCAGAGACTGCAGACATACTACAAGAGATGGTCAGAGACTGCAGACATACTACAGGAGATGGTCAGAGACTGCAGACATGTTACAAGAGATGGTCAGAGACTGCAGTTCCTATGGACATTAGTACATAATGGCCGATCGGCCCTCTCACCTGACCCAGCAATGCAGCAACGGGTCCTCTGATCAGGAGTCAGCTCACTCTGAATTGCCCATGGTGACTCCGCTGGGTAGCACCCAGATCTGTATTCCTGCAATGACTCCATTCCTTTCTCTGCCAGGGATGGCGCTAGGCTGTGTGGCTTTCCCTCTGGTGGCTCTCTCTTTCCCATTCAGCTGAGCCTGCTGTGTGGGCTGCAGTTTCCATGTTACAGTGGGGCTGCCAGTCCTTGGGACTATATGTCCCACAATCCTCTTCTCTGGTCCTTTTTCTATTCTGTTTCCTCCCTGGTTGATATAAAGGCGGGGGAAGAAACATAGTGGGCAGCTGTGCTGGCAAGCACCGCTCACTAGTACAGCAGCACGCAGGAGAGGGAGGGGGGAAAGGAGAGCCTGAAGCTGCATTGGCTTTACTAGGGTTGGGGTCACCCCCCTTCCACTAACTATAGTTGCCCCTCAGTACAGACCCCCCTCCACTACATATAGACCCCCCTCCGTCAGTGCAGAACCCGCACTAAGAATAAACCCCTCCCTCAGTACAGACCTTACTCAGTACAGATCCCCCCCAGGTAACCCCCCCTCCATTAGTACAGACCCCCCCAGGACAGATCTCCCTCTCCATTATTACAGACCCCCACAGGACAAACCACCCCTCCATTAGTACAGACTCCCCAGGACAGACCCACCCATTAGTACATACCCCCCTCCATTAGTACAGACCCCCCCTCCTCCATTAGTACAGACCCCCCCTCCATTAGTACAGACCCCCCAGGACAGACCCCCTCTCCATTAGTACAGACCCCTCCTCCATTAGTACAGACCCCCCTAGATTAGTACAGACCCCCCCTCCATTAATACAGACCCCCCTCCATTAGTACAGACCCCCCAGGACAGACCCCCTCTCCATTAGTACAGACCCCCCTCCATTAGTACAGACCCCCCTCCATTAGTACAGACCCCCCAGGACAGACCCCCCTCCGTTAGTACAGACCCCCCTCAGGACAAACCTCCCCCCTCTATTAGTAAAGACCTCCCGACAAACCACCCCCCCATTAGTACAGACCCCCCCTCAGGACAAACTACCCCCTTCCATTAGTACAGACCCCCCCACACAAACCACCCCCCTCTATTAGTACAGACCCCCCATAAACCACCCCCCATCAGTACAGACCCCCCCCCTCAGGACAAACCTCCCCGCTCCATTAGTACAGACCTCCCAACAAACCACCCCCCCATTAGTACAGACCCCCCTCAGGACAAACCACCCCCCCTCCATTAGTACAGATCCCCCCCACCAACCACCCCCTCTCCATTAGTACAGAGTAGACCACCCCCCTCCATTAGTACAGATCGCCCCTCCATTAGTACAGACTCCCCCTCCATAAGTACAGACCCCCCCTCAGGACAAACCCCTCTCCATTAGTACAGACCCCCTGATAAACTAACCCCCCCATTAGTACAGACCCCTTCAGGACAAACTACCCCCCCTCCATTAGTACAGACTCCCCCCCACAACCCCCCTCCTCTATTGGTAGAGACTCCCCCCCACAAACCCCCCTCCTCTATTAGTACAGACTCCCCCCCACAACCCCCCCCATCTCTATTAGTACAGACTCCTCCCTACAAACCCCCCCTCCTCTATTAGTACAGACTCCCCCCACAAACCCCCCCTCCTCTATTAGTACAGACTCCCCCCTACAAACCCCCCCTCTATTAGTACAGACTCCCCCCACAAACCCCCCCTCCTCTATTAGTACAGACTCCCCCCACAAACCCCCCCTCCTCTATTAGTACAGACTCCCCCCTACAAACCCCCCCTCCTCTATTAGTACAGACTCCCCCCACAAACCCCCCCTCCTCTATTAGTACAGACTCCCCCCACAAACCCCCCCTCCTCTATTAGCACAGACTCCCCCCACAAACCCTCCTCCTCTATTAGTACAGACTCCCCCCTACAAACCCCCCCTCCTCTATTAGTACAGACTCCCCCCACAAACCCCCCCCTCCTCTATTAGTACAGACTCCCCCCACAAACCCCCCTCCTCTATTAGTACAGACTCCCCCCTACAAACCCCCCCCCTCTATTAGTACAGACTCCCCCCACAAACCCCCCCTCCTCTATTAGTACAGACTCCCCCCATAAACCCCCCTCCTCTATTAGTACAGACTCCCCCCATAAACCCCCCTCCTCTATTAGTACAGACTCCCCCCTACAAACCCCCCCTCCTCTATTAGTACAGACTCCCCCCACAAGCCCCCCTCCTCTATTAGTACAGACTCCCCCCTACAAACCCCCCCTCCTCTATTAGTACAGACTCCCCCCATAAACCCCCCTGCTCTATTAGTACAGACTCCCCCCTACAAACCCCCCCTCCTCTATTAGTACAGACTCCCCCCATAAACCCCCCTCCTCTATTAGCACAGACTCCCCCCATAAAACCCCCTCCTCTTTTAGTACAGACTCCCCCCATAAACCCCCCTCCTCTATTAGTACAGACTCCCCCCATAAACCCCCCTTCTCTATTAGTACAGACTCCCCCCTACAAACCCCCCCTCCTCTATTAGTACAGACTCCCCCCATAAACCCCCCTCCTCTATTAGTACAGACTCCCCCCTACAAACCCCCCCTCCTCTATTAGTACAGACTCCCCCCTACAAACCCCCCCTCCTCTATTAGTACAGACTCCCCCCATAAAACCCCCTCCTCTTTTAGTACAGACTCCCCCCATAAACCCCCCTCCTCTATTAGTACAGACTCCCCCCACAAACCCCCCTCCTCTATTAGTACAGACTCCCCCCTACAAACCCCCCCCCTCTATTAGTACAGACTCCCCCCATAAACCCCCCTCCTCTATTAGTACAGACTCCCCCTACAAACCCCCCCTCCTCTATTAGTACAGACTCCCCCCCACAAACCCCCCTCCTCTATTAGTACAGACTCCCCCCCCCACAGACCCCCCCCTCAGGACAAACCCCACCCTGGCGTGCAGCCGCGCCACCCGGGTGGAGAAGATCGTGACCGAGAGGAGAAAAATAAATGACAGGCACTGTACGCCGCGCGGCACGGACCGCCCCGCCCCCCAATGACGTCACTGCACGGGTCTCTCTCTCCGAACAGAGAGAGCCACTCCGATCTCCTCTGACAGGAGGATGGAGCGGGCGGGGACGGACTTGGGCAGGAAACACAGCGGCGGCGCAGAGAGCGGCCTGTGGACACCAACAAGAAGAGGAGGAGGGAGGGGAGCACTCTGGCGCTTGAGCGCCCCCACCTCTGTGGCGCCTGGGTGAACTGCACCCCGTGCACCCGCCTAGGATCGGCCCTGCCTGATCCTATTACTACCGCAGGCAGCTAAATAAGCTACAAGTTATGCCGCGTACACACGAGCGGACTTTGCGGCAGACTTTGCCCGGCGGACTGGATTTCGTCAGACAATTCGATCGTGTGTGGGCTCCAGCGGACTTTGTTTTCTCAATAGTTGGACGGACTTAGATTTGAAACATGTTTTAAATCAATCCGTCAAAATCGAGTCCGTTCGAAAAGTCCGCTCGTCTGTATGCTAGTTCGACCGACAAAAAGCCACGCTAGGGCAGCTATTGGCTACTGGCTATGAACTTCCTTGCTTTAGTCCGGTCGTACGTCATCACGTACGAATTCGACGGACTTTGGTGGATTGTGTGTAGGCAAGTCCGTTCATTCAGAAAGTCCATCGTAAAGTCCGTTGAAAAGTCTGCCGGGCAAAGTCTGCCGTAAAGTCCGCTCGTGTTCACGCGGCATTTAGTGTAGTGCGAGCTCTGCACAGTGTTCAGCTAAAGCTACCTGTAGAAGGTTGGTGGTGTTCTCATACTACAGGCAGGCAGCTGATTTTGCTAGCTGCAGTATCAGTACATATATATATATAATATATATATCCCAGCTTAGTGCAGCTACAGGCCATTAGTATGTCTGGAAGGCCAACAAGGAGAGGCAGACAGTCACAAGCCAATAAAAGAGGGCAAGCAGGCTCTGTGTCTAGAGGCAACAGTGTTTGGTCGTGGTGACGGTGCATCCTCATCAGCACGTGGCCATGGGACACGCTTGGCCTTTTTTTCGGCAGCTGGCCGTGTTGAGCTTCAACTTGCGGAAGACTTGGTCGAGTGGATGACCAAGCCGTCCTCATCCTCCTCATCCTCTCTCACCCATGCTCAGGGTACTTTGTCTGGCAAAGCAGCAGCCTCTTCCCTCGGCTCGATGTCATCAGTGACTCCTTCCCTAGCCCCACCATATCTTCCTGAGGAGTCCCTCAAATGTTTGACCACAGTGTTGGGTACATGCTCCAGGACGCACAGACAGAGGGGGTGCCCAAGAAGGACAGCAATCTGGCAGTCATGCTCCCCCTGCTGCAGCATACTGCCAGGTTTGCTCCAGTGATGAGGAGAGAGGGGATGATGAGGTCACTGACTCAACGTGGGTGCCTGATAGGAGGAGGAGGAGGAGGAGGCACATCAGGACTGCATCACACCCCAAATCTCCGCATGTGCAGGGCGCTGCAGTCTCTGCGCGTTATTCAAAAAGTTCTTTGGTGTGGGCCTTTTTTGAGACAAGTGCATCAGATCGCACCGCTGCTATTTGCAACATATGTCTCAAGCGTATCTCGCGTGGCCAAAACATCTCCCGCTTGGGCACCCATGCTTGACCAGACATATGTTGACCTGCCATCCAGTTCGTTGGCAAGCGTATCTAAAAGACCCACACCAAAGAACAAAGAGGACCTCTCCTTGTTCCTCATGAGCTTAGATCTCCAACCCCACTATACCTTCAGTCCCCTCTGAGACCTGCACTGAGAGGAATGAAGGTGTAGAATTAGGTGTGTCACAGCCAAGTATTTGTGGGCAATCTGCTTTCGGTACACCAACGTTGTACCAGGTAAATTTCCCTGCCCCAGCTGCTGCACCGCCGAAAGAAGTTTGCTCCCAGCCATCCACATGCCCAGCGGTTGAATTCTAGCTTGGCAAAATTGCTAGCACTTCAACTGCTGCCTTTTCAGTTGGTAGACTCTGCCCCCTTCCGTGAGTTTGTGGAATGTGCGGTTCCTCAGTGGCAGGTACCCAAACGCCACTTTTTCTCACGGAAGGCGATTCCGGCTCTCTACCGGCATGTGGAAGGCAATGTCCATGCCTCGCTGGACGGGGCGGTCAGCGGTAAGGTACATATTACTGCTGACTCATGGTCCAGCAGGCATGGACAGGGACGTTACCTAAGTTTCACCGTGCATTGGGTGACTCTGCTGGCAGCTGGGAAGGATGCAGGACAAGGTGCAGTAGTGTTGGAGGTTGTTCCGCCACCACGCCTCCAAAATGCCACTACTAATGATTGTTACACACCTCTCTCCTCCACCCCCTCCTCTTCTTCTTCCTCCATGGCCTCTTCCTGTGATTTGTCCTCGGAACCAGCGGTGCTCCGTAGGCGTTCAAGGGCCTACGCAAGTACGCAGGCCAAAAGATGCCATGCAGTGCTTGAGCTGGTGTGCTTGGGGGACAGGAGCCACACTGGGGCAGAGGTTCTGTCAGCTCTGTAGGGGCAGGTTCAGAGGTGGTTGACGCCACGGCAACTTAAGGCAGGAATGGTGGTTTGCGACAATGGCACCAACCTCCTCTCTGCCCTCCGACAGGGACAAATGACCCATGTGCCCTGTTTGGCTCACGTCCTTAACTTGGTGGTGCAGCAGTTCTTGGGCAGGTACCCGGGCTTACAGGATGTCCTGAGGCAGGCCAGGAAAGTCTGTGTGCATTTCCGCCGGTCATATAATGCCAGTGTTTGGCTGGTGGACCTCAAAAAGGAGTTTAACCTGCCCAAGAACCGCCTAATCTGTGACATGCCCACCAGGTGGAACTCAACGTTGGCCATGCTGCAGAGGCTGCACATGCAGCAGAGGGCCATCAATGAGTACCTGTGCAACTATGGCACCAGGACAGGGTCAGGGGAGCTTGTTTTTTTTTCCCCACGCCAGTGGGCCATGATCAGGGATGCATGCACTGTCCTGTCACCATTTGAGGAGGCCACGAGGATGGTGAGCAGTGACAGTGCATGCATCAGTGACACTGTCCCCCTTGTCCACCTGTTGGAGCACACGCTGCGTGGAATAATGAACAGGGCACTTGAGGCAGACCAGAGGCAGGAAGAGGAGGATTTCCTTAGCTTTCAAGGCCCCCTTTATCCAGACAGTGTTCCTGCATGCCCGCCGATCACACAGGGAGAGCATGAGGAGGAGGAGGATTGTGTCAGTATGGAGGTGAAGCCTGGCACTCAGCATCTGCAGCAGTCTTTAAGGGATCAGTCCCAAGAAACACATGGACTTGTACATGGCTGGGAGGAGGTGGCTGCGGACCATGTCGTCCTTAGTGACCCAGAAGACTCCGGACCAAATGCCTCACCAAACCTACGCTGCATGGCCTCCCTGATCCTGCAAAGCCTGCGTAAGGATCCTTGTATTCGTGGTATCAAGGAGAAGGACCAATACTGGCTGGCAACCCTCCTTGATCCACATTACAAGGGTAAGGTTGCGGACCTTATCTTGCCGTCGCAGAGGATGAAACATCTTCAGGAGGCCTTGCAGAAAGGTCTGTGCAACGCATTCCCAGAGACTGGGAGGTTACAAACTCCTGTTTCTGGACAACGTGTTGCTGAGGCTTCGGTCAGTCAAAGAAGGAGCGGTGGAGAAGGTGGCCGTCTGACCGATGCGTTCAGACAATTTTTTAGTCCGCAGCCCCAAGGTATGATCGGTTCCAGTAACCATCGCCAGCGTCTGTTTTACATGGTGCAGGAATACCTAGGGGCAAGATCTGACTTGGACACCTTTCCCACTGAAAATCCTCTGGGTTACTGGGTCTTGAGGATGGATCACTGGCTAGAGCTTGCACAGTATGCAATTAAGCTACTGGCCTGTCCTGCATCCAGCGGTCTTTCGGAACACACATTCAGTGCTGCTGGAGGCTTTGTAACCGATCACTCAGTCGATCGACTGACCTTCATAAAGATGAATCAGTCTTGGATCACCACCAGCTACCAAGCACCTGATGCTGATGTAACCGAATAATTTTTTTTGAAATCTTAGATCCCTTCAAAGACTGCCTATGCTGATGCTGAGCGACTATCCTGAGTAATTATCCTCTTCCTCCTCAATGATCACGCTGATAGCTTGTAAGAACATTTTGGTTCTGGGTGCCGCCACCAGAGCCTAAGGTCCAATTTTTCAGCCCCTGTTTAACAGGGGCGTGTAATTACAATTTTTGATGCAATACTTTGCAGCAGGGCTTGCTCCTGCGTTCCAACTAGATTTTCTGTGAGGGGTTGCAGTGTTGTGGAACCAGCACCAGTGCCTAAGGCCCAATTTTTCAGCCCCTGTTCAACAGGGGCAGGTAATTACAATTCTTGATATTTTACAGCAGGGCCCGTTTCTGCACCCACCAAGAGCGAGTTAGGACTTACAGTGTTGTGGCACCAGCACCACCACCACCAAAGGTCCAATTTTTCTGCCCCTGTTCAACAGGGGCATGTAATTACAATTCTTGATCTAATATTTCACAGCAGGGCCCGTTTCTGCGCCCACCAAGAACGAGTGAGGACTTAGTGTTGTGGCACCAGCACCACCACCAAAGGCCCAATTTTTCTGCCCCTGTTCAACAGGGGCATGTAATTACAGTTCTTGATCTAATATTTCACAGCAGGGCCCTGTGAGGGCTTACAGTGTTGTGGCCACAACAACACCTAAGGCCCAAATTTCTGCTGAGTATATAGGGCAGGCCCCTACTTTCAAACATCCAACTTACAAACGACTCCTACTTGCAAACGGAAGGAGAGAACAGGAAGTGAGATGAAATCTACCCCTAGGAAGGGAAATTCTCTCCTGTTATGCCCCGTACACAGATCAGGTCGGATTTTCCAACGGAAAATGGGTGATAGGACCTTGTTGTCGGAAATTCCGACCATGTGTGGGCTCCATCACACATTTTCCATCACACAAAGTTTGAGAGCAGGCTATAAAATTTTCCAACAACGAAATCCGTTGTCGGAATTTCCGATCTTGTGTATACAAATCCGACGCACAAAGTGCCACGCATGCTCACAATAAATAAAGAGATGAAAGCTATTGGCTATTGCCCCGTTTATAGTCCCAACGTACGTGTTTTACATCACCGCATTCAGAATGATCGGATTTTCTGACAACGTTGTGTGACCGTGTGTATGCAAGACAAGTTTGAGCCAACATCCGTCAGAAAAAATCATAGGATTTTGTTGTCGGAATGTCCGATCAATGTCCGACCGTGTGTATGGGGCATAAGAGTTAATATGGGAAAAAACATTTCTCCTTTCCACTGATGCTTTATCACCAATCCTTGTTTCACAAAAAAAAACAAATTTTCAAAAAAAATTTGTCATTGGGACAAAAAGTTAGGTTCAATCTTCTGAAGAGGAGCACAGACAGCAAAACAAATGTCACAGGGGTGATGTTTTCCAAAAAGCTTAAAGATTTTTTGGCTGGAGCTAAACACGTTAAAAATGTACCCGTTCAAAATTACAAACAGATTCTACTTAACAACAAACCTACAGTCCCTGTCTTGTTTGCACCGCCTGTATACTGCTGTTCAGAGTATATAGGGCCTGGTGGCCCCACACCTTTCCTTTTTTTAATTTGGGTGCGGGGTTCCCCTTAAAATCCATACAAGACCCAAAGGGCCTGGAAATGGACTGGGGGGTACCCATGCCGTTTGTCTCACTGATTTTCATCCATATTGACAGGACCCGACATTACATTAAAGCCGCAAGCAGTTTTAAATGACTTTTTTTCCTTTAAAAAAGACATTTTGTGCAGGGACTGTTCTAAGCATGGGAAACATGCACCACTTTACAGGCATACTATAGACACCCCCCAGGTATGATATACTTTTTTTTTTACTTTAAGCATCATTAAAATCATTGCTCCCGAAAAAACGGCTGTTTTTACAACTTTTTTTTGCATTGATACATGTCCCCTGGGGCAGGACCCGGGTCCCCAAACCCTTTTTAGGACAATACCATAAAAATTAGCCTTTTAAATGAGCACTTTTGATTTTGAACGTTCGAGTCCCATAGACGTCAATGGGGTTCTAACGTTTGTGCGAATTTTCGGTCCAATTGCAGGTTCTGGTGCGAACCGAACCGGGGGGTGTTCGGCTCATCCCTAGCCAGCAGCTTTGACAAGCTTGAATTTAGTCACTGGGCATGTGGGTGACAGTGACTGTATTTTTTTTCGCTGCAATGGATGGGACAGAGAAATTTGTCTTCTATAGTAGGGATGAGCTCCGTGTTCGAGTCGAACCCATGTTCGACTCGAACATCGGCTGTTCGGTCGTTCGCCGAATTGCGAACGATATGGGCCGTTCGTGCCAAATTCGTGTGACGCGTCACGGCCCATAATTCACTGCGGCATCGCAGTGCATTGCTTGCTGATGATTGGCCAAGCATGCACTATGACCCGCATGCTTGGCCAATCACAGCGCCGCCTGAACAGAGAGCCGTAATTGGCCAAAGCCAAGGAGGCTTTGGCCAATTATGGCTCAGGGGATTTAGTACACGCCCCACACTATATAAGGCCGCCTGCACGGCGGCCCTGTGTAGTGTGTGTTCCCGCGTTGAAAGAGATAGACAGAGAGACAGTGTCATTTGATTTGAGTTAGATAGATTAGGCAGAACAGTCAGTCAGTTAGCTGCACTTACAGTGTATTGTGTATATATATGCATCCCAGGTGTTGCATATATATATATATATATATACACTGTATTCAGTTTAGCTAGATCCGTTCCTGTTATCTTCTAGACTATTTACATTTAGTGCAGTGCGTCCTGCTCACAGTGTTCAGCTAGATCCGTTCCTGTTATCTTCTAGACTATTTACATTTAGTGCAGTGCGTCCTGCTCACAGTGTTCAGCTAGATCCGTTCCTGTTAAATTCTAGACTATTTACATTTAGTGCAGTGCGTCCTGCTCACAGTGCTCAGCTAGATCCGTTCCTGTTATCTTCTAGACTATTTACATTTAGTGCAGTGCGTCCTGCTCACAGTGTTCAGCTAGATCCCTTCCTGTTATCTTCTAGACTATTTACATTTAGTGCAGTGCGTCCTGCTCACAGTGTTCAGCTAGATCCGTTCCTGTTATCTTCCTACTGACAGGCAGGCTTGTCTTGTTACAGTATTAACAGCTACCTAAAGAAAATTACTGGTGTTCTTTTGATCCTATTAGTACCACGGTCAGGCAGCTAGACTATTTACATTTAGTAAAGTGCGTCCTGCTCACAGTGTTCAGCTAGATCCGTTCCTGTTATCTTCTAGACTATTTACATTTAGTGCCGTGCGTCCTGCTCACAGTGTTCAGCTAGATCTGTTCCTGTTATCTTCCTATTGACAGGCAGGCTTGTCTTGTTACAGTATTAACAGCTACCTAAAGAAAATTACTGGTGTTCTTTTGATCCTATTAGTACCACGGTCAGGCAGCTAGACTATTTACATTTAGTAAAGTGCGTCCTGCTCACAGTGTTCAGCTAGATCCGTTCCTGTTATCTTCTAGACTATTTACATTTAGTGCAGTGCGTCCTGCTCACAGTGTTCAGCTAGATCCGTTCCTGTTATCTTCCTACTGACAGGCAGGCTTGTCTTGTTACAGTATATAAAGCTACCTGAAGAAAATTACTGGTGTTCTTTTGATCCTATTAGTACCACAGTCAGGCAGCTAGACTATTTACATTTAGTGCAGTGCGTCCTGCTCACAGTGTTCAGCTAGATCCGTTCCTGTTATCTTCCTACTGACAGGCAGGCTTGTCTTGTTACAGTATTTACAGCTACCTAAAGAAAATTACTGCTGTTCTTTTGATCCTATTAGTACCACGGTCAGGCAGCTAGACTATTTACATTTAGTACAGTGCGTCCTGCTCACAGTGTTCAGCTAGATCCGTTCCTGTTATCTTCCTACTGACAGGCAGGCTTGTCTTGTTACAGTATATAAAGCTACCTGAAGAAAATTACTGGTGTTCTTTTGATCCTATTAGTACCACGGTCAGGCAGCTAGACTATTTACATTTAGTGCAGTGCGTCCTGCTCACAGTGTTCAGCTAGATCCGTTCCTGTTATCTTCCTACTGACAGGCAGGCTTGTCTTGTTACAGTATTTACAGCTACCTGAAGAAAATTACTGGTGTTCTTTTGATCCTATTAGTACCACGGTCAGGCAGCTAGACTATTTACATTTAGTACAGTGCGTCCTGCTCACAGTGTTCAGCTAGATCCATTCCTGTTTTTTTCCTACTGACAGGCAGGCTTGTCTTGTTACAGTATATAAAGCTACCTGAAGAAAATTACTGGTGTTCTTTTGATCCTATTAGTACCACAGTCAGGCAGCTAGACTATTTACATTTAGTACAGTGCGTCCTGCTCACAGTGTTCAGCTAGATTCGTTCCTGTTATCTTCCTACTGACAGGCAGGCTTGTCTTGTTACAGTATATAAAGCTACCTGAAGAAAATTACTGGTGTTCTTTTGATCCTATTAGTACCACGGTCAGGCAGCTAGACTATTTACATTTAGTGCAGTGCGTCCTGCTCACAGTGTTCAGCTAGATCCGTTCCTGTTATCTTCCTACTGACAGGCAGGCTTGTCTTGTTACAGTATATAAAGCTACCTAAAGAAAATTACTGGTGTTCTTTTGATCCTATTAGTAGCACGTTCAGGCAGCTAGACTATTTACAGTTAGTGCAGTGCGTCCTGCTCACAGTGTTCAGCTAAACCTACAAGTTAGTGGGGTGCGTCCACCTCACAGTGTTCAGCTAAAGCTACCTGTAGAAGGTTGGTGGTGTTCTCATACTACAGGCAGGCAGTTGATTTTGCTAGCTGCAGTATATATATATATATATATATATATATATATATATATATATATATATATATATATATATATATATATATATATATATATATATCCCAGCTTAGTGCAGCTACAGGCCATTAGTATGTCTGGAAGGCCAAGAAGGAGAGGCAGACAGTCACAAGCCAATAAGAGAGGGCAAGCAGGCTCTGTGTCTAGTGCTGGTCGTGGAGACGGTGCATCCTCATCAGCACGTGGCCATGGGACACGCTTGGCCTTTTTTTCGGCAGCTGGCTGTGTTGAGCCGCAACATGCGGAAGACTTGGTCGAGTGGATGACCAAGCCGTCCTCATCCTCTTCATCCTCTCTCACCCATGCCCAGGGTGCTTTGTCTGGCAAAGCAGCGGCCTCTTCCCTCGGCTCAATGTCATCAGTGACTCCTTCCCTAGCTCCACCATGTCCTCCTGAGGAGTCCCTCGAACTGTTTGACCACAGTGTTGGGTACATGCTCCAGGAGGATGCCCAGCGTTTGGAAGGCTCTGATGATGATACTGAGCTTGATGAAGGCAGTAACATGAGCACGGACAGGGGGGGTGCCCAAGAAGGACAGCAATCTGGCAGTCATGCTCCCCCTGCTGCAGCATACTGCCAAGGTTTGCTCCAGTGATGAGGAGGGAGGGGATGATGAGGTCACTGACTCAACGTGGGTGCCTGATAGGAAAGAGGAGGAGGAGGAGGAGGAGGAGGCGGCACATCACCAACGAGGCAGGATGCCCTCCAGGGGCCAGCCTAAGGGCAGCACATTGACTGCATCACATGTGCAGGGCGCTGCAGTCTCTGCGCGTTATTCAAAAAGTTCTTTGGTGTGGGCCTTTTTTGAGACGAGTGCATCAGATCGCACCGCTGCTATTTGCAACATATGTCTCAAGCGTATCTCACGTGGCCAAAACATCTCCCGCTTGGGTACCACATGCTTGACCAGACATATGTTGACCTGCCATGCAGTTCGTTGGAAAGCGCATCTAAAAGACCCACACCAAAGAACAAAGAGGACCTCTCCTTGCTCCTCATCAGCTGAGATTTCCAACCCCACTAGACCTTCAGTCCTCTCTGAGACCTGCACTGAGAGGAATGAAGGTGTAGAATTAGGTGTGTCACAGCCAAGTACTTGTGGGCAATCTGCTTTTGGTACACCGACGTCAGATTGTACCAGGCAAATTTCCCTGCCCCAGCTGCTGCACCGCCGAAAGAAGTTTGCTCCCAGCCATCCACATGCCCAGCGGTTGAATGCTAGCTTGGCAAAATTGCTGGCACTTCAACTGCTGCCTTTTCAGTTGGTAGACTCTGCCCCCTTCCGTGAGTTTGTGGAATGTGCGGTCCCTCAGTGGCAGGTACCCAAACGCCACTTTTTCTCACGGAAGGCGATTCCGGCTCTCTACCGGCATGTGGAAGGCAATGTCCATGCCTCGCTGGACAGGGCGGTCAGCGGTAAGGTGCATATTACCGCTGACTCATGGTCCAGCAGGCATGGACAGGGACGTTACCTAAGTTTCACGGCGCATTGGGTGACTCTGCTGGCAGCTGGGAAGGATGCAGGACAAGGTGCAGTAGTGTTGGAGGTTGTTTCGCCACCACGCCTCCAAAATGCTAATGATTGTGACACACCTCTCTCCTCCACCCCCTCCTCTTCTTCTTCCTCCATGGCCTCTTCCTCGGAACCAGCGGTGCTCCGTAGTCGTTCAAGGGGCTATGCAAGTACGCAGGCCAAAAGATGCCATGCGGTGCTTGAGCTGGTGTGCTTGGGGGACAGGAGCCACACTGGGGCAGAGGTTCTGTCAGCTCTGTAGGGGCAGGTTCAGAGGTGGTTGACGCCACGCCAACTTAAGGCAGGAATGGTGGTTTGCGACAATGGCACCAACCTCCTCTCTGCCCTCCGACAGGGACAAATGACCCATGTGCCCTGTTTGGCTCACGTCCTTAACTTGGTGGTGCAGCGGTTCTTGGGCAGGTACCCGGGCTTACAGGATGTCCTGAGGCAGGCCAGGAAAGTCTGTGTGCATTTCCGCCGGTCATATAATGCCAGTGCTCAGCTGACGGACCTCCAAAAGGAGTTTAACCTGCCCAAGAACCGCCTAATCTGTGACATGCCCACCAGGTGGAACTCAACGTTGGCCATGCTGCAGCGGCTGCACACGCAGCAGAGGGCCATCAATGAGTACCTGTGCGACTATGGCACCCGGACAGGGTCAGGGGAGCTTGGTTTTCTTTTCCCCACGCCAGTGGGCCATGATCAGGGATGCATGCACTGTCCTGTCACCATTTGAGGAGGCCACGAGGATGGTGAGCAGTGACAGTGCATGCATCAGTGACACTGTCCCCCTTGTCCACCTGTTGGAGCACACGCTGCGTGGAATAATGGACAGGGCACTTGAGGCAGAACAGAGGCAGGAAGAGGAGGACTTCCTTGGCTCTCAAGGCCCCCTTTATCCAGACAGTGTTCCTGCGTGCCCGCCGATCACACAGGAAGAGGACGAGGAGGAGGAGGAGGAGGAGGAGGAAGATTGTGTCAGTATGGAGGTGGAGCCTGGCACTCAGCATCAGCAGCAGTCTTTAAGGGATCAGTCCCAAGAAACACATGGACTTGTGCGTGGCTGGGAGGAGGTGGCTGCGGACCATGTCGTCCTTAGTGACCCAGAGGACTCCGGACCGAATGCCTCAGCAAACCTACGCTGCATGGCCTCCCTGATCCTGCAAAGCCTGCGTAAGGATCCTCGTATTCGTGGTATCAAGAAGAAGGACCAATACTGGCTGGCAACCCTCCTTGATCCACGTTACAAGGGTAAGGTTGCGGACCTTATCTTGCCATCGCAGAGGGAGCAGAGGATGAAACATCTTCGGGAGGCCTTGCAGAAAGGTCTGTACAACGCGTTCCCAGAGACTGGGAGGTTACAAACTCCTGTTTCTGGACAACGTGTTGCTAAGGCTTCGGTCAGTCAAAGAAGGAGCGGTGGAGAAGGTGGCCGTCTGACCGATGCGTTCAGACAATTTTTTGGTTCGCAGCCCCAAGGTATGATCGGTTCCAGCAACCATCGCCAGCGTCTGTTTTACATGGTGCAGGAATACCTAGGGGCAAGATCAGACTTGGACACCTTTCCCACCGAAAATCCTCTGGGTTACTGGGTCTTGAGGATGGATCACTGGCCAGAGCTTGCACAGTATGCAATTGAGCTACTGGCCTGTCCAGCATCCAGCGTTGTTTCGGAACGCACATTCAGTGCTGCTGGAGGCGTGGTAACCGATCACAGGGTGTGTCTGTCCACCGACTCGGTCGATCGACTGACCTTCATAAAAATGAATCAGTCTTGGATCACCACCAGCTACCAAGCACCTGATGCCGATGTAACCGAATAATTTTTTTTGAAATCTCAGATCCCTTCAAAGACTGCCTATGCTGATGCTGAGTGACTATCCCTGAGTAATTATCCTCCTTCCTCCTCAATCATCACGCTGATAGCTTGTAAGAACATTTTTGGTTCTGGGCGCCACCACCAGTGCCTAAGGCACAATTTTTCAGCCCCTGTTTAACAGGGGCGTGTAATTACAATTTTTGATGTAATATTTTGCAGCAGGGCTCGTTCCTGCATTCCAACTAGAGTGTCTGTGAGGGGTTGCAGTGTTGTGGCACCAGCACCAGTGCCCAAGGCCCAATTTTTCTGCTCCTGTCTAACAGGGGCGTGTAATTACAATTTTTGATGCAATACTTTGCAGCAGGGCTCGTTCCTGCATTCCAACTAGAGTGTCTGTGAGGGGTTGCAGTGTTGTGGCACCAGCACCAGTGCCCAAGGCCCAATTTTTCTGCTCCTGTCTAACAGGGGCGTGTAATTACAATTTTTGATGCAATACTTTGCAGCAGGGCTCGTTCCTGCGTTCCAACTAGAGTGTCTATGAGGGGTTGCAGTGTTGTGGCACCAGCACCAGTGCCTAAGGCCCAATTTTTCTGCCCCTGTCTAACAGGGGCGTGTAATTACAATTTTTGATGCAATACTTTGCAGCAGGGCTCGTTCCTGCGTTCCAACTAGAGTGTCTGTGAGGGGTTGCAGTGTTGTGGCACCAGCACCAGTGCCCAAGGCCCAATTTTTCTGCTCCTGTCTAACAGGGGCGTGTAATTACAATTTTTGATGCAATACTTTGCAGCAGGGCTCGTTCCTGCATTCCAACTAGAGTGTCTGTGAGGGGTTGCAGTGTTGTGGCACCAGCACCAGTGCCCAAGGCCCAATTTTTCTGCTCCTGTCTAACAGGGGCGTGTAATTACAATTTTTGATGCAATACTTTGCAGCAGGGCTCGTTCCTGCGTTCCAACTAGAGTGTCTGTGAGGGGTTGCAGTGTTGTGGCACCAGCACCAGTGCCTAAGGCCCAATTTTTCTGCCCCTGTCTAACAGGGGCGTGTAATTACAATTTTTGATGCAATACTTTGCAGCAGGGCTCGTTCCTGCGTTCCAACTAGAGTGTCTGTAAGGGGTTGCAGTGTTGTGGCACCAGCACCAGTGCCTAAGGCCTAATTTTTCAGCTCCTGTTCAACAGGGGCATGTAATTACAATTCTTGATCTAATATTTCACAGCAGGGCCCTGTGAGGGCTTACAGTGTTGTGGCCACAGCAACACCTAAGGCCCAAATTTCTGCTGAGTATATAGGGCAGGACTTACAAACGACTCCTACTTGCAAACGGAAGGAGACAACAGGAAGTGAGATGAAATCTACCCCTAGGAAGGGAAATTCTCTCCTGTAAGAGTTAATATGGGAAAAAAAAAATCTCCTTTCCACTAATGCTTTCCAATCCTTGTTCCACAAAAAAATCCAAATTTTCAAAAAACATTTTTCATTGGGACAAAAAGTGAGGTGAAATCTTCTGAAGAGGAGGAAAGACAGCAAAACAAATGTCACAGGGGTGATAACCCTTCCCTATGTTTTCCAAAAAGCTTAAAAAAGATTTTTTGGCTGGAGCTAAACACGTTAAAAATGTACCCGTTCAAAATTACAAACAGATTCTACTTAACAACAAACCTACAGTCCCTGTCTTGTTTGCACCGTCTGTATACTGCTGTTCAGAGTATATAGGGCCTGGTGGCCCCACACCTTTCCTTATTTTAATTTGGGTGCGGGGTTCCCCTTAATATCCATACAAGACCCAAAGGGCCTGGTAATGGACTGGGGGGTACCCATGCCGTTTGTCTCACTGATTTTCATCCATATTGCCATGACCCGACATTACATTAAACCCGCAAGCAGTTTTAAATGAGATTTTTTCCTTTAAAAATGACATTTGGTGCAGGGACTGTTCTAAACACGGGAAACACGCGTCACTTTACAGGCATACTATAGACACCCCCCAGGTACGATATTTAAAGGAATATTTCACTTTTTTTTTTTTACTTTAAGCATCATTAAAATCACTGCTCCCAAAAAAACGTCCGTTTTTAAAAGTTTTTTTGCATTGATACATGTCCCCTGGGGTAGGACCCGGGTCTCCAAACCCTTTTTAGGACAATACCATGCAAATTAGCCTTTAAAATGAGCACTTTTGATTTCGAACGTTCGAGTCCCATAGACGTCAATGGGGTTCTAACGTTCGTGCGAACTTTCAGTCCGTTCGCAGGTTCTGGTGCGAACCGAACCGGGGGGTGTTCGGCTCATCCCTATTCTATAGTCTACAGCTGGTGGTGTGCTACTGGCAGACGTGCTGCAAGGACCTGTGACACCCTTCACTATACTATCATCCCTGTCAGTGGAGGCTGATGAGAGGTCATGAAATATAGCGGGGGTAGACCGGAATGTTGAGGAGTGAGGAGGAACAGAATTGCGTCCCTTTTGTGTGGCTTTCAGGTGCTCTTGCCAACAGGCTGAGTGGTGGGAGGTTGAGTGCCTTGTCAAGTATGTGGTACCCAAATGGCTGGTGTTTTTGCCACGCTTGATCTGCCTGAGGCAAAGTTTGCAAATTACAACAGTGTGATTGGCTGCACATGTGCTAAAAAAGGCCCAGACAGCTGAACTGTGGGAAGAGGGCCGGGAGATAACAGCTCCACAATCTGGTGAAATTGGGTGGCTGCTCTCCACTCTTCCATGATGGCTGCCTCATTGGAGCTGTGCCTCACACTCATTTTCCTCCTCTGCTCTATCTGGCACCCAAGTCATGTCAGTGACCTCATCATCATCATCATCATCCCCTCCAACCTCATCTGGATAGCACGGGCAACATCACTAAACAGAGAAAATGATGCCCTGCCTGAGGACGAACTATGTCCACCTTTGCCTGTGGATGCAGATGCTGCTGGCCCCCTCACAGTGCCATGGGAACATCTGCCTCTCCTTGTTGTCCTCCCGGAAATGATGCGGGGGGGGGGTTATTAACAAAACGTAATGAAGATAGGGAAATGTGTACGTGGATGCACTTTAATCAATGGGAAGTGGTGTTTGGTGCACTTTAACTTGGGTACTCACTACACAGGTACAATCCACTGACACATTACAATATACTGCAGTTAAACTGCACTTACGCACTGCAATATACTGCGGTAAATGGGCAATAACGCACTAAAATATACTGCACTGAAATATACTGCATTAAACGTGCAATAACACACTGAAATATACTGTTTTAAACATGCAAAAATGCACTGCAATATGCTGCGTTAAATGTGCAGTAACACACTGCAATATACTGCGGTAAACCTGCAATATAGCACTGAAATATACTGTGATAAACCTGCAAAATCACACTGAAATATACTGCATTAAACATACTAACACACTGCAATATACTGCGATAAACCTGCAATAACGCACTGAAATATATGGTGTTAAATGTGCACCAATGGAATGGTTTAGATGAAAGTATATTCATGTGTTAGAATGACCCAGTGAAAGTCTAGACCTAAATGCAAATGAGAATCTGTGGCAAGATTTGAAAATTGCCGTTCACAGACGCTCTCCATCCAATCTGACGATTGGAGGAGGAGGAGCAGAATTGCGTCCCTTTTGTGTGGCTTTCAGGTGCTCTTGCCAACAGGCTGAGTGGTGGGAGGTTGAGTGCCTTGTCAAGTATGTGGTACCCAAAATGGCTGGTGTTTTTGCCACGCTTGATCTGCCTGAGGCAAAGTTTGCAAATTACAACAGTGTGATTGGCTGCACATGTGCTAAAAAAGGCCCAGACAGCTGAACTGTGGGAAGAGGGCCGGGAGATAACAGCTCCACAATCTGGTAAAATTGGGTGGCTGCTCTCTACTCTTCCATGATAGCTGCCTCATTGGAGCTGTGCCTCACACTCATTTTCCTCCTCTGCTCTATCTGGCACCCAAGTCATGTCAGTGACCTCATCATCATCATCATCATCCCCTCCAACCTCATCTGGATAGCACAGGCAACATCACTAAACAGAGAAAATGATGCCCTGCCTGAGGACAAACTATGTCCACCTTTGCCTGTGGACACAGATGCTGCTGGCCCCCTCACAGTGCCATGGGAACATCTGCCTCTCCTTGTTGTCCTCCCAGAAATGATGCGGGGGGGGGGGGTTATTAACAAAACGTAATAAAGATAGGGAAATGTGTACGTGGATGCACTTTAATCAATGGGAAGTGGTGTTTGGTGCACTTTAACTTGGGTACTCACTACACAGGCACAATCCACTGACACATTACAATATACTGCAGTTAAACTGCACTGACGCACTGCAATATACTGCGGTAAATGGGCAATAACGCACTAAAATATACTGCACTGAAATATACTTCATTAAACGTGCAATAACACACTGAAATATACTGTTTTAAACATGCAAAAATGCACTGCAATATGCTGCGTTAAATGTGCAGTAACACACTGCAATATACTGCGGTAAACCTGCAATATAGCACTGAAATATACTGTGGTAAACCTGCAATATCACACTGAAATATACTGCATTAAACATACTAACACACTGCAATATACTGCGATAAACCTGCAATAACGCACTGAAATATATGGTGTTAAATGTGCACCAATGGAATGGTTTAGATGAAAGTATATTCATGTGTTAGAATGACCCAGTGAAAGTCTAGACCTAAATGCAAATGAGAATCTGTGGCAAGATTTGAAAATTGCCGTTCACAGACGCTCTCCATCCAATCTGACGATTGGAGGAGGAGGAGCGGAATTGCGTCCCTTTTGTGTGGCTTTCAGGTGCTCTTGCCAACAGGCTGAGTGGTGGGAGGTTGAGTGCCTTGTCAAGTATGTGGTACCCAAAATGGCTGGTGTTTTTGCCACGCTTGATCTGCCTGAGGCAAAGTTTGCAAATTACAACAGTGTGATTGGCTGCACATGTGCTAAAAAAGGCCCAGACAGCTGAACTGTGGGAAGAGGGCCGGGAGATAACAGCTCCACAATCTGGTGAAATTGGGTGGCTGCTCTCTACTCTTCCATGATGGCTGCCTCATTGGAGCTGTGCCTCACACTCATTTTCCTCCTCTGCTCTATCTGGCACCCAAGTCATGTCAGTGACCTCATCATCATCATCATCATCCCCTCCAACCTCATCTGGATAGCACAGGCAACATCACTAAACAGAGAAAATGATGCCCTGCCTGAGGACGAACTATGTCCACCTTTGCCTGTGGACACAGATGCTGCTGGCCCCCTCACAGTGCCATGGGAACATCTGCCTCTCCTTGTTGTCCTCCCAGAAATGATGCGGGGGGGGGGTTATTAACAAAACGTAATAAAGATAGGGAAATGTGTACGTGGATGCACTTTAATCAATGGGAAGTGGTGTTTGGTGCACTTTAACTTGGGTACTCACTACACAGGCACAATCCACTGACACATTACAATATACTGCAGTTAAACTGCACTGACGCACTGCAATATACTGCGGTAAATGGGCAATAACGCACTAAAATATACTGCACTGAAATATACTTCATTAAACGTGCAATAACACACTGAAATATACTGTTTTAAACATGCAAAAATGCACTGCAATATGCTGCGTTAAATATGCAGTAACACACTGCAATATACTGCGGTAAACCTGCAATATAGCACTGAAATATACTGTGGTAAACCTGCAATATCACACTGAAATATACTGCATTAAACGTACTAACACACTGCAATATACTGCGATAAACCTGCAATAACGCACTGAAATATATGGTGTTAAATGTGCACCAATGGAATGGTTTAGATGAAAGTATATTCATGTGTTAGAATGACCCAGTGAAAGTCTAGACCTAAATGCAAATGAGAATCTGTGGCAAGATTTGAAAATTGCTGTTCACAGACGCTCTCCATCCAATCTGACAGAGCTTGAGCTATTTTGCAAAGAATGGGCAAAAATTTCACTCTCTAGATGTGCAAAGCTGGTAGAGACATACCCAAAAAGACTTGCAGCTGTAATTGCAGCGAAAGGTGATTCTACAAAGTTTTGACTCAGGGGGGCTGAATACAAATGCATGCCACACTTTTTTTAGATATTTATTTGTAAAAAAATTGGAAAACCATTTATCATTTTCCTTCCACTTCACAATTATGTACCACTTTGTGTTGGCCTATCACATAAAATCCCAATAAAATACATTTACGTTTTTGGTTTTAACATGACAAAATGTGAAAAATTTCAAGGGGTATAAATACTTTTTCAGTAAATGTGCACCAATGCACTGACATATACTGTGTTAAACGTACAGTAATGCACTGCAGTATACTGCATAAATTGTGCAGTAACGCACTGCAATATACTGCGGTAATCCTGCCATAACGTACTTTAATATACTGCGGTAAACATGCACTAACTGTCACGTACCTTACAGCGGAGCCCGAAATGATGAGGGTGGCCTTTTGCACGGTTCCGGTCCAAGCACCCCTGGTGGTGGGTACAGGGAGTGCGAGGGCAACGAAAGGGTGCAGGTGCCTGCAGGCAGGAGGCTGGAACTTGGAGATATAGGAACCTCTGCTGAGGAGATGTGGAAACTGATCACCAAACTTGTTCAGCGGGAGCCAGATCAGGATCAACTGCAGAATCAGGAACAGGCAGGAGTCGGCAACAGGCTGGCAGCGGGGTACCAAGTCAGAAGGCAAAACTGTAGTCAGGAACAGGCAGGGTTTGGCAACAGACGGGCAGCAGGGTACAGAATCAGGAAGCAGAGCCGTAATCATAAGTTCAAGCCAAGGTCAGTATTGCAAGTAGAGGCAGGTTCAGCAGGCAGGGGAGATCCAAGAGAATGGTCAGAAGATAGCCGGGTTTTCAGGAACAAGGTCAATCAGGCAGAATAACAACAGGAACACAGGAACAAGCTGAAGACAATCCAGCACTGATGCTAGGCAGACTCTCTGTTTATATAGGGTGCTGTGTGCCAGGATTGGCGCCAGCGTACGTGCGTACGCGCATGCGCATAAGCAACTTAGCACATTGGCACATGCGCATTAGCACATTAGCACTTTGCGCACATTGGCGCATGTGCGTTAGCATATTAGCGCTTTGGCACTCGCGGACGCGCGTTAGCGCGTGTGCGCATTCGCATAGAGGTGCCATTGTGCATGCTCACCCTGGATCTCATTTGCCTCTGGCTATGGTTCCGTGCATGCACCTTTGCATTAGCAGAATGAGGATTAGCAACTGCTGCATGGAGACGGGTGCTTGCTGTGTGAGTTCTCTGACACTAACGCACTGCAATATACAGTACTGTGGTAAACGTGCAATAATGCACTGAAATATACTGTGTTAAATGTGCAGTAATGCACTGCAATATACTGCAATAAACATGCACTAACACATTGCAAAATACTGCAATAAACGTGCACTAACACACTGCGATATACCGTGGTAAACCTGCAATAATGCACTGATATTTATTGCATTAAACCTGCACTAACGCACTTGAAATATACTGTGGTAAACCTGCAATAACGCACTGAAATATACTGCATTAAACATGCAGTAACGCACTGCAATATACTGTGGTAATCATGCAATAACACACTGAAATATGCTGCTGTAGATCTGCAATAATGCACTGCAAAACACTGCGGTAAACATGCAGTAACACACTGAAATATACTGCAGGAAACCTGCCCTGACAAAATAAAATGACACTAAAGTAAAAATGAATGGTCACACTACACTCACACTACACTATTGAATTTATTCTTTTCCTCAGTCTTCATGAGGCAATCGGGGGGCTAAAGTAACCAAAACTGCAATGTTTATCCTCATGACATGTCACAGGAAGCACCCTCATGGCTAACAGAGGACAGAATTAGAAATAGAATTGAAAAACGTAACACTGATAAGTCACCGTGACCAGATGGCTTGCACACGAGGGTCCTTAGGGAACTCAATTGCCAGACCATTGTTCCTAATCGTCTGGGAATTTCCACTCTACAAGACTCTGGTCCAGCCTCACCTAGAGTATGCTATCCAGTTCTGGGCACCAGTCCTCAGGAGGATGTGCTGGAACTGGAAAGAGTCCAGGGAAGGGCAACAAAACTAATAAAGGGACTGGAGGACATTAGTTATGAGGAAAGGTTACGAGCACTGAACTTTTTCTTTCTGGAGAAGAGACGCTTGAGAGGGGATACGATTTCAATGTACAAATACCGTACTGGTGACCCCACAATAAGGATAACATTTTTCCACGAAATGGAATTCATTAAGACACGTGGCCATTCACTAAAATGGGAAGAAAAGCTGTTTATCCTTAAACTGCGTAGAGGGTTCTTTACTGTAAGAGCGGCATTGATGTGGAGTTCTCTTCCACAGGCAGTTGTTTCAGTGGGGAGCATCGATAATTTCAAAAAAACTATTAGATAAGCACCTGAATGACCACAACATACAGGGATATGAAATGTAATACTAACATAAAATCACACACATAGGTTGGACTTGATGGACTTGTCTCTTTTTTTCAACCTCGCCTACTATGTATGTAACTATGTAACTATCACTAGATTCACACAAATATGACACTAAAGTAAAAACTAAGGGTCGCACTACACTCACGCTGCACTATCACTAGATTCACACTAAACTGACACTCTACACTTGCAATTGAATCACAGTAGTACACTATAGCACACTAACTCGCTAGCAGCACTGAACAGAGCGCTGTTCTATTTCTGTCCACGCCAATATCACTCTGCAAATGGAGGCAATGGAAACAATATTTTTATAGTGTGCGGTGGGACTTAGAGCAATGAGCCATGATTGAATAGCGTCATCATCACAGTGTCCAATCATGGCTCTGACAGTGCTATCTGCCCTGATTGGGCAAAGCTTTCATTGCTTCAGGCAATCAGGGCTTCCAATGTACTGTGCTGTGGCACAGTGCATTGTGGTCTTTTGGCGGGCCGAACAAACGGTCGAACACCCTAATAATTTGGGTGTTCGTTGAACAGGCAAACAGACAACGTTTGACCCGAACTTATGTTCGAGCCAAACCGGTCACCCAACTCTAATTGCAAGTAACATGTCCACAGAAGCACAATCAATACACAAGCTTTAAGGATATCTGTAACCTATTCATTAAAAATATAGCATATTAAGGTTGCATAAATGACTTGAGTCAGAGTCTATCAGATCTCAGGCTTTCTACAGTGGCCCAGAAAGTACAGCAGGTAGGCAGTGGCGTCTCCAGCTTTCATATTTAGGGGGGGCACATGGGGGGGCAGGGACAAAAGTAGGGGGGCAACTATAAAATGCATATATATCTATATATATATATCTATATATATATATAGATATATATATTTATATATAAATATATACTGGGGCCCTTCACTACGACCCCACAACGACCCTTTAACATGTTCTGCAGTGAGCTCCCTTCCTACTGTATTGGGCCCCCCCCCCCAGGGTGGCAGAAAACAAGATATATATGTCGCCAGCATACCAAGAAAATATAAGGATCCAAAGCAGTGGGAGAATTATCAGGGTTACAAAGGTGGTCTTGCCTCTGGGCCCTGGTGTTCTGCCACTGTGGGGTTTCCCAGCCTCCTCTTGCTGTCCTGCCCCTGCTATTGACTGCTCTGGTCTGGCATCTCTTGGAATTTACAGGCTGGTTCTCCTGTCCTAAGGGTTAGAGAAAGCAGTCTGTTTTTTCAGTAACTGAGTCCTGGTGGAGTCCTTCCTGCAACTCGCTGTTCTCCCTGCCAATGAGGATGCAGGGGAAGGAGCAGATCGGGCGGCCATGGTTGTGTGAGCGCTCGCATTATGCAGTGTCAGCAAGCAGAGGTAGGGGGGAGAAATCACCCGCAGGAGCTGACTGGGGACTCTCTCCTTCTTAGACATTGATTTTTTTTTGTAAAAAAAAAAAAAAAAAAATATATTTTTTTTTTTTAAATTGGGGGGCACATGGTGGGGCACAGCATAATGTTGGGGGGGTCAGGGCCCCCTCTGGCCCCCCCTAGGGACGCCATTGCAGGTAGGTAGCCAGTGTCATCTGAGTCAGTAGGTAAAAATGAGTCACAATTATTGGTGTGAGTGGGTAACAATTAATCATAATCTTTCATATCAGTGGGTAAAGATGAGCCCTATATCACTTTTGTCAGTCGTAAAAAATGATTCCCTGTCAGTGGGTGAAAATTAGCCCAAATTAGCGATGTCAGTGGAGAAAAATTAGCCCCAATTGTTGATTTTAATTAATAGATATTAGCCAAGCATTGATATTTAATAACTATCCTACTCCATTACACAATTCTGAGTCACTCTCTGTAAAGCAGTGGTGTCATTACGGGGGGCAGAGGGGGCCCTGACCCCCCCAACATTACGCTGTGTCCCACCATGTGCCCCCCCCAATTAAAATTCCCTTTTGTTCGTATTTGTAGCAGATGCGCCGCATCTTGCTTGGGTCGCCGGTGGAGTAACACAGTCTCTCCTGAGAGGGAGAGCATCCCCAGTCAGCTCCTGTGGGGGATTCCTCCCCCTCCCTCTGCTTGCTGGCACTGTGCATAATGCAAGCAGCCCTCGCAAGCCATGCCTGCCCGATCTGCTCCCTCCCCCTGCATCTTCATTGGCAGGGAGGAGAGTGAGTTGCAGGAAGGACTCCACTAGCACTGTGGGGGGGCGCCCAAGCCTACCCCCATTACCTCACTTACTGAAATAACAGACTGATTTCTCCCATCCTTAGGACAGGAGAACCAACCTGTAAATTCCGAGACTGGTGACTGCAAGCTGAGCCGAGTGTAAGTCTATGACACTCTTAGATACAGCTGCACATTGGGGATAGTCTGGGTGGACTGGAAGACATAGGAAGAACAGGGGCGGGAGGGGGAGCTGTATTCCTCTCTGCTCTCCCATACGCGAGGGGAGTGAGGGGGGGTGGCTAGACACGCTAGGCTGTGTAAGGGTGTCATAGACTGACACTCGGCTCAGCGTGCAGTCACCAGTCTCGGTATTTACAGGATGGTTCTCCTGTCCTAAGGTAAGTGAGGTAATGGGAGTAGGCTTGGGCGCTCCCCCACAGTGCTAGTGGAGTCCTTCCTGCAACTGACTCTCCTCCCTGCCAATGAAGATGCAGGGGGAGGGAGCAGATTGGGCAGCCATGGCTGTGCGAGGGCTGCTTGCATTATGCACAGTGCCAGCAAGCAGAGGGAGGGGGAGGAATCCCCCACAGGAGCTGACTGGGGATGCTCTCCCTCTCAGGTGAGACTGTGTTACTCCACCGGTGGCCCAAGCAAGATGAGGCGCAACAAGTTTTGTTGGCGGAAAATTTGAGAACCTGCTATCAAACATTTTTTGGCGGAAATTCCGACAGCAAATGTTTGATGGAGCATACACACGGTTGGACTTTCCGACAACAAGCTCACATCAGATATTTCCCGTCGGAAAATCTGACCGTGTGTACGTGGCATTAAAATGATTGTAAAGGGATTCTTTTAATACAAGAAACATGCCATACTTACTTGCTCTGTGCAATGGTTTTGCACAGAGCAGCCCCAACCCTCCTCCTCTAGGGTCCCTTGCTGACACTCCTTGCTCCTCCCTCCTTCTGAGTGTCCCCATAGCAAGCGGCTTGCTATGGGGGTGCTTATGTGGGCTCGATCCCGAGCCATGCTGTGCATGTCCATAGACACACAGAGCGTGGCTTGGCCCTTCCCCCTGCTCTCTCCTCGCAGGCTGTGACTGACAGTAGCAGGAGCCAATAGAGGAGCACTTAGGAGAGAGAGCGGAAAGAGAGCCTCTGTTCTCGAGCTGGATCAAAATTGGTCTCAAGTCAATATAGGTGGGGGGGGGCAGGAGTATGGAGCTGCGCATAGAAGGTTTTTTTACCTTAATACAGAGAATGCTTTAAGGTAAAAAACCCTCGCCTTTAGAACCACTTTAAACATTGGCTAAACACACTTAACTAAAGATGGTAAAAAGTAGTATATAACCTGCCTGCATAAGATTCACATTGGGAAGCTGAGAATATCAGATTAGCATCTCTCAAAAGTGTTATGAAGAAATATTTAATAAATGTGATTTGTGTTTATACCAAGAAAGCCTTGGAATAAAATAAAAAGATAGAATTGAGAGAGCATGGCAAGAAATAGCTATATGCGAGTATCCAGGGTAACGTGTTACATCTATCTACAATCAAGTTTAACCCCATAAAGTGAAGAATTATTTTAGATGTCGCATGCAGGAGAAAGAAAAGATGAGCGAAGATCAGCAATTATGGTGACAATCTTGTGTAGTGGCTAAATAAAAAAAAGTATGTAAGTCATATACAGGCAGTCCCCGGATTACAAACATGATCTGTAGGTTTGTTCTTAAATCGGTTGTAAACCCAAATGAAAAAAAAAACAAAAACTGCAAGACAAAGACTTGCTGGGTGTCTGGTGTGCTCCTGTACCTTTAAGAAGGGATGGGCTGCCACCTGCTCTCATTTATCCATCAGAATGCATGTGCCTCCACTGTGGGGACACTCATATTTTAGTGTTAGGACCACAGATATCAGGGTGCCGTGACAAAGCTCTGTGGCTTACGCATGCATTTGCAAATGCGTGCGGACTAAACCTCTGTTTTTAACGCATACTCTTAGACAAGTTAATTTGGTTGTCTGCGAGCTGGTGGTAAGTAGGCTTGGAATTTTTTTCTGGGCATTCCCCAGGCCTTGTTTGTATAATGAGCTAGTATGCATAGCATACTAACTCATTATGTAATACTCACCTGAGATCACACGATATTTGTGCAGCAGTGTTTTTTTTTGGGAAAAGGGACACTTTCATGATTTAAAAAAAAACAAACAGTAAAGTTACCCCAATTTGTTTGTATAATGTGAAAGATGATGTTATGCAGAGTAAATAGATACCAAACATGTCACGCTTTATAATTGCACGCACTCGTGGAATGGCGACAAACTACAGTACCTAAGAATTTCCATAGGGGACGCTTTACATTTTTTTTACGGTTACCAGGTTAGAGTTACAGAGGAGGTCTAGTGCTAGAATTATTGCTCTCGCTCTGGCGATTGCAGTGATACCTCACATGTGTGATTTGAACACCGTTTACATATGCGGGTGCGACTTCCGTATGCGTTTCCTTTGCTGCGCGAGCTCGCAGGGACAGGGGCGCTTTAAAAAAAAAAAAAAAAAATTCTTATTTATTTTATTTATTTTTATATTTATAAATTGTGTTTAAAAAAAAAAAATTGATGATTTTTATTGCTGTCACAAGGAATGTAAACATCCCTTGTGACAGTAATAGGTGGTGACAGGTACTCTTTATGGACCCTTTTAGACCCCCGATCCCTCCTTTGCACTTCAAAGTATTCAGATCACTGTTTTCAGCGATTCTGAATACTGTGTAATTTTTTAAAACCGGCACCATTGGCAGCCGAGTAAACGGGAAGTGACGTCATGATGTTGCTTCCGTGTTTACGATTAGGAGGCTGGAACGAAGCCGCCCATGCTTCGTTCCAGCCCGCCCCCAGCCCGCCCCCAGCCGCCGGAGGCGGACGATTGGTCATCGGACCTCCCGATGGGACGAGAGGCCCGGTAAAAGCGGCGGGAGGCGGCGGGAGACGGCGGGAGGGGGGGAACGTCCCCTCCCACTCCTCCGGTATAACAGCCGATCGGCTTTTAGCCGCATCAGTTGTTATACCAGGAAATCCGATTGCCCGCTCTACAAAACAGTACTGGGATGATGCCTGCAGCTGCGGGCATCATCCCCAGAAAATAACCCCAGAAAGGCGAGTACGCACATGTCAACTGTGAGTAACTACCACCATTGAGTTCATACTGTGCCCGTGAAAATGCCAAGAGAGGTGTAATCTTCCTCTTCGAGTTCAAGAAGCATAAATCAAACACCATGGGGTTGATTTACTAAAGGTAAATCCACTTTGCACTACAAGTGTACTGCAAGTGCACTTGATTGTGCAGTCGCTTTACATCTGAGGGGAAGATCTAAAATAAGGGGAAGCTCTGCTGATTTTATTATCCAATCACGTACAAGCAAAAATGCTGTTTTTTTATTTTCCTTGCAAGACCCCTCAGATCTACAGCGACTGCACTTCCAAGTGCACTTTAGTGCAAAGTGGATTTGCCTTTAGTAAATAAACCCCCATGCCTGCTCCCTCAACCACTCTGAAACATACCATCATAAGAGGAGTCTGAAAATGTTTGTTGTTTCCATTAAAAGACTTGACAACTCTCAGGACTGCTTTCCCCATTAACTCAGTGCCAGGACATTATACATAAAAAACCAAAGAGACCACTTCCAATAGTGTAAATACAGCATATATTTTACTTAAAATCAATTAAAAACACTTACATGAATGCTGTACATAGAAATGCATGTAAAACTACAATTCCCGGAATCTTCAGAGATACGTTTGCATGCGCGGTGACATCATGGCTTCCAGTTTGTTACAACACGTTTCGTTATAAATTACGTCATTGGGGCATCTTAGTGTCAGCACCTGGAAGGTTGGTCAAGAATGGGGTTCTAAAACATGATCTATTTTTTAAAGTCATTTCAGTGCTGACAAGGTTTTCTGTGGCCTTTTTTTATCCCATAGAATGTAATGTGATGAATAGCAGCTCCCAGCCCCACTGGGGTGGTAAAGAGTTACCTTATGCACTGCACCATTTGAAGAAGTCACAACATTAAAATTAAAATACACTTGGTACTAGCAGAAACAATTCACAGAATGAATAATACAATGTCCCATGCTAAGATGGTAGCCATCGATCAAAATCAAATTCCAAAATTTGAAAAACTTTGGCATCCTTGGATAAAACAACAGTTCCTGTCAAACTTCAATGACTCTGTCCTGTTGCCATGGTAACAGATTAAATGACTCAGAGACACCCATTCTAAGGCTTCAAAGAGAACTAAAAAGAATAATAAACTGACGAGCGGGACAACCTTGTGGACCATACCTCTGCCTTTCTACCCTTTTTCTTCTTTCTCTTTCCTTTTCTCCACCTTACGATTAAAGCTCATTATCAGAATTTATTTGACCTATATACACTCTACTTGTAAACAATATGTATAGTAGGTATTAGCCCTCATGCACACGGACGTTTTTACAGCTGCTTTTTTGAGCTTTTTTTGCAGCTTAAAAAGGCCTGTCTATGTTAGTCTATGGCTTCATGCCCACCTAGGCGTTTTTGAGCTGCAAGTGGCATAGGCGTTTTTAAGCTGTAAAAAAAACCCAGGACCAGTGGGTTCTGAAAGACATTTTTCAGCTGTAAAAACGCTCTAACGCTCAAAAACGCTCAAAAACGCTCAAAAACGTCATTCACCAACGTTTTTTAGCGTTTTTGATCCATTGAAAAAAAAAAAAAAATTGAAAAAAAAAAAACGCTCAAAAACGCTAAAAAACGCTATTGCAAAAACGCTGAAAAAAGTCAAAAAAAGTCACTGCAAAGATACTGGCGTTTTCATAACGTTTTTTTAACAGCCTGTGTGCATGAGGGCTAAATCATTTAAATCCCTACAAAAGTAACTAAGGAAATGATATATATCTTTAATTTAGGTTTACGTGAACCCAATGTTTAATATTTGAAATTTCATGATATTTACCTATATAAACCCTACTGTAAAACAATGAGCTTACTTTATAGATCCTTGTAAACTTACTTTATGTATCTTTATAACATTGTATACTCAATAAACTTCTTTTGACAAGGAAAATTAAAATACACAACAGTTTCTATAAAAGGTACATAATTTATAAACATATATTAAAAAAACACTAATATCCACCCATCCTTCACACATGTAATAATTAAAATAAGAAATTCTCAAAAACTGTGTCAAAAAATTGACATAATGCTTATGACGCTATCGATAAAGGAATGCTTGGAGTTTAGATATCCACGTACTTAAATAACTTTTTAATTTTAATCGTTTCTGCTATTTATATTTTTAACTTTTTAAAATTTCTGTTTCTTTTTAAAACCTGTCAGTCTGACACACCGCTACACCGATCTTCGTAAAGAGCCCCCGGCGGGGGCTCTTTACCACGTGATCAGCCGTGTCCAATCACGGCTGATCACAATGTCAATAGGAAGAGACGTTGATCGGCTTTTCCTCACTCGCGTCTGACAGACGCGAGTAGAGGCGAGCCGATCGGCGGCTCTCCTGACAGGAAGGGTCTGCGCTGATTGTTTATCAGCACAGCCTCCCTCAGATGACCACACTGGACCACCAGGGATCGCCACTAGGACCACCAGGGAAGGGGCAACATGTGGATGGCCAGGTATATACCCCATGGCCATCCACATGTGCCCAATGTGCCCAGTCAGTGCCCAATCTGTGCCAATCAGTGCCCACAAATGGGCACTGATTGGCACCATTAATATTGCAGTGATGCCCAGCAATGCCACCCTTAGGGGCATCAGTGCCACCAATCAGTGTCATCAGTGCCACCCATCAGTGTCCACCTATCAGTGCCCCTCAGTGACCATCCGTTCGAACTATCAGTGCCACCCATAAGTACACATCAGTGCCACCCATAAGTACCCATCAATGCCACCTACGAGTGCCCATCGGTGCCGCCTATGAGTGCCCATCGGTGCCACCTATGAGTGCCCATCAGTGCCGCATACCAGTGCCACCTATCAGTGTCCATCAGTGCCACCTATTAGTGCCCATCAGTCAGTTGATATTGGCAGAGTATTGGAGAGTATTGGTGAGTATTGGCAGAGTATTGCAGGGTATTGCAGGATATTGCAGAGTATTGGCAGAGTATTGCACAGTATTGCAGAGTATTGGCAGAGTATTGCACAGTATTGTACATTATTGCAGAGTATTGGCAGAGTATTGCACATTATTGCAGAGTATTGGCAGAGTATTGCACATTATTGCAGAGTACTGCAGAGTATTGCACATTATTGCAGATTATTTCACAGTATGGACACAGAGCAGCGCTGTGGGCACTACAGATCCAGCCCACAGTGCTGCTAAAAACGATCTCTCCCCCTCTCCCCCTCTCTCCTCGCACTGTACAGATCAATACAGAGAAGGGAGGGAGCAACCGGCGTCATGACATGACGCCGGTTTGTTTACAAGTGATCGCTCCATCATTTGATGGAGCCATCATGTGGTAAACGGCCGCTACAATAAAAATAGAATCACTGAGTTGGAAAAAGGATCACCCCTTATGTCAGTATTTTGTTGAACCCCTTTTTGCTTTAATTACAGCCTTAAATCTGTTGTGATATTGTGATATGTCTCTACTAACTTTGTACATCTAGACTTTGCAATATTTGCCCACTCTTCCTTACAGAACTGCTCAAGTTCAGTTAAATTTGATGGTTTCCATTTGTGGACTGCAGTCTTCAAGTCATTCCACAGATTTGCAATGTGGTTTAAGCCTGGGCTCTGACTAGACCATGCAAGGACATTAACCTTTTAATCCTTCAACCACTGTGTGGTCATTTTTGCTATGTGCTTTGGGTCATTGTCATATTGGAAGGTAAAACTTCTTCGAATTGACAACTTTCAGGCAAAGGGCAGCAGATTTTCCTTAGGAATTTGATGGTATTTTGCCCCACCCATTTTTCCTTCTATCCTGACAAGTGCTCCAGTCCCTGCTGCAGAGAAACACCCCCAAAACAGGATATTACCACCTCCATGCTTTACTGTAGAAATGATGTTATTTGGATGGTGAGCAGTATTGGATTTCCACCAGACATTATGTTCAGTGTTGAGGCACAATAATTCAATTTTAGTCTCACCTGACTGCAACACTTTTTTCCATGTGGCCTCAGAATCGCCAAGATGCATTTAAAGTGGTCAGATGAGACTAAAATGTTATTTTTTACCTCAACACTGGGCAATATATCTAGTAGAAATCCAATACAGCTCACCATCCAAATAACACCATTCCTACAGTAAAGCATGGAGGTGGTAATATCCTGCTATGAGGGTGTTTCTCTGCAGCAGGAACTAGAACAATAGTCAGGATAGAAGGAAAAATGGATGGGGCAAAACACCATCAAATTCTTGAGGAAAATCCACTGCCATCTGTCAGAAAGTTGTCAATGGGAAGAAGGTTTACTTCCAACATGACAATGACCCAAAGCACACAGCAAAAAAGACCACGCAGTGGTTGAAGGAGAAAAATGTGAAAGTCCTTGAATGGCTTAGTCAGAGCCCAGACTTAAACCACATTGAAAATATGTGGAATAACTTGAAGACTGCAGTCCACAAACGATCACCATCAAATTTAACTGAACTTGAGCAGATCTGCAAGGAAGAGTGGGCAAATATTGCAAAGTCCAGATGTGCAAAGTTAGTAGAGACATATCCCAACAGACTAAAGGCTGTAATTAAAGCAAAAGGTGGTCCAACAAAATACTGACATAAGGGGGGGGTGATCCTTTTTCCAACTCAGTGATTCTGTTTTTTCTTTTTTTTTTTCTTTTTTCTGACATGTTGGTGTTATATCTTTCACTTGGATGTTATAAGTTGCGCTAGTAAATACAGCTGGATAAAACTAAAACTATGGCTGTCTTCATTTCATGCTGCAAAGCAAAAAAATGATTATTTTAAAGGGGGGTGATTCTTTTCTATATCCACTGTATGTAGGACATGCTATAAACATAGAACTCTTTTTTAAATAAGTTTTGAACAAAACTTTTTACACCCAAAGTATATTATGTTAGTACTATCATCCTATTGACCTTACTTTGTTTTTACTGTCCTGGTGGTATTCATTAAACAGTAGCTAAGATGTTTGTCCTTATAAATACAGGATTTTTATGTTCAATAAATAATATACATCGACTAGTAAATGTACTAGTACAGTACATGTATTAATGCATGCTTGTTGTTGTAAACATATACATGCTGCTCTCATAATAAACATATTTAGGAGATGGCAAGGACAAGCCAGCATTTACAGTGCCATGAAAAAGTATTCAACTCCTTGAAATTTTCCACATTTTGTCATGTTACAACCAAAAAGCTAAATGTATTTTATATGATAGACCAACACACAGTGGCACATAACTGTGAAGAGGAAGGAAAATGATAAATGGTTTTCATTTTTTTTTTACAAATAAATTAGGGCTGTTACTGATTAAAATTTTTGTGTTCGATTAATCGATTTTTTAAAAAATTATAACGCATATATATATATATATATATATATATATATATATATATATATATATATATATATATATTTATTCTCTAAGTAATTTCCTAGCAAAAACTGTACTGATTTTAACTTTTAGGCAACAAATGTTTCATGCAAAAAAAAGTGCAAAAACAGCTCTGGCAGCATAAGGGTTAAGGGACGACACAGCTCTCATGTGAATGAGCCCCATTTGTCCCAGCATAAGCTATCAGAGAGGGAAATACCCCCACAGAGGGGACACAAGTTCTGGCGATTACTAGGAGCTAAAGGGGCTTCTTCTCACTTCTGGGTTTGACTCTGGAACAGGGAATGAAGGGAAATCTCCCAAAGGGGGACACGTTTTAAGGACATAATGATGTTATGGAGTGTGTACACATCTCTGACACCAGGTGTCCGCCGGTCTCTACTCATTCAGAAAACCGTAACAACAGGCAGCTCCCCCCTCCCCTTACCGGAAAGCCTAGGGGAGCGGGCTTGTCTATCGGTATGAGGAGTGTGGGTCTCTGTTGCCATCTGCCGCCCCTCAGCTGTGTCTGGCTCCCTCCGCCTCATGCTCTGCTCCTGGACCTGAAGTTCCCACAGCAGGTGGAGGAGGGGGTAAGCCATGTCACGTGACCCGCTATCGCTGATAAGCCAAAGAAGAAAACCATACCCCACGTGACTCCTCCCCCCTTCCCTTCGTTAGCAGACGGAGGCACTTGGGGAAGGGGGAGGAGTCCGGTGACGTCGATGTCCGTGACGTCTCCGGATCTCCGACGGAACTCCCTGAAGACCCGGAAGCCGGCGGAGAGGTGAGTACCGATCAAAACAATTTTGATTGATCAAAAAAATTAACGCTTAATAGAGGAATCAATAGTTAATTTCCGCAGCCCTAAAATAAATATGTTTAAAGTGTGGTGTGCATTTGTATTCAGGCCCACTGAGTCAATACTTTGTAGAACCACCTTTCACTGCAATTACAGCTACAAGTCTTTTGGGGGATGTCTCTACCAGCTTTGCACATCTAGAGAGTGAAATTTTGCCCATTCTTTTTTGCAAAATAGCTCAAGCTCTGTCAGATTGGATGGAGAGCGTCTGTGAACTGCAATTTTCAAGTCTTGCCACAGATTCTCAATTGGAGTTAAGTCTGGACTTTGACTGGGCCATTCTAACATATGAATATGCTTTGATCCAAACCATTCCATTGTAGCTCTGGTGGTATGTTTAGGGTTGTTGTCCTGCTGGAAGGTGAATCTCTGCCCCAGTCTCAAGTCTTTTGCAGACTCTAACAGGTTTTCTTCTCATGCCGCGTACACACGAGCGGACTTTACGACAGACTTTGTCCTGCGGACTTTTCAACGGACTTTACTTTCCGAATGAATGGACTTGACTACACACGATCAACCAAAGTCCGACGGATTCGTACGTGATGACGTATGACCGGACTAAAACAAGGAAGTTCATAGCCAGTAGCCAATAGCTGCCCTAGCTTCGGTTTTTGTCCATTGGACTAGCATACAGACGAGCGAACTTTTCGACCAGACTATGTTTCATTTCTAGGTCCATTGAACTTTTGGGGAAAAAAAGTCCGCTGGAGCCAACACACAATCGAATTGTCCGACGGACTCCGGTCCGCCGAACTAAGTATGCCGTAAAGTCCGGTCGTGTGTACGCGGCATAAGATTGCCCTGTTTTTGGCTCTATCCATCTTCCCATCAACTCTGATGAGCTTCCCTGACCCTGCTGAAGAAAAGCATCCCCACAATATGATGCTGCCACCACCATGTTTCACCGTGTGGATGGTGTGTTCAGGTTGCTGTGCAGTGTTAGTTTTCTGCCACACCAAGCGTTTTGTTTTTCGGGCCAAAAATGTAATTTTGTTCTCAAATGACCAGAGCACTTTCTTCCACATGTTTGTTGTGTCCGCCTCATGGCTTCTCGCAAACTGAAAATAGGACTTTTTATGGCTTTCTTTCAACAATGGCTTTCTTCTTGCCACTCATCCATAAAGGCTAGATTTGTGGAGTGCATGACTAATAGTTCTCCTGTGGACAGATTCTCTCACCTGAGCTGTGGATCTCTGCAGCTCCTCCAGAGTTACCATGGGCCTCTTGGCTGCTTCTCTGATTAATGCTCTCCTTGCCTGGCCTGTTAGTTTAGGTAGATGGCCATGTCTTGGTAGGTTTGCAGTTGTGCCATACTTTTTCCGTTTTCAAACGATGGAGTGAACAGTGCTCTGTGAGATGTCCCTAGCTTGGGATATTTTTTATTACCTAACCCTGCTTTAAACTTCTCCACAAATGTATCCTTGACCTGTCTGGTATGTTCCTTGGCCTTCATAATGCTGTTTGTTCACTAAGGTTCTCTAACAAACCTCTGAGGGTTTCACAGAACAGCTGTATTTATACAGAGATTAAATTACACACAGATGGACTCTATTTACTAATTAGGTGACTTCTGAAGGCAATTGGTTTCACTAGATTTTAGTTAGGGGTCTCAGAGTGAAGAAGGCTGAATACAAAGGCATGTCACACTATTGAAATATTTGTTTGTAAAGTATTTTGAAAACCATTTATAATTTTCCTTCCACTTCACAATTATGTGCCACTTTGAGTTGGTCTATCACATAAAATGCCAATAATATACATTTACATTTATGGTTGTAACATGACAAAATTAGATAAATTTCAAGCGGTATGAATACTTTTTCAAGGCACTGTACTGGCCATGAAAAAAGAATGACAAGCATTTTCTTAATTCATTACTCTAAAGAGAATCTGCCCTGAATGTGAAAATGACAGATTGTCATAACATGAGAACCTTGAGCAATTTTGTTATGCTTCCCTATTGCTCTGTTCTCCAGATAGCAGCCATCAGAAATAACTAGAGCTTACAGGTATGGAGGAGCATATGACCTGATCACAGGTTGCAGTACAAGGCTAGAGTGGCCAATCACCAGGCTAAAACACTGTTCCCTGACAAGGAGAAGAAAATCATCAACTTTTGTAAATTAAATGGAATTTTCTGGGAGTGCGGGGAAGGTGGGTCAGAAGGTCGGCTTGGGGGAGACTCTGTGACCTTGCCCTTTCAGGACAAGAAAGAAAATTATGTTACTTGTCTGTCCAAAGATGGCAGAGTCACTATATATTACTGTTAAATTGTACTGCCAGTGCACAAGTTTGTCAGAAGATGTTAGAACATGTAATATGTTACTTTTTATATTGTTTCAGTGTACCTTGTGGTCACTATGTACCTCATAGATGCCCATGCAAAGTCCACATTCTTGGCAAGGTGTCCATGTGGTTATCATGTCCCTGTTTAGGTGTCCCATGCCAATTCTGTTTCTGTCAGGGCACGTCATGCAGTTACCAGGTCCCCAGGAGGTTGACCCATGTAGTCATATGATTGAAAGCTTCCTATGGTCTTCATAATCCCATCAGCATGCCCCATGCTGACATTGCATCTTCGGCAGAAAAAAAAAAATCACTATCAGACAGGATATTTCATGTGGTTAACATTTCCCAAGCAGGATTACTCACACAGTAGTTTATTCAAGTTATATATCCCTGGCAATGTATCCCATGCACTGAACGTGTCTTTGAAAAAATATCCCCTATGCTTAGAAACGTCTCTTATAGACTGCAGAATATGGTAGTGAAAGGTTGTCTAGCTCCTTCATAGAAATCTATTATATAGCACTGAGAGACAAGAAACTGATTAGGGATGCTTTTTAAGATCTGAGACCAGCCCTTTGTGCACAGTGGATGGGAGCTGACACATAGCACTTATTTTTTTATTTACAAAAAAACATATATAGTATATTAATTAATATACTGTATATTGATTGACTAAGGTAAGTAATGACATGAGCAATTGTGCAAGACCACTTGAGTAATAATAGCTGGTGGCTAAACAGATGTCACATTTAAAATATTTCCTCTTGGCAAAATATAATGTATTTCAGCGGACCTTACAATGCACAGTGCCCAGGCTGTTAGATGGTCAGAACTCAGAAACCTTGCTTCATGTTGACTGTGAAAACACATGCAGTATTATGTATTATTATCATTTGGCTTTGTTGAAGAAAATGAAACTTGAGCATTACAAATCAGCATGTTTGCACCTAAAACTCAATAGAAGTAAAAAATGAGATTTTGCAATAGGCCTCTAATTTTCTACGACTTCGTACATTCAGCAATGCATTCACTAGCTATTAAGAATATACTGAACTTTAAAATAACAAAGCCTGTGCATTAAAATATGTAAAAGTGATGTGAAAAGATGTCCCTTTGTTTGCAATGGTACAAGTAGAGGTTTTATTCTACATCAATGAAAGCTTTCCATCCTATTAATGTTCATTTAATCTCCCCCGTGAGCTTGCAGATTATCGTATTTAAAGGTCTTCACCGTGTTGCATGTTTTCTAGGTTATGAAGATATCAGACATTGTACCAATACAAAAAGTCTGATGATGACATGACCAAGGGAATCCAGTGCAAATAAAAGGCAATGGGAACTTCTCATTCTACTGTTTACTTTCAGACGTGACAAAATCCCAAGGAGCCAATCAGAATCTGAAAAGCATTTTTTGTGGTCTAAAGTGCTCCTAGTTGCTTAGTAACCAGGGCAAACACATCAGAAAAAGTGAGTTGTGTGCTGTGGTATCACAGCAGGCAGTAAATGTTAAGTATGGGATCCTGACAAAGTTGCATGCTGTTTGCTATGTGCTTAGGGTCATGAACCCATAGAACAAATCACATCCATCATTCTTTGAGGACCTCCCAGTTGATGGATACACCATGATCCAGTCCAGTGAGACTGGTGACAGCATTCGGCTAGTTGAACCTTATGTTATCTGCAGATCAGTAGTATATTGATATATGTCATGCATGGTCAATGATGTAAATTATTAAAAGTATTTAGAAAGCATCAACAATTTATACAGTCCTTTACCTTTATTGTACATTCAGTCCCAGCCCTTTAGAAGCTTACAATCTAAGGTCCCTACCTCACATACATACGAGGACAAATTTAGACAGCCAGTTAACTTGCCTTTTGAGCGTAGGAGGAAATCCATACAAGCAATCTTCATGCAGCTAGAGACATGATTGGAATTCAAACCAACTACCGTAGCACTGCAAGGCAGAAGTGCTAACCACTAAGTTACTTGTGCTGCAAACAATGAAATGTATGCGAAATATGGTTGTGGCTAGGTGGTTCAATTGGATACAGCACCTCATCCCAAAGTAATTGAATAACTAGTGGGTGAAGGGACAGGGGATTATAGCGGTGCTAAAGTACATAATGTGAAAAGGAGAAGGAGATGTAAAATTACAAAATTTTATTTAACAATATTAAATACATAAAGAGAGCAATAAAATGATTAACAACCAACAGACATATATATTGCGTGCGACCCAAATGCAATAGGGTGGGCCGGATGGAGACGGCCATCAAAGTAAAGGCTCGGTTTCCTACATGTTTCGCCAAGGCATTGGCTTCCTCAGGGAACAAGAGCTCTAATTCAATATAAAGAGATCTGTGCATAGGGATACAAAGAACATCATATAAACAGGCAGGAATGCCAAACAATGGACTGTTATTGCACATAACTGAATATTGGAACATTGTGGCTGGACAGTCCCACAAAGAGGCAGCCCCGATAACCCCGGCATCACAAACATACCTGAAAAACCGGCACCCAGGGGAGGCACGAGAAATGTCACCCAAGGGGGAAGGGCAGGCTGCACCGTATTTGTGCTTGCAGGGGGCACGCAGTAAACCTGACAAGGGAATATATTGAAAATGATGAGTGGGTGGATATTGGATATGTATTAAATCTTACGTTAAGAGAGCACAAGGAGTGATGCGTTATACATCAATTAAATAGGGCAAAAAGGCCTCTATAGAACTCACACTATTTGTTAAAAGAAAGTTGTTGGTGGAGGGGAGAGGCGCCTGTAGATGGATTTGAAGACACGCAGGGGCAATTGGCAAGATTGGCAATTGATTAATTAATGACCTATGTGGGAGAATATGAATGAGTTAGCATTATAGATAGACCAGACAGTCATCTTAAAAGGATAAGGAAAATCGCAGAGAAAAGGCTTACCTAATAGGCTATATTGTGAGGCATGTTACTGACTTCAGACCCCAATATTCACATGATTTGTGTGGACATAAAAGATTTAGAGGTGGTAACAAATCAATGAGTCCTGAAAGGGGGTGAGTGAAGAAGAACTATATTTAGAAATGAAAAGACAATGTTTTTGGGGATAAAGGATAAAATAAGTAGCAAGGAGTAGCTTACCTGGTAAGCCATTTAGCTAAGCATATGACTATTGGGAGATCGGTATTAGTAAGCTGTCAGGGGGGTCACAAATTAGGTAGTAGCCACAAGTTGGTAGATCCTGAGAGAAATAGATGAAGGCTAAAGTAAAAAATAAAGTTTAAAAGGGCAGTTGATTGAAAGTGATAGGTGAAATGACCATCCAAAATTACCTAGCTGATGTGTGTGGAGCACAAGCAGGCACGTCCCTCGTCCAGCATGTTTAACAAGGGACAGGCCGGTTACTTAAGTACCCCCCACACCCGATCAGATAGTGATCAGGTGTGCGGACGCAAATAGAGGCATCCTCGCATGCGCACTAAGCAACACCCCGGAGCCTACAAGCTCCGGCGCGCACCGCGCGCGCGCACGCTCAAACACAGAGGCCACCGCATGGCCAATGGGAGGACGGATCGCCGTGGAGTGGGCGGTCCCAAGGCGCCGTCAACAACCATCCGCCGATGGAATGTGGGAGGCCAGGATGTGTGAGCAGTGCGCGGACACCTGAGGCAGACAGAAGTGTACTTCCCCGGGCGTCCGTACTAGCACCAGCAGCGCTAGCTCCGCCCATCCCAAGAGGGGGCAAAGCCGCGCCCCCCCGCAGGATGCAGGAGAACCAGTGGATGAGAGCAATCCAGGGACGGAACCCCCCAATAGTGAGATGAGATGCGGGTGGGGGCGCAGGATGAGAGGATGGTCCCCAACTAACCCGACGGTCCACAGGGGTCTCTGGGGGCGGAGGGAGTATCCCTGCGCCCCAGCCCGCAATGTCCAGCCACAAAGACCATATCAGACATAGAGAACCACAGGGTCCTGGTTAAACAAAAAAAATAGATAAAACTGTGAAAAAATAATACAAACAAAATTGTACTTATACATATATAATGTATTTCTCACAACACAGGGCAACAGAATTAACACATAACAATAGAGCAGTGTTGTAAAGATGCGTGTGCGGTAATACGTGTTGACATGACCATATTGCATGAGTTGCTAATATTGTTGCAATCAGGTATCTAGAGCTATGCAAGGGAAACACAACAGCTACCATGGCAGGAGAAATGACGGAGAAGGGAACACAAAAAGGAGGGGAGAAGAATAGAAACTGGGAGGGAAGGGAAAGAGGGAGGAAAAAGAAGAGAGAATAGAAAAGAGGAAAGAAAAAAGAAAAAAGGAAAGAAAACCATAAATGGCGTGAGTTAGAAAGGAGCACAATATGTTTGAATAAATAGCGTGATGAAAGAGTTAAAGATAAACTGGTAGATATGCGAGCTCACAAAAAGGGTTTGAAACTTATGTGTTCATTAAGCCCAGGAAAATTAGTTGCCTGTAAGATGTGAATCCATTTTGTTTCAAGCTGTAGTAGTCTGTTGTCAATGCTTCCGCCTCTGGCATGTGAAGGAACATGCTCGAGTGCGGAAAATGAAATAACGTGAGGGTCAAAGTTGTGCTGGGCGGCAATATGCCGATTAATAGCTGTGGTAGTAGTGTTTTTGTATAACGGTTTTATGTGGTCTCGGATACGAACCTGGAAGGGACGCTTAGTTTTGCCAACGTAGTATGAGCCACATTGGCATTGGGCCAAATATACGACTCCTACGGTAGTGCAAGTGACCCGATGTCTAATGGTGTGGATATCTCCACTAGGCAGGGTAACTACCCTGGAATTGGTTACAAAGGCACAAACATCACATTTGCCACACTGGTATGTACCAGTAGCAGTGGGCTCATGTGGAGTGTCGATCGAATGGTGACTTTTTATTAGTCGGTCTCGGAGTGAGGGAGATCGACGGTATGTGATATCGGGGTACGTTTTAACATATTTAGAGATTGTGGGATCCGCCGTTAATAAGGGCCAGAACTGGTTGAGAATGTGTTTGATTTGGGTATGCTGTTTTGAGTATTGGGTAATTAGTCGTACTGGTTGTCTAGTATCTGGAGGTTTGTCAGAGAAGACAAGGTCCTTTCTGTTGAATTTTTTCACCTTATTGAAGGCTTTTTTCAAAAGGGAGTGGCTGTAGCCTCTGTCTAAGAGTCTACTATAAAGTTCTTGTGCTGCTTGAAGAAATTCTTCCTCAAGAGTACAATTCCTTTTCAATCTGAGATATTGGCTGAACGGGATGCTTCTAAGAAGGGGTTTAGGATGGGCACTGCTGGCGTGCAAAATCGTATTGCCCGAAGAGGGCTTACGGTAAAGAGCAGTGTGGATTTGACCATTGGAGTGCAGACTAATCTGGAGGTCCAAAAAATGGATCTGCGACTGGCTGCACTCCATGGTGAATTTGAGATTGAACACATTCTGGGTAAGATGCTGAACAAACACCGCTATAATCCCCTGTCCCTTCACCCACTAGTTATTCAATGAAATGTATGCATTCGGGTGGTGGTCTGAGTGAAGTTTCACATTTGAGCAATTTTGGGCAGCCATATCAGTAAAAGATGTTGAAGATCATGAGTTACTTCTATGGCAAACGTTTCTTTACATTTTTAACTCTTTCTGAGTAATTTGCGATAACTGAAGTAGACAGAATCTTAAGCAGTTGTGCCTAGTGACCAATCAGCTTTGAGCTCCAGCACCAAGTCTGGTTCCTCTCTGGTTTCTTTTTTCTCTGCTATCTGAATGACTCACGCTTAATCGATCTAATCGATTAAACTGACACCTCAGCCTCCTGGGCGACGCTCCCCCCTCCTCAGCACACAGCAGATGACTCATACCCTCAGCTCTTTTCTCTGTTTCTCTGAGCCTGTGAAATGGGGGGGGGGGGGTGTAATTTCGCTCCAATCAGCTATCAGATTACACTCAGCTCTGTGCTCTAGCTCTGCAATGTATGTGATGTCGGATCCCCACCCTCTACATTCTGCTGCTGAGAAATGCTGCGCAAAATGTGTGTTTTGGAAGACTGTAGAGGAAAGAGGACTGCAGATAGTCAGGTACAACTTATGTAGGAAGATTTGTTTCATCTCTGTGCATCATCTGAGGACAGTTATTTCGCTGGGTATATGTAAGGGTTTACAGCCACTTTAAGCTTTACAAATGAAAGTTAGAAGCTGATTGGTTGTCATACACAGCTGCTCAAGGTTTTGGCGTCTCCTATCTTAGTATATTCCCCTCTATATTTGTATAATGTATGCAAGAGCTCAGGCTCTTGCAGCTGTAAACAGTTAATGTGTGTTAGGTGCAAAGCCCAAAACACCAATTCACTTCAGTCTGCAGACTTTCATGGCACAAGGATATTGGTCAAGCCAGTGACTTTGAACATGTTCCTCATTCAAGTGGTGAAGCAGGTTTTGTCAAGCTGACCAGAACAATAATATCTGCAGTGAAGCTTGTAATATGCAAAGTTGGTGTACACTTGTCAGCTGAAGCTGTGAACTAGCAATACATTTCCAATGCCTGTGCCACCCTAAAGAGCACCATGATCCAGGGAACAATAATTTCAGTATGCTAATAAGCCTAAATTGTCATTTCTATCTAACACGCTTAAGGTGCATTTAGCATACCCATGGAAAGGGTTAAGCAGCTGGTTTATCACTGATGCAAATGTCTATAAAATGTCAGCCCCTTTAGCCTTATGTGGAGTACTTAGGCCAATTTATGACCTGTGAGAAGATAAAGCCCAACACCAGTAGCAACATTTTAAACACAGTGAAAGAGCTTGGGGACTCTGGGTAAGAAGAAAAAAAAAATGACTAAAGGATTGTTGAAGGTTTTGCATAAATCTTGGCTCCTATCCATGCATTGAAGAGGGGAATTACCAAGCAATGGATTAATGATTACCTACATTAGCCTAAGCCTAAGTTCCTCAGCAAGAAACCCTGATACACACAGCTCGTTAAATTAGAACTGCTAGCTGTAAAACGGGCAGTAACAGAATATTGGGGTTGATTTACTAAAACTGGAGAGTGCAAAATCTGGTGCAGCTCTGCAGAGAAACCAGTTAGATTCCAGTTTTTTTTGTCAAAGCTTTTGAAAACAAGCTAAGGTTAGAAGCTGTTTGGCTACCATCCACAGCTGCACCAGGTTTAGCGCTCAAATTTTAGTAAATCAGCCATTGATTCTTTGGGAGATGCCTAATTTGTGTTAGCCAAAGGTAGCAAGCCCCTAGTCTCTCTGCATTAGAGTTAGGCAAACGGTTCGGGCCGAGCAAAAGTTCGGCCCGAACATTGCCTTTTCACCCGTTCTGCGAACACCTGAATTCCCGGGGTGCTTGGTGGGATGTTCACCCGCCAAGCGCCCCACAATGCACTGCGCGCTGCGCAGTGCATTCTAGGGCCCTAGCTGGATGAAGCATTGCACCTAACCACCGGTCAGGTGCAAGGCTTTGCCAATTAGAGAGCAGGATACTGTCAGAGCTCTGATTGGACAAAGCGATGATGACTTTGTCCAATCACGGCTCAGTGCACATAGTCCCACCCCACACTATAAAACCTTCCTTCCCACAGGAAGCTTTTGCAGTGTGTTGTTGGAGTGGAGACAGATAGTTTGCTACTAGCGAGTTAGTGTGTTCACTTATTGTGACTATGAGTGTAAAGTGTTAGTATAGTGTGTGAGTATAGTGTGTCAGTATAGTATAAGTATAGTGTGAGTTTAGTGTGTCAGTATAGTGTAGTGTGTCAGCATAGTGTGAGTATAGTGTGTCAGTATAATGTCAGTATAGTGTAGTGTGTCAGTATAGTGTGAGTATAGTGTGTCAGTATAATGTCAGTATAGTGTAGTGTGAGTGTAGTGTGTTAGTGTAGTGCACTGCTTAACATAGCATTACATACCATTTAGTCCACTTTCACACCGAGACACTTTACAGGCATTTAGGCGCTAAAAATAGGGCCTGCAAAGTGCCTTTAAAGCGCCTCTCCTGTCACTCCAGTGTGAAAGCCTGAGTGCTTTCACACTGGAGTGGTGTGGTTACAGGATGTTAGAAAAAGTCCTGCAAGCAGCACCTTTGGGGTGGTTTAGGAGCGGTGAATACACCACTCCCAAAACACCCCTGCCATTGACATCAATGGCCAGCGCTGCCAAAGCGCTTGCAAATCGTTTCGGCAGCGGCGCTTTTGACCCTTTTTCAGTCGCTAGCGGCTTCAGTCGATGGCTTTACCGCTAACGCGGCCGCCACTTCAGTGTGAAAGTGGCCTTAGTGCTGTATAAAGTGCTGTCTTTTTTTTTGTCTTGATTTTTTTTTGTCCCCTGCCTGCCCCCCTTTTTTTTTAATTGTCAGTCGCAGTTTTTCTAACTGTGATGCTGGTGTTCCCCCTTTTTTGTTTTCTATTTTTTTTATAGTTTTTTCATTTCTGTAAGCTTCAGTCTTCAATTTAAAGTGTACCAAACACCACTTTTCATTCAACAAAGTGCATCCAATCACACATTTCCCAGTTTCTATTAAATGTGGGTAACAAGTCCCCCCCCCCATCATGTCTGGGGGGCCAACAAGGAGAGGCAGCCACTATGATGGGGCCAGCAGCGTATGTGTAAACAGGCAAAGGTGGACGTGGTCTATCCTCAGGCAGGGCACGTTTGTCTCTGTTTAGTGATGTTGCCCATGCTATCCATCCACAGCATGCAGAGGAGGTGTTGGATTGGCTTACTAAATCATCCTCATCGTCTATGACAAGATTAATTCAAGTGGAACTGTTTTAAAGGTGCATCAACTGTTTAGTAGGGTAATAAAATAATTCGGGTTTACCCCAGAGTGACAGTCAGCTAGGCAACCAAGACATAAGGGGCTGACATATTCAGAGTTCAGGCTGTGGGACTTGAGGAACTTGTTTCCTCTATTAATTCCTGCAATCACCTAGGGAACACCTGTCCAATTGGACACCGGTACCCCTTGTGACCTCCGTGGCCATCTTGGGTGAGGGCATAGCTTATCTAAGGCCCTGGCCCCCCTGAATTGATGCGCATTATGCGAGTGGTTAGTGTAATGGCAGAGAGAGGTTCCACAGGAGTAGTGGGGAAAGTGCAGGGACTATGCTATTTCTACTCAGGAAGCCTCTCATTTGGGTGTGGACCAGCCAGGCCGCATACCCGCTGCTTGTTGCAGAAGCTGTTGGCATCATCTCAAGATTACTCTCTTCTGCTACTGTTTCGTAATTTGCTGCTGTCTGCTGTGCCCTCCCACCGGGCCTAATTGTGCATTAATGGGACTTTCTTAATACACTGTCCTCATTTACCTCAGCCTCTGTATGATCTCTGCTCTCCGACACATCATGCTGCATCCTGCTCACAAGCTGCAACACATACAAGGAAGTTGGGGATTAGGCTTCAGCTTCAAACTGTTAGGATTTTGATGATCCCAGAACTAAAATTATATTTCAGGTCAGTCAAGTGTGGTGGTAGTGAGCCGCTAAAACAGTTGAACCTGCAGTGAAGCCTGCGTTTTAAGAACTTTCTTTTTCTTTCAACAAGTTATTAGAGCTTTGTTGTCAACGTCTGTCAGAAAATTTCTGGGGTTTTAGCTAAGCTTTTTTACAATCATTTGCTCGTTATACATTCTTCATTCTGCAGGATCTGTAAAGCTACTAAACTCTTTTTCTCTCCATCAAATCAGGACTTTAGATACCTGTGTGAAGTACTTCCTGAGACTTTTACCATAGCTCGGGGACCACCTATTTACATTTAAAAGACATAATAAGGCATGACCCCTCCGGGACCCCTCTTGCTGAGATTATATTGTTATCGTAATGCAGCAAAATGTCATGTCAGCGTAACAGTTTCCGAAACAAATGTGACACATTATTCATCTTGTTAATGTGACACTGTCACCTGTCACTGGAGAATCTGTGGCTCTTTCTCAGAAACCTCCTGTAGGAGCGGCAGATCCTGAACGCAAGTCAGAACGATTGAGTTACCATTTAAGTCATAGAAAGATGACAGTGTGCGATGCAGTATACAGCAGTGCAATTTGTTGTTGTGGAAATCAAATCTGTTGCATGTGAAGACAATCATATGACAACAGGCAAAATAGCTAGTGTTCTTGCATGCCTTACAGTGCTATATATGGCATTCATTTGCTCTGAGTATTTAGAAACATGTTGTAAAATGAAACAAGTTTTTGGGTATATATTAGTGGCCATGCATGCTTCAGTTTTTTTACTTTATTATATATATATTTTTTATTATAATTTTATTATTGTAACCCCAATCTTCCTCCCTTTAGACCCCTTTCACACTGAGGCGTTTTTCAGGCGCTACTGCGCTAAAAATAGCACCTGCATAGCGCCTGAAAAAAGCCTCAGCTGTAAACCCAGTGTGAAAGCCCGAGTGCTTTCACACTGGGGCGCTGCACTGGCAGGGCATCACAAAAAATCCTGCCAGCAGCTTCTTTGCAGCGGTGGAGGAGCGGTGTATACACTGCTCCTCCACCGCTCCTGCCCATTTAAAACAATGGGGCAGTGCCGCCATACCGCCGGCAAAGCGCCGCTGCAGCAGCGTTTTGCGGGCGGACTTAACCCTTTTTATAGCGCCGCTAAAATGACGGTAAAGCGGCGCTAAAAATAGTGGCACTTTACCGCCGACGCCCAGGGCGGCTCAGTTTCAAAGGAGTCTTATGCTGGCCATACACTATACGAAAAATCGGCCGAAAAATCGTTCGTATAGACACTTCGTTCGTTTTTCGGCAAGTTAATGGGCACAAATCGATAATCGTTTGTGACGTTTTTGTGGAAAAAAAACGAACGGGAAGTTTGGAAAATTTCTGCCGAAAGTACGATAAATTGCAAGGTTAATGTGTTTCCCGTCCGAACTGTCTGCACTAGGTATATGTAAAAAAACGAACAAAAAATTATTTATTCATGTCCACTGAACAATTTATCGGTCATTACATGATGGCACGATCGTTTGCGGTCACGGTCGAATGTTCGTTTTTCGAAAATGTGTTCGGCCGATTTTTCGTATAGTGTATGGCCAGCATAAGATTGCAAGCTCCATGAGCAGGGCTCACCTATTTTTCTGTATTAGGCTGGGTTCACACACTGCAGACGGCCGTGGATCGCAGCAGGGGGTCCGGTGCGTCCCTGTTCTCTGTTTCAGGGACGAATCAGGGCCGAATTTTTGCCCTAAAATGGAGCCAAAGACGCACAGAACTCCTGTGCAAGCTGTACCGCAGCCTCACCGGAGATATGTGAACCGGGTCTCTATGGTCACAATCTCCTGTCATGCGAATTGGATGCGGTGAAAGCCACATCCAATTCGCAATGGTGTGAACCCAGCCTTAAACTGTATTGTAATTGTACTCTCTCCCTTTATATTGTAAAGCGGGCGGTTTTAACCCTTTTTATAACACCGCTAAAATGACGGTAAAACGGCGCTAAAAATAGTGGCACTTTACCGCCGACGCCCAGGGAGGCTCAGGTTCAAAGGAGTCTTAGATTGCAAGCTCCATGAGCAGGGCTCACCTATTCCTTCTGTATTAGGCTGGGTTCACACACTGCAGACGGCCGTGGATCGCAGCAGGGGGTCCGGTGCGTCCCTGTTCTCTGTTTCAGGGACGAATAAGGGCCGAATTTTTGCCCTGAAATGGAGCCAAAGACGCACAGGACTCCTGCGCAAGCCACTCCGCAGCCTCACCGGAGATATGTGAACCAGTTCTCTATGGTCACAATCTCCTGTCATGCGAATTGGATGCGGAGAAATCCACATCCAATTCGCAATGGTATGAACCCAGCCTTAAACTATATTGTAATTGTACGCTCTCCCTTTATATTTATATGTGCGCAAACTGTCAGCGCTATATAAACCCTGTATAATAATAATTAAAACTCCCTTTTGATTGTTTTAGACTTGATTTAGATTAGATTTAATCTGTTGGCCAGGGTGAAAAATTATCAATCCTGTTGCACTGATGAGAAGCACTGAGATGCTCTGTTCATGAATTTGATCGTATTTCAATCAATCAGATTATGAGATGGCTTGGTGAAAACAGAGATTTTATCCATAACTTATGATTGTATCTCGCAAGTATTGATTGAAATCCATTTCTCCTTGCGTGGATTGAATGGGTTTTCAACTATAGAATGAATACTCCTATCGGGAGAGATTGATCGGAAAGGAAATTGATCATTTATCAAAGCGTGTATGGTCACAATAGAATCGGAAGAGATCTAAATTTCATGTGCAAAGCTTTAGGAACTCACTCGTGCCATTACAAAGCAGTTCATGTAATGTTACGGCTCATGTCCATTCATACCCTATTAAGAGTAGCTAGACCGATTGCCACAACTAGTTACCCTCCGATATGGATGTGCAACCCCCTAGCAGAAGCTGACAGGCACAAAGTTTATGGTGTGGTTAATGCTAAGAAGCAGGTGATGGTGCTGAAACTGGAAGATGTAGAACAGTGAAATGAAACAAGGATATAAAGGAAAGGGAATGGAAGAGTGGAATGTAAGGGAAAAACAGTACTGAAAAGCAGAATAATGAGAAAAAAAAGAGAAGGAGATGTTAGTGAGTGAGGAATGGAGAGAGAAATACTGAGTTAAGGAGGAGGTAGGGAGAGGGAGGAGGAGGGATAGAGAGGGAGAGACAGGGGAAAGAAGGAGGAGGGATACAGAGCAGAGTGTGCAGAGCGAAGAGATGGAGGAGAAGATAGACTGAGCCTGGTACAAACACACAGGGAGGGATACCGAGGAAGAGAGCGGGGGCACACGTACAGACAAGGGCACATCTGCCACTGCTGGACATATCGCACAGGGCCTCATTGATATCCATCAACTGATCGCTGGAAACCTACATCGGAAACTGACACTAAAAATCACGTCTTGACACCGGGAAACTGAAGACTGGCATTGGGTAAATAGACACGGACAGCATCAACGCTGGAAGACAGCAGTGGGCATTGGGATCCTGACACTAAGAAGCCAACGCAGGGTTTAGGCATCGCAGATTTCGCCAGAATTCTGGCCCCGGGCTGCATCCAAGCTCCGTCATCAGGACCACTGAGATCATGATGTGACACTGACTTTTACCGGGTGGAGATATACTGTATACACTACATCGTGTGGCACATACTAGCTAGTACGAGACTTCTCCAGACGCATACAGCAGAATCGCTCACCCATTTTACAGAAGATACGGTGTCACCTGCAAAAGAAAAAAAAAAAAAAAAACAGTGCAAAACGCAGCACCACTAGCCACACATGCAGTGTCACTAGCCACACACTACTTGTCACACTTACCCTGTGACTTTGGCACATCACATTCTCATATACACTTGCACAGTTTGGAGAACATGACTCAGATTACAGCATTTAGATGGTCAATTCTCACGCTCCAGCCAAACTGATCAGCCTGGATTTAATGTGCCAACACAAAGTACACATTCTTAGCAAACCCATGTACATATCTAGGCACCCAGCCAAGCATGGACTAATTACACAAACTAGGTGAATTCAGTTATTCAGATCTGATCAAAATACTAATTAACACCGAGACTGGATACGTAGAGGCAAAGCAGACATCAGTATTACCAGCACACATCGACACATACTGAATATGGAAGATGTTTGCACACTTAACAAACAAATGGAACATAATGCAAACATTTAAATAGCCACATATGGCTCTGTGTCACAATAATAGACGAAAAGCTAAAGAAAGTGTGCTGAAAAAAAAATTGTTTTGTTTACAATAATAGGCAGAGGACAAGGCAAAATAAGATGCAATAGATAGAAAGGGAGGCAGGTAGGTAGATAGATGCAGCTTTTAGTGCACAATCTGTACATTAGGAATATTACATGAACCTTATTAAAACCAAGCACTGCTTCGGCACCACAGGCATAGACAACGTCAGGAACATAATCAATAGCTCCCTAATACATAGGAAGACCATAGATGCTCTCAGTGTCTCCCCATACACCCAAGTCCTGTGTAGAGAGTGCAGATAGTGGCAGATGCATTCCGCAGGAATAAACTTATCTGGGGACATGTGAAGCTTTATCTGGAAAGAAAATTATCCCGGATCATGGAATATCCCAGGCGGCAGGATACAGCCTCCCACCTTATAAAGTACTGCTAACAGCGACCAGGTAAGAGACCAGAGCCCTAGGGTCAATGTTGTGTGTGCTGAGAATTGGGGCACTGCCTTCACCTGACACCAAGGCTATGTATGGTCATGAGCTAGGGTCACCCACAGCCTGGCATGCTTTACCACCATAGTCTGCAGTATATCTCTATCATCACTTGATTCCCTGTGTGAGATGAATACCTTCTCACATTTGCTCTACACATTCTGTATAATGAGTCTCTCTGTATAATCCTTGCTAACTGCAACACATGGAGGAATGATAAGGCCAGTAGCTCGGTGTTCAAAAAGATGAGGCCATACAGGAATTTAAAAATATAGACATTTAGCTACCAAACTGAACTTTTTTGACTGTGAAGAAGCCAAAAGAAAGGGTCATATGATGAACACATACATTGTACATATTAAATATAATGAATGTAACCAATGCATGGATGTCCCATCCCTTCCATTTGATACTCTTACTCAATTAATTCAGGTGGGCCCATACAAATTGTGATTATCATGCCACTGCTACGATTTGAGTATGCCTGGATTTGATCGGTTTTTTTTCCATAGCATGGTGATTTGATGTATCAGTGGTCATTGAGGTTCAGCCATGGCTGTTGTCATCTGTTCCTGATCAGGCCATGTGTATTCTGAGTGCAGTAGTGCTTTTGAGTTCCTTCCTGGTAGTGCATTTTAACATTTTCGCAGTTGTCTTGACTAAGCACAAATGCCACAGAAATGACTTTCTTATCAGCTACATATCAGAAAACTTGTAGATTTCCAAACAAGGGGAATCATTTATTTCTCTGCTTTACCTTCTTATCTTGTAGTCTTGCTTTTTCTACAGCATGTTTATGCCATGTGCAAGGAATGCAGGATCTTTCCTGGTTTCTATGTTTATCACTAAGCAAGAAAGGCTAATGTGCAATATGACAATTCACTCTCTGTGCTTTCCTGGTGAAAAGACCTGTATCTTGTAATTGAAAATAAAATAGTTGCTTATAACATGTGAATACTTTATCTTTCCATTTATCCAACCTTCTATCCATCCATCCATCCATCCATCCATCCACCCATCCATCCACCCATCCATACATCCATTCATCCATCCTCTAAACTGATGATCTATCTATCTATCTATCTATCTATCTATCTATCTATCTATCTATCTATCTATCTATCTATCTATCTATCTATCTATCTATCTATCTATCTATCTATCTATCTATCTATCTACTGGTTGGTTATATACCATATTAATCTATCCATCTGTCTATCTTTCAGTTGATCATTTATGTATAATATCTATCTATGACATATTGCTCTCTCTATTTAACCGTCTATATCAGGTTGATCTATCTATCTATCTATCTATCTATCTATCTATCTATCTATCTATCTATCTATCTATCTATCTATCTATCTATGACACATTGCTCTCTCTATTTAACCGTCTATATCAGGTTGATCTATCTTTCTATCTATCTATCTATCTATCTATCTATCTATCTATCTATCTATCTATGACACATTGCTCTCTCTATTTACCCATCTATATCAAGTTGATCTATCTATCTATCTATCTATCTATCTATCTATCTATCTATCTATGACACATTGCTCTCTCTATTTACCCATCTATATCAAGTTGATCTATCTATCTATCTATCTATCTATCTATCTATCTATCTATCTATCTATCTATCTATCTATCTATCTATCTATCTATCTATCTCCTCTTCTAGGAAAATTGTCTGACACATGTATTGACTGGATTTTCATTTCCTTTAGTCAGATGTCTGTCTTGCTCTAAAGAACTATCCTTCGTAGTGTGATAACTCTGGCAATAGTGTTTGCTATTATTTTTCCTAAAAAAAGATTTGACTACTGTAGCATGGTTTGAACAAATGGTCAGGACATTTTTTCCATTTAGTTTCCTGTATTTTGTGAGTCAGGGTCCCCCTGGCTTAGTTAATTAATGAATGCTTTTAATCCATCTAAAGTCTTTCAACCACATAAGAAAAATTCCATGGCAGGGAGAGATATACACTGCAAAAGAAACTTTTAGATGAATGCCACCGACAAAGAAAACTTTTCCTTTAAAAAAGAAAACTCGGATTGGAAAAAGGTCAACGTGGGGTAATTTTAAAACACTTTTTTTTTGTGATGTAGCGATTTATCGAATACTCTATGGCTGAGATACATGCGCTGGTTTATTAGAAATGCTGAAAATTACCAGCTCAATCATTAGTTATGAGTTAACAAAGACAGAATGGTTTACTAGTTCATAGAGGGAGGATAAGGCTTGATCAGATTGAGTACCGGTATATTGTATGCAGACTATTGTTTGGTGAACCTTGCTTTCAGTGCTGGCTCCTAATTTAGGAATGCTGTGACTCAATTGTTCCATAGAATGAATTACCCTGGAGACTAGGAATATCGAGAATGTTTTGAAGTTCAATGAGAAAAGTCTCATCTTCTCATGTGTTATGGAGTGACCTATAAAAGCCTTTTGTCACATAACATATTTGAACGTGAAACACACAGTATATTTAGGTGATGATGTATCTTCTACAACAATGTATTATAGATTTTACAAGCTAGCAAATAGTTCAATTAAAATATAGATCATCATTCTAAAATCCAGATTCTTTTCTGGTGCATCTAGTTTTACCTGTACATGTATTCCTATCTACCTGGTGTTTAGACACCAGTTCTTTTATTTTAGTCTATTGGTGACCTGCCACCGACAGTTGGAATGGATGCTCTGGAGCCTTGCTATTTTCAGTAACCCTTGTGCTCCTCTAACATATCATAGAGCTGTGAGAAAGAGGCTGTAATAGTCCTGGGGTATATGAAACGCTTATATGCTGCCTAGGCCACTTACTCATCACAGGAAATCCTGAGGTGGCATACCTTTCAACAGTGAAGAACCTTTACATGTAACAGCAGTTACAATGAGGAGCATTTTGATATATTATAATATTGCAAAGTTGGAACAGCTATTGCTGGAAAGATATATGTGTTATAGAGATAATTCATCTTCACTTTGTATTGGAAGTTACTCAGGCATACCATGCCCATATAAATAGCCTGGAGAATGTACATCTTTTTATATTGCAATGTATTGCAATACATCTGTTGTGTCCATATTTTGATTTTGATAAAAACAGCTATACACAAAAAATCTTTCTGGCTTTATTTAACTGAATTGTTAAATACTTTACAGTCCATTCTCCAGATTTCCTCCACAAGACTGAAGATGTTTCAGTACTCACTATAATATAGGGTGAGGAGTTGCCAAAAAAAAAAAAAAATTCATTAGTTATTAAGTATAATAAACTATTAGTAGTCAACAGCTGTAAAAAATGGTGGCCACATTAGGGGTCGCAATCTGGGGAGGTTTACCTGCAACAGTGGGTGTGAACCAAAGGCCACAATGCAAAGATATAGAAATATTTAGGTTGTCAAGTGTGTAAAGATATGGCAAGTGAAAATGCCATCTTTTTGGGCAGGCCTTGATGGTCTGTTTCTAGAAAGAAGCCTAGACCATCGGTGCTAAATAGTAGAAAGTGTGCTACCTAACTGGGCTGAGCTGTTTAGGTGGCAATACAGTCCCAATACCCTAGTTTCAGTTGCATCCTTCATTCAGGTGCCAGAGGAGTCGCTTTCTTCTTCTGTGATTTTTTTGTGACAATATTATACTTTGGAGTCATTGTTATTGCCCAAGGCCTGGACTTATTCCCTATTGGGTGGTTTGTGAAGTAAAGTCTGTCAACACTTCACAACTACTGTCTTCCTAAATCAGTGTAGCTGTAGTATATTTATCCTCCTTCTTTTTTAGTAATTACTGTGTCAGAAGACCTGGAGGTAGAGTTGGTGTTCTTGCTATGCTTTATCATTTTTATGGGGAGAGCCTATTTAATAGCAGACTCAAAGTGAACTTGTCATGGCATAATAGCAGGCATCACCAGATGTAAACCATTACCACTGTCTTCTAACAATATGGTGTGCCTTGGGATCCCCCATATTTGCCAACCTCATGGAGTTTAGGCACACCGCTTCCCCATACACGCGTTCCTTGTGGAAATACTTGTGTCTCTCATTGGGTCATTTATTCAGACACTGGACATTAATTCTTGGTGAGAACCAAAGTAAAGCAATGTCTATGCTCTAGTTTTCAGTAAGTTGATTAGAAAATTCAGGGGCTGCTAGGCACTTTGGACTATAAGAAGGCAGCCTTATGTGCCTGCATTAGCTGAAACACGTTATCCTGTCCTAAAATTAGTTAAAGTGGTTGTAAACCTTAGCCATGAAATATGAACAAAGCATATCCCTCTATAGTGTGCACTTGTCTCAAATAGAAGTGTAATTTCTGTCTGCTGCTTCATTCCTCTGCTATCAGCATAAATCACTTCTGACAAATTTTCCTGACACCAAGAGAAAAAAGGTAACAGGCAGGGATCTCCAGCTGAATGAAAGCCTCATCTCTGTTCCTATGCACTGTGTGATAAGGGGTGTGTTCCTTCACTCCAATCAGCTTTCAGAACTCTCCTCACTGAGCTCTACAGAGTGTAACGTCACCTCCCTGCCCCCTTTTTTCTCACAGCTCAGACAGGCTGTATAAATTCTGGACTTTGAATGGATGTAGAGAAGGGAAGACTGCAAATAAACAGGTACAACTTATGTAGGAGGTTTTGATTCATCTCCATGTATCATCTAAGGCCAATCACAACCCTGATTATATGTAAGGGTTTACAACCACTTTCAGTAGCATTTAAACCTTTACAGGTTCTTTGCTTTTGAAAATCAAAGAGACACTGTTACTATGTCCAGAGCAAAATTATAGTGTATGTGATAGCCCACCCAGCAAATTATACTCATCCATTATGTTCCCTTGCCACCTCCCCACTTCATTGGAGCTCTTGGTCCATTTATCCAATGGAGAGGGCCTTCTGCGTATGAGGGAGTATGTGATCTCCTGTATATGACAGTGCTGCGGCCTGTGCAGCCAGACCTGAACACTGTCACATGAGCAAGGCAGTGATATCATCCAGATGGGTAAGCTCTGACATAGGAGCTTACTTGGCTGTTGCGGTGGGGAGGTGGCAAGAGAGCATGGATTGACGAGAGTACCTAGATAGGGGAGTGGGCAATCAGGATTGTTACTCTACCCTCAACAATAGTAACTTGTGAAATAAAATCTGGCATATGCTGTATAGTGGTTTCATGTAGTTTTAAGGGAAACCTGTACAGTTAAATATGTGGGCTGACGTTGCTGATAATAAAAATTCTATTTACCTGTCTCTTATGTTGATCCAGTGGCTGCGGTATTTTCTGAGTAGCTTACCTCTAATGCAAATTCATATTCACTCTGACCCAACTGCACGTTTGTTCTGTGACCGTATTTCAGAAAGTATTGAGTCCAGAGACAGCCAGGCAGATAGCATCTTCAGAAGGAGGTGAGCAATAGCAACTTAAATATTGCTATACGTACTGTAATTACAGGTTTCCTTTAAAGAAAAGCTATTTTTTTAAACAGCTTATACAATATCTATACAACCTCAATGCAGTAAAAAGAAGGGCCTGTACTATAAAAAATTAATCAGAGCTTCACAGCAGGACCTCACCTTCGCCAGGCCTCTCTCTCCTTATTTACTAATATGATTATGTAGGGCAAGCACTATAGACTATGAGACTGGAGCTGAATAATATCAAGACAACTTGCTTATAGTATATAGGATAAACAGCTTGGTACCTCCTGGGCTGTTTTTCTTTTTTAGTAATTGATTCCAAAAGGTTAAGGGTTTTATATCAAAGCCACACTCAAAAAGAGTGCCATTACTGTGCAATACTGTCACCAATAAATAAATGATCCAATCATAGTTTGCAAGGTCCTTTTATCTGAGATTAGGTTTCTTTGCTGTTTTGTACAGTTTGCAGTATAGTTGATTAAAAACCATCATGTCAATCAAATGAAAAATGTATTATCATATGTGTTTTGAAACCTTTTTAAGAATATGAACTAGGTGCCCATAAACTTCTTGGATCAGTTCCTTTGTCATCATTTGCATTAGGTGCTCCTATAGTATAACCGTGTATTAATTTCAACAAACTCCCCCTGCACACTGAAATTTATGGCATTCAGGACTGCTGAGCTAGCTTTGGAGAGCTACTGTATCTCAGATAGAGTTGATGAATGCCCATGGAAAACTTCTGGGACAGCATGATGCTGATTTTTTTTTTCCTCTAGATTTTAATCACACTGACAGTGATACAAATTTGCAACTGCTTGTCTCCGAAGTGATTATTCTGTATAAGAAATAGAAACATATTCTCTAGCAAAAAATTGCCCTTGGGTCATAAATAAAAAGGTGCTAATAGTATTGCAGAGGCTTTTCTGCCGGGGCAGCCTTTACCTAGCATCATTCTTATCAGTAGAAATGTAGTAACTAACCATCTTTTGATCATAAACAAAGAAGCATGAATTCAAACAGTTCTGTCTAATCTGACACTGCTGGCATTAGGGCAATGTCGGTAGGAAAGTATGGTGATTGGCTATGAGGTCAGGCACTTCACAAACACTTCTCATGCAGTAGCTCTTAACAAGCAATGGCACTGGGCAAAGCCTACTTTTTCTAGGAAAACTGAGGAGTAATGCAAATGCCAGGGATATCGTGAGAAAACACACAAGCTATTGTCTCTTTCATTGATGGGGTGTTAGTGATTATGCAACTTCCACACATGCACAATAGGGATGCCCAATCCCCACACTAGTCACCACTCTTCAGTATCTGATAGATATGTACACTGCACTGCCCAGCAGGCAGCATTAGAAAAACTATATTTTGCTTGAAAAAAAATAGGGAAAGGGGCATACCAATAAACAAACCGATCTGAAGGAATAAGGCTACAGTAGAGAGAAACAGTCCCAGGAAATAGTTAGAATTAGGAGGTCCATGTAGATGCAGGAGGCCCTACCTAATTGGAGGTTGATGGTAATGTAGCAGGGAGAAGGTGCAGGGGTAGGAGCTGTGGGGGCTCCTGGGAGGTCGTCCCAGAAGGTTGAGCAGAGAAGAAATTTCCTTCCCTCATTTATTGTAATGGCAGCTTGGCAGGTTAGGGGATCGGTGGGTGTTTGTGGAAAAGGGAGATGGTTTCAAAACAAGGAGCCCATCTAGTGGTATGGTGCTACCCTTTTTTCCCAAGGGCATTGGTCCCTTGAGAAGTCAGAAATAGTCATTTTTGAAGATGTTCTTGAACCAGTTGGGTAGGATATCCAATAGGATAGGATAGGATAGATAGGTAGATAGATACAATAGCATGTGTGTTTGTACTTTGGACTTGTGTCCGACGGACTTGTGTACACACGATCGGAAAGTCTGACAACACACATTGGTTGGTGGAAAATTTGAGAACATGCTAGCCAATTTTTGGAAATTTCGACAACAAATGTCCGATGGAGCATACACACTGTCGGACTTTCCGCCAACAAGCTCACATCCAACATTTGTTGTCGGAAAATCCGATCGTGTGTATGTAGCATTCAATTTTACAAACCAGGAAAATGATTAGAGCATCTCAACTGCACTAGCAATAAGCAGTTTCCAGGTCTATATGACAATGGGAGGGATCCCAAAGCCCTTCAGACCTTGGTTGGTGGAAAATTTGAGAACATGCTAGCCAATTTTTGGAAATTTCGACAACAAATGTCCGATGGAGCATACACACTGTCGGACTTTCCGCCAACAAGCTCACATCCAACATTTGTTGTCGGAAAATCCGATCATGTGTATGGAGCATTCAATTTTACAAACCAGGAAAATGATTAGAGCATCTCAACTGCACTAGCAATAAGCAGTTTCCAGGTCTATATGACAATGGGAGGGATCCCAAAGCCCTTCAGACCTACTGTACATCTAGTATTTAAAGGCCTCTAGAAGGTCCTTGTGTACCTGCACAGTCTACATAAATAGACCACTACTCACAAAAGTAACTTAATGGATGAAGTAGTTACGTTTAAAGTCTAGGTGCATCAAAGTTAGCACATTAGCACAAGGTACATGACATAGAGTTACTCAAGGTCCATGCCCCCTACACCACTCCTGCAACTGCAATCTTCCAGTGCAGCGGGGGTTAATAGAACTAAGGGGCTGTCACAAGCTTTTGTCAAGTGTGACTGACTTTTCCACCTACCTCCCCATTCATAAAAGCTGGTACTATGATGGAAGCAGGATCTATGAATGGAGGACAGGTGAATGATTGATAGGACCATCCCTTGTCACTCCTTACCCCATATGTCTAACTATTTCCTACTCTAACCATCTTTAGGCGATCTCTGTAAACCCATATCTTCAGAAAGGCCTATCCCACCTCTAACTATTGAACTGTACTCTTACTTTCTCGGCTCATCCCTCACAGTTATTTATTTTATTTTTTTATCATTTGACCCTTTATTTTGGATTGTAAGCTCTAACAAGCAGTGCCCTCTCATTCCTCTTGTACTAAATTGCATTGTAGCTGTACTATCTCTCTCCATATTGTAAAGCACTGTGCTATATAAACCGATCACCTATACCATTATGACCACTGACAGGTAAAGTGAATAAAATGGATTATCTCATCACAGTGGCATCTGAAAGTGGGTGGGATATGTTATGCAGCAACTGAACATATTTTCCCTGAAGTTGATGCGTTGAAAGCAGAAAAAATTGGGCAAGCATAGGGATTTGAGCAACTTTGACAAAGGTCAAATTGTAATGGCTAGATGACGGTCAGATCATTACCAAAATTGCAGCTCTTGTAGGATGTTCCTGGTCTGCAGTGGTCAGGATCTGTCAAAACTGGTCCAAGGAAGGAAAACCAGTGAACCAGCAACAGGGTCGTGGGCAGCCAAGGCTAATTGATGCACATGGGGAGGCTGTTCTATGTAGTCTGATCCAATAGGAGAGCTACTGTAGCTCAAACTGCTGAAAAAAATTATGCTGGTTCCAATAGAAAGGCGTCATAACACTCAGCAATGCAGTTTGTTGCGTATAGGGCTGCGTGGCCACATACTGGTCAGGGTGCCTGTACTGACCCTTGCCCACAGTCAAAATTGCCTACGATGTGCACATGAGCATCAGAACTTGACAGCAGAGCAATGTAAGAAGGTGGCATGTCCTGATAAAATAAAAAATGGCTTAAGGAACACAACAATGAGTCGTCAACAGTTCTACAAAAAGGGCTACATTATGTAGCTTGTTAGTGTGTGAGAAGGACTGTGTACTAGACTACATCAATGACTAAGTCAGTAGCACCACTGGCCTGGTTGGAATCTGGGCTGAGGCTGTCATACACCTTCTTACAAGGTTTTGCAGGGATTTGCAACTTCCAGGAACTTTTCCTTTTCCATTACAGGTACAGTATGAGACCGAGATTCAGTTCAGAGTTTTGGTTGGAGTGCAGTTTAAAAAAAACTATCCTAACAAGAGATTATTCACTAATTCAAATGAGTTCTCCAATATTACCTAGAACTGCCACAGATCAATATTTGATAATGGTGGTAATAAAATAGAACAACGCTTTTACTGCAGCAGTATGACATCTTTTAACCACATACCGGCCGTATGCATATATGCAACATCTCGGCAGGTGGACTTTAACGCAGAGAGGCTGCACATATTTGTCCAAAATGTAAACATCTCTGTGCTGAGACCGCCCGCCCCCTTCCTGCTCCTAGCACAGTTATCGGCTGGAAAGCTCTCGATGCATGCTTCCAATCGGGAGCTTTCCGATCATGTGACTGCTGTGACAGCCACTTGCAGCAGTCATATGGCCCAAATGCCCACCTCCCAGCATTTAGAAGCTTTTAAAGAGCTGGGAGGTTGCGGTTGGAAGGGAATAAAAAATATATAGAATCCTCATGACTTATTAAATGTCTTTCAAGTGATCAGCTTACATCATAAGCTTCTTGAGGGTAGGGACCGATGTGAATGTACAATGTATATGTAAAGCACTGCGTAAATTGACGGCGCTATATAAGTACCTGAAATAAATAAATAAATAAATAAACATCAAATCATATTTGATTAACTTTGAATGTCTAAAATTTCATAGCCTAATAGCTGCAAAATTCTCTAAGCAGCTTTTTTAACCATACACATTTGATGATGTTTTGATTGATTGCAAAAATGCCCTAATTTATTGTCATTGACAGTTTTAAAGCAGATGTAAACTCTAACTTTATGACTTTTAATTTGCTAAAACACGGTGCTTCATAAACATTTGTCATTTTTTTTCCCCACAAAATGCTGATTTTGCCTTATTTCATACTATTTTACTCCTCAGTGCTTCTGATCTCCACCATCTTTTGTCAGTCACTTCTTGCCTACATGCTTTCACTCAAGCAATGGCTGCACATCATTGCCCTGAACAAGATTCCTGATAGTGACTACAGTAGACCATACTTACATAATGTGAGTTGGCTTGGCTACTTGTGTGACAGTGGACCTTTATATCAAGATCCCCAGGTATCTGTTTAATAAAATCTGTACATTGAAAACAACTTTTAAAATTGCATTAATATGATAAAAGTTATATGAGCTTTTAGTGATTGGGTTTAAATCAGCTTTAAAGGGTAAGGTCAAGTTTACAGAAAAGAACAAAAAAAACCCTTCTGCTCGCCTTCCCTCTCCTCTCCAGTCCCTAACCTAATCTCAGTTTCACCCCACCTTCTTTCCCCATACACAGGTGCTTACTGACCTCTTCGACAGTAGGCTCTTCAGGTGTTTAAACCCTTTTGTTTCCCAAAACCTTGCCCTGTACTGCTTGCACATTAACTCTATAGATTTGAATGGGTCCATGCTCCAACAGAAAGGTTATGGCCTATTTAAGTATATGGGAATATACTGCCTGGGCAATGCCATCGGGAAGAGATAAGTAAGCACTTGGATGGGAGTTAAGCCAGCCATAGATGGAAATTCTGCCAGTTCAGCCGGAACCAGACACATTTTGATCTGTTTATTGGCAGACTGGTTGTTCTGAATTTGATCCATCGATCGGCTTCAATACAACTGACCTGTCTGGGGTTTTTTTTGCCTGATCACTGCTTGCGGCTTTAGTCGGGTAGCCATGATCAATGTATTCTGCTGGTATTCCCCATCAGCAGAACACAATAGCACTGTGGGAGAGTTTCCCACTTTAACACAGCCAGTGAATCAATCAGTTTTCTTTTCTTTAACCCGTGATTGAATAATATATGGCCTGCCTTAAGGCTTAGATTGGTTAAGGGCCTAGGAAGGAAGGGAAGGAGGTTAGTAAAACTAAGCTTGTCCTTTACTTTTCCAGATTTGATCATTATCAAACACTCTAACTTTTTCTTAAATAAACAGTTTTCCACAGTCATTAGATCCGTCTATTTTCTGACTTCACATTTCAGATGTTAAAGCGGTAATAAACCCAAAAGCAAACATTTATTATATTGCAGGTTACCAATTTTTAGATGTGGTGGCTGCATTTGTTTTATTTTTTAGGCTTTGTTTCCTTTTTTTTTCTCCTGGTGATCCGGTCAATATGTCTGTTATTTTCCAACAGAACAAGCTGTCCTGCACATGTAGCAAGTAGAGGGTGCTTACAATGGTCAGCTTTTATTTATTTATGTAAAACCTTTATCCCATAAGAAAAGCAGTAGCTGATGAAAAAGTGGGAGCTGGAGTTTGGCTTTAATTTGTTAGTGTATCTACATTTGCTAGTGCATCTAATACTCCCCCCTCCCTAGATTAACAATGCTTCTGTCCAATAGTGTCTCTGTTGCTCCTCTATCCAGAGTGTAGGCACCCTAATATAGGAAGTGTGTTACTGGCCAGATTACCAAGTGAAAGCAGAGGGAAAAAAGTCTATAAAAGACAACATTTTTGGTTTTGGGTTTAACCACTTCCATACCTGGTCAAATTTGACATTTCTATCTTACCTGTAAAAATCATAATTTTTTTTTTTCTAGAAAATTACTCCGAACCCCCAAAAATATATATATATATATATATATATATATATATATATATATATATATATATATATTTAGCAGAGACCCTAGAGAATAAAATGGCAGTTGTTGCACTTTACTTAAAAATCTGCATAGGCGATGCTGTAATATTTTTTACAGGTTATCATTTATAGTTACAGAGGAGTTCTGGTGCTAGAATTATTGCTCTGTTTATAACTAAGCATGAGCCCAACCCCCCCCCCCCCCACGGTTCGGTTCGCACCAGAACTTGCGAACAGGCAAAAAATTTGAACAAACACACGAACACCGTTAAAGTCTATGGGACACTAACATGAAAAATCAAAAGTGCTAATTTTAAAAGCTTATATGCAAGTTATTACCATAAAAAGGGTTTCGGGACTCAGGTCCTGCCCCAGGGGACATGGATCAATGCAAAAAAAAGTTTTAAAGTGGCTGTCTTTTTGGGAGCAGTGATTTTAATAATGTTTAACCACTTCAGAATATTTGGCTGCTCAATGACCAGAGCACTTTTTGCGATACGGCACTGCATTGCTGACAATTGCGCGGCCGTGCAACGCTGTACCCAAACAAAATTGATGTCCTTTTTTCCCCACAAATAGAGCTTTCTTTTGGTGGTATTTTGATCATCTCTGCTTTTTTTTTTTTTTTTTTGCGCTATAAACAAAAAAAGAGCGACAATTTTGAAAGAAACACAATATTTTGTACTTTTTACTATAATAAATATCCCCAATTTAAAAAAAAAACAAAACATTTTTTTTTCTCAGTTTACAGTAGGCCGATATGTATTCTTCTATGTATTTTTGGTAATAAAAATCACAATAAGCATGTGTTGATTGGTTTGCACAAAAGTTATAGCGTCTACAAAATAGGGGATAGATTTATAGTATTTTTCTTCTTATTATTTTTTTTACTAGTAATGGCGGCCACTTTTGACACATTTTTGGGACAATTGACAATTATACAGCGATCAGTGATATAAAAATGCACTGATTACTGTATGAATGTCACTGGCAGGGAAGGGGTTAACACTAGGGGCGATCAAGTTGTTAATTGTGTTCTCTGACTGTGTGTTCTAACTGTAGGGGGAGGGGACTGACTATAGGAGATGACAGATTGTGGTTCCTAGCTATTAGGAACTCACAATCTGCATCTCCTCTGAGAACAGAACAGGGATTTGTGTGTTTACATACACACGTTCCTGTTCTGCCTCTTGTGCCCATGATTGCTCAGGACCGCCGGTCACAAGCATCGGCACCTCCACAGTGCAGCGGGCGGGCGTCTACTTTCCTGTTTAAAGGAGCTTCTGACATCATGTGGCGTCAGAGGGGTTGCAGGGTCACCTGTTTACGTCACCAGGTGGCCCCGCCCTCATCTATATAACAGCTGTTATCGAGAAGCGTTACTCGGCGGGAGCCTCCCATGGAGGTGGAGCTGATGCGTTTTTTTTTTTTTTCTGGTCCGTCGGGCGGCATGAGATGGATCTAAATTGCGGGACACTTTTATTTTTTTATTTTTTAATAAAGGACTTGTCCCAAAGTGTCTCTTGTCATTTTTACTATTTTTGACACTTTTTTTGTGAACTGGTAGGGGTACAATGTACCCGTTACCAATTCAAATAGGGGGGTCGGGATTTGGGGGTCCCCTTTTTAAAGGGGGCTTCCAGAATCCGATAAGCCCCCCGCCCACAGACCCCCACAAGTACTGAGCAAGGGTTGTGGGGATGAGGCCCTTGCCCCCATCAACATGGGGGCAAGATGCTTTGGGGACCCCAAAGCACCCTCCCCATGTTGAGGGCATGTGGCCTAGTACGGTTTAGGGGGGGGTGCTCTCTCATCCCCTCTCTTTTCCTGCGGCCTGTCAGGTTGCGTGCTTGGATAAGGGTCTGTTATGGATTTTAGTGGGACCCCTGCGCCATTTTTTTTAAATTTTGCGCAGGGTTCCCCTTAATATGCATACCATACCTGGTATGGATTTGGGGGGGACCCTGAAGCAATTTTTTTTTTAATTTTGGTTCGGGGTTCCCCTTAATATTCATAGAAGACCCAAAGGGCCTGGGAATGGACTGGGAGGGGGACTCATGCCATTTTTTTCAATGAGTTTTATCTATATTGCTGAGAAAATTCATTACAGCCACAAGCAGTTTTAAATGACTTTTTTCCTTTAAAAATGTCATTTTGCTGTGGTATTGTTCTAAACATGGGAAAGGTGTGCCACTTTACAGGCATACTATAGGTACCCCCCAGGCATGATATTTAAAGGAATATTTCATTTTTATTGTTTTACTTTAAGCATTATTAAAATCACTGCTCCCGAAAAAATGTCCTTTTTAAAAACTTTTTTTTTGCATTAATACATGTCCCCTGGGGCAGGACCCGGGTCCCCAAACACTTTTGATGGTAATACATTGCATATAAGCCTTTAAAATGAGCACTTTTGGTTTTTCATGTTAGTGTCCCATAGACTTTAACGGGGTTCTGCGGCTTTTGAATTTGCCATGAACACCGCATAATGTTTATTGTTCGCCCAACATCTGGCTCATCCCTATTTATAACGTTCATGGCAATATGCCATTCACATATGGGAATGCGACCTACGTATGTATTTGCTTCTGTGTGCAAGCACAAGGGGATTGGAGTGCTTTAGATTTTTATTTATTAATGTATTTATTTATTTACACGGTTCCTTTCTTTCCTTAATTTTTTTTTGTACCCTGGAAAGCATGAAATAAAAAAGAAAAAAAACATCAATCTCTGCTTTCCAGGGGAAAAAAATGGCAGTGTTTACATCTGCCAGAGCCAGAAGTGACATCATGGCGTCGCTTCTAGCCTCCCAGGATCATAGCGATGGCCAGGGACCGGCTAGTCCACAGCCAGCTCTATGGTGACCCAGCACCGCCTGTAAAAGCCATCCAGCGGCTAATCAGCTACTAGGATGGCTTTTACAAGAGAGGAAATCGCTGGCTGAAAACAAAGATATCTGGATGATATTTGTAGCTGCAGGCTTCATCCAGATATCTCCACTTCAAGTCCAGGACGTTTTATGACGTCCTATGGGTGGGAAGTGGTTAACCGATTGACGACCAGCGCATGGCAATTTAAGTCGGCAGAATGGCACTGGTGGGCAAAATGGCGTACAGGTACGTCCCCCTTAAGAAGCCGTGCTGCGCGCCCGCCGCTGTCTCCATGACTGTGACCACGGATCCCGCGGACTCGATGTTTGCCGGGTAAGTGTGATCATGTCACGGAGAGGTAGAATGGGAAGATGCTTTTACAAACAAAGCATTTCCCTGTTCTGCCTAGTGACAGAACAGAGATCACTGCTCTCTGTCATCGAGAGCAGTGATCACTGTCATGTGAGGTGTAGCCCCTCCCCTCCACAGTTAGAATCACGCCCTAGGACACACTTAACCCCTTCACTGCCCCCTAGTGGTTAACCCCTTCACTGCCAGTGTCATTTACACAGTAATCAATGCATTTTTATAGCACCGATCCCTGTATAAATGACAATGGTCCCTACATAGTGTCAAAGTGTCCGATCTGTCGGCCATAATGTCGCAGTCTTGATAAAAATCGCAGATCGCCGCCATTAGTAATAAAAAAAATTAATAATAAAAATGCTATAAATCTATCCCCTACTTTGTAGATGCTATAAATTTTGCACAAACCAATCAATAAATGCTTATTGCGATTTTTTTTACCAAAAATATGTAGAAGAATACACATCAGCTTAAACTGAGCAAAAAATGTTTTTTTATATATTTTTGGGGGATGGTTATTATAGCAAAAAGTAAAAAATATTGCTTTTTTTTCAAAATTATTGTTCTGAGGAAGCTCCAATGAGCGAAACATGTTCAGAAAGAGTGATATCTTCTGAGATATGTCATTGAAATTTTATGAAAAAAACTATTTGTCTATATCAAATCATGTTGTGTGATTTTTTTAATGTTAAATAAATAAAAAGTTTTTTTATTTAAAAAACCTTGATTTATTAAAAAACACCTTTAAAGTCCCAAGGTTGGTTACCTCAAAGCCCATTTTCGTAGTCGTTATTTTTTGTTTATAGGGCAAAAAATAAAAACCGCAGAGGAGATAAAATACCACCAAAAGAAAGCTCTATTTGTGAGAAAAAAAGGACGTCAGTCTTGTTTCGGTGTATTGTTGCACGGCCGTGCAATTGTCAGTTAAAGCGATGCAGTGCCGAATCGCAAAAAGTGCTCTGGTCAGGAAGGGAGTAAAATCTTCCGGTCTTGAAGCTGTTAATACCGCTTTAAACTTAAAAAAAAACTAATACAAATATACTTAAATAGAAAACTTTCAGCTGTTATGCACATTTTCTTTCTCAACATACACATTGGGGTTGATTTAGTAAAACCGGAGAGTGCAAAATCTGGTGCAGCTCTGCATAGAAACCAATCAGCCTCCATTTTTTTTTTTCGTCAAAGCTTAATTGAACAAGCTGAAGTTAGTAAATCAAGGCCATTGTTTTTTTAAATTCAGTTCAAGGTATTGTTGTTGTCTTACAATAGTGTACCCACACGTTACAGGGACCTTGCAGTGAAATAGTAAACCACTCTTTTGTTTTGTGATGGCTGTAGACAGATCTTCCAAATTCTCCTGCCGTTTGCTTTTTTTTTTCTTTTTGGTGTCTTCAGCGGCTCTCGAATATGTGACTTTATTGTTCTGAACAGCTGGATAAGAAAAAAATAACCTTTGTGACCAAAATTTCAAAGCGGTCAAGATTATATTGCACTTTCATTGTCTTCCCCATAATGTTCTAATAAATGGGAGCTGACCTTGATCTCCCTGAAGAGTCTAAGCATGGCATTATATAAAATTGATTACTGCCTATATTGAATTTTTATCCTGCATACAACTGTAATATTACTTACATATGGGTATAGGGAAGCGTCATGTGCTTGTTCTGACCTCATTTTCTATTGGATCCATGGTGTACTCTTTGGGCCTTAGGCTTAATCTGATGTCATATTTGGTGCTTCTGAGACTGGCTTTTCTTAATTAAAAACTGAGCCACGCTTTCTTCCTACTGATCTGCAATATGTGACTTCAGATGAGTATAGTTTTAAATTGGAATCATTCTCCTCAAGTTATTTCCCAGATAAAGTGATCATCTCCAGAAAAGAGGATATGTAGTGTGCCCTTCGTTCATGGGCAGGGCACTGCAATCATTTTTAAAATCCATCCTGAGCTAAAGCTGCATCTTTGAACTGGGGAAAAACTTTCAATTTTCAACAAAGAAAATGCAAAATATGCAAACTACAATCTCACACCAGATGTAAAGCATATTTCCACCTTTGCAGTCAACTATGTGTTTAATTGTATGTTTGCTATGTGTTCACATTCACACAAAATGCCTAAAAAAATAATTAAAAAATATTTTTTACATTTAAGATGTTTCTCAGGAGGATGTGTACTGGCTGACTGCAAGGATTTTTACACAATGTTTGAGTGAGCCTGTCCCAAGTCTGTCCTCATTAACATACATATAGTTACATAGTTACATAGTAGGTGAGGTTGAAAAAAGGCACAAGTCCAATCTATGTGTGTGATTATATGTCAGTATTACATTGTATATCCCTGTATGTTGTGGTCATTCAGGTGCTTATCTAATCGTATTTTGAAACTATCGATGCTCCCCGCTGATACCACCGCCTGTGGAAATGAATTCTACATCCTTGCCACTCTTATGCCGCGTATACACGATCGCACATTCTGACAACAAAATCCATGTTTTTTTTCCCGACGGATGTTGGCTCAGACTTGTCTTCCATACACACGGTCACACAAATGTTGTTGGAAATTCCGAATGTCAAGAACGCGGTGACGTACAACATGTACGACGAGCCAAGAAAAATAAAGTTCAATGAGATCCAGATCTCAAATTTTGTTTATCGGAAATTCCGATGGAAAATGTGCGAAGGAGCCTACACATGGTCGGAATTTCCGACAACAAGCTCCCATCGAACATTTCCCGTCGGAAAATCCGACCGTATATATGCGGCATTACAGTAAAGAACTCTCTATGCAGTTTAAGGTTAAACCTCTTTTCTTCTAATTTTAATGAGTGGCCATGTGTCTAATTAAACTCCCTTTCACGGAAAAGTTTTATCCCTATTGTGTAGTCACCAGTATGGTATTTGTAAATTAAAATCATATCCCCTCTCAAGCGTCTCTTCTCCAGAGAGAATAAGTTCAGTGCTTGCAACCTTTCCTCATAACTAATATCCTGCAGACCCTTTATTAGCTTTGTTGCCCCTCTTTGTACTCGCTCCATTTCCAGTACATCCTTCCTGAGGACTGGTGCCCAGAACTGGACAGCATACTCCAGGTGAGGCCAGACCGGAGTCTTGTAGAGTGGGAGAATTATCGCTTTATCCCTGGAGTTAATCCCCTTTTGAATGCATGCCAATATTCTGTTTGCTTTGTTAGCAACAGCTTGGCATTGCATGCCATTGCTGAGCCTATCACCTACTAGGACCCCCAGGTCCTTTTCCATCCTAGATTCCCCCAAAGGTTCTTCCCCTAGTCAGTAGATTCCATTCATATTTTTTGCCAACCGAATGCATTATTTTAAATTTTTCCACATTAAACCTCATTTGCCATGTAGTTGCCCACCCCATTAATTTGTTCAGATCTTCTTGCAAGGTTTCCACATCCTGTGGAGAAGTTATGCCCTGCTTAGCTTATTTTGTCCGCAAATACAGAGATTGAACTGTTTATCCCATCCTCCAGGTCATTTATGAACAAATTAAATCGGATTGGTCCCAGCACAGAACCCTGGGGGACCCCACTACCCACCCCTGACCATTCTGAGTACTCCCCATTTATCACCACCCTCTGAACTCGCCCTTGTAGCTTTTTCAATCCATGTATTCACCCTATGGTCCATGCCAATGGACCTTATTTTGTACAGTAAACGTTTATGGGGAACTGTGTCAAATGCTTTTGCAAAATCCAGATACACCACGTCTACAGGCCTTCCTTTATCTAGATGGCAGCAGATGTGTCATGAGGATAAACACTGCAGTTTTGGCTACTGAAGCCCCCCTGATTCCCTTGTGAAGACTGAGGAGAAGAAAAAAAAATCAATACCTTCGCCATCTCCCCATCCTTTATAACCAGATTTCCTTCTTCATTCTTTATGGGGCCAATATGGTCTGTCCTCCCTTTTTTACTGTTTACATATTTAAAGAATTTCTTGGGATTTTTTTTTCTCTCCTCTGCTATGTGTCTTTCGTGTTCTATCTTAGCTGCCCTAATTGCACCCTTACATTTCTTGTTGCATTCTTTGTAAAGTCCGAATGTAATGCAAGTATCCCAGCCTGTACACCTTTAATCCTTTGTTAGTACAGACAGTGTTCAAATCTGATAATGAAGATCTGCCTGCACAATACATATAGGGTTAACCACTTGCCAACCACATCACTTAGATGTACGGCAGCAGAGCACCTCTTCTGTGCCAGATCACGTACCTAGTGATAAGACACAACACAAGCTGATTAGCGGGTGCCAGCCAATGGATATCCGCCAGAACCCGCTGATGAGGTGAGAAATAGGACAGAGCTCTGCCTACTGCCTTTGCATGTATTTTGATTCCATGCAAAGCAGGGAATAATATTCACCACATCCCTTAGTAAAACAACAACGTAGTACACACAAAAAAACTGGTTAGGCACACAATAAACTCTTTGATCACCCTAGATGTTTAACCCCTTCCCAGCCAATGTCATTAGTACAGTGACAGTACATATTTTTAGCACTGACCATTGTATTAGAGTCATTGGTTCCCACGAAGTTTAAAAAGTGTCAATTAGCGTCAGACTGTCCACCACAATATGGCAGTCCCTCTATAAGTCGCTGATCACTGACATTACTAGAATAAAAAAGTTAATAAATAAAAATTCCAATATATATCCCGTAGTTTGTAGACACTATAACTTTTGCGCAAACCAATCAATATATGCTTATTGGGAATTTTTTTACCAAACCTATGTAGCAGAATACATATCTCCCTAAATTTATGAAGAAATTTGATTACATTTTTTTATTGGATATGTTTTATAGCAGAAAGTAAAAAATATTGCTTTTTTTGAAAATTGTCTGTCTTTTTTTGTTTATGGGGAGAAAAAAAAAAAATGAAGTGGTGATCAAATACACACCAAAAGAAAGCTCTATTTGTGGGGAAAAAAATTACATGAATTTTATTTGGGTATAGTGTTGCATGACTGCACAATTGTCAGTTAAAATAACGCAGTGCCGTATCGCAAAAATGGCCTGGTCATGGGGGGTAAATCTTCTGGAGGTCAAGTGGTTAATTACAGCAAGCACAGCTGACCGAGCCCCCTTCATATAGAAATAACTACCTAGGGATTTTTCTTGTTGGATGGTCCAGAATAGAGCATTTTAAAAAGGTAAGCTGCAATGTTTAAATATTTTTTTAAGTTATGCTACATGTGAATGGGTAGCATATAAAGTCGGTGTTGTCCCAAATTGGCTGCAAAAATTAAAATACAATTAAAATTGAAGTTCAGGCAAAATCTAAATAACTCTAAACCTATTCTCTGCCACATTCTAAACCTAATCTATCTAACCCTGTAATGCAAAAATTGCTATACTTACCTATTCTGCAACCGATCTGGTCCGGTTCCAGCATCAGCTGTCAGAGGGGGCTTCAGTGTGGAGGCGGGTGCAGGAGAGGCAGCCGACAACGAAGCCCCATAGTAAGTCAATGGGTGATGTCACTTCCCAGTGATTTCACCACCGTTGTCACTCCTATCCTGCACACAGCTTCCGCCGCTGGAGACCGGACCAGATTGGCTGCAGAATAGGTAAGTACAGCGTTTTTTGCTTTATAAGGATAGATAGATTAGGTTTAGAATGTGGCAGAAAGCAGGTTTGGAGATACTTAGTTTTAGCCTGGATTTACACTTTAAATACAACGTCATCCAAAACAGATATTCAGTGCAAGCATGGTTATTTACATTCCAATTTATATTTCACAAGCAGTCAGTTGGTATTGTATTCCAACCCGTACTCTGCCTAGCTTCCATAGCTATTGCAAAGCCATATGATGGTCTCATACTTCCCTGATGGAGTCTTCATGATAAAGAATAACCCAAAATGCAGTTCAGATGAAAGGAAATTACATCTGCATTATGGTCAAAAACACAAACTGCAGTGGTAAAATCCAGCTAGTGCAGACTCCAAAACATTAAAGAAGCTGGCAGTGGAGTCAAGTCCCTAGTGCTCAACCAAGACTGAATGTCTGCTTTTTTTCTGGCCTTGAACTTTAATCTACCAAAGTGAGGAGCTGCTGTAGAGATTGTTACTCTAGCAATAACAAGAGGTGTTTAAGAAAAAAAAAAAACACTTTTTTCCAATAATCAATTACACTAAGGGCTTTATGTACTTTTGTATTTATATGTATTTCAGAGTTTGTAGGTGCCCCTCCTAACCCAGATATAAGCATGAACTCTCTAGCTTTGATGAACTGTATGCTAATGCTGACTCACAGTTTGAATAATAGACACCATGCTGGCTCCAAGGCAGGTACCTCTTCTAGATTAAGTTCATCAATCAAGCTGCCATTATTATTGTATAGAGCATTATCAATGCAGTCCCAGCATATTCAGTACATACAATATCCATCAGCCCTATTTAATAAAGAGTGCTAATTATTAAAGCAGTTCTTTTACCTTATTGTCTTTTCCTACAATCCACCCTAGAAAAAAAGAGTATTGATGTTGCCACTCCAGAGGGTGATAATTCCTATTTGTACTTTGCTGAAGAGCCATGGCTACTGAATAATCACGTGCATTTATCACACTTTCTGTTGTGTCAGCTGCCTGGTCCTTCATTGCATGCTGTGGTTCCTCCCTCTGGCGGCTATGTCACTATAGGACGCAAAAATGCAGCAACCTATGATAACTAATTGGAATTCAACTTATACTGGTCTGACTTGATCATTGTTAAGTAGGGTTGGTTGCTATTGGTTTCTGCACTTAGGATGAAGAATTATCATTCTTTATTGAATTAGGTATATGGTAACTGCTTATAACCTCTTGCGTAAATGATTATAACCTCTTACTGCTAATAGTGTCTCTCTTAGCTTGAAAATGGATTATCCAATATACTGTGTGTTATATGTCCGCATCCTGTGTGCTATATGTCCTCAGCTCAGGTCGGGTGCCCCCATGGCAAGCTGCTTGCTGTGGGGGCACTCAGCAGGAGGGAGGGGCCAGGAGCGCCGGTAAGGGACCCGAGAAGAGGAGGATCCAAATCCAAAGCATAGAGCATCTAAGTATTACATGTTTGTTATTTTTAAACAAAAAAAAAAAAAAACAAGACTTTAATATCACTTTAAAACCAGTAATATTTTTGAGAAAAAGTGGAAACCTTTCCATCTTAGGAGCCCAACATCATTTGGCTGTGTAATGTCTGTGTCAGTTGGGTGAAATACAGAATTCTGGTGATGATAGCTTGCTTTTTGGGAGGCCAAAAATGTAAGAAGTGTTCCTCAATTAATTAGTGACAACACTGACTTTAACCACTTGATCTCTGGAAGGTTTTACCCCCTTTATGACCAGGACATCTTTTGCTATTCAGCACTGTGCTAATTTAACTAGCAATTGCGCAGTTATGCAACACTGTACCCAAATGAAATTTAGATCATTCTTTTCACACAAATAGAGCTTTCTTTTGGTGGTATTTGATTACCACTGGGTTTTTTATTTTTTACTATATAAATTAAAAAATACCAAATTAAAAAAAAAAAAAAAACATATTTTTTACTTGTTGTTAGAAAAGATATCTAATAAAATCAAATGTCTTCATAAATGTAGGCCAAAATGTATTCTGCTACATTTCCCTAGTGCTGCCAGTGATCGGGGCTGATCCTGCTAACACTATGTTTTTGCGGACATTAGTATAGTTCTGACCGCGACAGGATACGGACCCGGACAGAGACTATACTATTAATGGCGGTGATCAGCGACTTATAATTTGACTGTGATACTGTGATAGAGAGGCGGGCAATCAGGGACTGGCGCTAACTGACACTGGCTGGGAGGGACACTCACTGACTCTAAAACTGACACTCTGATGTCACTAGTGACATTGATACAGTGATCAGTGATAATACTGAACACTGTCACTGTACTAATGTCACTGGCTGGGTGACAGGCGTGATTAGGAGGGCAATCAAGGGATATCTGTATGCCTAACAAGAGTTTGCGTGCTGATTTTACTCACTTACAGACTGACTGACTTTCATTCCTGATTTCAGCTCGGAACGGTAAGTAATATAAGGGAAAAAAAAATACCTGATCTGTGTTGTGTTTACTAACACATAGATCTGTGCTCTGATTGGTCACAGCAATCAGCAGGTTTACAGCCAAAATCACTGCCTCTAACCTGCTGACAAAGCCGTGCTGCATCCAACCACAGCACAGAGCAGCTGGGGGCATGCGCGTGCCCTGGGAAAGCAGGCAGCTTGGTGCGATGTACGAGTACGCTGCGGTGCCCAGGAGAGCCACTGGCCAGCAGCAAAAATGATTACTGGGAGGTCGGCAAGTGGTTACAATTTATGCATACCCTTAGAATGGATTGCTCTTATTTGTTTCCTTTTAGTCTGTTTAATATACTATTGGCATTATTTTGTTATATCTGTTTGATGAGAGTAAAGTGTAGAGTGTCTGGGAGTAATGTAATTACCCAGCATAGTCATATTAACCATCCTTGGTCACAAACACTACCTACATTTAACAAATCTGCCTTAATTTGTGCCTTTATATCTGTCTGGAGTATAGCTTTAAAAAGCCCAACTTGCATAAACTTGGTTGATGCAAATGAGATGCGAAGGAGAACAGTACAAATAAAAAACTCAATTTTATTAGACAACCCAACTTTATGATCTACCTGATGTCACTGAAGTTGTTAATTCATTATGACCATGTGAAATAAACTCATGGTACATCTTGTTTTCCCTTGAAAACTTCTCAGAGCGTTACTGCAGTCTTGAATGATAGCTAATGATTCTAAACGCTGATAACTCAGTGCAAGGTGTGCCTATTACACATTTCACAGTGTATCATTTATATTTGATTCTGAGTACGCAAAAGCTCAGACTTTGTATATTTCGCTAATTACTAAACTCTTTTGATTTAAATGATCGTTATATAGACAATCTTAGATGTTTACTGACTTGTGAGTTTTAAAAAACAGTTGTGACATATACATTTCCATATCCTTAGTAAAATAATACCTATAATACACAGGGGTATATTTATGAAGCAGTGAATCTGACAATCACCAAAAATTCACTGCAGGTCAATCTTTGAGGTGCGTGTGTTTTAAATTACACCAATGAATGTTTAGTGAAAGTCACATTGGCTATTTTATAAATATGCCCCTTAATATATTTTTATTAGGAACTGACTAGGCGAATCCCAGGAGTATATCATATACATTCAGAAAATTGCATTAATTGGAGAGCACAAATACGCATACTTACAGAAATGCTTTGATTGCAGATTATTTAAGTCAATCCAGACAACCTATATTTACACTTGACCTATCACCGCATCTACATAGTAAAAAATCAATTATAGCAGATTTGCTTGAAAGGATCTCCTTACAAAAAAAAAAAAAGCTGTAGTAAAAAACTCACAATGCAAAAGCTTATTTATTATCTTAGATATCTGATGTTATACATTAGGGTTTTTTTATGTAATACACATACTGGTGAAAGTCCAGATTGGACTAGGGTTAAATGGGAGATTTTAAATAGTATGTGAATTCCGTTCTTGGTGGAATGAAATACATTACTAGAAAAGGCCCATGATCGGCTCAGTTTTAGCTGCTGCAACAAGGAGCAATGAATGATTTTGATGTGTGCTGCTGAATCAAGCCTAATATGGATCACTAACATTGCATATGGAGCCATCCATGGTCAAATTATAGTGGTAGATCCAACAAAACTGCAAATTTTAACCTATAGCAGAACTAAACACTCTTTTCCTTTTCCAATGAAGCTGCCATCTTAGCCTGTGTTTTATCTGCAGTTGGCATGGTGCTGCACATGTGACCAATTATAACACCATTTGATGGCTTGAGAATTCAGAGAGAGCACAAACTGCTATGACAGTTATCATTAATGGCATGCCTTGAATGTAACTGTTTTGATAAACCATTAAATCGTTGGATAGTTCTGCTTTAAATCAGTGGGTTTAGTTTAAGTTTAAAGAGTAGCTCCACTTTTGTTGATAAACAACATTCCCCTCTAGGTGATATATGTACATTGCAGGGATTTTAACAAACTTTGTTGTAGATTACTATTTTTTGTTATTCTGAAAAAATAGCTGGTTTTTTTGCCTGTGTCCATGTGCAAAATTATTGTAAATGGGCGTGATTTTATAATTGTCATTGAGCTGCTGCACTTGCAGGAAAGTGTTAGGGTCTACAACCCTGTCAATGTGATCTCACTAAATGATTATATTTTTGTTGCAGGGGGTGCCCAAAATCTGACTTGTATCTTAGTGCAGACTTCTGGGAAAATCAATGAGCCAATCACACAAGCACAAAATTACACTTTGGAGAGGGGGGGAGTGGTGCCAGGTTGCCATAATATTGCATTGTATTTTACAGAGAATTACAGCACTGCAGATTGAAAAGGAAAAGTAATTTTAATAACATGAAATTTCAATATAAGCATTTTCCCCGCACCAGGTTGTATCCAAACCAGGTATAAACTGAATGTTGCTCTCCAGAGTTGAAAAGCCCCAGGTGCTGGCTAATGCTGATCCATGTTGTGAGGGAAGAAAAAAGTCCGGACAGCCGCACATCAGGAGAATATAATCCAACGAAATTTCTTTATTGTAAAATCAGGAACAAATCATGTACAAAGCACCATGGATAGAATGTACAGATAATCAACTAACGCGTTTCACACTCTGCGGAGCTATGAGTAAGCGCTCCGGCTGTCCGGACTTTTTTCTTCCCATTAAATTTCAATATGTTTTGTGTAGCAATGGTATACGTTATATATTTTTCTATTTGCTATTTTTTCCCCATGAAAGTGGAGTTACCCTTTAAGTTCTGAATGTTGACTCTGGCTCACCTTTTGGTACATTCACATCTCACTTTTGATCAATTATTGTGATGTGTATCCTCCTTGTCCATTAGTGTGGGAGAGCTGTGCTAAAGCTCAAATTTCTAAGCTGAAGCCGAAATTGGCATAACTGAGCACTTCAAGTTTGAGGGCTTCTGGGGTACTTTAGGAGCTATTTAAAGGTACAGCTAGATGCCTACTTTTCAGTGAGACAAGCAGTTTGGTAGCTTTACCACAAAAACAGGTGTGCTTTAAGTGAGGTGTTGAGAACCTTTATGCCCCTTTCACATGTGCGGATCCATATTCAAACATCAGCCTGCTCAGCAGGGATCTATTCATTGATCCCCGCTGAGCTAGAGGATGACAAGTCCATCTCTGTGCACTGGGCAGAAACGGACCTGTCAGATCTCCGCTCTCCTCTATGGGGGGATCGGATGAAAACAGACCGCCTGTCTGTTTTCATCCGATCCGTTCCACCAGATGGATGGAAAATAGGGTTTCCATCAGTCTGGATTTAGCAGAGCGGATCGGGGCAGATCGGATGTCACCCATGACATCCGTTGATCCATAGAGATGTATGAAGCGTCCGTTCAGGTCCACCTGAAAAAACTGACAGGCGGATCTGAATGGTCCGCAAGTGTGAATGGGCCCTTTGTCAGTATTCTCATTGTTAAAGTATATCTAAGTTCAAAAACGTTTTCCTTTTGTTTTGGATAACGTAGCAAACCTCTGTCACGTTTTCTTTTTTGAGCCCCATTAAGGAGATTTCCCCTAAAGTGGGAATAAACTCTCATGTATGATTTTTACCTATAGGTAAGCCTATAGGTACTGTCAATATCTCCTAAACGTGCACTGTTTAGGAGATATTTACTTTAGATGCAGCCAGAGACATCACCGTGACATGCACTCAGTAGGAACAACATATCTGTGCTGTTCCTTCAGAGCCATGCCCTAAATCCCATGCTGTCATTGCTGGCTCGTCCAATCAGATAGCTGAAGCCCAAAAACCCATAAAGGAGACCGGGTGAAGATGGAAGTGCCTTCAGCGATGACAATGCATACTAGCACATTATGACTTAAAGTGGAAGTAAACTTCCATTACTAACTTTTACCTATAGGTAAGCCTATAATAAGGTTTACCTATAGGTAGAGTAAATATCTCCTAAGCGGACACAGTTTAGGAAATATTTACTGTACATGCAGCCAGTGACAGCCCTGTGCCAAAAACGGTGGCGTCATCGTGGCTCCGGCCACTCACAGAGCCTGAGTTCGCAAACCCAGAAGAAAGATGGGTGAAGATGGTAATGACTGCATCTCTGACATCTCGGCGCTGGAAGAGTTTCATGTTAAGGTAGGTTTAACTTAATGAGCTAGTATGCGATGCATACTAGCACATTATGACATTACCTTGCAGGGTAAGGGTACAACCGCTTTAAACTGCCTGAGGGACAATTTTTTGTTTTTTGGATGCCATTTACTACCGCTTTAAATTCCTGTTCTCGAGCTTCAATAAGAAGTCAGAGGAAATCTCTTCAAAGTATACAGTTGACATTGACATTGGAACCAGTGTCCCCATTGGAAGATTTCTTCTCGCCTCCTGTAAACTGTAAAGTTTTTTGTTTTTTCCGTCACTAACTGTCTCAGTGATATTGGCCAACAGGACAAACAAAAAGGCTGAATCTACCTAACAGAGTTACAGACAGCAGTAAAATCCTGATGGGGTTCTAAACTTTCCTCTTTCTTCCAAAAATAAAAATCAGGAAAGGGGATCCTTATGTGCGTGAGAAGACTTTCAAAGGTATTGAAAACATCATATGGTGATTGTTTTTGATTTCTTGTTGCAGCATTTGCTCCTGAATACCATATTTGAGAATAATCAAGATCGGTGTTAGATGCCAAAATATCAAAATCTAGTTCCTCTCTATTAACCATTAGATTGGAATGAATCAATGCAGGTGAAGAAAAAAAGAGACCTGTACTGAAAGTGAAAAGCTGCCATTGATTGATTCAAAACCCAGACTGTCCAAGTAAATCCTAGATGGTTAGCAACACCCTAGTCACTGACATGGAAAAAACATGCAGATCAGAATCTTTGACTTTTCTCAGACTTCACTCCTCCTCCTTTCCACCCATACCCCTCACCATCCACTGTCTGTGACTGAAGTTCCCCCCCTCCCACCCTTCTCTCTCCTGCCTCCAAATGAGTAAACTAAGGTAAGGGAGACTCAGACGTAAGGGGTACTCTGCGGACTCTGATGTAAGGGGGGATTTGGGAAACTGCATTTAAGGGGAAACACTGAGAACTCTGAGGTAAGTGGGGGCTTTAGTGAGCAGAAACCCCCTTACATCAGAGTTCGCCTTTACATCAGAGTCCACAACATTCGCTCTTAAAAAAAAAAATTCCGGGCGCCGCTAAAGCATTCAGGTTTGGCGTGAAAAAAAGGTGGCAACGCTATCAGCATACAAGCCTTTGGGTGAATAGAACAGCAAAACACATGGCATTTTAAAAAGAATATTTCAGCAACGGTAGCAAAGTATTTTCACAGTACAGGCTTCTTCTTTAAAGCTTATTGGATTAAGGCTATATTTGTCCAGACTAGCTCTTTGGTAGAGATAATGTAAAACTGTACTAATGATTTGTAATTTTGTTCAGTAATTTTTAATGTTTATAATTGCAATAGCCAAGTACTATTATACAGTATATATCAGCCTTTAAAAGCTGACATGCACTCCCATGTTAAAAACAAGTCATTGGTATAGGCAGGATATATGCTGCAAACAGCATTGTGCCACTTTGGATCCAATAAGTGCTAGGCATGCGTTGCTCTGCTATTGTAATTGTATATTCATAGAACTTTATGGAACATTAGATGTTGTTTATTATGGAAAAGAACTGTTTGCTCTAAGCTTTCGTTCGGTACAGCAGTGTATCTCTGTGTGCTTTGGAACGCGCAACTAACCAACTTGTAGGATGCTTTCTGAGCAGAAAATGTCAGTGTCTTTACACCTTTGTAACTATTTCAAAGAACAACCTCCTGGGCCTGCTCTTCCATCGCCAGCCATTCATTCACCTAACTTTTCAGCAACACGTATACCTTAAATAAATCATGTGAGTTAATGCAAATGTGTTTAATACATAAGGCAATATTTAACATCTTTAATTTTTTATGACATTGGTAATGTCCCTGCATGCATGTCTATGGGAATATATGTGCACACCAACAAAATGGATTGCTAAAGGGATGTGAAGTTTACCATACCTTCCCCATCCACTTCACCTTATTAGTAACTGCACATACGAGAATGACCTCAGTCCCTCTGACACACCTGATTAAATAAAAGTTACTACAAGCACTTATAAGAATAAGAGTATAGATACTTTTAACTTGGGTGTGTTATTAGCAACAGAAAAAAGACACACGACCGTTTAGTCATAAATGAACTCAATGTATGGGTACAGATTAGGATAAATGGGGGTTTGAGCATAAATGAACACACAGAAGGTAGGTAGACCCAGTCTGCTAGTCAGTATAATCACTACACCACGGTAACTTAGAATAGAGTTCTGTACCACTAAACTGGGATTAACTAATGAATCAGCAAAGTCAGCAATAAACAGTGCATATAAGCATTAACTGCAATGTGAATAATACTACTATAACTAGTCTAGAGTGCACTAGAGAATGGCTAGGATATGATGCAATGTTCCCTGAGAGGTACCTTATAGCATAAGCAGTAGGTGAAGGTCTCTGTATAGCAGCTGCCAAGGGACAGTCTTTAGTCCCAACTCTTCAACTGGCTAGCATTGGGGAATGTTGTACAGTTGGTACACATGAGACTGGTCCTATTTAAGCCTGCAGGCAGCAATAAGGCTACTGATGGCTGTATGGTCAGTTCCCATAGGGCTCAGTCTCTATAGCAGAAAATAGTAAATTCTCACAACAGCAGCTCACCAGTCCCAGTAATACTGCAGCTCATCATCTGGTCACACACAGTGATTAGTCCACTCTCTCGTCTGCACCCCATTGATTCTCGCTGTCGACACCCCTGAACTCAGTGCCCTGTATCACGCTCAGGTTGGCGATTTATGGCAGTGATGGTGCACACTGGACAGCGATGTGTCCAGTACAGTCAGAAAAAATACAGCTCTTTCCCCTCCTCCTGGCAGTCTCTTTCTGGGAACTGCTTTAAAAGCTCTTGATAACAATAGAGTCTCTTTTCTATGGACTAGAGTTCCCACAGTGCAGTGCTGCCTGACTGAGTCTATTGAACTCTGCCTGCTCAGCAGCTACCTCCTCCCTCCTATACTGTATTTATCAGCATATAACACACACTTTTACCCCCCTAAATTAGGGGGAAAATCGTGTGTGCGTGTTATACGCCAATATAGGCTGCCACGGAGGGGAAGGAGGGAACGAGTACCGCCAAAATAGACAGACTCCTGCGTACTTGGTTCGGCTCGCAGTCACGCCCAGTCCTGCTCCTAGCATTGACATCCCGGCATTGGACTGGTGTTATGTCTATCATAGGATCCAGGCCAAGGGGCGAGACTGGCCGTGACGCCGAGCCGAGTACACAGGAGATCCGGCTCTGTCTATTCCGGTAATGGCAAGGCTGCAGATGGAAACTGATCAGACTGAAGTGATGAGCAAGGCTGCAGTTGGGCACTGATCAGGCTGCAGTGATAAGCAAGGCTGCAGATGGGCACTGATCAGGCTGCAATGATGGGCAAGGCTACAGATGTGAAATGATGGACAAGGCTGCAGATGGGCACTGATCAGGCTGCAGTGATGAGCAAGGCTGCAGATGGGCACTGATCAGGCTGCAGTGATGAGCAAGGCTGCAGATGGACACTGAGCAGGATGCAATGGTGGGCAAGGCTGCAGATGGGTACTGATTAGGCTGCAATGATGGGCAAGGCTGCAGATGTGCACTGATCAGGCTGCAATAATGGGCACGGCTACAGATGGACACTGATTGGGCTGCAGTGATGGGCAATGGTGAGGCTGCCGATGGGCACTGATATAGCTTCATTAATGGGCAATGGTGAGGCTGCAGATGGGCACTGATAAGGCTGCGTTGATGGGCATTGACCCTTATTTTGCTTCAAATTTTTTTATTTAAAATTTAAGTTTTTTTCCTGAAACTTCTCTCTTAAAATTAAGCTGCGTATTATATGCCAATAAATACGGTAGTTGTTAACCAGTTCAGTACCACAGGACAGTAGCTACAGAGAGCAGCTGCATCCAGTCACTCACTCACCCATTCTTAGCCAAGCACCTGGATATATATGCATATGAATATAAAGGCATATCAATCCACAGGTGCAAAAAAGTCTTAGTATCGGCTTGCTGTACTATAAATGTCCTTCTTCTTTATATTTCAGTGGCATTGCATCTGTTCAGAAAGCCTGTATTAATTAAAAAAAGTTAGAGACATTCTTCACACTACCCCCTTCATTAAGATGCTTTACAACATGCATGTTAATCTGTAATTAAAACCACAACTTTTTTCATAGCACCAACATGGCAGCATGCTTGTGATAGAGCTCCACCTCTAACCACTCCCTCAGGACCAGTGAGCACAAAAGAAAGACCGTAACACCCCCTGTATTCTTATTTTTTTTCCTCACACCTCATGCACCAGTGAAGATAAGTAGCAATGACCATACCTCTGTCTCGTATCTGTCTGGGTTCAGCCAGGCGCATTCTCAGGTCTTGGGTCTTGGGCCGCTAAATGCTCAAAATAGTCTGGAAGCCTTTCTGTTGGACTTGGGGCATTGCAGTGTTTCCTCACTAGGCAGGGCTTTTTTTTCTTAGAGAATAGGTGCAGGAACTCCCCCTTTCTGAGTCACCACTTTTATCCGCCCCTAGCCACCTAGGAGCACCATTCCTTGGTTTCCCCCCCCTACCCATCTTCCAGTAGAGAATACAGAACCAAGTATCATTTTGTAATTTGTATGGAATTTTTATGGAATTTGGTAATGATAACAAGAAAAGCACTAAAATAGATTCCCTGCAGCCAGTAACAATAGAGCCCCCCCCCCAGCAACAATAGATTCCCCCATCAACAATGAACCACCCACAACAAAATTCCCCCCAAGCAACAATAGACTTGTGGCATCAACAACAGATCTCTCACAGCCAGCATAAATAGACTTTACGGCAGCCAACAACAATAGACCCCTCCCTCAACTGTAGATCTCTCCCAGCAACAACTGATCTCCAGCAATATAAGACCTACCCCAAGCAACAATAGATCCCCCACCAGAAACAGTAGACCTCCTCAGCAACAATAGACCCCTAGTGCTGGAGGTGACGGAACTGCGTTCCCCCGTGTTCCCGCTGAAAAAAGCCCTGTCACTAGGAACAAAGTCTGCTTAAAGCCTAAAGTGTCTGTGAGATTTCAGGGATGGTGTCAGCTTCATCGTTACCTTGCCTTTGCTTTTCTTTTGCACACAGGTCTGTTGGGCATACAGTTTTGTTCCTGTCTCCTGTCCTCCTGTCATAGATTTAATTTCTGGGCAGCATTTTTGCTTTTCCTGTTCCCCTGTGTGTAGGTTACCAGTGCAGGCTGTTGTGTGTGTGGCGGGCAATGCTGATCCATATGCGCAGCACTTCTGGGGGGGCTTTCTGGCTGGACGGGGGGGCAGCATGATGACATCAGACCGCTTACCGGGCTATCTATCTCCATGCTGCAGTCTCCTACCACGGGCCTCAGGTGTGCTGATTTCATTACCATCAGCTGACCACCCTGTACTCAGAAGCTATTAGTCACTGCCATGACCACCCCTGCTTGCATAATAGTTAAGAGACCTATGGTCAGGTAAGTTGGAATAACATAAAAAGAGTGCATCCTTTTTTGCTTTCAGCACTGCGTGGTCATGTTAAAAGCGATATGCTCACCCAGGCAATGACAGTCCCTCCGCAGAGTCTCCCAGGTCTCAATCCGCGTAGAGACAATGCTCGTCCTTTTCACCAGAATGTCCCCACCATCCAGGTATAAGGCTTGCTGGATTAGAGTGCAACTCCCATACCAAACAAATTAGGCTGTAGGAGCTGTTGGTCTGAGATTCCAGTGGATAAAGAGAAGAATGCCTATAGTGGCACTCCCAAGCAGGACTGCCCGCAGTGTCCCACAGCAGGACCAGCCAGGGTTATCCTCGTGCTCTTCCTCTACTAACCCAATATATTTGGGACTGTCACTTAGTGGGGTCTCCCAGGTAGAAGGGGAGCTCTCCACGGCAGAGGGAGAGGCTGCTGAGCAATTAGGGTTCAGCTTTGCCCTAGTGCAGTCCTATTTTGCAGCAGTAATGTAAGCAATTGGTTGGGAGAACTATGCTCCAAAAAGACCAATGAGAGAGAGGGAGAGAAAGAGGCGCCACTCTGAGTGCAGCATTAGGGTAAAGCCATAAAGTTTTGTTTATTCAAGTTCAACTCACATTTGAGCAGATTTACAGGCATGTTTGCTTATTAAAATCAGTCCTTAGGGGTCCCCTGCATTCAGTTGGGCAGTGGTGATCTTCAGTCCCGGCCACTGGTTTCCCAAGGCTACATGGCTGAGTATGATCAATGTAGCAGGTGGGTCAGCCATGATTGACAGGAGGCGTGGTAGAGCTTACGTTTGGAGCATGCATGCTCATTCATCATGCTATGGAGAAGCCATCTTAGGTGAGGTCTAAATAGAGAAGGAAGGGGGCGGACCATAGGACTGCAAGACTCAGCAAACCATTGTCAGCGCCTGGCTCCCTGCATGTCTCTCACCATATCAAAACGCAGTAGTAATACTTGCAATATTATATTAAGAAAAAGAGAAGATATATATACACATATGATTATGATTAAGCTCAAAAATTCGATTTAAAACACAGTAGGATATTGTTATAAATATTGTTATAAATTCAATGTAGGAGTTGTTCATTTATCTATCAAGATATACTTACAGGTAGATGTTCTTGTAAAAAATGTAAAGAATTAAAATAGGATTAATTAATTGAATCTATATACATAAAACGTGTCTAGATTAGGAATATAAATATAAAATTGATGTAAACAATTAATAGGAAGGATTCAGGGAATTGTATAAATATAAAATTATATATATTTATATATATATATATATATTTATATATATATTGTGGGGAAATTAGCTAGTGGGGATCACCTTTTCTGAATGACAGTCAGCAAACGGGCACTTTCTTAAAAATCTGGTGGATGCCAGGTTTATTTGTAGGAGGTTTGCAAAATAAAAACAAACAGTAAATTAAAATCTTGCCGTCTGGTGCTAACTAAAAAAATAGTCTCCTCTCTATACAGTGTGGGGCTGGTCCCCGTCACCCACAAAAAACATGCAGAAAAGCAAACTTTTTAGTCCACCCAGAGCTCCTCTCACTCAGGTTCCTTCCTGAGTCTCAAAACCAGAGCGACCTGCTGTGCTCTCTTCCTGGATATTTAAAGTCCAGCTGACTGTGGACTCCAGTGGACCCGAACATCCAGACCGGAACCCAGCCTGCCACAGAGGCTGGAAAAACCAGGCTGGATTCCGGTTCAGTCCCTTACAATGGAACGAATGTGAGGTGAAATGTACCTATTATCGCGTATCTCACCTCGCATACCATCACATATCCTCCCCCTCTGCTCAAGCCCCTGTGGCTGAGCACTTGACCCAACCATACAGTGCATGTGAGAGAGGGCATATGCGTTATTTAGAAATTCTCCCGGCCTGTGCTCCACCGTAAACCGAAAGGGCTGTAAAGCCAGGAACCACCTTGTCACAGGGCCATTTTTCTCCCTGTTGTCACACATCCACTTTAGAGGAGCATGGTCGGTGACCAGTTTAGAAGACCTCCCCAGTAGGTAATACCTTAGGGAGTCCAAGGCCTATTTAATGGGGAGACACTCCTTTTCTACGATGGCATAGTTCTTTTCGTGCTTGTTCAACTTCCGGCTCAGGTATACAACTGGGTGCTCCTCACCACCCCCGTTCTGTGACAGTACAGCCCCTAGGCCCACCTCAAAAGCGTCCATCTGTACGAACTCCTTGCTGAAGTCCGGGGCCACTAGTACTGGTAACCCACAAAGGGTCTGCTTTTAATTCTGAAAGGCCTCCTCGGCTTCGGGATTCCACTTGACCATGACCGACCCTCTATCCCTCGTCAAAGTTGAGTATGAACCGTCTGTAATACCCTGTAATGCCCAGGAAGGCTCTCCCCAGGAAGGTTTTTTATTGATCGGTTGGGGCCATTTTTGAATTGCCTCAACCTTATTGGTCTGCGGCTTGAGCACTCCCCAGCCAATAATGTACCCAAGGTATTTGGCCTCCTCCAGGCCTATGGCACATTTTTTTGGGTTAGCTGTAAGACCTGCCTCCCTAAGGGAATCTATTACCGCTTGTACACGGAGCAGGTACGATTCCGCATCTGGGCTGTGGATGACCACATCATCCAAATATGCAGCTGTATATGGACGATGTGGTCTCAAGGCTTTGTCTATCATTCGCTGGAATGAAGCAGGGGCTCCGTGCAGACCAAAAGGCATCCGCTTATACTGAAACGAGCCCTCAGAAGTAGAAAAGGCAGTCTTCTCCTTGGCCAATTCAGTTAGCTGTATTTGCCAATAGCCTTTCGTTAGGTCTAGGGTCGTTATGTAGCGAGCCTGTCCTAACCTGTCCACGAGTTCGTCGACCCGGGGCATCGGGTACACATCGAACTTGGACACACTGTTGAGTTTCCTGAAGTCGTTACAAAACCTGATAGTGCCATCAGGTTTTGGGACCAGCACTATGGGGCTCGACCACTCACTGTGGGACTCTTCTATCACATCCAAATCTATCATATTTTTTATTTCCTTCACGACTGCCTCTCGTCTGGCCTCTGGGACTCTGATGTCACTATGTCATGTTGGATCATCTTGGTCAGTCCGGGTAAGTGGGAGAAAAAGTCCCTATTTTTATGCACAAATGCTCTAACGTCACTTTGTTGTGCCACGGATAGGGTATCTGTTATGGGGATGTCAGGTGTCCCCGGTACCCGGTCTGTTAGAGGCGTGAACGTGGCCAGTAAAGTCTCTCTGTCCTTCCAGGGCTTTAAGAGATTCACTTGGTAAATTTGGTGGTTTCCTTTTCCCTGGCTGGTAGAACTTTGTAGTTTACCTCCCCCACCCTTTCGATAACCTCAAAGGGACCCTGCCACTTGGCTAGGAACTTACTTTCCGCCGTGGGAACCAGTACTAACTCTCTGTCCCTGAAAGTACAGACCTTGGCACCCCGGTCATAGACCCTCCTCTGAGCCTCCTGGACTCGCTCCATATGTTCTTGCACCAGGGGCAGGACAGCTGCGATTCGATCCTGCATCAAGGAGGCATGCTCTATGATGCTTCTATATGGGGTGGCCTCCTCTTCCCACGTTTCTTTGGCGACATCTAGCAGAACCCTGGGATGTCTACCATACAAAAGTTCAAAGGGGGAATAGCCTGTGGATGCCTGCAGAACCTCACGTATGGCAAACATGAGATATGGTGGCAAAAAATCCCAGTTTCTCCCATCTTTGTCGACCACCTTTTTCAGCATAGTTTTCAAAGTTTTATTAAATCTTTCAACCAGACCATCCGTTTGGGGGTGGAAGATAGAGGTAAGGAGATGGGAGATTTTGTATAGTCTACACAGTTCCTTGGTAACCCTAGACATAAATGGGGTGCCCTGATTGGTTAAGACTTCTTTTGGGATCCCCACTCGACTAAACACCTGAACCAATTCCTTGGCGATAGCCTTAGCGAAGGTGTTGCGCAAGGGTATGGCCTCAGGATAGCGCGTTGCATAGTCTAGGATCACCAGAATATGCTGGTGATCCCGGGCAGATTTCACAACCGGCCCCACCAGGTCCAAGCCAATCCTCTCTAAAGGGACCTCGATTATTGGTAGAGGGACAAGAGGGCTGCGAAAATGGGGCGGCGGTGCAGACATTTGGCACTCGGGGCACGATTCGCAGTACTCCTTGACATCTGCATGCAACCCGGGCCAGAAAAACCTCTGGGCGATTCTCTCCCTGTTTTTTTTGATACCGAGATGCCCCCCCATTACATGACCATGGGCCAAGTCCAGCACCATCCTACGGAAGGGTTTGGGAACCAGTAGCTGTTCTACCTCATCCCCTCCATGTTTTATCACTCGATACAATAAATTGTTTTTAACGGCCATGTAGGGGAAAGACACCACCCAATCAGGATCCACCGGTTCCCTGTCCAACATCTTAATGTTTTCCCTGGCTCTCATCAGGGTGATCTCTCGCAGTTGCTCAGTACAGAAATCCTCCTTTCTGACCTCTAAGTTGGGTACGACATTTTGGCTACTCTCAATGTCAGGGTCAGAGGGGGTCTCCTGTTCGTTACCCTCAGGGTGAGAGCTAGCTTCTAGGTCCTCCGGCTCCCTGGCCATGACAGGGAAAGGAAGAGGATCTCAGGCTTCCTCGATCCCACCAACAGTATCCCCTTCCCTTTGGCAAAATGGGTCTGGAGAGAGTTCCCGTGCTTCCCCAGCAGTGGGAGCTCTATCTACCAGCCTCCCTTTGCTCTCCCATAAATTTCAAAAATGGGGAAAATCTCTCCCCACTAAAGCTTCATGAAGTAGTGAAGGTACCACCCCCACTGAATGTGTTACACTGCCCCAGGGGGTATCAACCTCAACCACCGCTGTCTGGTAGTCCTGAGTGTCCCCATGGATGCAAATTGCCCCAATAGTACTGGGGTGGAGTTTTGTGGGGTTCACACAATCATTCCTGACTAGGGTAACCACACTACCAGAGTCTAGCAAGGCTGTGAGTGGCTTTGCATTCGCTGAAATAATACACATCTGTTTTTCAATGCAACTCTAACATGATGCAGTACATGTGACCTGTGCAAACAGAGAAATGCGTCTGTTCATAAAAGCATAATCACATTGCATAGGTTCATCATCTATAGGACAGTTTGCAGCAATATACCCTAATGCATGGCATCGAAAACACCGTATGTGGCCTACCCCCAGTCCTCTTAACAGGCCCAAAGACCTTCCTGGCTTCTTTGGCCAGTCTCCAGGTCTAGGACCCACAGTCTCATCAGCTGTAACAACAGTCTTATCCACCTTCCCCATGCTCTTAAACCCCAGAACAGTCTTACCAGAATCGCTGGACGATCTTGCACTCATAGAGACACCGAAGTGGGGCGTAGATGGGTTCACCAAGTCCTCAGTGGCAGTGTACCTCTCCACTAGGTCCACCACCTGGGTTGCAGTTTTGGGGGCCCCCTGTCCGACACACTTCCTCAGGGCAGTAGAGAGCGCACGCAGGTACCGGTCCATTACCACACGCTCCACGATCTGAGGGCTTGTCAAGGTCTCTGGCTGCAACCACTTCCTGGTGAGGTGGACCAGGTCAAACATTTGTGAACAGGGTGGCTTGTTGCTGGAGTAGGACCACTAATGCACGCGCTGGGCCCAGACTGCCATGGTGACACCCAAGCGTGCGAGTATCTCTGTCTTTAGCGTTTCATAGTCCTGGGCCTTATCTGGTTCTAGATCAAAATAGGCCTTTTGGAGTTCTCTTGTTAGAAATGGGGCCAACAGACCCGTCCACTGCTCTTTTGGCCATCCCTCGCAGACAGCGACTCTCTCAAAAGTCGCATTGCATGCATCAACATCATCCATAGTTGTCATCTTTTGCAGGTGGTAGGAGGTACGTACCATCTTTGGTTCCGCTGACACAGGAGGTGCAGACCCCTTTTTCAGTTCCACCAGAGCCTCTGCGAACTGCTGGTTCATTTCCTGCTGGGCCGCTTGTTGTGCTGCAGCGGCCTCTGCGACTTCACAGTTCATCTCCTGCTGGGCCGCCTGTTGTGCTGTAGCGACCACCTGTTGTGCTGCAATGGCCTCTGCGACTTGGCGGTGCATCTCCTGCTGGGCCACCCGTTGTGCTGCAGCAGCCTCTGTGACTTGTCGGTTGCTTTCCCGCTGAGCTGCATTGGCCTGTAGCAGGGCCTTTATCATTTCCTCCATCTTCAGAAATTGCCCGCTGAATCCACCACGTGTGGGGAAATTAGCTCGTGGGGATCACCTTTTCTGAATGACAGTCAGCAAACGGGCACTTTCTTAAAAATCTGGCAGATCCCAGGTTTATTTGCAGGAGGTTTGTAAAATAAAAACAAACAGTAAATTAAATCCTTGCCGTCTGGCGCTAACTAAACAAATAGTCTCCTCTCTATACAGTGCGGGGCTGGTCCCCGTCACCCACAAAAACATGCAGAAAAGCAAACCTTTTAGTCCACCCAGAGCTTCTCTCACTCAGGTTCCTTCCTGAGTTTCAAAACCAAAGCGACCTTCTGTGCTCTTTTCCTGGATATTTAAAGTCCAGCTGTCTGTGGACTCCAGTGGACCCAAACATCCGGACTGGAACACAGCCTGCCACAGAGGCTGGAAAAACCGGGCCGGATTCCGGTTCAGTCCCTTACAATGGAACGAATGCAAGGTGAAATGTACCTCTTATCGTGTATCTCACCTCGCATACCGTCACAATATATATATACACATATATACATATATACAGTGGGGACGGAAAGTATTCAGACCCCCTTCAATTTTTCACTCTTCGTTATATTGCAGCCAGTTGCTAAAATCATTTAAGTTCCTTTTTTTTCCTCATTAATGTACACACAGCACCCCATATTGACAGAAAACCCAGAATTGTTGACATTTTTGCAGATTTATTAAAAAAGAAAAACTGAAATATCAGATGGTCCTAAGTAAAAAAGTTATAAACAGGGGAATTGGTGCTGTCCAGCTATATATGCATAGGTAGTGATTCGTACAAGTGCAAAAAAGATTTGTAAATACGTGTACCAAATATTATGCGTGTAACAAATGTGTTTGCAAGGGCTGAGGTATCTCAAGTGTAAACAGTACACCTAATAGGTGTAATGTGATAAAGTGCACACTGAATGTTGCTCTGAACTGACTGTGAGCCGCTTCATGCCAAACAGCAAGACAGCAGAGTCTGAGGACATCCCCAGTAATTGAAAGAGGATAAAACACCCCCGGACGGAGGATCACTTCCCAGTTTCGCCATCGCAGGATTGTCTACATATGCCTTTTACCCCTGCAGGGGTTAGGCAGTCGGGTGAGCGCAAGCACGAGTGGGGGTGCAGTGAAGGATGGGACACTATCAGTTAATGCTGAGACTATGCTTTTCTTCACCAGAAGGACACACTTTTAGGACTTTTGATTTTGGACACTCATTTTTCATAAGTCCTTGTTTTCTACACACAAAAAATTTTCTTTTTCCTTTTTTGGACTTTTTATGCACATACGCTGGGGATTTCTATTTTTATTTCTATATTTTTATTTTCTAATAATTGTTTGCTTGGATTGTCAAATATTGGTTTAATTGCCACAATTGTTTATATATTGGATTATGTTTTTCTGCCATTTTCCAGCTAATTCTCTATACACACATAATTATTTGGTATAATGGTATTTTTGCATATATTTTAGGAACACGTTGCACTTTATCATATTACACCTATTAGGTGTACTGTTTACACTTGAGATACCTCAGCCCTTGCAAACACATTTGTTACACGCATAATATTTGGTACACGTATTTACAAATCTTTTTTGCACTTGTACGAATCACTACCTATGCATATATAGCTGGACAGCACCAATTCCCCTGTTTATAACTTTTTTACGTTTTGGATTTCACCTCGGTGATTTTCATTTATAGGGGGGTTGCAGTCTTTCCTTGTTTCTATACTCCTAAGAGCGGAATTACTGTCATGAATTCACATGGTCCTAAGTATTCAGACCTTTTGCTGTGACACTCATATATGACACTCAGGTGCTGTCCATTTCTTCTGATCATCCTTGAGATGGTTCTACACATTCATTTGTGTCCCTTCTGTGTTTGATTATACTGATTGGACTTGATTAGGAAAGTCACACACCTGTCTATATAAGACCTTACAGCTCACAGTGCATGTCAGAGCAAATGAGAATCATGAGGTCAAAGGAACTGTCTGAAGAGCTCAGAGACAGAATTGTGGCAAGGCATAGATCTGGCCAAGGTTATAAAAAAAATTCTGCTGTGCTTAAGGTTCATAAGAGCACAGTGGCCTCCATAATCTCTAAATGGAAGACGTTTGGGATGACCAGAACCCTTCCTAGAGCTGGCCGCCTGGCCAAATTGAGCTATCGGAGGAGAAGAGCCTTGGTGAGAGAGGTAAAGAAGAACCCAAAGATCACTGTGGCTGAGCTTCAGAGATGCAGTCCAGAGATGGGAGAAAGTTGTAAAAAGTCAACCATCAATGCAGCCCTCCACCAGTTGGGGCTTTATGGCAGAGTGGCCCAACGGGGAAGCCTCTCCTCAGTGCAAGACACATGAAAGCCTGCATGGAGTTTGCTAAAAAACACCTGAAGGACTCCAAGATGGGGAGAAATAAGATTCTCTGGTCTGATGAGACCAAGATAGAACTTTTTGGCCTTAAATCTAAGCGGTATGTGTGGAGAAAACCAGGCACTGCTCATCACCTGTCCAATACAGTCCCAACAGTGAAGCATGGTGGTGGCAGCATCATGCTGTGGGGGTGTTTTTCAACTGCAGGGACAGGACGACTGGTTGCAATTGACGGAAAGATGAATGCGGCCAAGTACAGGGATATCCTAGACGAAAACCTTCTCCAGAGTGCTCAGGACCTCAGACTGGGCCGAAGGTTTACCTTCCAACAAGACAATGACCTAAGCACACAGCTAAAATAACGAAGGAGTGGCTTCACAACAACTCCGTGACTGTTCTTGAATGGCCCAGCCAGAGCCCTGACTTAAACCCAATTGAGCATCTCTGGAGAGACCTAAAAATGGCTGTCCACCAACGTTTACTATCCAACCTGACAGAATTGGAGAGGATCTGCAAGGAGGAATGGCAGAGGATCCCCAAATCCAGGTGTGAAAAACTTGTTGCATCTTTCCCAAAAAGACTCATGGCAGTATTAGATCAAAAGGGTGCTTCTACTAAATACTGAGCAAAGGGTCTGAATACTTAGGACCATGTGATATTTCAGTTTTTCTTTTTTAATAAATTTGCAAAAATGTCAACAATTCTGTGTTTTTCTGTCAATATGGGGTGCTGTGCGTACATTAATGAGGAAAAAAAATGAACTTAAATGATTTTAGCAAATGGCTGCAATATAACAAAGAGTGAAAAATGTAAGGGGGTCTGAATACTTTCCATCCCCACTGTACATCCACATATACATGCAAACACACATATATAAACATGTATACAGGGATATAAGCATAGACATGGAATTAAGGGAATTCCACTGTTGGGGAGGGGGGGGGGGGTTGGAAAATCTGGTGTTTGGGGGGAGGGGGAAATGGTAGTGTGGTGGGTGTGGGGGGGGGTATTGGATAGGAGATAGGATTATGAAAGTAATGATGAGAATGGGAAATGTAGGTGGGTACCACAAGAAAATGATAGCCACAACCAAGACGTGTTCTATAGAGCTGTTAGGAGTCAAGCAGAGGGATTTTTGGAGAACACAGATTTTCCAATGAAGATGGTAGCGAACTCCCTATTCCGAGACACTTTACCGAGTTCCCCCAAGGCTCCACTAGTGGACTACAACTCTGGATTGTAGAATCTATCCCCAGGAACCTCCCTGCCATTCTCATCATTACTTTCATAACTCATAACCCTATCCAGTAATCCTCCCCCCAAACACCCCTGTCAATCATGGTTGACACACCTGCTACACTGATCACACTTAGCCGCGGCGCATCAAAAACCACCGGAGCAGCCAAGACTGGAGATCACCACTGCCCAGCTGGATGCAGAGGGCCCCTAAGGACTGATTTTAATCTGCAAACATGCATGTAAATCTCTGCTCAAATGTGAGTTGAACTTGAATGAACTAAACTTTATGGCTTTACCCTAATGCTGCACTCAGAGTTGCACCGCTTTCTCTCCCTCTCTCTCATTGTATACAAAGTCCTCTTCTGCTTTAACAAGCTGGCTGCCTACACTGACACTGACTGGAACCAGTAACACAGGTCTGGTCTCAGTAGCACATGGCCTTTGCCCTTCAGGGCATATTCTGGACCGTGGGAACATTTTTAAACTTGTTTTATAAACTTGCTTTTAAAACTTCACTAGTTCCCTATCCAGCATGCCATTTTATTATATTTCCTCCAAAAAGACAGCTACTCCCCTGTTCATGCAGAAATGGCAGTCCTTTTTTACATTTATGGAAGAGTTTAACGTCTTGCTCAAGCGTGGAAAAAACAGAAAGAGATTTTCACTGCTCACATTGGGTAAGTTACCCTTTACAGGACTTTCCAGCTGCCCTGGACATGCCAACGGTGGTGGATGCGGCGGTGATGCAATTGAATAAGAATGTCACCCTCCCAATGTAGGATTCAGCCACTTCTATGACATCACGGATAGGAGGATCGATCTGTACCTCAGGAAGATTTACCAGTTTGTGGGAGTTGCACAAAAACCAGAGGTCATTATAACCTCAGTGGCAAATGCAATCAAGGTGTATACCCAAAACAATGAAACTGCTACCATTGAGGGGTGGTCACGGGAGACTAAACTAGGGACAGCAATCTCAGGAATAATAGGAGGGAAGTAGGGGCTGCTTACCCAGCACAGGAATTTGATATGTACATTGCATGTCTCTTCTGCAATAAAAGCCTGCTTGCTCGCTGTTTCTTAAAGTGGTTGTAAACCCTTACAGACCACTTTAACCTACAGGTAAGCCTAGATTAAGGCTTACCTGTAGGTGCTTGAAATATCTCCTAGACCTACACCGTCTAGGAGATATTTGCAAATCGCCGTACGGCGATTTCTTCTGCGCATGCGCCGGAGTTAGAAAGGGCACGCTGTGCCGTTTCTATCTCGGGTCATGTCGTGACTGGCGGCTCCCACACGCATGCATGGGAGTGACGTCACACGACTCTGGCCAGTCACAGAGCCGGAGTTTGCGGCCCCTGAAGGAAAAAGGGTGAAGAATGGACGCTCACTGCTAGCAAGGAAGACGGGGACATCGCAGGCTTCTCCTGCGGGTAAGTGACACATAATGGGCTACTATGCGATGCATAGTAGTCCATTATGCTTTACCTTTGCAGGGAGACAAAGAGGAAGTAAAACCCATCAGGGTTTACTTCCTCTTTAAAGCGGAACTTCAAAGTTACGGCCATATCTACAGGCACATAGCGGACTGTAAAATCTGCTCTGACTCATGTACAGGTGTAACAAATGTGAGAGGTGACCTGGTTAAGAGAGGCCTCCAATTCTGGGACAGATTTTGAGCAGACAGATTAGAAAGCCTATCTTGAATATTATTGTTTTCCCTGAAGATGAAGCACCAGCCTACTCTTCTCAGATGCACCCTTCCTCTCTCCACTGACATAAAAGCCCAGTTACAGCCTTGATTTTTTTTACTTGGTTACTTGGCATGTTTTTAATTAAGTAATTGCTTACAAGTATTGTGTTGGCAGCACACTGGTAAGCTCTGTCTGCTGTGTTCTGTGTGAGAGCAGCAGTCCGGGTCTCTAGCTATCTGAAACCCCTTCTACACAATAATCAACATACGTAGTTGCTCAGGGAGCATGATCATTATTGTTTGGAGAACTGTGCGTGGGGAGATTGTCAGACCACTACATGCTGTGTGAGAATAGCAATCCAGCTCTACAGTGTGCTTTGACCTAGGGCAGATTTTACACTTGTAAACACACACAGATAATTTAAGAAAAAGGCAAATTCATTGTTTGTTATGCAGCCTGACTACATAACATGTTACAAATAAATAGCAAAGCTTAATTTCAGTTTTACATTTTTTATGAATGTAAAATGTGTACTCTGAAGATCATTTTCCTTAAAGGTGGTTGGATGGTGTATGTAATTACCCTCTCAAGTGTGAGGGTGGTCATTAAAAAAATGTAAGGTAAAAACATTTATTTTAGAATTCTGTTTTTATTAACAGTATTTGTTTATTTATTTATTTTGCTCGGAGTGTCATCCTGTCCCGGGGTCACCTCTATATTCTCATTTCTTTTGTCCTGGTGACAGAAAGTTAGAAAAAAATCTCCATCTTTGAGGACAAACATAGCAATAAAGACTCAAGCCAGTTCTGACTCTTACCCACTGAATCAAAATCTAAATTCCCCTCAAAACCATTGTTTTTCCATGGCACTACACCCATATTTTAAAAAGTAGGAGAGTTCTGTGACCACTGTCAATTGTGGTTGGGCATAGACACAATTTTGTGAAAACTGCTGTGGTACAGATCAAAATAATTCTGAGTATAACTGGTATAACTTTGAAGTTTATTATCATTTGCTTGATACTTGTAGCCTTCCTTGATTTTGGGCACTGATAGGCTTAGTGTTGTACCTGTTACATTTATCCAACCATTTGTTGCAGCCCATTGACTGTATAACAATATGCTTGACATATTTTTTGGACTGTATGTTCAAAAATTCTATTCTCAATAAATATTGTTTGGGAAAAAAACAAAAAAACATGATTTTTTTTTGTATATATATATCGCAGTTTACCAGTCCTTCGATGTGGTGGCTGCATTTGATTTAATTTTTCAGGCTAAGAATATTTTCAACATTTACATAAAATATCTATAAATTTTTCCGAGAGTGCACTGCCCTTGTCACTTGCTGCAAGCTGATAACAGAGCAAAACAATGTTATCCTTGTTTGGTAAACTACTAATCCCATAATTTCCTTGTAATGGAGATGAACAAGGGCAGACATGTTTGAAGCACAGCCTGGGTGACAATAATGGCTTCTACTGTACATATAGTGGAGGAGTAAATGTAGCCACCCATGAACAGAAAATGTGTTATTCCCAGGATTACAAAGTTAAAGCAAGAAAGGGAAAAGCCTGAAAAATGAAACAAATTTAGCCATAGCATCTAAGAAATGGAATATATACATTTTTTGTTTTGGGCTTAGATATGCTTTAACATTTCAAATTCTAAACAGCTTGCCAATAGAAATTGCTGAAACGTTAATTTTAGTCTGGAGTTCCTCTTTCATAAAAATTCACTTTCAAAGAGAACATTAAACGCCCATAATCACATCCAGTTATGTGTCAAAATATTCCCAATTATTTCAAAATGTTAAAGGATTGTAATCTTAATATACTGTAGTTGAAAAACAACCATTTTTTTGTTTTGCTTAGTGAATGTGTACAAGTCAATACCTGTTTAAAAAATATGAATAAGCAAAGATTTCCAGATCCCAAAACCCCTATTTTACTTCCTTCTACAAGATTCTTGATCGTTAAATAGAGTACTTTAAGAGCCCTTGCTCTACATGTAATCTATTCCCCCTTGTCATCCCATGGCTCAAAACCTTTTTCTCCATGGCTCTACACCCATACACATGTAGAAAATTTTTAAAAAATAGGAGAGTTCTCTGTCAATTGTGGTTGGGAAAAGACACATTTTTTTTTTTTAAACTGCTGGGGTAAAGACCAAAAATAATTCAGAGTATCTGTTTTAAAACTGATATAACTGTATATAATAAAACCCAGACAAATTTTAACTGTATTGCAGTTTACTAGTCCTTCAATGTGATGGCTGCATTTGTTTTCAATTTCAACATGTACATAAAATATATATTAATTTTCCCAGGAGTGCTGTGCCCTTATCACATGCTGTGAGCTGATAACAGAGCAAAACAATGTTATCTTTGTTGGTTTAGCTACACTCCCATAATTTTCCACGTAATAAAGATGAACAAGGGCAGACATGTTTAAAGCCCAGCCTGGGTGATAATAATGGCTTCCACCGTAGATACAGTGGAGGAATAAATATAGCCACACGTGAACAGAAAGTGTGTTATCCACAGGACGTGAAAGCAAAAAAGGAAGAACCTGAAAAAATTAAACTAATATAGCCATAGCATCTAAGGATTGGCAAGCTGTAATATATAACATTTTTGTTTTGGGTTTAGGTGTGCTTTAACATTTCAAGTTCTAAACAGCTTGGCAATAAAAATTGCTGAAACGTTAAATTTATCCTGTAGTTCCTCTTTCATAATAATGCACTTTCAAAGAGAACATTAAACACCCATAATCACATCCAGTTATGTGTCAAAATATTCACAATTATTTCAAAATGTTAAAGGACTGTAATCTTAATATAGTTGAAAAACAAGCATTTTTTTATTTTGCTTAGTAAATGCGTACATGTCAATGCCTGCTTAAAATATATGAATACGCAAAGATTTGCAGATCTTAAAACCCCTATTCTCCTTCCTTCTACAAGACCCTTGATTGTTAAATAGAGTACTTTAAGAGCCCTTGCTATACATGTAATCCGTTCCCCCTTGCCATCCCACGGCTCAATGTGTGTGGGAACCTGACTGTGCTGCATTCACCTGAATGAATGGGCTTTGTTTGAAAATGTGGGATAGCGTTCCATTATATGAGCACATTACTGTTATAAAAAAGATTGCACTTCATCCAGCCCATGCTTACCACAAGAGAGAGAGGAGGATTCTGCCTGACAGCTTATCAGTCACTCTTCCCCGCTCGGAATCCTGCTGCTTCCCAGATTTTTCAGGTGCAAGCACTGTGACTTATGCCTAAACAATACATTTTAAAATAATCTCACTCTGTCCTCATTGTGCCAGTTAAACAGCTCCACATCTATTCCTGAAAAAGAGTGAGCATACATCAAGTGCATGTTTAATACATTGTGCTGTGTGGATGAAGCTCATACACTAGGTGTCCTGGCTTTAAATGCTGCCAGGTGGTTACGTTGGTGAAAGGAGCAAAACTGAACATGCAGTTCCTTTCATATCAAAATAATTAATGGGTATCATGGAGAAAAGTGGTTTAAAACACTGAATCTACAAAAAAGGCTCCATATAGGGATACATTTTACTTTGACAGCAATATTCATTAGAAGGATGATATCAGATGGCTGATTGTCCATATCGCAGTTTTCTTAATTAAAAACGGAAACACAAACCAAGAGTTGGTTAGTACAAAGGATGGTGAGAAACTGCTTAGCCCTCAGTCCAAGAGGACATGGCATATTTTCAAAACCACTACTAGTCCTATTCAGTAAAAGAAAAGGCAAAAATGCATCAACACATGGCAACAAATAAAGAAAAAAACAAGACAGCTTACGCATTTTTAACTAAATAGACCGTATATATGGACTATATGACCTTTTAACTGCTTTGAAAAAAGACAAGCACGACAAGCAAGCATTTATGAGTTTCAGATTACCTCTCATTTTTTTTGTTCATGTCCCCCAGCACTTTGTCCTATGTTTTTAGCTTGTCTCATTGCTGAGATAGAGTGGTTGGCAATGGACTACCCCCACTACTTTTTGACCACACGTCTAGCAAGGCACCAAATATTTAATAAATTATAAATTACAGCGTTTGTCTTGGGAGCCAGGCTTAACAAGACACAAGCCATCACTAGGTATTCTGGGGGAAAAGGATGGCATTCCCCTGTCCCACCCCCACTGTCTTTATATTGGTTGTTAAGACATGGACTGCTACTTGCACCATAAAACAATGTTGCTGTGTAGCCTAGCCTCCTGCATCCTAGCATTCAAGGACGCTGAGCATCAGGGGCCATCCGCATCCTAGCAACCAAGGATGCTAAGCAGTGTAGATGAGCCCTTTTCCCACTGACTACCACAATCTAGTACTGGCTATACACTGGTAGATTTTCATACAAAAAAATCTCACCAGTACATTTGATATGGGCAACAGAGACTTGATGAATGCCATTCAAAAAAAATGTAATTTGCTTTTAACATTCAATTTTGGAATGAATGTAATTTTTCAAACAATTACCACAAACACTGTTCAAAATTTGTTTCCTCTGGAAAAAGTTCTTATCCTGCTCCTCCAAATTTTCTTGTCACTATGTTCGAAAATGAATGTTAATTTGATGTCACTAATGATTTGAAAATTGTACAAACATTCCTAAAAATGAACATTTTGGCACAAAATTCTTGTGTATGGCTAGCTTCGGAGGGATTTATTCTCCCACTGATCAACAAAAAAAGGACATTTATCATCCCACTGATCATCAATATAGGAAAGATTTACCTTACCACTGACCACCAATGTAAGGAACTTCATTCTTCTGATCACTTGATTGGTATTCACATTATTATGTAATTGCCCGTGAACTGTAAAGGTTGACCATTTATAGTCCACGTATTGTCACAATTGCCCATTTGCTGCCTTTATATTGCAATGATTGCCTGTTTGGTAATCCAAAAATTGTCCATCTGTTGGCTGTGCATTGTGACAGTTGACTGATTTCTGCCCAAATACTATATATTTTGTATTACAAAGTATTGCCTATGTATTGTCAAGTCATTACTGTGTAAAGGAGTTTTTTTACTATAATTTAATACCCTGCAGACCTTTCACTATTAAACCACACCACTATTATCCTTATTTTTGCTGCGATGTGCAATGCTATTAAACAATAGGGTTGATTTACTAAAACTGGAGAGTGCAAGACCAGATTTTGCACTCTCCAGTTTTAGTAGATCAACCCCAATGACTTTTCATTTTTCGTTTATTTATTCCTTTATTTTTTTACTGTCATTAATTTTTATACAATAATCACATAAAGAAAAAAGTCACTGTTTCATTTCTTTCCTGGCTATTACTAGCATTCACTTTGTTTTGGATTTATTATGGAAAATCATTTTTTACACATAGGATAGTCAGGTGTTAAAAAAATAATCTGTCCCAGGTGTCAAATGCACTAAATGTATCAATGAATGTGTTACAATGTTTTGAAGATTTGCAGAGCACAGCAGTGCATTCTTAAAACAGAAGATATCTACATTTCCATTTTCCATCATGAATTTCAATATAAGCTGTTTATTCCTCTTTTTTAGGATAGTGGGCATGCTAATCATTCCTTTATGCGCCTTGGCAATCTGTAAATCCAAAACTACTGATTTATAGCACAGATACAGCCTAATATTATAGAGCCATTTATTCCAAACCTGTTTCAAGCTTGTTGCCCATTATCAATGCACTCCATGGAAACAATAGCTACTCTATACTTTACCGTGGTTCTCATTCATTCCTTGGAGGGCTTTTTGGTTTCCTTTGGTCCACTTAACCATAACAGATTTGTAAAAAATAAATCCTTTTAAAATATATAAGTCATAATTTCTGTTCTCATGAAATAGCAAGAAAAATCAGCTTTTAACTCAAAACAAGATTTTTTTGCTACAGGCAAGAGTTCTACATTTGCTTAGATTTACTTTGTTTCATTGTTCATATATCAGCCCTAGCGTGTTTATATAACCCTAAAAGAATCAGAAAATATAGTCCATTAAAAGAAGAAATATTGACTGCTTATGATACTTCAGGAAAAGTTTAAGAATTTTGAATCTACTGAATTATACTTTTAAGTATATCAGTTAAATTATGACACAATTTCTATAGTATTTTAAATCAGATTAACAAGTCTAATCAAAGGTGGTTTGGTGACCAAGATAAAAGTAAGGTAGCTTTACATATGTGGTGCTTTGTAACTTCCTAAAATCTGACAAGTATTAGTGTTTCTTTGGCAGGGGATTTGTACTCAGGTTTTAACAGATGTCAATGTAGTTTAGCAAGTGGATGCATGGCTGCTTTTCTTTGTCTCCTTTCCTTTATCTCTCTTCCTCTTTTTACAGACTGAGGTAAGAATCATTTAAACTGTATAACTAAATGCAAATGTGCTTATTCATTTCAGACTGATTTAAAGGCAACTTATCATTAGATGGAATCTGCGATTGTTGACCTCACCTTAAAATGTTAGATGATGGTTATCATGCTGATGCTTTGGATTCAACAGATTTTAAGCCCGTGACCCATAAAAGTATACATATTCAGGAATTCCGACTTTACTCTTTGACTTTTATTTGCAGAATGCTTCTTCAATCTCAAAAGTATTGGAGCCAGACACTATTGAGCAACTAGCATGTTCAGAGGAAGACAGCAATGACAGTACTCCTATTTCTCTCATGAAATGTATTTTAAAACCATCTTATCACAGCTCTTTAAGCCTCTAATCATATTAAAGCAGAACTAAAGGGAGCTATACTTACCTTTCCTTCAGTGGCTGCTGTCCTTCGTTGGCATCTTCTCCTGGGTTCCAGTCTTCAGCTGTTTTCATTGGTCAGTACGGGATAACATCATTCCTGGACATGCACAAGAGGCCATTGTCCATAAGGATAGTGACGATGACCTTTTGGGAGAAGACAACTTGCCCACATCCCTATGAGACTATATATTAGAAACTGGTTTTATTCTGATGGGACTTTGTAAGGGAAGAGTCTTCAAAATATCAAAAACATGTATAGTTTATTCAGTATCAAAAAATGTAAATCATAACAGAACAACATATATAAATACTGAAAAGAAAATGAAGGATGCTACAAAAAGGGTGAGGACAATAGCAATATGTTTGTAGGGGTACAATGGGGAACATAAAAACCACATCAACTGTACAAACTGGAGTCTAACCCACACGGGCCCGACACGTTTCGAGGTTTAAATTTGGTTGAGACCTCTTCTTCAGGGGCTGGTGGTAAGATGAGTGGCTATCTATATATTTACAAAAAAAACAAAACATCTTAAAACAAGTTCATGGTATGATAACATCATATATATATGTGTAGCTTAAAGGTCAAAGTTCATTCAACATAATTGAGTGATATGCTCACCATTTGACTCCTGAGCCCACAGTTTGAAAGCATCCAACTTTAAAAACAGAGATAAGCGCAATAAACCACTGATGAAGAAATGACCTGTAGGCCAGCGCTAGCACCAAAAACACGGCACGGACATGCGGACCACAGCAGGACACAAAGGGCGTCCTACCATTCGCAAATTGACACCACTGGCAACAGCTGTTGTAGGTATTATATGATATCACCTAGGGCACAGAGAAAGACAATCTGGTAGATTCCAATCCATAGATGTAGGGCAAAAGGGGTGGGAAGGGGGGTTTGGGGAGACGGGAGGGAAAAGAAAGAGGGGAGAGGGGGGAGGAGGGAGGTGGAGGGGAAGGGAGGAATATGGGGTTAAATCGGAAGCAGAGGGGAGAATATATCTCACATAGAGTATTAGGGCTTGCATGTGATGTATATGATATTTGTATGATAGGAACAGCAAAGTGTGATGTGCTTACCTATAAACTCATGCAAGATGGATAATCCTCCCGACATGAGTCGAAAGAAGTCACATAAAGGTCTAGCAATGGGTAGGGGGTGATATAGTAGCCCTCCGTGTCATCAGATCTCCCAACAATAGGGGGGGAAAAAAGCACAGCAGTTGAAACACACCCGCATGCAATCACTGAAAAGAGAAAGACACAGAAGGACACAAAAAGTCTTGTGTGATGAACTAAAATCACATTAAAAAACAACATGCACAAAGCTGCTGCCAATAATCTCCCAGCAGATGCAAAGCACAATGCAATGTAAGTGGATATGCATCTGCTGGTATGGTTCACCTATATTGATAAGAATCAGATGCAGGTATAATAATAGAAGTGGAGTGGTTACCTTAGGAAATGGTGTGGCTGAGAGACCTGTCCGATGCCTGTGTAGGCATACTGTAAGACTGGCCGTCAAAGCAACTGATTTATCTAGTGCCTCTCATTGCTGATGATATCAGTAACAGCTGATGTACAAGTGAGCGTCATAGGCGGTGGGAGGGGTCGCCTTTTCTACTTACCTTAAGCTGTGAACATCTGACTCTGCAGCACAGAGTCTTCTGCTCTAATTAGTTCCTGTTTAGGGTCCTTCATCACACATCAATGCCTGCATGATGTTGACACTTACTATTGGATGTACAGTGACGGAGTCCTCTCTGGATTCAGAAGAGGACAACATCTTCAGAGGAGAATGACAGATGACCAGCGATCTGAGGCAGCATTGCAGTAATAAATCAGCGCCCCCCCCCACGGGAAACCAGCTGTGGCAAAGTACCTGGTTAGGAGAAAAAATTGTACATCAGCATGGGTTAGAGGGAGGTGGGAAAAAGTGGTGGTCAAAAGTTAGTTTTATCCTGGAGTTGGGCTTTAAGCTAACAGAAGAATATAGATGCTGTTAAATCTGGTCTGGGCATTGAGGCCTTATATTCATGAAAGGATTCAAACTTAACCAACACAACTCCATTTTAAGATTCTTACAGCTATACTGATTATGACTTGTCCCTTACATATATCTCTTTAATCAGAGAATGGAAGTTTTTGAAAAAAAACATGACTGCATTGAGGTACATTATTAACCAAATATCTACGCTGTACCACGTGTATTAAATGCATTTCTACTATTGTTTCCAGTGTGATAATACACTCTCTCTCTAATGTGACTTACTGGTTACCTGCAATAAAACTTTCTTTGGTATAAGCCATAGGTTTTAATCAAAAATATGTTCCCCCTTTCACAGGTCCATTAGAATTTTAATTAAACATTTGTCTAAACCTTTAGGTAATAAAACTAATTTGCAGGTAGTTAATAGATTTTTTTAGCAGATCTTTTTTCTTCCTTATGGCCTGCAACAGAGGAATGTTTAAATTAAATTGCAGAATTGCCTACAACGACTATCACTTTTTGTTTGCTGTCTGTACCCTTTTGTGACTACAATAAAAACAAAAGACCTCAAAAAGTTTGAGGTGTTTGAGGTGTTTTTAGGTGCATTAGCTACTTGGGTCCTAAGATATGGCCAGCACTGCTGTATTGTGTTTCACGGTTTATTGTTGATATAATATGTAACATGAAGAATAATCAGCACTGCAAAATTAAACTGCACTTTACAGAGTTTCTAATTTACATAGCAATAGCTTTAAATACTTGACGAGCAGCTGACAGACTGCTGCTTATTTAAGTCTGCTTTCTAAACCTAATGAATAGATTCATAGGTTCCAGCCTAACTTTCCTCCTAGATATTCATTTAGCAGTCTAGAGGCAGAGCAACTTCATATGCTTTGATGTAACGTAAAGCTTTTATGTCCTGTGCCAGTAAGGACAAGCTGTGACAAGAGCATTGCCCTCTTACAGAGGACTGGTGTTGTTCAATCGGGCTACCTGGGTTTCTAAAAGGGGAAGCTCATATAGAAGAGAGTGTCTTCTGATGCCAATGACTGCCCAGTGATTTAATTTGCATGGTGCCTGTGTTATGGAGTGATAGGTCAAGATAACAAAGCAAATTCCACTTACATGAAAACAGGCTTGAAGTGTTGACGAGAGTCTAAACTTCATATCAATTAAAACGGTGCAAAACACAGCTGGTAATGAGCATTACAGCATTATATCTATTTACTCGCTATAAGCAGATATTACTGGGTGTAGCTGGAACTGAATTGGTAGCTAATAATCACTTGCTGACGAACAGGTGCCTTCCTAATAGGGGAGCTTGGCATTATTTATCTTAAAACAGACCTTGCATTTAAAATAGAGGGTCTGCATTTCAGGTCCCCCCCTTTTTAAAAGCCGTTTGAACATTATTTATAAAAAGAAGATTTAGAGGAAAATGCTAGATAGAATATTTACTTTTCTCCCAGTTTCCGCCCACAGAGCCTAAGTGACGGTGATGTCATCCTTCTTCCTTCAAGATCTGAGGAATGTAATGTACTCAAAATCTTGAGGAGAAGCACTGTGCCTTCACATCTGCAGTGTCTTCTCAAGAGAGATTTTGAGTTCTCACCATACCCCCTGATCGCCTAGGCAAGAAGATGACATCACTCCTTGCCTCACAGACCTTTTACTTTTGCTGCCTTTTTAGCAAGGGAGAGGGGTGGTCCACCTAACTGCACAGGGTTAAAAGTGATTTTAAATGATCACCTTGTGAAACAATCCATTCAGTTTGCAATTGAAATGAAAGGCAAAACATTTGTGTATATGGGATATAGGTGTAGCGCTATAGAGAGATCATATTAAAAAAGTCCATATGTTAAAAAATGAGGAGAATTCCAGGCTTAAGTATTCTGGATCAGTTCATGAGAGATCTCTGTAGACGTGAAAGGAGAAACAACCCATCACCATCACCCGAACACACTGACCCTTACCATCAGCAAGTGGGTTAAACAGCATAGGATTATTAGATGGTGTCCACGTTTCCCATAAATCGAAGAAATTCCTCTCATTGCCCAGAGGTCCTCACTCCACTGATAAACCAAAAGTTAAGGTATATGCCTTTAACCAGAATGGTTATGCCATAAAGGTACACTCCAGAGCATCAGCACGACATCACTGGACGCTCATCCTCCACACCAGCATAGAATATAATCCACTTTAACCGGGGGGCTCCGGGCGTTGCGGCTGGCATCAGTCAGGGGCCCCTTAGAGTCGGCACAGGGTGCAGAGTCCGCTCACCATGGAGAACTCCGAGCTTGTGTCTGGGGGGGGGGATTACATTTGTGTATAGATAAAAACATTCTAAATACCTTTTTTACCTTTTTTATAAGTTATTACACTCCCTCTGTTCTCAGCTGGATAAGATCTGGGGGTAGTAGAAGCAACAGCTTACTAAACTTTCCAGTGAATGGCTGTGCAGTGGGTGGGGTGGTGTCAAGACAAGTCTAATTATTGGAGGAGGGCAGGCTGAGTACCCAGCATAGCTAGAGAACTGACCACGGTGTGCTGTCCTGGTTAGGGTGGTCAGTTTTTAATAGTAAAGCAGAGGGACTGGCAGGAACAGTAGGGATTTCACACAAAGGATGCAATACAAAGAGAACAGGGTACTTTTTCATACAAGTACATGGTACAGCAGGCATATATCAAGAATATGAGATGCTGGAGTAACAGACACTTTAAGGTGTATCAGTGTATCTAAAGTGAAAGGAAGTGAATAGAAATCTGCCAAGGGGGCACAGACAGAGAAAAAAAAGGAACACTAAACAACGGATTTTAAAGTGGTTGTTAAGCCACTATCTCATTTTTGTATGATCCCCTCTGTCGGATAAAAAGTTGTATCCTAGTGCCTGTGCTTTATTTAAAAAAAAAAAACAATTTCTACCTCTTTTAACAGCATCTCCCAGTGATCACAGGATAGCTCCAGTGGGCGGGGCTGAGATTACCCAGCTGACATCAGCCAGGGAGGAGGGGAGGAGAGGAGCTGAGAGCCTGGAGTCATGTAATCGCTGGAAGACACTGTTAAAACAGGCAGAATTTCTTTTTTTTTTTTTTATAAAGCATAAGCACTAGAACACAGATTTTTATGTGACAGAGGGGATAATATACAGATCAGTTAGTTTTGAAGCAGTGGGGAGAGGAGCAGATCAGGGATAGTGAGAGATGACAGGTAGGGAGGGAATGGGAAGGAGGTGGACAGAGGGAGACAGGAGAGCTGCCGATAGCAGCTTATGAAGGAGGCACGTACACTGACAACTCTGTCAGGGCTCAGCAGCCCTGATATACTGTGTAAAGGGGAAAAATACTGCGCTCCTAACAAAAAATAAAAAATAAATAAAGAGCAGCAACTAGTATATGGAATACACACATATAACATCAAATGTAAAAAAATAGCTGCACTATACAGTGAGACCACTAATAATGAACCAGTGCTAAACAGAATAAATTAATAAATGTGGAAATAATCGAAAAAAGAGTAGTCTTAGAGGATGTGGTATAAATCAAAAGTGAATATGAAACACAAACGTAAATTAAATAAAGAACAAAGTCCAAATCATCCACTAAATAGATGGTTAACCTCCCTGCTCCTCCCCATTGGAAAGAACACACTCGGGTCATCCTGACATCATCACGCTGCGCCTGATAAGGGTCCACTGAGGGCAGGTGGGACGGGCGGACGATCTCTCCTCAGGACCTCATCCATATTACACCATGGGAAGTTCCCTTTTCTCTATTTCTGTGTGACATCTGGTATACCACTGAGGCCTGGTTGATGCCCTCTAATTTCCATACCCTGGACCCCCTAGAACAGACCCTGGCTGGGTGATTAGTCGCAAGCTGTCCTTTGCTTGCCTTCCGGTAAGCGTGCACTTCTCACGGTGACAGCACTTTAAGGTGATGAAAGATTGCACATTCATACCACATCACTATAGAGGATGATTTGGACTTTGTTGCACCTATATATCACATCTATTTAGTGGATGATTTGGACTTTGTTCTTTATTTAATTTACTTTTGTGTTTCATATTCACTTTTTGATTTATACCACATCCTCTAAAACTACTCTTTTTTAGATTATTTCCACATTTATTAATTTATTCTGTTTAGCACTGGTTCATTATTAGTGGTCTCACTGTATAGCACAGCTTTTTTTTTTTACACCTGATATACTGTGATATAAAGGTGACTGGGTGACCCTCAATGTAATATAGCACCTCATCCCAATAGGTTGAAAAATTAAACTGAGAGGAGGAAATACAGGGATTATAGCGGTGCCAAGACATACACGTTACACGTGAATAAAAACAAAAAGTATTTTATTATCAAAAAATTCTAAAAAGTTGACATACATTTCACAAAAACATGGTGTGCATCATAGTTAATGTATTTAAAAACAATTGTATAGCGAAAATACTATTTACGAAACTAGGCCAAAAGAGCGTGGCGGCCAGTTCCGCAGGTGGATATTTAGATGTCCGACATGTTTCGCCAGTGATGGCTTCCTCAGGGACAGATGTTTGATATGTATAACGCTACAGTTTAATCTGTAAGTCGCCAAGGACAAACGCGAGGCACCCCCAGCGAAGCCTCAAGCATAGACTACCATGGATAGCTGTAGGGGGCAGATATAAGGACCTGACAGAAAATGTCTAGTAATTAAATAAAACAGGTAATATACAGGACACCAGAGGGCGATTAGTTAAAGATGTTTATGGATACCAGAGATCATGAAGTGGGTATAACGCTCAAAAGGTATAGTGCAATAAATTAAGTTGGTAGCTGGTGCACACACACGTGTGTGGGGGGCATAAGAGCGCCGGCATCCCTGGCCGGAACACTCGCCAGGGATCTACAGGACACCCCTCCAGTACCCGCCTCTTTGGCTTGCATGACACTGGATGACACTACCAGCTGTTACTTGTGCACCAGCTACCAACTTAATTTATTGCACTATACCTTTTGAGCGTTATACCCACTTCATGATCTCTGGTATCCATAAACATCTTTAACTAATCACCCTCTGGTGTCCTGTATATTACCTGTTTTATTTAATTACTAGACATTTTCTGTCAGGTCCTTCTATCTGCCCCGTACAGCTATCCATTGTAGTCTATGCTTGAGGCTTCGCTGGGGGTGCCTCGCGTTTGTCCTTGGCGACTTACAGATTAAACTGTAGCGTTATACATATCAAACATCTGTCCCTGAGGAAGCCATCACTGGCGAAACATGTCGGACATCTAAATATCTACCTGCGGAACTGGCCGCCACACTCTTTTGGCCTAGTTTCGTAAATAGTATTTTCGCTACACAATTGTTTTTAAATACGTTAACTATGATGCACACCATGTTTTTGTGAAATGTATGTCAACTTTTTAGAATTTTTTGATAATAAAATACTTTTTGTTTTTATTCACGTGTAACGTGTATGTCTTGGCACCGCTATAATCCCTGTATTTCCTCCTCTCAGTTTAATTTTTCAACCTGATATACTGTGGTCAGAGGGGAGCGTAGAAACTGGCAGGATCAGCCAGGTATTTCAGGTGATACAGTGGGCCAAAATACACAGCACAAGCACTGGGCTGTATAACATGCTTTAAAGGAACAGGATCTTTATTTTATTTTTTTGGGTTAACAAACGCTTTAACTGTTCCCCACTCTATTCAAGACTAAGGGGAATACTTTAAAGAAAAATCAGTGCTTTGCCCATTCAGGACAAAGCATTAGGATTGTTTTAATTCTCCTATCCTTAGCACTGTGTACTCACTTTTCCTTTGTTCTATTCAATGTCAGGAAGCCAAAGGAAATGCCTAGTACTTAAAGTAATGGAGGAGTATGTGATCTATTTGATGTGACAGTGCTGGGTCATTTAGTGTTGTCACATGTGGGTTATATAGCCTTCTGTAGGCTATGGCTCCAGCAATTAATAGTTACACAAGGCTTTTATTTCATGTCCAATGGCTTAATGGGATGCCAGGGAAGCAAAAGGACTGAAAGTTCATTATGTCTACATGGGGACCACACCTGTTCCTTCCTGAAAAAAAATTATGATATATTGGAGTTTACCATTTCAGTAAAAATTGCAACTTAGTATACTTAATCCCAAAGGATGAGGCCATAAAACATTTCCTTAAAGTGTTTCTAAAAGATAAACATTTTTTTACCTTACATTCCTTGCATTAAGGTAAAAAAATGTTTAGGTAGCAGCAGCATGACCCTTCACCCCCCGCCCCATACTTACCTTTGTTCTCACTGGATCCAGAGCTGTGCCTTTCTGTAGAGGCTATCTCCTTTCTCTTCACTCTCACAGGTTTGGCTGAAAGCAGTCAGAGCTATGGCTCCTGCTGCTCTCAGTCAAATACTGTAACGAGATAGTGGGGTTGAGGCCAACTGTGGCTCAGTAGTGAGCCTGCAGGTGAGCCCCCATAGCAAGTGGTTTGCTATGGGGCAGACCAAGAAGAGGAGGAGCCAGAGGCGAAGCAGGGTACCCAAAAAGAGAGGGTTCAGGGCCACTCTGTGCAAATTTATTGCACAGAGCAGGTAAGTATAGTTCCATTTGTTATTTTTGAAAAGAAAAGTGAGTTTACAATCACTTTAAGTTCCTTATGCTGCAAAACTATGTAAAAAAGTTTCATTTATAAACTGGAGAATAACTGGGGTTGCATTTCTATTTTTTACCCTTAAACCACTAAGGGCTGCAGAGAAGGTCATATTTGGCCAGTTACACACTAGTTTGACATACCTTATTTAAGCAAACAAAATGCAATAGTGTCTCTTCTATATCAAAGACTACATAGTAAAGTGTTTGGACTAATCAAGAAGTGAAAAAAATTGTGTTCAGATTTTTCTTTTCAGCAGACTTGGAAAGCAGAAAAATAAGTTCCTATCTTGTATCTCTTTCACAGTTTAGATGTCAATTAACAATGCTTGAAGATGGCTTAACATTCTTCAGGAAAAATGATTACTCTTAAGTTATATGCATTACTGAGTTTTAGAACACTGGAAATACAGCCCCCCCCCCCCCCCATGACCTGCTTACTTAAAAAAAACAACATTTCTATCCAGTAGGTTGTGGTGTACTTATGGAATATAATGTGTAAGAACATACAATTAATTTACTGGAATACCATACTTCAAATGTGATATTTTTACCTGTAAATAACAAAGGAGCACTGGCTGTTCACATAATTATTTGTTTGGTTTAATAGAAGGTTGCTGTTTTAAATTCTATCTATTCTGCATCTAACATGAGTATGAAATGCACTCAAAGCATTTTATTATTTAATGGAAACCACTTTTTATGCCATTACTTTCATTTTTTTCCCCCCAGAGCTGATGGCAGGAAAGGGAATTTTATTCCATCTAGAAAGCCGGTGGATAGCTTAGCAAAAGAAACTGGAAAATTAATGTAGTGACGGCAGCTGTGAAATAATGAGAACATTTTGTTTTCTTTGTGTTTTTTTTTTTATTTATTGGATGGATTAATTAGCTTCTGTTTGGTTAACGAGCTCACTTGCGCCAGAAATGTCAGGTTGGTTTGCTTTTTATAATTTGTCTTTCTAAAATGTTTCTTTAGTTCTCTTTTTATTGTTTGTGCTACTTGTGCATTTATTAATTAAAACACTGTAAATAAGGCTTATGACACAGTGAAAAGTGATGGATATATTAGAAATATTAATCTGGAAATGGAAAGGCAAGCGGCTCAATCATATTGTGTATGCAGAGAAAGTAGAGATGTAATTCATGGCCATCCGTTTAGAAGCTCCACATAATAATATGCGTGCATTTCAATACTGCTATAAAACAGGAGCTTCCAAATAAATGAAGGTTCCTATATCCTCATACAACCTTTCTTTACCGTGCCTCTTAATAAGTATACTCAGGCAGAGCTAGCCTGACCATTAAACCTACTAGAGGATCTTAGCAAAGCACTTATTTTTTTTTCCAGGCACCCTGAGCCAAGATGTAGCATGGTTACATCTACTGATGAGCAAATCAACAAGGCCAGAACAATATTTGAAAGCTGATGTTTGCTACACATCACCGGTTGGAACATTAATCCACTTCGTAAACTGGTTAAAGGGTCCTTTTTCACCATTACTGGGTTTAAGTAAACCCTGAATGTATATCATTTAGTTTACTATAATACTATGGGAGTTATTTACGAAAGGCAAATCCACTTTGCACTACAAGTGCAAACTACAAGTGCAAAGTGCACTTGAAATTGCACTGAAAGTGCACTTGGAAATGCAGTCACTGTAGATCCGAGGGGGACATACAAGGAAAATAAAATAAAAAAACTTTTTAGTTTGCAAATGACATTTTGACATTTTATAAATAATGAAATACTATTTTTACATCTCTCCAGTGATGTGTCAGTACATTACTGTGCCATTCATTTTCAATGCATGTATTGTGGGTGGTGAGTTGTAGAAATTTGTAAAATGCAAAAAACACACAGAAGGGTGCAAACACCTTGTGCATTAACTTAACAGATTTATTCCAAAATGCAAGACAAATGGATACTCACAGACAGTAAAATTCAATAGGCATAAACAAACCAATGCTTCAGGCGAAAGTGATGGGCCCATCATAGGACCAAAACCAATTGGATGGCTGATGCATTTCGGGGGACAGATCCCCTTTCTCAGAGGAAATAACACATCAGTCATCTAATCGGTTTTGGTCCTATGATGGGCACATTGCGTTCCGCTGAAGCATTCGTGTTTTATGCCTATTGATTTTTACTGTATGTGAGTATCCATTTGTCTTTTAAAAGAGTCTTTTAAAATGCATCTTTGGGAACACAATATACAGGGATATGGGAAATGATTATCTACACAAACACACGCACATAGGTTGAACTAGATGGACTATTGTCTTTATTCAACCTTACCAACTATGTAACTATATAACTATGTCTTACGTGTTGGAATAAATCTGTCTATGTTATGCATGAGGTGTTTGCGATCTCCTGTGTGTTTTTTGCAGCTTGTTCCAGATGCCCCAGTCTGAGGAGGGCTTGACTGCAAATAGGCATTGAGCATTGAAGCACCCTGAAAGAGAAAAAAAAAACTGGATTTAGCGATAGAGTGTGTTTTGTAAAGACTTCGTAAAAATTGGTGCCTGTCTGTTTTTTTCGAAGTTTTGGTGTGTTACCAGTAGATTTATTTAAATTAACTGTCCTAATGCCATGCATACTTAAAGGCAACAAACCAGAATGCAAGGTGTGCATAAACCTTAGCATTTATTAGCACGTCCTAAAAATATGTTCACAAATATTTTTGAGGCTTCAAAATGCTGTTCCTGAGATTGAGTGGGCTTCTTATAAATTGGTACACAGCCACATGGGCTTACTTGTTGTAGAAAGGCCTTGGTCCTATGCAGTGTTGCCCATGTATATTTTGTCTTAGATGTCATCAGTTCAGTACATCAGATGTACATAAGATAACATAAAATTCAGGAGCTATTTGAACAGGTTGAGCATTTTCCAAATTAGAAACAATTTAGAAGCCAGATATTGAGCCATGTAATATGTACTTTCATTAGTATCATTAAAAATCTTAGGCAAACGTAAGGCAACAGCAAAAATATTCTTAGCTGGTCTTGCGGCATTGTACTTGAGAGCAGTTCAGTAGTTTATAGAAATCCAACCAAGAAGACCCATATGTTGCCAACATCCCAATTTGAACAATAATATAAATAGAGTACCCCCCAAAGAATACTAAGGGACTTTTGAGGCAACTGATCAACAATTGATGAAAAAAAGCATAGAAATGTAATAATATAAAAAATATATGTGGTGCGTACAACACCAAACAGGATTTTCATATACAACATAGACAGAACCATATAACAAGTATAAAAATGCAGATCATGCGATACTGATCCAAACGCATTTCTGGACCTGTGTAGTGTCCTTTCTTCAGGGGCATTTCGTACAACGTGCTGCTATATTGATATTCTATAATGAAACAATGTCACACGTCAAAATCATATTCACAGTTACAGGAATGAGCATCGTTGAAGCCAAGTAAAAACAAACATACCAGTTTAAAAAGAAAGAATGCAAAAAAAAGGAAAGAAGAACTGCTACAGTTGGTATGGCCAAGCGTGAAAACATGTACGGCTGGTGCAGAGAGGTCGGGATGGGTGCAAGGCCTAAGAAAATGTTAATCCTCCAGATGAAAAGGGGAAACGTTTTGCAGGAGTGAAAGGCGGAAGAAATCGCTATTGCACCCACAATGGAGACCCAAGCAATGCTGCTGTGTTGTTGTATCAGCCAACACCCCTAGGGGAAAGCGAAGACCCTAAGAAAAAACAAATATATTTAATGAATAAAATGCCTGCAAGCGTGTGACCATATAGTGAGCCAATATTCGCAAAGAAAAACATTTAGTATTCAATATTGGTAATAATAATTACAAGCATCATAAGTAATTAGATTAAATCAGGATAAATGAATATAGCTAATATATATAATAAAAAGGTCACAGCAGGGATGATAGTTACAATAGACAGGCATAAGCTCCAAGTATAGCAGCTGATTCTAATTGGAATGCAAAATTGCATCCCATAGCTATAGAAAGCATGTGTATGATACAGAGCTATACTAACCTTAGAGGGGCCAGGCAGAAGGGGCAGTCCAGTTTGTGACACAGCACCGTAACCGTAAATTATTACCCCTCCTCCTTTTATGTGCCCCGTAGTAGTCTTATAATCCCTTTAATTAATCATTTTTACCAATATTGAATGCTAAATGTTTTCCTTTGCGAATATTGGCTCACTATATGGTCACACGCTTACAGGCATTTTATTCATTAAATATATTTGTTTTTTCTTAGGGTCTTCGCTTTCCCCTAGGGGTATTGGCTGATACTACAACACAGCAGCATTGCTTGGGTCTCCATTGTGGTTTCTTCCACCTTTAACTCCTGCAAAACGTTTCCCCTTTTCATCTGGAGGATTAACATTTTCTTAGGTCTTGCACCCATCCCGACCTCTCTGCACCAGCCGTACGTGTTTTAACGCTTGGCCATACCAACTGTGGCAGTTCTTCTTCCTTTTTTTTTTTTGCATTCTTTCTATTTGACTGGTATGTTTGTTTTTACTTGACTTCAACAATGCTCATTCCTGTAACTGTGAATATGATTTTGACGTGTGACTTTGTTTCAATATAGAAGATCAATATAGCAGCACTTTGTATGAAATGCCCCTGAAGAAAGGACTCTACACAGGTCCAGACACGCGCTGGGCTCATTATCGAACGATCTGCATTTTTATACTTGTTATATAATTCTGTCTATGTCATATATGCAAATCCTGTTTGGTGTTGTAGGCACCACATATATTTTTTATATTATTAATTTCTATGCTTTTTTTCATCAATTGTTGATCAGTTGCCTCAAAAGTCCCTTAGTATTCTTAGTATGCTAAGCCTTTCCCACTTTGTAAGTTGTGCAGAATCTCTGGTGGTTTTACGATTTCAATCTGTCAACATCATCAATTACATTTTCTCAATGACTCCCAAGATTTTAGCACACAAATCACTGCATTTTTTCTAACATCCAGCAAACCAGAAATAGAGTAGTGAAGATAACAAGCATCTCAACGCAAGCTAATTACCTTGTCTTCTATTCCTTTTATTGCTTTTTCTTCACTCCACTGGAGACAAGCAGACTTTATTTGATACTGATTGGTGAAGTTCTAAATGGATTTGAAGCTTTCTGGCTGTTGGGGTCATCTACAATTATTTGCTTTGTAAAAATATTTAAAATATATTTATTAGTTATTGATTCTTTTTGGGAGAAGTAGACAATAACGTAAGCTTCTGGACACTATTAATTATTCATTCTCTTTCATACAATGAGGATTTATTTGCATTCGTTAGTCAATATTTATAATCAATTTTTACTAAGTTTAACCCCTTCACACCAAAAGGTAAAATAAATCCAAACGCCTAAGCACAATTTTCCAACATTGACACGTATTAGTAACTACAACATCACAAATACTTAGTGTATCCAAGTGTATTATACCTTGTTTTTGTCAGGAGACTCAGGACAAATTAGGCTTCCTTTTGATGGTAAATGATAATGAATAGCTCCTGATTTTTATTTGATTATCAAAGGAAAACTGGCCTAAAATAGTGAAAACATTTTTTTAAAAATTTAGCTGTATATTTTTTGCTATTATAATAATTTATGAACAACCCAAAATAAATTCTCCTGCTCCTGGTGATTGCAGTGATATCACATATGTGTATTTAAGTTGTTGTTTGTATCCGTAGTACAGACCTGAAACAATGGTGCGCATTTTGCTTTTTTTTTTATCCTGCCTAAAACACACTGACACTAACTGACACTGATACCAATTTAATTTTTTTTAAATTATACCCAAAATATGCTTACCTTGACCTTTGACCCTGGCCTTGGCCTTTAACCCCAAACTTGACCCTAACACTAACCCTGGCAAACCTTGATCTAGTTATTTTTTCCTTATTTTTTTTCTTTATTTATTAATTATTCTTGGTGAGAGCCCGGTCTCTGTGCTGGAAGTGTGCTGGGAGCGTGCTGTGCGGCGATTTCCTAGCACAAAGGGAGATACGCCTGTTGCCCTCTAAAAACAGAATTAAATGTTCACTATTATATCTGTGCTGCAAGTGACTCCATATCTCTGTTAAATATAGGATAAACACCTTGTGGTTTGGGTTTGTTAATGTTCTATTTTAAGCAATAATGACGAATATGACATTTTAGCATTATTGGGTGTCTTGTCCCCAAGAACTAATACCTAATTTTTCTTGTTACATTAAAGATGGTTATATGGTTTGGGGTAACCTTAGGTGCAAAGTCTTTGGTAACTCTTTATTTTGCCATACAGCATTTGCTTGATAGTGCTACTTTTAAATGCTGTGATAGTATTAGTATACTGTGCATTATATTCATTTTAAATGTGAAAATTAACCCTGAAAAAAAGAAAATGGAAACAAAAATAAAAGATTAAACAGGGACTCTGTCTGTTTTTTATGAGCGTATGAACACAATGGGTAAACATAAAAGCAGATGAATTTATGTGGATTTTTTTTTTAAGTATAAAGGAACTTGCTTGTTTTAATTTATAATCTGGTAGCTGTCTATCTTAACATGTCCAAATTTAGTGGGGTTTTGATAGACATGTAAATATTGGGTTCCTGATGAATACATTGACATTCTGCCTTCTGACTTTTTATCACCATCTTCATTACAGTATATAGGGGCCATCTCAAATTCAGATTACATACAGTAACATTATTAGGTTCCCCACTTACTTTTGAGCTGTTCTGTCAGAAGGATAATGTAAAGTAAGGAACATCTATGAGGAATACACTATTAAAATGAATTAAAGATATCTGAAAACTGTTTGTAAAAAAAGAAAACAACAACTTAAATATGACTTTTTGTACTGTGTATATTCTGAATGGTCAGGGAATCTTAAGATGTAAATATAATGATGGCTTAAATGGGTGATTATGACTGAGAGAGACCTTTTCATGAGATTTTTCGTTTTGGAAATAATTTTTTTCTTAGTTTGGTGCATGTGGTCAAAAATCACTTTTCCAAAGAATGTGCAATCATGTAAAAGGAAGGTAAAAAAAAAAAAGGTTTTGCTTGTACATGGTTGGAAGATTAGAACTCAACATAGCTTTACTTCTTTCATTAAGCTAAGAGAACATTTCCTTGCAAAGTGTAAATTCCATTGCAAGGCGAACAACCTATTTACCTTTGGTAAATCAATCCCATTATCTGAAGCTTATCAATGCATGACTAAACCTATCAATAAATCTTCTTTTTACTTTCACTTGTAGGCCAAAATTTGTGTCTGGATTGGAACTTTACTTCTAGATTACAAGAACATTGCAAAAATTAAAGTGACAAAATAGTAATTGTGTTTCAAGACATGAAACAAGTACTCTAGGGTACTCTAGGGATCCCAGTACTCCCAGCACAGAGATTGCGCTCTCGCCCAGAGCCCCTTGTCTTGTACTGATGATCAGGACCCAGACTCCCAGTTCCGGGTCACTTGATCACTGTAATAGCTGATTGGAGAGGAAGATACGTTGTATCTTCATCTTCTTGCAGGAGAGGAAGCTGTAAACAAACCAAATTGTGTAAAATAAAAATAATAATAAAAAATTGAAAAATAAAGAAAAAATTTGAAAGATCAATGTTAAATCTAGTTCAGTGCGAGGGTTAGTGTTAGGGTCAGTCAAGTGTCAAAGGTCAAGGTTGGGTTCAAAGGTCAGGGTCAGTATATTTTTGATAGGGTTTTTTAAATTAGTGTCAGTGTGAGTTAGTGTCAGTAGGGTAAAAAATACTAAAATGCGCACCATTGTTTCTGGGCCGTACTTCAGGTTACAAACAAATAACATACACATATGTGGTATTGCCACGATCGTCAGGAGGGGAATTTATTTTGAGTTATTCTTCGGTGGTAAATTATGGTAACAGCAAGAAAAATACAGCTACATTAAAATTTTTTTTTTTTTTTTTCTACTATTTTGGACCAGGTTTTCATTTGTTAATAAAAAAAAGAAAAACATCAGGAGATATCCATTTACTATTTAGCCCCTACTAGAAATAATGTTCTCCTAGATCTACCAATTACAATAAGCACAGATCTGATCTGATCTGAAAGGAGGGTAGTACAAAAACATTACATTTCTAAAGATCTAAGTTTACTAAACTGCACCTCATACTGAACAACATTAAATGGGATCAAAGTCTAGAAACAAACATTGAGTAAAATGGGAATGCTTTAAGAAAATATCAAATATTGATATTAGCCAGTGCATTCTGATTTGCAACAAATATAAAAGAACTAAAGTTAAACCTGGGTGACTAAATTCTAGCATAAAAGCGGGATATTAACCACTTCAATACAGGGCACTTTCACCCCCTTTCTGCCCAGTCCAATTTTCAGCTTTCATCGCTGACTTGACTGAGGTCATGCAACAATGTACCCAAACAAAATTTTTATAATTTTTTCCCCACAAATAGAGCTTTCTTTTGTTGGTATTTGATCACCACTGGGGCTTTTATTTTTGCGCTACAAATAAAAAAAGAATTTTCTGTTACCAAACTTTGTAAATAAGTACTTTTTCTCCTTTGCTGATGAGCACTGATGAGGCTGCACTGATGGGCACTGATGAGGCAGTACTGATTGGCACTGATGGGCGCTGATAGGTGGCACTGATATGCAGACCTGATGGGCACTGATAGGTGGCACTGATGGGCATTGTTAGGCAGCACTAATGGGCACTGATAGGTGGCACTGATAAGTGGAACTGTAGGCACTTATAGGCAGCACAGATGGGCACTAATGGGTGGCACTGATGGGTGGCACTGATAGATGGCACTGATAGGCAGCACTGATCAGGGGGTACTGGCAGGGATCACTGATGGGCATAGAGTGCCATCCCTAATGGGCACTGATTGGCACTCATTGGCAAACCTGGTAGTCTCCAGTGGGCATCCCTGGTGGTCTCCAGTGAGCATCCTCGATGGGTCTGCACTGATAATCAATGCGCGGATTAGCAGCGCAGACCTCCCTGTCAGGAGAGCAGCTGATCGGCTCTCCTCTACACGTGCCTGTCAGCACAAGTATAGGTAAAGCCGATAAACGGCACTTCCTGGTTTCCATGTGATCAGCTGTGATTGGACACAGCTGATCACATGGTAAAGAGCCTACGTCATAGGCTCTTTACCAGGATCAGAGATGCGATGTGTCAGACTGACACACAACACCACCAATCAAAGTACTGCACGCCTTCGCGGGTGCACGCCAGTGGCTCATCCTGCTGGATGTCATATAATGCCCAGTCAGGATAATACAACCACTTTCTGGTCATAATTCTGCTATATGGCGGGCGGGAAGTGGTTAAAGAGAAAAAAATGTCCTTTAAAAAATATAAGCTTGAGGGATCACCATTGGCATTCCAACACTACATAGAGTGCAATAAGAAATGTAAAAGCATGATCAGGGCAGCTGAAATAAACCACAAGAGATACATAGTGGTGAAAAGTGAAAAAATACTCCCCCAAGTTTTTAAATATAATAAGAGTAAAATAGGCGTTGTCAGAGCATACGGTTTTAAATACATTCTTCTCTCCGGTTTTTAGAAAAGAAAAGGAGGGATATAATAAACAGACTGTATTGTTAGTAACATAACACGGAATGTGCCCTTGTGGCTAACAGAAGCCAGTGTTCAAAAAAGTCTTGAAAATCTTAATGTGAATAAATCACCAGGACCAGATGGCTTACACCCAAGAGTCCTCAAAGCCATATTATAGCCAGGTCATTATTGCTAATCTTTAAGGACTACTTAGTGACTGGAAGGTTACTAGGTGATTGGTGAAAACCTAACGTGGTAAAAATATTCAAAAAAGGACCAAGATGTATATATACCTGGAAACTAGAGACCAGTTAGCGTAACATTAATAGAATGTAAATTATTGGAGGGGATGATAAGGGATCATATCCATGAGTTTGCTAATGAAAACAGTATCATTACTAGTAACCAGCATGGATTTATGAAAGGTTGTTCTTGCCAGACCAACCTGTTAACATTCTTTGAGGAAGTGAGCTGTAATCTGGAAAGAGGAAGGCCCGTACTGTAGATGTGGTGTATCTGGATTTTGCCAAAGCATTCAATACAGTGCCCCATAAATAGATTTAATTTGAAATGTACCTAGATAGAACATTTGTTACAGGAATGTTCCCAGAGGGTGGTGATAATTAGAGTATCTTCTGGATGGTCTGGAATTGTACGTGGGTTGCCCCAGGAATCTGTGCTGGGATCAATCCTGATTAGTTTGTTCATAAATGATATAGTGGTTGGTAGAAAAAGCTCAATCTCAGTGTAATGATACAAAGCCAAGCATGGTGATAACTTCACAAGCAACTTTACAAGACCTTGATAAAATAAAGTGGCGGGCGAATACATGGCAAACGAGGTTTAATATTGAAAGATTTAAAGTAATGCATTTGGGGCTTAAAAATATAAATGCAAGATTCTTGCTAGGGGAAGAACCTCTTGGAAGGAATCGATGCCAGGCTGCAGCAAGCAAGGCAATAGACTATTAGCATGCATTAAAAAGAGTATTTACTCAAGAGATAAGACTATAATTCTACGTACCTACCTACCTACCTACCTACCTAATACTTTACAAAACTCTGGTTCAGCCACATCTTAAGTTTGCTGTCCAGATCTGGTCACCAGTCCTCAGGAAACGATGTGCTGGGACAGGAGAGTGCAGAGAAAGTTAACACAGCTAATAAGGGGACTTAGTTATGAGGAGTGATTACACTCCTAGAACTTATTCTCCCTGAAGAAGACACACTTAAGAGGGGATATGAACTCAATTTACAAATATCTAAATAGTGGTTCTAGTAGAGGGAGAAAACGTTTCTGTCTGAGGTCACTTAAAGTAGAACTTTTTTCGATTTGAATGGCTTATAATCCCTGTCAAATTTTTTTCACAATCTGTGTCAAATTGTGAAGATTTCCCTTCATTTCCTGTCCCATAGCCAAACAGGAAGTGGGAAGAAATCTCTGCAAATTAAGGGAATTCATTGGGGACCCCCAGGTCACCAGAACTTATGTCCTCATTAGAAGATTTCCCCTCCTATTACTTTTCTGGGGAAAACCCAAAATTTGGGATTTTCTTTAACTTCCACTTTAAATGATAATGGTAAACAAGACAAATATAGAGGGTTAATCTACCTGAAAGGGAAACAAACAGCAAACAAACCTCACAGGTGTTCTAATCACTCTGCACTTTATCCATATACTAAAAAAAAGTGCCTTTAGTTATACTTTAAGAAGTTGTCAGGCCACTCAATGAAGTTGATTGAGAAGCAGTTTTATCTTTAACTGCATAAGGGGTTCTTTACTGTTAGAGCAGTAAGAATATGGAACTTCCCTTCCACAGTTGATGGTGTCAGCAGGGAGTGTCAATATTTTCAAAATAACTTTAAGATGAGCATCTTAGTAAATGCAATATACTGTACAGGGATTTGGGAAATGATAGTGATATAAATATATACACACACACACACACATGCACACACGCACACTAGCACAGGTTGAACTGGATGGACTGGTGTCTTTATTAAACCTTATATTAAACTATCTTTTTGCAGCTGAGGGTAGTGATACCCTCTATTTAGATCTGAAGTAGCTATGGTGTTGCACATGTAACCAGCTATGATCCATTTGAGGGTTTGAAAGTTTGGTTGAGAGATGACAAAAACACACTGCCAACTGTGACATATCACTGGAGGCACACCATGAATGTAGCATGCACTGCACATGGGCTAGGAAACAGAACGTAAATACAAATACTGCAAAAAACAACATTGGTATGTTTGATTAAGGATTTAATAACATTTATTGAAGGTTTCTAACTTGTGCTTTTTTGGGAAACAGTTAAACCATTGAGTTTACTTATGCTTTATGTAAAAAAATAATGCACTTGTAGATAAAGTGTGATACACTGCAAGAATAATATTTTTGTCTAATACATATAGAATACAGTGATTCAATTTGTATAGGAAGAATTGTATTACCTCAAAATGGATAAAAACATGGACTCTGCTTCTTGCCCAACAACAGGTAATTTGTTTTCTTTGAACTTTAGTAATGTTTTAGTAGCACCATTGATGCCTGCATATCCGATGGACATAACAAAATTGCCATGAAAAAGGGAAAAAAAGAGAATGTCTGACCAAATGTCTGAACCTGCGGTTCCTCTCGTACTGAGCAGGATTACTATTGCGACAACACATCATCAGTAGGGTAAAACTAACCTGTCTCACGACGGTCTAAACCCAGCTCACGTTCCCTATTAGTGGGTGAACAATCCAACGCTTGGTGAATTCTGCGCGCAGTCAATAGTGAGGGGTCAAGAAATTGTATATTTAATATATAACATGATAAAAGATTTCATACAAGTTGGTACATGGGTCACAGTAATTCATCTATATTACATATATCTATATTACATCGGTATTACACATTGCATGTACAGAGGCTCTACGCGTTTCATGGAGTATATATATCCACTCTTCAGGAGCAACAATTTGTGTCTAAAATGAAACATAATAAGTTTCAAGGTCAATGTTTTTGAACAGAAATAGAGAAATATAACTTGGGGATAAACCCTGGCTATAAAGGTACTCACAGCTACCTTGCAGTAAAAGTGTAACAATGAGAGCTGGAGGCTCCCCAAGGGGCATCTTTTCCGGGAGCTGTGGCGGTACCGGGGGCGGACAGAACTCCAAAGGGTGGTGGTCCCTAGGAATAGTTGTGTATGTGAGTGAAGAGGTCTTAAGGGGTTTCTAGAAAAAATGTGAGGGTATATAAGATGACGTGTGAGAGAAAAAAAACAAAGAAAAAAAAAAGTACCATTGGCCACCTGAATTTCAATCACATTCATGGATTTTGATCTACTCATTCAATTTGGAACGAAAAAACAAAGTATATGTGGACATTTTATTGCTTTCTGTGATATAATTCATTCAGTGTCTGCCAGCAATAACCAGTTTGTGTTTGTAAGGCAAAGATTTTTTTTCAGCATGATAAGTTGTTGCTCAATATTTAAGACAAATGGAATGTATCCCTGAATCACTGTGCGTAGTTCTTCTATTTTTGTCCCTCTGATCATCAGTAAACAATAATAACATAACCAATAATAAAAATAGCCCTCCACAGTTGTTGCATGTGTTTGTAGCAATGATTTAACCATCACCCAGAACAGTTAGGACATGGTAAAAAATCATTGACAACAGGCCTTGCCAATTAATCTTTGGTGTTGTTTTACTAAGGAAGTAGAGCATATTCACTTTGCAAAGTGAATGAGAGGAAGCTGTGCTGACTTCAATGATTAAATTATGCACAACCAAATTCTGTTTTTTACTTGCATATAATGTGAAATTCTTTGCAAAATGAATTTTCACATAGCTTTATCTTATTCAAAAAACTAATTGAAAATTGCCTTTGCAAAGTGAACATGATCAATTCCTTTAATAAATTAACTCAAATGTCTCTATGTAACTGTATGATAATGAGTGAAAATAGTAGAAAAACTTAGGGACAGCTGCAGTGGTGAAATGTTGCACTATTGAATTATTAAGGATGATAATGGGGCACTTTGGCTCATACAGGAATCTCAGAATAGCATTGCAGCAATAATACGTTTACAGTGAAATTGACGAACATATGCTCTTGCATTGTTTTTATGAGGGGTTTTTATAATGGGCTTTTGTGTGATGGCACAACTAGGGATGTGCAAAATGATTCACCAGAGTCAAAGTGTATGTTGACTCTGACTGTTTCATTGGAAATTAATTTTTGACGATTTACCCATTATCGTTGCACCGTTATTTTAGTCAGTTTTCAGCCAATTAGCGCTGTTTCACACAGAGCTGCTCCGCTCTGTTCATCAGTGGAGCTGTGGGCAGATCCCCTGCTGAATTGTAGCTGAATGGAATGGTGTTCATTTTTGACATCTGTGCTGGCTCAGTTTGTGTCCCACGGCCAAATGGTAGCTCTTTGAGTGGCCGAGCATAAACAGACTTATGTCTGTCTACATCAGGCTACCTCTGATCCATCATGTTTAGGTTTGGAAAAACAAAAAAGGATGCACTTCATTATTTATTTTTTGAACAGACTAAAGCTGGGTAAACATGGGCTGAATATCGGGAGAAAAAAAACAGCCGACGTTTGGCTCGTGTGTATGTCGGTCTGTCAGATGACCATGATGGAAAACCACCATCAGACCAACTCTGAGTCCCAATCAGTGCTCTCAACCAATGGCAGGGGGGGATTGCTGAACTAACCTTACATGGTTAGTACAGCGGCTCCGACCAGAACCGACAGGTTTTTTTTTGTTCAACCTGCGGGGTGAACGAAAAAAAATAGTAGTGTGTATCCAGCTTTAGAGGTAGGAGGGTATAAACTGACAAAAGTCTGTTTACATCAGACTGCCCCTAGAGTTGTATGGAGCTTCCAACAAGGTCCACATGAAAAACAGACATGAGGAACTGATCAGAAAGCCCATGTGAAAGGGTCCTTTGGCACTTTTGGTGACAATCCTTGTGGGGGTGCGCAGAGCAGCGATCGTGGCCACGCCGTGTTGCTAGGACATGGCACGTCACCGATCTCTGTAAAGAGCCATGTCCACAGCTCTATAACCATGTGATCGGCTGTGTCCAATCACAGTCGGTCACATGTAAATATGGAGATGCCTTTAATCGGCGCTCTTCGCCTCACACTGACAGCGGCATCTCCACGCAGGGGGACATCTACACATGTAATTAGGGCACTGATCATCAGTGCTCTGATTATAATATAGTGCCAACAGTGTCACCAATCAGTGTCCATCATTGCCCACCAGTGCCAGCAATCAGTGCCCACCAGTGGCAGCAATCAGTGCCCACCACTGCCCACAAGTGCCACCAAACAGTGCCCGTTAGTGATGCCAGTCAGTGTTGGCTATCAATGCCGCCTATCAGTGTCACCCATCAATACCCATCAGTGCCCATCAGTACCGCCTCTCCGTGCCGCCTATCAGTGCCCACCAGTGCTGCCTATTAGTGCCCACCAGTGCCACCTAACAGTGCCCATCAGTTCCACCTTTCAGTGCTCATCAGTGCCACCTAATCAGTGCCCATAAGTGCCGCCTCATCAGTGCCCATAAGTGCCACCTCATCAATGCCCACCAGTTCAGCCTATCAGCGCCCATCAGTGCTGCTTCATGAGCGCACATCAGTGAAGGAGAAAAATTACTTTGTTACAAAATTTACTGACATAAACTAAGTATTAAAATATATATATATTTTTTCATTTTTGGTCTTTTTTTTGTAATAAAAATAAAAAACCCAGCAGTGATTAAATACCATCAAAAGAAAGCTGTATTTGTGTGAAGAAAATGATAAAAAAATTTGTTTGGGTACAGTGTACCATGACTGCGCAATTGTCATTCAAAGTGCAACAGCGCTGAAAGCTGAAAAATGGCCTGGGCAGGAAGGGGATGTAAGTGCCCTGTAGACAAGTGGTTAAATGTTAAATTAGATTAGTATTAGGGTGAAGAATTAAAGGTTTGTTAGGTTTCAGAGATATAGTTTGAAGTATAACTAAAAGCTCCTATATGACAAATCTAGTTACTATGTAATTTATGAACCTCATAAAGTGAACAAAAAAACCTTTCTTTAGCTTTTGTAAATGAGCAAAATCCCCCAACATTTGTATCTCACATGCTCTCCCTCCCAGAGCTAACCGTGCTTAATCATAGGTTGGGTTAAATGATAGGGAGGTAGATTATGAGTTATAGCTCTATTTTAGGTGATGGTGACAGTTAGGTGTTTGGGAGATGCAGCAGCATTGGACATACATTCCCTAATAAGTCATAGGGGGCTGCAGATTTTAACTTGTACTGAACAAACATACCAGGGTGGGAGAAGGGTAGTGTCACGTGGCTCCTGTCTGGTAAGCAGGTTGTGCGGTAGCTGGGGTACAATCATTTAAAGTATAAGAGAGTGCCAGCTGCTTTGCTTTCCCTGCAAAAATTGCCATTTCTGTTGCTACAGCCTCAAGTGACATTATTTAAAACCCCCAAATTGCATTCTGCATTATCATCAGACTTAAAATGAGTAACCACACAACCAGATTAACAGTATTCATGGCAGGACAGGACTATGACATCTTGTTTTTGTTACTTTTTCAAAAAGCTGACTTTTTGAAAATTTGAAACTGATAATAGAGAACTAATTGCCTATGACATGTACTTTTTCTGCTGTATTTTGTTATTTGACCAACTGACTGAAAAACTGCCTATTGTCATTTCTATTTTTGAAAAGTTTCAGTCAGCAAAAACTACAAGTTGTATTTGTGTTACATTAGCATCCAAAATTCATATGTCCCACTCCAAGATACCATAACCCAAAGCTCCTCTGCAGAAGAAATCAAGTAAAAGTTAACTTGTGTACACGCAAATATTTTATTTGTTAATTTACACTTTTAATTGTTATTTGTTTCTAATGTAAGTGGTAGTTTCCTAAGCTTTATCCAGAAAAGAGAATTAAAATACAAGCTATATTAATCTACCATAATGTATTGGTGTTTTTTTGTTGTTTTGTTTAAAGCCCTTCCCATTGAAGGTCAGTGGCAGTGTGGCAGTGCTATTTAACATCCCCTTATTGGTAGAAAGTGGCAGTGTTTTAAACCCCCCCCCCCCTTAAGTGCTTAGGCAACCACTGTATGAGATTAGATTCAAGTAGTTTTAACATATATGCTAGAAGGAAAGAATGGGAAGGAGACTATAGTAAACTAATAGGACTTTAAATGTACCACACCCAAATCAGTATAAACATATCCATTTTTATTATACAGAACACTTAAAAATAGTTAAGAACAATAACACACCCTATTAACATAAATTTGAGTGTTTTTGATTTGATTACATTATTGAATAATTTTTATTATTATTATATTATTATTTCTTATAACTATTTATAGTTATTTATTATATTATAATTTTTTTATTTAATTTTCAAACTTTATCATACCTGGGATATCTACTAGACTCTTGTTTGAACAGATTTAAGTGAGTTATTCCTAAGAATTACAGGCCTACAATATAAAACGCCAAATTTCCATGCAAAATAATTGTACCGCTTTCAGCATCAAAAATCTGAAATAATCATACCGCCAGGGAGGTTAAAGCCCTTCCCATTGAAGGTCAGTGGCAGTGTGGCAGTGTGGCAGTGCTATTTAACATCCCCCTATTGGTAGAAAGTGGCAGTGTTTTCAAGCCCCCCCCCCCCCCCCCCCGAAGTGCTTAGGCAACCACTTTATGAGATTAGATTCAAGTAGTTTTAAAGTATATGCTAGAAGGAAAGAATGGGAAGGAGACTACAAAAATGCAGCCTCTACGTCCATTTGGATTTACTGATACTGCATCCCCTCATAAACAATACTGAAATATAATAGACACCCTATAGCAAACTAATAGGACTTTATTTTTTAAAGGTACCACACCCAAATCAGTATAAATCAGTATAAAAATATCCATTTTTATTATACAGAACACTTAAAATTAGTTAACAATAGTTAACAATAACACACCCTATTAACATAGGTGTCAACTATAAAAGAACTACAGTTTGTGCCAGCGGCTCCAACAAGCAGTGTATGGGGGAAACACGACCTGCTACCTTGGAGGCAATATTATATATATATATGGAAGTTACCGATTTGCGTACTCGGATCCACAGTTCAAAATGAACTAAGGGAGTATAATTTACTTCCCTCCTTTCAAATTCCATTGGACCATGGCTAGTTCCTTTATTACGCAGTGGTCGCAGCTCTACTCTCTTGGTCCAGGCTGCTCATAATTGTATATTCATGACAGAACCCTGTGTTAGTTCTCCCTGAGGAAGTGGACATTTGCCTGCAAAAAATGTCAGAGACTTCTGCATAGAACATTCTTTATTACTTTTTGGGGTTATGATTTGTCAAACTGTAGTATTAAAGTAGTATTAATCCCTCAACGCTGCTTCCCTGAACTTCCAGTCTTTACAGAAAAGTGTTAACTGGGAATAGCGCAGTCTCCATTAAGTAGGGGGGGAAATCTGGGAAGTGTCTTGCCATCCTAGACTATGGAGCTGTGCATTTCTATTGCTGCACACAGTGTAGGGAGACACAACTCTTGTCCCTGCATGCAAGGGTGACTATAATATACTGCAAGAGAAATGAGCCACCCTGAAACAGGAACTCTGGCCATGTCACCAGCTTAAACTAGAACATAGGCAAGGATTACCAGTAAGTATTAAAGTGGTTGTAAACTCCAGTCATGGAATTTGAGCTAAGCACATATATCTGTAGTGTTTACTTGCCTATTTCCAAAGCTCTAAGTGTAGTTTCTCTCTGGTGCATCGCTCTCTGTTATCAACATGAGATGTTTTCTGGCACATGAGCTAACATGAGCTAAAATTTGCATAGGGGAGGGAGATGAGCACACAGCTTGTCTATTCCATTCCTCTACCTATGTGGAGGGGGGTCACTTTGGATAATCAGCTCTCACACAGTGTCTCAGAGTGTCTTAACTGTAGTTCTCCACTGCCTTCTCTGTACTATTCACAGATACATAAGGATTATATTACTTTAAAGGGTTGTAGGAAAGAGAAGACTGCAGTTAAACAAGTAAAATCTATGAAGGAGGATGTGCTTAATCTCTGTGTATCACCTGAGGCTATTCACTTCACTAGGTATATGCAAGGGTTTACAACCACTTTAAATAAGCTGCTGAATGTGCTTAAAGTGAAACTTTACCCATGCCAACTTGATAAAAATAATGTCTTTAGCAAAAAACATACATTATAAATGAATAATTACGTTACCAAAAGTAGTGTGTGCTGTAAATTGCCTCCAGCATTGTTCCTGTTTCCACTTGCTAGAGGCTGCCATTCTGTTGAAGCCCAGAGCCCTGAGCAGCAGTACATCTTTAGGCTGACAGCAGATCAACCTCTAGTGGCTCTGGCAGAGTGAGACAGTATAATACTGGATTTTAAACAGTATAGACACAATTTTTTTAATATTTTACATAGCTATACCAGCAAGAGGGGCCAGTCTGTAGTGATCTAGTAGGACTTCATTTTCTGACTAAATTTCCACTTTAAAACTGAAAATATAATATGACTTTAAGAATAGGATTAGATTACTGGTGTTTTCTGTTACTGTCAGGTTTTACTGCTACTCCAATAACTTAGTCCACAGTGACTTTTTAACTTTTAATTAGCTGTATAAATTAGTTGAACTCTGTAGAATTGTCATTCTACACCAGTGGTTCTCAACTCCAGTCCTCAGGGCCCACCAACAGGCCAGGTTTGCAAGATAGCTGAAATACATGACAGGTGATATCACTTGCTGCTCAGTGATTGCAGTATTCTAGTCTGCAACTCCCCAAGGTAATACTTGAAATCTGGCCTGTTGGTGGGTCCCGAGGACTGGAGTTGAGAACCACTGTTCTACACTAACATGATTGGTTCATTAAAAGCTTGGCACAAAACAAATAGTCCATATTTGTGTTTTCCTAAATATCAAATTATCAAGAATTGGAGGTAATTATTATCTGATTTTGCAGGCTAACATCCCTCTAATATATGAAAAACATTGTTTTCCCCTACAAATGGGACTTTAATCACTTCTCTACCCGCCCATTGTCATATGACGTCCGCAGAAACACTCTGTCCCTCCGGGCGAGCGTCATATGACGTCCTCAGCTTCCCGACAGTATAGGGGGCGCACGCCTGCCGCGTCACTCGGGAGTAGGGATGAGCCGAACACCCCCCGGTTCGGTTCGCACCAGAACCCGCGAACGGACCGCAAGTTCGCACGAACGTTAGAACCCCATTGACGTCTATGGGACTCGAACGTTCGAAATCAAAAGTGCTCATTTTAAAGGCTAATTTGCATGGTATTGTCCTAAAAAGGGTTTGGGGACCCGGGTCCTACCCCAGGGGACATGTATCAATGCAAAAAAAACTTTTAAAAACGGCCGTTTTTTCGGGAGCAGTGATTTTAATGATGCTTAAAGTAAAAAAAAAAAAAGTGAAATATTCCTTTAAATATCGTACCTGGGGGGTGTCTATAGTATGCCTGTAAAGTGACGCGTGTTTCCCATGTTTAGAACAGTCCCTGCACCAAATGTCATTTTTAAAGGAAAAAATCTCATTTAAAACTGCTTGCGGGTTTAATGTCATGTCGGGTCATGGCAATATGGATGAAAATCAGTGAGACAAACGGCATGGGTACCCCCCAGTCCATTACCAGGCCCTTTGGGTCTTGTATGGATATTAAGGGGAACCCCGCACCCAAATTAAAATAAGGAAAGGTCCCTATATACTCTGAACAGCAGTATACAGGCGGTGCAAACAAGACAGGGACTGTAGGTTTGTTGTTAAGTAGAATCTGTTTGTAATTTTGAACATTTTTAATGTGTTTAGCTCCAGCCAAAAAATCTTTTCTAAGCTTTTTGGAAAACATAGGGAAGGGTTATCACCCCTGTGACATTTGTTTTGCGTCTTTCCTCCTCTTCAGAAGATTTCACCTCACTTTTTTGTCCCAATGAAAAATGTTTTTTGAAAATTTGTGTTTTTTTGTGGAACAAGGATTGGAAAGCATCAGTGGAAAGGAAAAATTGTTTTCCCATATTAACTCTTACAGGAGAGAATTTCCCTTCCTTAGGGGTAGATTTCATCTCACTTCCTGTTGTCTCCTTCCGTTTGCAAGTAGGAGTCGTTTGTAAGTTAGATGTTTGAAAGTAGGGTCCTGCCCTATATACTCAGCAGAAATTTGGGCCTTAGGTGTTGCTGTGGCCAAAACACTGTAAGCCCTCACAGGGCCCTGCTGTGAAATATTAGATCAAGAATTGTAATTACATGCCCCTGTTGAACAGGAGCTGAAAAATTAGGCCTTAGGCACTGGTGCTGGTGCCACAACACTGCAACCCCTCACAGACACTCTAGTTGGAACGCAGGAACGAGCCCTGCTGCAAAGTATTGCATCAAAAATTGTAATTACACGCCCCTGTTAGACAGGGGCAGAAAAATTGGGTCTTAGGCACTGGTGCTGGTGCCACAACACTGCAACCCCTCACAGACACTCTAGTTGAAACGCAGGAACAAGCCCTGCTGCAAAGTATTGCATCAAAAATTGTAATTACACGCCCCTGTTAGACAGGGGCTGAAAAATTGGGTCTTAGGCACTGGTGCTGGTGCCACAACACTGCAACCCCTCACAGACACTCTAGTTGGAATGCAGGAACAAGCCCTGCTGCAAAGTATTGCATCAAAAATTGTAATTACACGCCCCTGTTAAACAGGGGCTGAAAAATTGTGCCTTAGGCACTGGTGGTGGCGCCCAGAACCAAAAATGTTCTTACAAGCTATCAGCGTGATGATTGAGGAGGAAGAGGATAATTACTCAGGGATAGTCACTCAGCATCAGCATAGGCAGTCTTTGAAGGGATCTGAGATTTCAAAAAAAATTATTCGGTTACATCTGCATCAGGTGCTTGGTAGCTGGTGGTGATCCAAGACTGATTCATTTTTATGAAGGTCAGCCGATCGACCGAGTCGGTGGACAGACGCACCCTGTGATCGGTTACCACGCCTCCAGCAGCACTGAATGTGCGTTCCGAAAGAACGCTGGATGCAGGACAGGCCAGTAGCTCAATTGCATACTGTGCAAGCTCTGGCCAGTGATCCATCCTCAAGACCCAGTAACCCAGAGGATTTTCGGTGGGAAAGGTGTCCAAGTCTGATCTTGCCCCTAGGTATTCCTGCACCATGTAAAACAGACGCTGGCGATGGTTGCTGGAACCGATCATACCTTGGGGCTGCGGACCAAAAAATTGTCTGAACGCATCGGTCAGACGGCCACCTTCTCCACCGCTCCTTCTTTGACTGACCGAAGCCTCAGCAACACGTTGTCCAGAAACAGGAGTTTGTAACCTCCCAGTCTCTGGGAACGCGTTGCACAGACCTTTCTGCAAGGCCTCCCGAAGATGTTTCATCCTCTGCTCCCTCTGCGATGGCAAGATAAGGTCCGCAACCTTACCCTTGTAACGTGGATCAAGGAGGGTTGCCAGCCAGTATTGGTCCTTCTCCTTGATACCACGAATACGAGGATCCTTACGCAGGCTTTGCAGGATCAGGGAGGCCATGCAGCGTAGGTTTGCTGAGGCATTCGGTCCGGAGTCCTCTGGGTCACTAAGGACAACAACGTCCGCAGCCACCTCCTCCCAGCCACGTACAAGTCCATGTGTTCCTTGGGACTGATCCCTTAAAGACTGCTGATGCTGAGTGCCAGGCTCCACCTCCATACTGACACAATCTTCCTCCTCCTCCTCCTCCTCCTCCTCGTCCTCTTCCTGTGTGATCGGCGGGCACGCAGGAACACTGTCTGGATAAAGGGGGCCTTGAGAGCTAAGGAAGTCCTCCTCTTCCTGCCTCTGTTCTGCCTCAAGTGCCCTGTCCATTATTCCACGCAGCGTGTGCTCCAACAGGTGGACAAGGGGGACAGTGTCACTGATGCATGCACTGTCAGTGCTCACCATCCTCGTGGCCTCCTCGAATGGTGACAGGACAGTGCATGCATCCCTGATCATGGCCCACTGGCGTGGGGAAAAAAAACCAAGGTCCCCTGACCCTGTCCTGGTGCCATAGTCGCACAGGTACTCATTGATGGCCCTCTGCTGCGTGTGCAGCCGCTGCAGCATGGCCAACGTCGAGTTCCACCTGGTGGGCATGTCACAGATTAGGCGGTTCTTGGGCAGGTTAAACTCCTTTTGGAGGTCCGTCAGCCGAGCACTGGCATTATATGACCGGCGGAAATGCACACAGACTTTCCTGGCCTGCCTCAGGACATCCTGTAAGCCCGGGTACCTGCCCAAGAACCGCTGCACCACCAAGTTAAGGACGTGAGCCAAACAGGGCACATGGGTCAGTTGTCCCTGTCGGAGGGCAGAGAGGAGGTTGGTGCCATTGTCGCAAACCACCATTCCTGCCTTAAGTTGGCGTGGCGTCAACCACCTCTGAACCTGCCCCTGCAGAGCTGACAGAACCTCTGCCCCAGTGTGGCTCCTGTCCCCCAAGCACACCAGCTCAAGCACCGCATGGCATCTTTTGGCCTGCGTACTTGCGTAGCCCCTTGAACGCCTACGGAGCACCGCTGGTTCCGAGGAAGAGGCCATGGAGGAAGAAGAAGAGGAGGGGGTGGAGGAGAGAGGTGTGTCACAATCAGCATTTTGGAGGCGTGGTGGCGGAACAACCTCCAACACTACTGCACCTTGTCCTGCATCCTTCCCAGCTGCCAGCAGAGTCACCCAATGCGCCGTGAAACTTAAGTAACGTCCCTGTCCATGCCTGCTGGACCATGAGTCAGCGGTAATATGCACCTTACCGCTGACCGCCCTGTCCAGCGAGGCATGGACATTGCCTTCCACATGCCGGTAGAGAGCCGGAATCGCCTTCCGTGAGAAAAAGTGGCGTTTGGGTACCTGCCACTGAGGAACCGCACATTCCACAAACTCACGGAAGGGGGCAGAGTCTACCAACTGAAAAGGCAGCAGTTGAAGTGCTAGCAATTTTGCCAAGCTAGCATTCAACCGCTGGGCATGTGGATGGCTGGGAGCAAACTTCTTTCGGCGGTGCAGCAGCTGGGGCAGGGAAATTTGCCTGGTACAATCTGACGTCGGTGTACCAAAAGCAGATTGCCCATAAGTACTTGGCTGTGACACACCTAATTCTACACCTTCATTCCTCTCACTGCAGGTCGCAGAGAGGACTGAAGGTCTAGTGGGGTTGGAAATCTCAGCTGATGAGGAGCAAGGAGAGATCGTCTTTGTTCTTTGGTGTGGGTCTTTTAGATACGCTTGCCAACGAACTGCATGGCAGGTCAACATATGTCTGGTCAAGCATGTGGTACCCAAGCGGGAGATGTTTTGGCCACGCGAGATACGCTTGAGACATATATTGCAAATAGCAGCGGTGCGATCTGATGCACTCGTCTCAAAAAAGGCCCACACCAAAGAACTTTTTGAATAACGCGCAGAGACTGCAGCGCCCTGCACATGTGGAGCTTTGGGGTGTGATGCAGTCAATGTGCTGCCCTTAGGCTGGCCCCTGGAGGGCATCCTGCCTAGTTGGTGATGTGCCACCTCCTCCTCCTCCTCCTCCTCCTCCTCCTCCTCTCTCCTATCAGGCACCCACGTTGAGTCAGTGACCTCATCATCCCCTCCCTCCTCATCACTGGAGCAAACCTGGCAGTATGCTGCAGCAGGGGGAGCATGACTGCCAGATTGCTGTCCTTCTTGGGCACCCCCTCTGTCCGTGCTCATGTTACTGCCTTCATTGAGCTCAGTATCATCATCAGAGCCTTCCAAACGCTGGGCATCCTCCTGGAGCATGTACCCAACACTGTGGTCAAACAGTTCGAGGGAATCCTCAGGAGGACATGGTGGGGCTAGGGAAGGAGTCACTGATGACATTGAGCTGAGGGAAGAGGCCGCTGCTTTGCCAGACAAAGCACCCTGGGCATGGGTGAGAGAGGATGAGGAGGATGAGGACGGCTTGGTCATCCACTCGACCAAGTCTTCCGCATGTTGCGGCTCAACACGGCCAGCTGCCGAAAAAAAGGCCAAGCGTGTCCCATGGCCACGTGCTGATGAGGATGCACCGTCTCCACGACCAGCACTAGACACAGAGCCTGCTTGCCCTCTCTTATTGGCTTGTGACTGTCTGCCTCTCCTTCTTGGCCTTCCAGACATACTAATGGCCTGTAGCTGCACTAAGCTGGGATAGAACACCTGTAATTTTCTTCAGGTAGCTTTATATACTGTAACCAGACAAGCCTGCCTGTCAGTAGGAAGATAACAGGAACGGATCTAGCTGAACACTGTGAGCAGGACGTACTGCACTAAATGTATATAGCAGGAACGGATCTAGCTGAACACTGTGAGCAGGACGCACTGCACTGAATGTAAACAGCAGGAACGGATGTAGCTAAACACTGTGAGCAGGACGTACTGCACTAAATGTATATAGCAGGAACGGATCTAGCTGAACACTGTGAGCAGGACGCACTGCACTGAATGTAAATAGCAGGAACGGATCTAGCTGAACACTGTGAGCAGGACGCACTGCACTGAATGTAAATAGCAGGAACGGATCTAGCTGAACACTGTGAGCAGGACGCACTGCACTGAATGTAAACAGCAGGAACGGATGTAGCTAAACACTGTGAGCAGGACGCACTGCACTGAATGTAAATAGCAGGAACGGATCTAGCTGAACACTGTGAGCAGGACGCACTGCACTGAATGTAAATAGCAGGAACGGATCTAGCTGAACACTGTGAGCAGCACGCACTGCACTGAATGTAAATAGCAGGAACGGATCTAGCTGAACACTGTGAGCAGGACGCACTGCACTGAATGTAAATAACAGGAACGGATCTAGCTGAACACTGTGAGCAGGACACACTGTACTAAATGTAAATAGTCTAGCTGCCTGACCGTGGTACTAATAGGATCAAAAAGAACACCTGTAATTTTCTTCAGGTAGCTTTATATACTGTAACCAGACAAGCCTGCCTGTCAGTAGGAAGATAACAGGAACGGATCTAGCTGAACACTGTGAGCAGGACGTACTGCACTAAATGTATATAGCAGGAACGGATCTAGCTGAACACTGTGAGCAGGACGCACTGCACTGAATGTAAATAGCAGGAACGGATCTAGCTGAACACTGTGAGCAGGACGCACTGCACTGAATGTAAATAGCAGGAACGGATCTAGCTGAACACTGTGAGCAGGACGCACTGCACTGAATGTAAACAGCAGGAACGGATGTAGCTAAACACTGTGAGCAGGACGCACTGCACTGAATGTAAATAGCAGGAACGGATCTAGCTGAACACTGTGAGCAGGACGCACTGCACTGAATGTAAATAGCAGGAACGGATCTAGCTGAACACTGTGAGCAGCACGCACTGCACTGAATGTAAATAGCAGGAACGGATCTAGCTGAACACTGTGAGCAGGACGCACTGCACTGAATGTAAATAACAGGAACGGATCTAGCTGAACACTGTGAGCAGGACACACTGTACTAAATGTAAATAGTCTAGCTGCCTGACCGTGGTACTAATAGGATCAAAAAGAACACCTGTAATTTTCTTCAGGTAGCTTTATATACTGTAACCAGACAAGCCTGCCTGTCAGTAGGAAGATAACAGGAACGGATCTAGCTGAACACTGTGAGCAGGACGTACTGCACTAAATGTATATAGCAGGAACGGATCTAGCTGAACACTGTGAGCAGGACGCACTGCACTGAATGTAAATAGCAGGAACGGATCTAGCTGAACACTGTGAGCAGGACGCACTGCACTGAATGTAAATAGCAGGAACGGATCTAGCTGAACACTGTGAGCAGGACGCACTGCACTGAATGTAAACAGCAGGAACGGATGTAGCTAAACACTGTGAGCAGCACGCACTGCACTGAATGTAAATAGCAGGAACGGATCTAGCTGAACACTGTGAGCAGGACGCACTGCACTGAATGTAAATAGCAGGAACGGATCTAGCTGAACACTGTGAGCAGGACGCACTGCACTGAATGTAAACAGCAGGAACGGATGTAGCTAAACACTGTGAGCAGGACGCACTGCACTGAATGTAAATAGCAGGAACGGATCTAGCTGAACACTGTGAGCAGGACGCACTGCACTGAATGTAAATAGCAGGAACGGATCTAGCTGAACACTGTGAGCAGGACGCACTGCACTGAATGTAAACAACAGGAACGGATGTAGCTAAACACTGTGAGCAGGACGCACTGCACTGAATGTAAATAGCAGGAACGGATCTAGCTGAACACTGTGAGCAGGACGCACTGCACTGAATGTAAATAGCAGGAACGGATCTAGCTGAACACTGTGAGCAGGACGCACTGCACTGAATGTAAATAGCAGGAACGGATCTAGCTGAACACTGTGAGCAGCACGCACTGCACTGAATGTAAATAGCAGGAACGGATCTAGCTGAACACTGTGAGCAGGACGCACTGCACTGAATGTAAATAGCAGGAACGGATCTAGCTGAACACTGTGAGCAGGACGCACTGCGCTAAATGTAAATACCAGGAACGGATCTAGCTGAACACTGTGAGCAGGACGCACTGCACTGAATGTAAATAGCAGGAACGGATCTAGCTGAACACTGTGAGCAGGACGCACTGCACTGAATGTAAATAGCAGGAACGGATCTAGCTGAACACTGTGAGCAGCACGCACTGCACTGAATGTAAATAGCAGGAACGGATCTAGCTGAACACTGTGAGCAGGAAGCACTGTACTGAATGTAAATAGCAGGAACGGATCTAGCTGAACACTGTGAGCAGGACACACTGCACTGAATGTAAATAGTCTAGATAGAAGATAACAGGAACGGATCTAGCTAAACTGAATACAGTGTATATATATATATGCAACACCTGGGATGCATATATATACACAATACACTGTAAGTGCAGCTAACTGACTGACTGTTCTGCCTAATCTATCTAACTCAAATCAAATGACACTGTCTCTCTCTCTCTCTATCGCTCAGCACACCGGAACACACACTACACAGGGCCGCCGTGCAGGCGGCCTTATATAGTGTGGGGTGTGTACTAAATCCCTGAGCCATAATTGGCCAAAGCCACCCTGGCTTTGGCCAATTACAGCTCTCTCTACTGACGGCGCTGTGATTGGCCAAGCATGCGGGTCATAGTGCATGCTTGGCCAATCATCAGCCAGCAATGCACTGCGATGCCGCAGTGAATTATGGGCCGTGACGCGCCACACGAATTTGGCGCGAACGGCCCATATCGTTCGCAATTCGACGGACGGTCGAACAGCCGATGTTCGAGTCGAACATGGGTTCGACTCGAACACGAAGCTCATCCCTACTCGGGAGCTGAAGCGTGTGCCCGGTGGCCACGATAACCGCTGGGCACCCGCTATTGCTGGTGACAGAACAGGAACGTGGATCTGTGTGTGTAAACACACAGATCCACATCCTGTCAGGGAAGAGGACACAGAACATGTGTTCCTAGTATATAGGAACACCGATCTGTCTTCTCTCCTAGTCAGTCCCCTCCCCCCACAGTTAGAATCACTCCCTAGGTAACACAGTTAACCCCTTGATCGCCCCCTAGTGTTAACTCCTTCCCTGCCTTCCCTGCCAGTGACATTTATACAGTAATCAGTGAATATTTATAGCACTGAACGCTGTATAAGTGTCACTGGTCCCAAAATAGTGTCAAAAGTGTCCTATCTCTCTGCCACAATGTTGCAGTCATGCTAAAAATCACAGATCACCGCCATTACTAGTAAAAAAAAAATTATAAAAAAAATGTCATAATCTATCCCCTATTTTGTAGGTGCTATAACTTTTGTGCAAACCAATCAATGTACGCTTATTGCATTTTTTTTTACCAAAAATTTGTAGAAGAATAAATATCGGCCTAAACTGGAGAAAACATTTTTTTTTTAAATTGGGATATTTATTATAGCAAAAAGTAAAAAATATTGTGTTTTTTTCAAAAGTGTCGCTATTTTTTTGTTTATAGCGCAAAACATAAAAACCGCAGAGGTGATTGATCAAATGCCACCAAAAGAAAGCTCTATTTGTGGGGAAAAAATGATAAAAATTTCATTTGGGTACAGTGTTGCATAACCACGCAATTGTCATTCAAAATGTTACAGCGCTGAAAGCTGAAAATTGGCCTTGGTAGGAAGGGGGTGAAAATGCCCTGTATTGAACTGTTTAAAGGCACAGACGCGTAACAAAGTAGTATAAAATTCAAGTTTAATGGTATCAAAAGTACATATAGTAAGACATAAGTATACCAAAAAACAAACAAACAAACAAACAAACTATATTTTACTATATTAGTATAGTACTATATTTTACTATATTACTATCCTATACATATTACTATATTTACTTTTGATACCATTAAACTTGAATTTTATACTACTTTATTACACGCCTGTGCCTTTAAAGCAGTGTTTTGCCTAAATTATTAAAGGATGCATTGAATACTATTTAGAAGGGGATTTCTATGGTATGCACCCTTTCACAATTTTGCTCCGCTTGATAGAAGAATGTTTTAAAATTTTTCAGTGCTACTTATCTTGTTTTTGTTTCAAATCTTTTATTCTGTAACTGGCATGACATTTTTTCCCGTTATGCAAGATGTAATAATACAGAGTGCCAAGTGTTCTCTACGCCCTAGGCCTTGTCCAAAGCTAGCTCTGAAAAGATGAGCTTTATGATTGCTGTCCACTATTCACAGAATTCAAGAGGTGCAATCCAAAACAGGACTCCGAATCCTACAAACAGAGCTTTGTGGGAGGCAAAATGTTTCTTTCCACAATCTTTTTTGTACTGTGTTATTATTCAGCATGCAACTGAATAACAGCCTAGAGAGAATCCCTACTGCTGGTACAACTATTAAGGGATATAAATAAATATTTTTTTTTTATTTATTTTGCGACTACAGAAAAGAACTGCCTTGCTGTGATTGACTCAGAAAAATGTCTCTTGCTCTGACACTTGTCACACGGAGCCCTCTTCTGCAAGTTTGAAGTCTGCATGGTATATGTGCAGCGACATAGCACAGATGACAATGTGTCCTCAATAGGGGGTCCTGGCTCATAAAACAAGGCTTAGGACTGTGTGCACAATGAAGGAAGACCTTGCTCTTTGGAGAAGATGAAAGCAAACCAAGGGAAAGTGTATTACTGCTGAGCAAGATGATCTACTGTGCAGCTAAGGTGTATTCTGTCTTTTAGATCACAGAAAAGCGCCCGTCTTTCTGAGGAAAATAATAAAAACCTAGGAAAAAATTCAGCCAGTAGACTTGAATGCTCGCAATGTGCTTCCATTCAGAAATGTTTCTATCTACTAGGCTACCTATTATAGCAGTCTTACTTGATTATAGCTAGATTGTTAAGTTGTTTTTTACATCATATCTGGCAACTTTGGCTGTAAGTAACCTGTGGCTGTGTTGGTTTGTTGGAAATGTCCAACATTTCTTGTTGTTTTAGTGATTTACAAAGACTGTTGCCTTGATTGTGAGTTATTAGGCTATTTCCAAAATTTACAAATGCTCCATATTAGATAGTGTTCTCCAACATAAGGATCCTTACAATTTTATATGGACTTGATCTTGTTGTCTCTAGCTCTTTATTGTCCTCTACATGTTCTGTGATTCCTTTTGCCTACACCTTTCCTGCCTTTATATTTCCAGTTTATTAGTCTTGTCTCCACCTTGCTCTGCCTCACTTTCACCTGTCTCTCCTGTATCTACTTACTCTTTAGACTGTATAGCCTTACTTTATCTTGCTCTCACTTGTCTCTCCTGTGTCTTCAACTTTTCAACTGCCCCTTTCTTTAACCTATCTCTCCTGTGTTTCCGCCCTCTCCACCATCCTGCTTTCACCTGTTTCTCCTGCTGTACCTCCATGATGCTCAGCCTCACTATCAATCATATATCTCCTTTTTATTTGCCCTCCTCCATCCTGCTGTCCCTATTTATCTTATATCTTTACCTTGTTATGCTTTGTACTTAACTATCTGTACCGGGTCTCCACTTTGCTCTGCCTCATCTTCATCTCTCTCTCGTTTCTCCGCCTTCCAACACCCTGCTCTCGCCTGTCTCTCCTTTATCTCTACTTTGCTCTGCTGCACCCTCATCTGTCTCTCCAGTATCTCCACCTTGGTCTGCCGCACTCACCTTCATCTGTCTCTCCAGTGTCACCACCTTGCTCTGCCTCACCTTCATTTGTCTCTCCAGTGTCTCCACCGTGGTCTGCCTCACTTTCATCTGTCTCTCCAGTTTCTCCATCTTGCTATTTCTCCTTCACGTTTGTCTCTCCTTTGACTCCAACCTCCGCCATTCTACTTCTGTCTGTCTCTCCTTTGTCTTCACCTTGCTCTGCCTAGCTCTCACATGCCCATCCTGTGTCTTTGCTCTCATCTATCCCACTCTCATCTGTATCTCCTGTGTCTTTACTTTGGTCCTCCTTTCTCTCACCTGTTTCCCTATGTCTCTGTCCTGCACTCACCTGACTCTTTTCTTAGTAGTGTCTGAGGCTATAACTGCATGTGCATTATCAGATACTGCTGGTACACGGAATGTCAAATTGGCACTGTGTGATTAAACCGTGTATTCAATACTGCTCTGTCTGTGTGTTTTCAAGTTTTTTAATCCTGTTCTGGCATCCTTCTGTAGCAGCTCTTTATGTTTGGTTGTTTCTACTTTTGTCACCTCTGGCAACCATTTACCCATTTCCTGCTGTCTGGTTGCCCAGACTCTTGAGAATCTGTTTGCTCCTCCATGATCTTTTGTCTGCATTTCTATTTAGGCCCTGGCATCTCCGTTGTTTGTCTGGTTTCATTGCTGAATCTTATCTTTGGTTATATGTTCTGTCTTGGATTTTTACTTGTTGTTTATCCCATTTCACCCCTCTGAGTCATGTATGCGTCAGGACTGATTTTCAGTTTTACAGTCTATCCTGGATTGTTTATTGCATTACATTACAGCTCTCCAGTTACACTTTGGGTTCCTAACCTGTTGTTGCTGGATTCTGTTTTAACCACAGTGCTAGCAAGCCTTTAGTTCTCTAGAGCTCAGTGTCTGTCCAGTTTATGTAAACTATTGTACAGTATATCCCTTTATTGGTACGCTTTACCAAAAACCACTACCACTCTGTTACCCTTGCCTGCCACAGGTACAGGACACGATTTGCAAAGCAGTAAGAGTGGATAGTGAGCATGGTATCAGCTGACTCTCCACTCTGGCTTTTAATCCTTGGTTAACCCTTATTTTTGCTGATTGTTAGTGGCCATGATCCCGTCCAACAGAAGTATTGCCAGGATTCCCACAGATGGCAGCCCAGTTAATATATATAATATCTCAATAAGCTTTCTCTGGTGATTTATGGGTGTGATCAGGATTTGGGTGTGGTTTTGAGTGGCATGCTTAAATAGAAAGAGAACTTGTGATCCCCTTTATGCTACAGATGCTGTGCTCACATGCTAGAGCTGTTATTCCTTTGACATATCTGTCCATAGTTCAGCCCATTCGGAGTCATCAAGTGAGAAAATGGGCTCACTGTCATTCTTCATCCTCCCACCCATTATAATGTTTCATTGTAGTCTGTGTAGTATTGAAGTATGTTTGCATTCTGTTTTCTGGTGCCATTGGTGATTTTTTTTTTGTTAATCAGTTTTGTTTTCTGGTGTTTGTGGCCCCACCTGTAGATCTGGTTTATTCTTTATTCATAAACTTTAGTCTTGGCCATGCCTGCTGCAGTTGTCAGCTACAGGTAACAAAAAAATACTTAGTACTTCAGGGTAGGAAGGAGCAGGTGACTCATTTCCCTTCCTCGCATATAATAGTGCTGGTGCATGTCAATTGGCTGTTCAGGCTCCAATGCTGCCATATGGGCAGAAAGAAAGCCCTGTTTAACCACCAGGTAACAACCTGGAGTTTATACGCAGCTTCCTATCTTAATTCTGGTTATCAGAGTGTGCAGTTTGCTTGGAAAAAGCAGAGGTACACCTCAAGCTAAGTTCTCATCTAGTCAACCTGAATGAAGTGATGTATGTTTTTTTATTAGTTTTCCTATATTACTTCTATGTATGCCATCACAAGATTTCAATTTACTGTTATCAGTGAAAAGATGTTTACTATGCCCTTTACACATTGCAATTTCTGTCTCCACCGCCTTATTAGATAAACACATTTATTCATGACATTAAGGCAGAGAAACTCAATGGCCATCATGTATGAAAGTACCAAGATTGTCAACTGGGGCTTTCAACACCCAGGGCACCTGCCAACACACCAACATAAATTAAGCATCACATGACAGTTCATTCATAAATACCTCCACACTTGTAACTAAAGGAGCCAAGGGCTGCTAGGTTGGTACTGCATTGTTCAGTATATGAATGCTTGGCATGCATTTTCCAAATGTGCTGAATTGTGGCACTGCAATTCCCATCCTCTTGGAGCATTGCCTTTCCCCTTGTTCCTCATGTGCAGTGGCAAGCGCAGGAAGACATTCCCATACAATTCCAGCATTACTACTAGGAGGCAGGAAAAGTAACCGCTTACACAAGTTTCCGCCCACTCTCTAAAATAAGACCTGAGCACCAATAGCTGAAATTGCTTCAGGCGGGCAGCTGCTTTCTGTTGTCTAAAGTGAATGAAATGCCATACTTTAAACCCTTTTACAAAATAATAATATGCTTTAAATAATTTCTAGTGTGTGCATTGATTAGTGATGGCTGGTTTATAAATAATTCAAACAAAGTAATTAGTTAAAATGAACCCGTAATGGGAATGAAGTATGAAAGCGGAAAATAAGAGAGGCACAAGACTTGCTGCACATACCTTTATTTATCTCCTTGTTCTCCCTGGATCCCTAGACTCAGTGTATTCAAGATGCAAATATCAACTTCCAAATCCAAAGCTAGAGCTCTGACATTCCCCAAGCAATGCACTCCTCTGAGGCTCAGTGTATTGAATTGAGGAAACTAGGAGGAGGTTGGATGTTAGATCTGTGACTTTGAAGAAGGGGGCTTCTGGGGTACTCAGGAATATTACAAAGATTTAATCAGGCAAATCTTAGCATCTGCTATTTAACTCTCTATTTCAAACAGTGCACTCACCACAAGCTTGCTTAAATTATTTATTTAATTTGTTAATTTGCCATTCGATTTCCCTACCCAAATCTCACAAAAGGATTTTAATGGGACATAAAAAGGTAATTTTTTTTCTGTGTTCCAAGAATTTGCAGAATAACCTTTAACTTCTTTACTTTAAGCTGTAATAAGAGTGATATGTGTGCTGCCATTGCTGACCTCCATCTAAAGAGACAACTTGCCTGGCTGTCCTCTTTCTTCAATAACTTTCCTTTAGCCTAGGTTTACACTGACTGCGGGTTAGAAATCGTGCAAGTTCAGCTGAACTCGCACAATTAACTCGCAATGCAGTCTGACTTCAGGGGCGATTTGACAGATATCTGTGCCGGTGTCTGCACAGATGTCTATTAAAATCACCCCCAAAGTCACCAAAGTAGTGCAGGAACTACTTTTGAAAATCAGTATGGCGCTGCAAAGTCAGTGTCACACCGATCCAAACGGTGCTATTGCCGGCAACAGTCAATGCTGACATGTCAAATCGCATGCCAAATCGGCCTGATGTGAATGTGAGCTAAAAGAGGCCCTGGTGTTGATTTAACGAGACCTGGAGATTGCAAAATCAAGTGCAGCTGTGCAGGGTAGCCAATCAGCTTGTAACTTTAGCTTGTTCAGTTAATGTTTGACCAAAAATATCTGGAAGCTGATTGATTTCTGTGCAGAACTGTACCATAGTATGCACTCTCTAGCTTCGGTAAATCAACCCCACTGTCACTTTGTCCAATCAGAGGTATATGGACAGTTTCTCCTGATAGTACCCCCCTGGCAAAGTATATTCATCAAACCCCTAAGCTACCTTCTTGCTGTTCACTTTGCAAGAGAAGTTACAGTGTGCAAAATCAACACCGCTATCACGTTGCCCAAAATGAGCAAAGCAACAGTGTCACTTGAAAAGAAATCTTTACTGAGAGAAATATGGGTTCAGCCATTCCTAACTGCTAGAAAATCTAAGTAAAGTAAGAACACCTGATGCACATACCTACACCAGGTAAGGAACACAGGAAGTACTGAAGTTATTGAATCGGCATATCAGTAAGGCATATTTCCTTTAAAAAAAAAATCTGTAAACCTGATAAAACAGAACAGCAGTGACTTGTAGCTGAATATAATACAATCCTAGCAGGAGAGGAAGAGATGGCTTGCAGTTCTACTTTATGTAAGGGAAAGTATACCCAGAATCCCATTAGTGTACTTGTTCCATGCTCATCCCTACAGGAGGTAGAGGGACTTTGGCAGATATATCTCACAGGACACTGAGGATGCTCTCTTTGAAGCTTTCTTTCCTATGTTTGAAGAGTTCAGCAAATAGCATTTCCTAGGCATCATCCAAGAATGTTGAACTCTCAGAGCAGTGAGTGTCTCAGCAGAGATCTCCTAAAAAAAGGAAAAAGGGTAAAAGGTTATATTTGCAAACTTGTTTGATTTGTCTGTTTATATTAAAGTAGCTAAGGTGTGTAAAAATTGCACTTATTTTTTAATTCCCACAAAAGGGGCTACAGTTCGCTGTTTATTTTAGCAGAAACACACCTCTGAGATTATATAGAATAGAAATAAAGTATTTTCTGAAGCTTATGCACATAAATATTTCTACCTTTTTAGCTTTTAACAAGACATATAAGGCCAACAAAAGATAATTAAGATAAAGAAAAGGTATTTCATTTATTCTGGCCACAGTCAACACATATTTTTCATTAAAAGTTATTCTTGAAATGCCTATAGTAATGCTTAGACGTAGAGAAAACAACACAAAAAAATTAGCATTGATGGAAGGTATTTTTCCTGCATGCTGGAAACGTTGTGCTGCTTGAGAGAAAGCTGTCTAGAAAATGTATATATGGCAGATGGCTGAGTTTCTGAAAACTAGCAAGCATTATATAAAATGGTTCTCTGTCTGTGTGAAAGTCCATGGCCCTTATTTAATCAGGCAGAGAATGGTGTGAAAAGTTCAGCAACTTATAGCAACTAATAAGCAATCATCTTTCATTGTTCTCCCAGTTTTTCATTGACAAAGCCTGATTAGTTGCTATGGGTTACTGTACACCCTTGTTCTTTCCACTGAGTTAGAATCAATACTTTGCTGTGTATATATAGTTCTCTGCAACTCTCTTTAGAGAAGGCCAATACTGGAGATTTCATTGTATCTGAAAAAAAGATCAGTTAATAGCTAGAAATAAAATATATGGGCATTGGTTGGCATTAGGACAGCTAAATACACCACTGAGATAAATATATGTGAATTGTTTTACTGCCAAAATATGTGTAATTCCAATAGGCTGCATTACTATAATAGTAATGCTATTATTTCCTATAAGAAAATAAAATCTGTGCTTATGTCCAAAAATAATATATAAAAGGTTCTAGAGTAATGTGACTACATAAGATGCATTAACAGTTAACCCTCTATTTAGTATCACTCAAATGTACTTATTGCCAACATGATTTTTTTATTTTGATCAGCTAGAGTGCTGATCAAAAAAACAAAAAAACAAATGGATTCCCCCATCCACACAAGCAAGGTGGATAATGGAAGCCTCCCTGCTGTGTTATTGTATTCTGACAGCAGGTATTTTTCCACTGTCAGAATACTGATTGGCTACAGCTGCTGATCAAATGAAAGCAGTTACGATGACTTCTGTCCAGCAGAAACGGCCGTAGATGGATTGAAATTTATCCGGTCCATGGTAAACCGGTTGAATTTCAAGTCCATCTATGGCCAGCTTAAAGTGGTTGTAAACCCTTTACAACCACTTTTTGCTACAGGCAAGCCTATAATTAGGCTTTCCTGTAGCTACACTGGATATCTCCTAAACCTGCAAGGTTTGATAGATATCCCCTGTATTTGCATGTGCCGACCTCCATAGGCACATAAGCACTGAAGCAATGGCAGTACATGCTGTTGCTTTAGTTAGACTGTGCCGTTATCGCGGCTCCGGCCAATCACAGCGCCGGAGCCCGCAATACCCGGAAGTAACTCTGGGAGCCATGTCGGCCACCGGAGCGGGGTACGAGGACAGCTGCATGGGCTTCGATCACAGGTAAGTAATTTATAATGAGCTAGCATGCTATGCTATGCATACTAGCTCATTATGCCTTTGTCTTGCAGGTTTTTCTTTCCTAGGGTTTAGAACCACTTTAACGCTATATTAAAAATTGATGTTTAGGTATAGACATTTTAGCATAGCTACATTTGTCAAGCTTGGGCTAATGTAAGTATACATGTGAAATCACAGTAGTAAGCGCCACTACTACAGGGATAGGCCCAGCTCCAAGGTTCCATGCCATGCGGCTGCCAAGCAGGCACATGTTCATTTACTTCTGCCTACTCATAGTGAGTTGGTTAAAATGGAACTTCAGTCAAAAAGATTAAGTCCTGATAGATCACTTCATGCTTACCCCTTTTGCAGGTATAGCTATGTGATACATTAAAAATAGGCGCCTAGGCTGCTAGACTTAAAAATCAAGTAAGGCACTGTCTCACCCTACTCTGCACAGCCTCAGTTGTCCTGTATTTTTGGCACTGTGCCGATATTCAGTGAGTCACTATAGGCCGATAAGCTGACAGCCTAAATATTTACTGCTTTTGGTTGGAGGAGGAATAAGTAGTAGACTGTGCCGAGGAAGGGCAGATTAGGGAGACCGAAAAGAAAAGTAGGAAAGATGATAGGACAAATTATGCTGCCAGGGAGACACAAAAGAGTTAAACTTAGGCTAGTGTCTTATTTTACCTCCTTGACATAATCTCCTTTCTACTTTGCGCAGCCTGTGAACTTCTGTAAAGCTTCTGTCTGCCTTTCTCACTAGCTGAGCCAAGACATACAATTAAGGCTGGAAATGCATGCATTTTAATTACAGAAAGTGACTTCATTTTTGAGAGGGGGAGAGTTTCCAATAAGGGAGTGACTCTAGGCTTCAACAAAAGGATGTCCTCCAGCAAGAAGAAACAGGAGACAATTGACAGAACTCATTAAATTTGGTAGCATAATTATTAATGTGGAATGTATTTTCTTTTGTTAAGGAACATTAATTGTTATCAAACTGTTATGGGTAAAGTTCTACTTTTAGCTCTGACAAGTAAAAATTGAACAAACACAGATGTCATCCGTGACATCCGTACCATTTAGCTCCAATTCAGCAGAGGATCTGTTCACGGTTATACACATCCCATAAATGTCCTCAGTGCAATGCTTAATAAGGTTTGAGTTAGAGGAAGCTACTAAAATAAAAATAAAGACAAAGACAAAAATAAAAAAAAAATTAAAGTAATAACAGACATTTAACATAGTCCAGCATAAAACCCAGTGGACATGTACTGAAATGTGACCAGCGTGCTCCTCTCTGTTCAACAGAAGCTGGTCTAACGACTGATTTCTATCTAACGTCATGCTGCAAAAGCAGCATTCAATTGGTGCCCACAGCCAATGGTTGCAAGAGCTGGCCTGTGTATTCTCACAGGGGGGAGTCACCTTGTTAGAATACAATTGAACAGCAGGAGAGATCCCTGCATCAACTTCACTTGTGTTGATGTAGGGATCTGTCAGTTTTTTGTTTTTTTCATTCAACCTGCTGGTTGAACAAAAAAAAACTGTACCTGTATACCCAGCTTAAGTTATACTCATAGTAGCTAGTGTAAAATTGCAGGTCACACTGAAACAGTTATACGCTCATTATAATCCTGTATTTTCCCAAATGGGTCTGAGCTGTTAAAGAAAGGAGAATCTCCAATGTAGTTAAGCAAAAATTGGTCAAATAACCTAAAGAAACAAAAAGTGTCTAAAAAAATAAAATAAAAAGTCGCTATATTGTTCAATATAGAATGTTTACATCCATATCCTCACTTTTCACTTTATACTGTAGCTTGGTTTGAAAAGGATCCACTACATAATCCCCAAAACATCATAACATTATGATGTAGACAGACAAAAAGTGACGTCCAAGTGGATCCAAATGTTACTCGTGGAGTTGGCACAAAATTCACAAGTCCAGTAGCAGCCGCATCAAAGCATATGACTGTCAACATATTGCCTCCTCACTGCCTGTTAATTGCCTCTGAAAAGAAATACAACCATGGGTTGCTTTTCAAAGGCCTGACAGTCCTTGCTGCTAGTGTAAACAAGCCCTAACAGCGGAGGCGTTGCTAGGGGGTGGCTATTGAGGCTATATCCCTGAATCTGGGGCCCATAGCCCCGAGTCTCTAGGGCAGGGGTTGGCACCTGGCCCGCCACCGCTGAATGCGGGCACCTGGCCCGTGGAAATTTTCGTTGCTGTCCCCTTCATTGAACAGTGGTGAGCGCCCAGTATCACAGGGCTGGATGGGGCCGGGAACTGCAGGAGTTAACTTTTTCATTAAACAGCAGGTGATTGGTTGCTGGACAATCCTAGCAACCAATCACCAGCCTGTTACTGTGTAAAGTTAACTTCTGTAGTTCCCGTCCCCATCCAGCTCTGTGATGCCAATCTCAGATGCTCTGCGTGCTGTACACCTGTGTAAGGTAAGAGTTATACTTACACAGTGTGTGTGGTGGGGTGCAGGGGACAGAGGGCACTGCAGTGGGGGGGTGCATTGCTGGGCACTGGTGAGGCTGCATTGCTGGGCACTGGTGAGGCTGCATAGATGGGCACAGCTGAGCCCTGAATTGTTTATGTATAGCCAACTCCTGAGCCCTGGGGCTCTCTGGGGACCCTGATGTAAGGGGGGCTCTGATTACCCTGTTGTAAGGGGGGTGGGATCTCTGGGGACCCTGATGTAATGGGGGGGCTCTGGGGACCCTGATGTAAGTAGGAAGGCTCTCTAGGGACCCTGATGTAAGGGGGGTGGGCTCTCTGAGGACCCTGATGTAAGGGGGTGGGATCTCTGGGGACCCTGATGTAATGAGGGTGGCTCTGGGGACCCTGATGTAATGAGGAGGGCTCTGGAGGCCCTGATGTAAGTAGGGAGGCTCTCTAGGGACCCTGATGTAAGAGGGGTTCTGGGGACCCCGATGTAAGAGGGGGTGGGCTCTCTGGGGACCCTGATGTAATGAGGGGGGCTCTGGGGACCCTGATGTAATGAAGGGGGCTCTGGGGACCCTGATGTAAGTAGGGAGGCTCTCTAGAGACCCTGATGTAAGGGGGGCTCTGGGGACACTGATGTAAGAGGGGTGGGCTCTCTGGGAACCCTGATGTAAGTGGGGGGGCTCTCTGGGGACCCTGATGTAAGCGGGAATCCACACTCAGAGATATACATACTGTACACCCACACGTATATTATATACATGTGTATATAGTTGCAGTTGCAGGATGGTAGTTAAATGTAAAATCCCCACTAGAAAAAAAAAACCAAGGCAATAAAACAAGCATGCATAAGGTGGCAGTATCTTCTGCTGAATGCCTATAAAGTGCTGTCAACTGGTCTGCAAAGTGATCTACTGCAAATTGCTGTTCAAAGGGTGATAAACTCCACCCAAGAGTCCTAACACTGTATCTTTACTACACAGCTGCAGTTCTTGCTGAAATGTTGATTGTAAGAGCTTAACAAAATGATTTGCTTTCCCAAATTACTTTTTGTTTTTTGGATTTGCGATAGAAATAATAACATGTAAATATTTCAAGTGATTTAAAGGTAAGGTTTAAAGCCGCTGGCTCTAATAAGGTGCTTCAAAAAAACACCCTGCCGCACTGGAATCCATGGTCCGGCACCACTGATACGTAGATCAGGGGGCCAGACGCATGGATAGGGAAGGCAGCGCCCCTGCGCCCTCTATGGACGGGCGCCACTGGTGACAGCTCCATCAGTTTTCTACTCATTGAGCGCTTTCACAGCACAGAACCTTGGAGCCCCGTGCACCCATATGGTGAGGTACAGAGGTTTGTTGTTAAAGTTACTAAACCCACAACAGTAAAATCCGTCTGCATATGCAGTAAAGCATGCTTGTCATACTCAAGGTGGAACCTAAGGGGTTAATCCTCTGCATTATGTAAAAAGGCTGTTTGATCCTGTCTTCTCTGATCCTCCCCTTCTTCCACAGCTTTTGGACTCCCTTTGCACATGCTCAGTTTGGTGTGTATTGCTAGAGAGGTTTTTTTTTTGGGAGAGTGTATGTGATCAGCACAGGGCCAGTCAGCCCTGTCCCGACAGAAGATGTATATATAATATATATAATGTTTGAAGGTTTTAAGTAATTTTCTAGAAAAAAAATACTGATTTTAACTTGTAAGTAACAAGTATCAGAAAAGGGTTTAGTCTTTAAAGGGGTTGTAAAGGTCCACGTTTTTTCACCTTAATGCATATGATGCAAACATCCGACAATGCCGGCCCCCCCAGCCCCCCGTTTTACTTACCTGACCCCTCGAAAGTCCCGTGCTCGCTCCCAACATCCTCTTCGCCGTTCGGCCTGGCCGTTGATTGGCTAGAGTGGATGGATTGAAAGCAGCGCAGCCATTGGCTCGCGCTGCTGTCAATCACATCCAATGACGCAGCGCGCTGGGGGCGGGGCTGAGTGATACCGTCAGCGGCTATAGCCGCCGGCTATATCACGGGAGCATGCCTGCAAGACCTAAACACCATGCGAGGGAGCTTGCATGAAGGTGTTTAGTTCTTGCGGGGAGGCGCTGAGACACCCGCCGAGGGACCCCAGAAGACCAGGTTCGGGGCCACTCTGTGCAAAACGAGCTGCACAGTGGAGGTAAGTATAACATGTTTGTTATTTTTTTTTTAAAATGCCTTTACAACCCCTTTAAGTGGTTAAACTGCCCTCATTTAAACCCCTTTCACACCGAGAGCGTTTTGCAGGCGCTATAGCATTAAAAATAGTGCCTGCAATCCGCCCTCAAACAGCTGCAGCATTGTCTCCAGTGTGAAAGCCCGAGGGCTTTCACACCGGAGCGCTGCACTGGCAGGACGTCGGGAAAAGTCCTGCCAGCAGCTTCTTTGGAGCGGTGAAGGAGCGGTGTGTTTACCGCTCCTCCACCGCTGCTCCCCATTGAAATCAATGGGGCAGCGCTGGGATACCACCGGCAAAACGCCGCTATTGAGGTGCATTGCGGGTGGTTTTAACCCTTTCTCGGCCGCTAGCGGGGGGTAAAAGTGCCCCGCTAGCGGCCAAAATGCGCAGCTAATCCGACAGTAAAACGCCACTAAAAATACCGGCATTTTACCGCCGACGCTATGGGCGGCCCGGTGTGAAAGGGCTCTTACAGACCGAAGTTCATTCCTTTAAACTAAAAGAACGTAATGATACCTTGGTTTATAGTTATCTCCCAGTGCTGACGTTGTGATAGACTTGGCAGACTACCTGTTTTTTCTTTGTTTTGTTTTTTTACAGCTGTCAGCTGTGAACAGAGAACTCTCTGCACTGAATCGAGGAAATGCTGTGTTAAAGGGTTTTTTAACCCATATAACTCAAACTTTGCCAGACTCTCTATTAGAGCCTGGCAGAGCACTCTGTACCTTTCTTATAGAAAAACGAGCATTGTAAATACTGATTTAGAGCTGTTTTCAGGCCGGTCACATGACTCGCGGCCGCTGCACAGCTCTGATGAATGCAGGAGGGGCCGTAATCTCCCTCTGACGTTAGCCAGGGAGATCACATGGCCTCTCAGCCTCTCCTGCAGTAGCCATGAAAACTGGCAGAGAGTCACGTGACCGGCCTGAAGACAGCGCTAAAACGGTATTTACAGCACTAGTTTTTCTAAAAGAAAGGTACAGTGTGCTCTGCCAGGATATGAAAGAGCTACTGGCAGTGAGGAAAAAAGATTTTACATTTTACTAGAAGCGGTGGGGGGGTGTGGGGGTTTGAGACGGAGACACAGACACAAGCTGACATGCAGGAAGGAGGGGGTGAGGGGGGAGAGAGGAGAGCAGAGGGGACAGCAGTGTATGATGGAGGGACGCAATTAGACCATGGTGGTCAGGGCGGAGCTGCCCTGATTTTCGTGGTCTAATTAGAGAGGGGATACAGGAAGTGCCAGATTTGTTTTTATTTTTTAATAGGTTAGAGGGGGGCAGATTACACAGCACAAGCACTGTGCTGTTTAATCTGCTTTAAGGTACCAGAAAATCTCTATATTTTTTGGGGGTTAAGAAACGCTTTGAGATTGTGAGGGGGGTTGAATCGAGATCACGATTTTTAATGATTAATCGTGCAGCTCTAGTATTTAGCAGTTTATATTTACTAAAATAATTGTATTCCCATGTTCTGTGTACTGTGGGAGACCAGATATAGTGAATGCAGGCTCCTGTGTTTAGTAACACTTTAAGGCCCAAACGTTCTGCCGTTAAATATACTGTATGTGTGACACAGGAAGAGGTTAGGTTAATCTTCAACCTTGCTATTACATGTCGATATGTTAAATGGATACTTGCTTCCCTTAAAATAAACACTGTAAAGATGAAAATACATTTTGCTAAATTGTGGTAAATACAGATGCCAATGTGTATGTAGTTTAATTATAGAACTTTGTTTGTCAACAACATATGTATCTGTTTGCAAACAAATTCCATTCGCTGCGCTATTAAAGTATGGCATTGTTCTCATTTGACAAAAGACACCATATTGATCTGTGTATGCGTATTAAGACTTTTGACGTTGTTTTGGAATATTCAGTCAATAAAAATCAAACAAGAGCCACAATTACTGTGGATAGAGATAACCTTTTTAGTATGACATATGATGCAGTGACAGAGCACATTATATCCGCCAGAGTAAAAGGATTCTGCTAAACCCTCTTCCTCGCTGGCCAGATGATATCAAAAGAGAAAATGGGATCTGAAGAAAAGACAAATGCTACTTCATTCGCTACAGAATGTTTGTGCACAAAAAAGGCTCAGTTCACCAAGATGGATAAGTAAACTTAACTCATGATGTTTGCACCCTAAAAAAATACTGTTCAAAAAAACAAATATTACAAAGATGTGGAATTATTACTTTCTTCTCAATGAAATGGACACTTAATTGCCTTTCTCATTAACCTTTATTTTATCTAACAAAGCACTATTTAATTATGGTATGAAAAAGCTCCTTTTCCTGCTCTCCTCAATTGACACGCCATTGAAGTGCAGATATTACCAGCCAAAACTATCACTATCCATGTTAATTGACTTCTACAGTCAAAATACTCACAGAATCAATAGCATAACATATGCATGGTAAATTCTGCTGATTCTTGCCCTTAATGAGTTGAAAAGTCGATTTCCATAGTGAACAAAAAACAGCAAATAATTCATGGAAATGAGGATAACGATTTGCTTTTGTAAACTAAACCTATTGTAAGAACATGAATGATAAGAGCAGCTCCACCTACAGTAGAGCCGCTATACTGGGACTCCCTCCAAAATGTTCATATGATTGCTTTATTTTGAAAGTGATATGTCATATGATTTAGGACAGTGTTTTGGAGCTTTGCAAGGTCTGTTTATCCAGGTAACATAGTGATGAGCACCCACCATCTTAATTAAGTCACAGGTCAAAGGTAGTGCGGCTCACAGAAGAAATATATATTCTTAGACTTTTTGACATCATGGACCCACAAGCAGCTGCATGCTATCCAGCTTATAACTGTGTTCTAGTCCCCTAAACAGTTTCTGGTCTATTCTGCTTAACTAACCCATCACAGCAATGAGACATGGCTTGACCAGACACCAGGAACTGCTTCTTTTCACTTACCAATGACGACCCAGGAAACACATCATTATTTCATGAAACGGGGTCTCCAAACTTTCTAAACAAAGGACCAGTTTACTTCCTTCAGACTTTAGGGGGGCTGGACTAGGGTCAGTGGGAGTAGGAAATGTCCTGGCACCCAGTGGGAGTAAATAATGCCCTATCTTTGGTGTCATTGGGAAGTATAGTGCCCCATTGTTGGTGCCAATGGAAGGAATTCTGTCCCATAGTTGGTGTTAATGGAAGGAATTAGTGCCCCAAGGACAATATAAAGGCAATCAAAGGGCTGCATCTGGCCTCCAGACTGCAGTTCAGAGAACGATGGCATAGAACATTAAATGATATATGAGTGGCCTTACACCCACCTTCTAAAAATACCTAGGTGAGTGTTGTTGCCCCAATATGAATTTATATTGTTTTGTGAGCCCACATCCCTAAAATACTGAAGACAGAAAAATCACTCACAAGGAGTGTGGATCCTCTAATGGGACTTTTGGGTCACTAACAACTTAATGTAGATACAAAAGTAGGAAGAAGTATTAAAATATATTATATTTATTAGAAAAAGTGTAAAAAAATAGATCACTATGACATATGACAATTTTACATGTCTAAAATGGATGCACATAGGCAATTGTTGGAGGTAGACATAGGACAATAACCAATTCCATTGAAAGAAATTACAGCAATAGAAATAACCCAACATTTTGAGGTATTAGGGGGTGAACCTCTTCTTCAGGTGTGGCAAGTTTGGTTACAATTAATTTTAAATCACGTATGTTCTAAGTGGACTCTCTAGGACATCACCAGCATCCAGGGGGGAAAAGAACAGAGGCCAAGGAGAGGGGGGCAGGGAAGAAGGAATGAAAAGAAGGGAAGGGACCAGGGGGCAAGGAAGACCCCTAAGATGGATGCTAGGTCCCCAATATGGACAGTAAATCCCGGTAGGCACAGCAGCTCCACAAAGGGCACCCCCAAAAGGACACGTCCTCCCTTGACGAGGGGGGTAGACCAAAGTCAGTTCCAAGGAGCTGGCTAGTCACCTCTCCCCAGCACCCAAATCCTGGCTTGCAGTGTGTATACCACAGACTTCAAGACCAACGAGTTAAAAGAGAAAGAGCAAATCAATAGGATCAAATAAGGGGTGTATTACGGATGATGGTCCAACCTCCCTCCAATACATCAGATTGGGGTGATCAAGCTTGCTCTCTGGCCTCCAAATGGTCTGGGCTGTGCTGCAGTCACTTTTGGGTTTGACCAGTCATTTCTTGTGTATTAATTACGATAAATCATGGATGCTTAACTGGGTGTGTGACAGGGGTTATACATTACCAGCATTTTTTTTTCTTTCAAAAGGTTTTTATTATTATTATTTTTATTATTACATTTAAAATATGAAAAAGAGAAATGTAAATTGTCAATATATCAGACAAATTGGTGTACATACACTGTTTGCATTAATACAACATCAAATAAATTCAATATGCAGTAGTATGAGTTCAATAAACACAATATTATTGCTTTAAAAGGGTCCGCCTTCTTGAGTACCTGCCTGTTCCTGTTATCTTAATCAGAAAGCCCAGCCTAGGAGGTCAGGGATTCCACCGGGCACCCCCATTGGGGATCTTGCTGTGCCCAAAGAGAAACCCCACAACCCTCCCCCTAGACCCCTGCAAAACTTGCCCTGTAGGGCACGATTATCCGGCAAGAAGTCACATATTCTCATCTCCAATTCTATAGAGCCTAGGATCTTTTACGATACACCTTGGCGGAATTCTCTAGTGTCTCAATGATGGAGAAAAATGCATGCAGTATATGGATAGGAAAGAGAGGGGAATAGAGTAGTGATGAAAAGAGAAAGTAGAAGGAAAGGGGAAGAGAAGAAACAGGTGTCAGTCAACAGTCTGGGCATACCGAGACAAGTCCCCTATGCTTTTATACCAGGAAAGATGGAAATGCCTACGTATTTGGCCCAGGGTTCCCAGGTGGCTTCAAATTCTTTGGTTTTGTCTAATAGTATTCCTGAAAGTTTTTCCTGGGACATGATCCATTAAATTTTACGTTTTGTGGCCAGCAGGGATACTTTGGGTTGTTTCCATGCTTTGGCGATTGTTAACTTCGCCACCAGTAACATGAAGTGGATCAGCTTACAAGTGGGTCTTGGCAACCTGGGCAAGTTGGCGTTTAGTAGAGCAATAGCCAGGGTTTTAGGGATCTGATGGGTTGTGACCTTTTGGATCACGGCAAACATCCTTTTCCAGAAATACCTTTTTCTTGGACATTCCCACCATGTATGGACCATAGTGCCCGTAAGTTGCCAACCTCTAAAACATTAGGGGTTAGCTGTTTGATACATGGTCGCCAATCTCGCTGGTGTGAGGTACCATCTGGTCATTACTTTTAGGTTGGATTCTATCAAAGAGATATTCCGAATCCCCTTGAAAGCTCTGCAAAAGGATATCCGCCAGGTCTCCAAGCTCCAACTCATTTGAAGATCCTCTTCCCAGTAATGCATATACTGAGTTTTATTGTTCCTGTGGGCTAGTGACTGGTAGACTACAGAGATTCCACCCCTCTGTTCCGTGGCCTGACTGCACCAAGTTTCATATGGAGTGAATGTGGGAGGGGATGATTTGGATTTCCAGATTTTATGGAGAAAGTGCTGAATTTGTTGAAATCTGAAATGTTCCGTGACCGGAATATCCAACTGATCAGAACAGAAATTCATGGATATTGGGCCCCCCGAGGTAAAAAAGTGGCCAATCCGGTACAACCCCTTATCCAACCACCATTTAAAGTCTCTGATTTTTAAGCCTGGAATGAAGTCGGGATTATTAAAGATATGTGAAGGGTTTGCATTCTGATATTATCGAGTTATTCTTTTTCAGTGTATCCCACAGGGCTAAAGATTGGGACAGGATGGGCGATAGGATTGGGGGTCTGTTTTTAGAGGGGATCCCTAAAAGATAGTCAAGGGTATAGGAGGGGGCTGCCTGTCTCTCTATGTGGGTCCGGTCGGGTTTCTCCGTTTTTGAGTGCACTATAGACAGCTGCGAAATTCTAGCTGCTTGGTAATACCAAAGCAATCTGGGTAGCCCCAGTCCCCCTTCTGCCCTCAGTGTGTACAGTGTGGTTTGTGGTAGTCTGTGGCCTGAAGCTCCCCAAATGAATTTATTGACTTTTTGTTGAAATGATTTTAGGTGGTCTTTCCTAACACAAATCGGTAGGGCTCTAAAAAGGTATAGAAGTCTGGGCAGCAGTGTCATCTTAATGGCATTTATCCTACCTAGCCAGGAAAGTTCTCCCTTTGCCCAATTTTTTAAATCAGTTTCCAGCTTTTTATATGTGGGGACAAAGTTAGAGGAGTAGAGGTCTTCGATTTTGGCAGTGAGGGTGATCCCTAGGTAATCTATGGAGGAATTGCTCCACTTGAAGGGAAAGGAGCTTTGTAATGATTTAACTATGTCTGGTTTCAGGGAGATATTTAGGGCGTGGGATTTATCATAGTTTACTTTGAGACCGGATATGGTTGGGAAGTCCCTGAGTGTTTTGCAGAGATTAGGGAGAGACGTAATCGGGGATGTTAAAAATATAAGCATGTCGTCAGCGAATAAGCCGCATTTGTGGGTTTGTGTGCCGCATGATACCCCTTGAATATTGGTATTTGTGCATATTGCTATTGCTAGCGTTTCTATAGCTATAGCGAAAATTAATGGGGATAAGGGGCAACCTTGTCTGGTTCCTTTTGCAATACTGAAGGGCTGCGATTATTGACCCCGAATACGAATTGAGGCTTTCGGGGTGAAGAATAGTGAGTGAATCAGCCCCATAAAGCGTTGATCGAAACTCCATCGTTCCATTATGGCGAAAATGTAAGTCTTTTCGATAGAATTGAACGCTTTGTGTAAATTGAGGGACAGAAGCATTCCTTCTTGTTTAGGACCTTTGTTCCAATTATATTGTAAGATGGAGATGATATCAATGGCTCTCCTAGTTTGGTCGGGCCCCTGTCTCCTGGGGATGAATCCTACCTGGTCCTTGTGGATATATCTATTAATAAAGGAGGAAAGTCGGTTGGCTAAGATTTTTATTAAAATCTTTAGATCATTATTTATTAGGGAAATGGGCCTATAATTCTCAACTTCTTCTGGGTTTTTGTTTGGTTTGGGAATTACAGTTATGTAGGCAGTATTTAGTTGGGGATCCATTGGGGATCCTGAAGCTTTAGAATTGAAGAATTTGGCCATGTATGGGGCTAAGGTGTCTGCGAATGCTTTATAGTATGGGTTTGAAAGGCCGTCCGGACCTGGGGCTGATCCCTTCTGGAGTTTTTTGATGACATCTTTAATTTCATCTACTGAAATGGGCTCTTCCATTATGTCTTTGTGTTCCTTGGTGAGGGCCGGTATGGGTAATTCCTGTATGAAATCGTTGATCATGTCACTTCTGTCTAAGGTGGTGGGGGCGTATAGTGTGGAATAGAAGTCATGGAATGCTGCTAGTATTTTTTCGGGGTTTGCTGATAGTGTCTGTCTTGGTCTCCTATTTCTTGGTAGGGTGAAGTTGTGAGATTTCGGAGTGAGCTTAGCTGCCAGCATAGTGCCTATTCTGTCTCTGGTTATAGAATTTAGCTCCGCTCCATCGGATATGCTTCTCCACTTTGGTGGTTAGAGCCAGGTTGATTTCCAATCTTGCTGCATCTAATCTTTCCAGAAGGATTTTAGAGGGGTATTTTTTTGTGTTCCGCTTTTAGATCAGAAAATAGTTTTTCAAGTTTGGATATATCCAACTGTCTCTCTTTTTTAATTTGGGTCGCTAACTGAATAAGAGTGCCCCTTATGGTGACTTTGTGTGCCGCCCATAGTATTTCAGGGGATATGTCTATCTGGTCATTTATTGTGAAATATTCTTTTAGGGCCTCTTTCATTTCTGTGGTATGTACGGGGTTACTGAGAAGGGATTCATTGAGGCGCCAATGTGATAATGAAGTTCTGGTGACCGTGTTCTGTAGGGAGAGTAATACCAGTGAGTGGTCGGACCATACTGTGTCAATGATGGAAGCTTTTTGTACTGACGGTATCAGCATGGGAGAAACCATAATATTGTCGATTCTAGTATAAAATTGGTGTGGATAAGAGTAGTGGGTATAATCCCTTTTTGTGGGGTTTAGTTCCCTCCATATGTTGATTAGGCCTTGAGAATTGAAAAATCTTGCTAAATTTAGGCTTGTCTTGTTGGGACGTGTTAATTTGGATTTAGGGTGTTTTGATTTATCTAAACCCTGATCAAAGGCTAGGTTCGTATCGCCTCCACAAATGACCGAACCCTCCAAGAATGGGTTCAAGGTCTTGAAGAGGTTTGAAAAAATTTAGATTGGCCCCTATTTGGTGTATAATAGGAGACAAGAGAGTATAGCCTGCCTTCTATCGTGCCTTTTACCAGAATGAAACGGCCCTCTGGATCTTTATATTCTGAGAGAGGGGAAAAATTACAGTGTTTAGAGATTAAGACCCCCTTGGTCTTGTTGGTTGCATTAGCTAAGTAAAAATTTGGGTAGTGCGCGTGAAGGAATGTGGGGTTGTACCGGGCCAGAAAGTGAGTCTCCTGTAACATAATGATATCTATTTTAAGGGAACGATAATTTTTGAAAGCCCTTCTTCTTTTGTTAGGGGAATTTAGTCCTTGGACATGGGAAGCTACTCTAATTAATGAACCTGAAGGTGCGGAGTCAGCCATAATACCAGAGGGGTGGAGTGCTACTGTGAATACCGCCAGCTAGCTTATGTCGGCTTCTTATTTTGGTGCCCTGAGCGAGAGCGTAGAAGATTCTTGTTGTGTATTGGGAGTTGAATCACTGCTCAAACTGCTGACCAGCAAGAAATAGAAAGAAGGTTATTGGAGTAGTGAGATAGGAAAAAAAGACAAAAAAACTAAAAGGGTGTCTTTTGTGAAGACCAGTCTAGTCTGACCTTAATTTAGTCAGCCAGACTCCTGCCCGTGATTCATCGTGATTGGGGCGTCTCCTGTCCTATGAAGAAGTGTTGTGGTCCCCTGCTGGTGGAATAACTGAGAACATAACTATTTACTGGTCATCTTGTGTGAAAATAAAAGTAAAGGGCGTTGAGCCCTAACAACAGAGGGAGTCGCCATGTTGGCGGTAAAAGAAACCCAGTGAGGCTAAATGGAAACTTGCAGATTTCTCTCTTCTTAAGGTGGTCTGCCGTCCTTGGATTACTTGTTTCTTCCTGTATCCCAGGGGGGGAGATTGGACTTGTTGGTGTCGGGCGCTTGGCAGGGTTCGCTGTGGCCATTGCCAGGTCCATGGGAGCTTCCTGTGAGTGCAGTTTGAGGTGCAGGAGTAACTTTTCTCCCTCTGGTAGGTTGGAAAAGGAGTGTGATTTTCCTTGTAGAGAGAATGAAAATGCCCATCTATACTTAATATCTTGTTGAGAGGGAGCTGTTAGTAGAGGTTTTAGAGATCTTCTCTCCTGTATGGTCGTGGGGGAGAGATCAGCAAAGATTTGTATTTGGTGGCCCAGGCAGAGTAGTTTCGATTTGTAGCGTGACTGTCGCATGACCTCCTCCTTTACTGTATAGTGATGTAGCTTCACTATAATGTCCCTTGGGGACCCATCCTTTCTAGGAGGCCCCAGGGCCCTGTGGGCTCTGTCCAGCTCCAGGTGGTGTGATGGCGTGTTTGGTAACAGGTCCTTGATCAGGCTTTGTACTGCCGAAGTGACCTCTGTGACAGATTTGGGTAAACCTCTTATTCTAAAATTATATCTCCTTGACCTGTTCTCAAGGTCGTCAATTCTGGAAATGGCTATATCTTGGATAACTTATATGTGTGAGGCGTTTTGATTGGTTTTAGCAACGGTAATATCCAGCTTATGTTCAATAGCCTCCATTCTTGAACCCAGATTGGAATAGTCTGATTTAAGGTCTTTTGTCATTTGGTCTGCTGTATTGGCTAGACCCCTCTCCAGGAGAGCAGAAAATTTAGAGAACAAGTCCTGTTGTAGAGACACCTGGTCTTGTGCCTGCATGCTTGGAGATGGGGAGGCCTGCAAGTGAGGCAGAGCAGGCCCCTCTGGAGAGAGGGAGAAGTCCTCTATTGTGCGGCCTATTAGGGATTCCGTGGAGGCCGGTGATGGGTCTGACGGAGTCTGCGGAGTGCCCTGGATCACCTGGGTGTACGTGAGGGTAGCCGGGAGTTTCACTTGCCTCTGATCCTGCTTCTTTGTCTCGTAGGCCGCATGTTGCAGCATGGAAGCGGTGCCGGCGGCCATCTTGGACTTCTCGTCCCATTGTATTAGGGCAAATTGCAGCCTGACATCTCTCCGCCCTGTCGATCCGGAGATGCAAGAAGGTGCCCGGGAGTCTCTCCGAGGCCGCGAGCCTATTTGTGGCTGTTAGGGTGCAGTGGATAGTGCGATCCGTGGGTCCGGGGTGAAGCGGCCATTACGGAGCTCTTGTGCATGCGCACTCCTTACCAGCATATTTTATGTTAAAAGGTGTCCCTTCTTCTCAGCTCAGAAAGTTAGGAGGTATGCTGAATTTTATTTGTTATTCTGATAATTCTAAATATGATCCTCCATCGCACCACCAGTGCTAAACACGCAAAATGCTCGCTTACCAGATGGCAAGCAGTAAAAGCTTGCGACGGGTGTTTGTACGAGCCGGCCGGCTAATCTGCTTTTAATAACTACAATCTTGAAAGTGGCTTTTTTATTTCCTAATAAATATGTCTGTCAGTATTACACTATGGTACCCTTCTTTCATTTTGGGATACATCTGAACGGTATCTACATCTACCTACATTTGGTATCTGTGAACCACGAGTTTGGCGGTCCCTGCCTGGTATATAGATCAGCCTGAGGGTTCTTCCTGGTATCCATCTGTTTGGCTCCTGACCGGATAAAGGCCCTGGCCGGGTATAGGTCGCAAGCTTTTACTGTTTGCCGTCTGGTAAGCGAGCATTTTGCGTGTTTAGCAATGGTGGTGCGGTGGAGGATAAAATTGAACTTTCTGAATACACTACAAGTTTGGTTCTACTATAAACACTGTGGAACTAAGAAGATGGACTTTTCAGTTTAAATTTCACTTATATTTAAATTTATAGAACATTTTTTTCACTATTTTCACTTTCATATTGCTCTTTACTGTATAATTTCAATTTTGGTGGGTTCAGCGCTGCTTCTTTTTGGTTTATGTATTACTGTGTGTATCTCACTTTTAGCAACAGCTTTTTTCTGGGTATTTGTATTTAGCATTGTTAATTTAATTTTTCACAGAGCGGTATTTTATTCTATTTAATTCTAAATATGACAAAGCTTTAGTACTAATGTGGCCGCACATATTCACAAACTCGTTTTTTTTTTTGGTTGTTTTTTTGTTCTGCCATTATTTCACCTTTACTACCTCATACCTCTCAGGTCTAGATTCACAAACACACACAACATACTTTATTTAGCCAGCTCCAAAAGTAGTGGTATTTTACAATATAAACAAAATAAATACTGCTCCAGGTCAGTCCATATTTGCCTGCAAACACTGCTGGGTGCACGTGAAGCTCTTCACTGAAAATCACATCAGATAGTAAGATCTCTTATGCAATTCACTCTCAAAAGGTGCTTATTCTTAGAGTGATTTCTTGAAATTTAGAACCGCAGGTAAACAATAAACACTCATCCTTACTTACAGAACAAGCTGAAGTCAGCTGCCATCAATCAAGGAATCATGATCTCTCACATTGTGTTTAACCTATAATAGCATTAACCGTTAAAAACACTGATATACAGTAATTGACTCTTAAAAATAAAAAAAACAACACAGTATAACTAAAGAAAAAAAAATTGCATGGGAAAAGAATTGGGAATAAAATTTAAATAACATACAAAGTAACAAAATATAGTCAATGGTTAATGAAACAATATCATATAAGTGATCACTCAACCAATCCGTTAATGTTCTTGTAGTCCTGCCCATATTTTGGACCAGGCATTTACTACATGTAAAAACATACACTACATAATGACTCTTGCAATTTATAAACAATTTATTGAGGAAACACTTATTAATGGCTACAGACATAACTTGACTCCAACATACTTCCACCTTTTAACACGGGTGCTTTTTTGTTTGTTTTTTTTTACACCACATTTATACTTATCTTTAAAGTGTAGCCAAGCTTCTTTATAATGCCTTTTCAGACTCATAATAGCTTAGAGAGTAGGTGCTCCAGAGTAGGTGCTTCTCTTCTTACAATTTTAACCCCTTTTTGGAGAATAGACAACATTGTTATATTATACCATCAAATATTTTTCAATAATCCACCTCAATTTATTATATTCCAGACTGTATTCAGTGGAGAATATAACATCACTATATATTTTATTACATATTTGTTTATCTTTTAAAAACTTCTTCCTATCTTTCAATTTTGCAATATCATATGCTCTATCTAAAACAGATCTGGAATAGGCCCTTTCCAAAAATCTCTTAGGTATTACATTGGCTTATATTTCAAATGTATCTTCATTAGAACAAATCCTATTTAATCTTATAAACTGTCTCACGAGGATCCCTTTAATTGTATGTCTAGGATGTCCTGAGCCTGCATGTAATAGTTTATTGCCTGAAACAGGTTTCTTTTATAATTCTTATTGAACAGAACTCTTTCTTTTCAGACAAAAATGTGATGATGTTTTCTCATGTTGCTCAGCAAAGCTCAGATTCAATTTATTATTATTTACATGCTTAAAAATGCTGACAAATCATAAATTGCTTCTGTACAAATAAATAACAGATCATATACACACCATGTAGAATCTGAATATGTGATCTAAATGGGTGGCTACTTCAAAGATGTGTGACCGCTCACACCAACCCACGTACAAGTGTGCTAGGGAGAGAGAAAATGTAACCTTGCAGCCCTTCACCTTGGAAGTAGCACCTTCACTAAAAATATATTAATTAATGAGTAAATAGCCCAACACCTACATAATAAATGCTTTACGTGCAGCAGAATATTTACTATAGTGATACAAATGAAATATGATTGCCTTAAACCCAATTTGTGTTGGATAGAGATATAAACTTTAAACATCACAAGCCATTTAAATATTATCATCATTCCATTTGAATTCTTTCAATTTATTCAACAATTGCTTTGTATCGATAAATAACAATGTAACTGTACTATTAGTGGCTATAGTTAATGATCTAGGAACTGACTGAGCCTCTGATTTAAATATCCTATTCCTATCACAATAGGCCTTCCTTTAAAGGGTTTTAACAGCTAATGATCCTTTGGTAAATGGTGGAAAATAGGCATAACAGGGTACTCCAGTTCAAACATTTCTGCCTCTTTCTTGGTCAAAATTTCCATAACAGTCTCTGTTCCACCAGTTTAATAAAATAGTTTTAAACACCTTTGTTGGATGCCTTTTTAACCTTTTACATGTGTGGTTGTTGGACAAGTAATTCTGCGTACACACGGTCGGACTTTTCGTCTACAAAAGTCCGACAGCCTGTCCGACAGACTTTCGACGGACTTTTGGCGGACTTTTGGCGGACTTGCGGCAGACTTTCTTACGAACGGACTTGCCTACATACGATTACACAAAAGTCCGACAGATTCGTACGTGATGACGTACACCGGACTAAAATAAGGAAGTTGATAGCCAGTAGTCAATAGCTGCCCTAGCGTGGGTTTTTGTCTGTCGGACTAGCACACAGACAAGCGGATTTCTGGGTCTGGCGTAGTTACGACGTAAAGATTTGAAGCATGTTTCAAATCTAAAGTCCGTCAGATTTGAGGCTGGAAAAGTCAGCTGAAAGTCCGGGGAAGCCCACACACGATCGGATTGTCAGCCAGCTTTAGTCCGTCGGCGTCCGTCGGACTTTTGTAGACGAATAGTCCGACTGTGTGTACGCGGCATTAGAGTTTCATTGCTTTATGTCTCTGAGTCTTAAGCCCCGTACACACAGGCAGAATGTCGGGAGACATTTGCTGGTTCAAAAAAATTGTAGTGTGCACCCGGCTTAAATATACCTTACATCCTCCCTTATCTGATTTCTTGATAATTATTGGTTTATCTACTCAAAGATTTTTCAATGATTTTAGTTTACTATTATTTCAAGAATAAGTTCCCCCTTTACAGAAAAATCTGTAAGGTGAAGTCACCCCCCGGTCCCGCTGACCTGCGGCGCGGTGATCTCCCGTTCTGAGCTCCGGTATAGCCGTCTTGCGGCTCCGGGGCTTAGAAAGCCCAGAGCTTAATCTCCTAAACGTACCCCATCACATGGGTGGTGCCGACCAATCAGAACCCGCATAGCCCGTCCTCTCAGCGGGGAAAAAGAAAAGAGAAAGCTGAGGGGATTTCTAAGGGTCGGAGCTGTGAGGTGGCTATACCCGGGGTCAGAACGGGAGATCACTGCATTGCGGGTCGGCGGGACAGGGGGGTGAGGAGGGGGTCCTGTGTAAGTTCACCTTATAGATTTTTCTGTAAAGGTGAACTCACACTTTAAGTTATCATTTTCTATGTGGCCAGATAGCAAAGCTTTTGATGCCATTCTTGTAAAATTTTGTTCAACTAACCTCTGGAACTGATTCATGATTTCACCACAACAATTAATGGGATGCAAATCTGATCTCAACCTCAAAGGTTCAATCTTATTACAATCTGCTTACTTGACGCTATAGGGTTGCTGTACTAGAAGCAATAGGCTGTTCCTTTTGCGAGAGAGATTTCACTTAGTTTAGTGAATGAGGTGAAGCTCGACTGACTTCCATCGTTCATGTACAAGCAAAAAAAAAAATGTTTTTCGTTGCAAGTGTTAGGGTTTTTTTTTGCAAAGTACATCTTCACAATGTTTACTGAGGAACAATTCCAATTGAGAAGTTAAAATTCTCTTGCAAAGTAAACAGACTATTTGCCTTTAGTAAACCATGTAATGGATCACGCTCAGAGGCCAGCTCCTCTAAATCTCTAACACATATACTTAAAAAAAAAAAAAAAATCACTTCCTCTAATTCCGCAGGGAATATATCAGATTCAACCCTTCTGTTATCATTCATTTCTTCAACATCATAGTGATAATGATTTTTCAAAGTTAAACTCCTGGCAAAATTATTAATATCTAATATAGTATAAAATAAGTTAAAAGTGCTTAATTGAACAAAAATTCAAACCCTTAGACAATAGACACATCTCATCATCAGCTAAACCCCTAGAAGACAGGTCCAGAACTTCAGATCTTATTTCCAAACCTGTCCCTAAAGAGAATACAGACCATATTTTTCTTTTATGTTTTCTCCCCGTCTCGTTCTCTTCCGTCTTTTTGTCAATGTTCAGTGGTTTCAGTGGATTCGTCATTGATACTTTTTTTTCCCCTGATGTAGTTGTCCTTTGAACAGATGTCGGTGATGAATCAGTTTCTTTCTCCACGAATGTAACATTAATAGCATCTATGTGATAGTAGTGGTATTTTTCCACTACTAGTGCTATTATATCACTGGTATTTTAACAAACCTTATTAAAAATACAATGTAAAAGTCAATTTTAAAAAAACCCTGAAATAGTATCAGCTTCAGATGGCGATAACTTCAATAGCTGTCTATAGAGGAGAGCAGGGAAAAACTTTCAGATTAATTAATTAATTAATTAATTAATTAATCTGTTTTAATTAAACAGATGAATGTTCACTTCTCTTGAACAAACACAATTATACATCTTATTGACATTTAGTTTGTGAATTGAACATTTTTAGAATAAAAAAATGTAATGAGATAATATACACTATAATACCAAAAGTATTGGGAAGCCTGCCTTTACACGCACATAAGCTTTAATGGCATCCCAGTCTCTGCTCTAATTCATCCCAAAGGTGTTCTCTTGGGTTGATGTCAGGACTCTGTGCAGGCCAGTCAAGTTCCTCCACCCATAACTCGCTCATCCATGTCTTTATGTACTGTGCTTTGTGCACTGGTGGGCAGTCATGTTGGAACAGGAAAGGGCCATCCCCAAACTGTTCCCAAAAAGTTGGGAGCATGACATTGTCCAAAATGTCTTGGTATGCTGACGCCTTAAGAGTTCCCTTCACTGGAACTAAGGGGCCAAGAACAACTCGTGAAAAACAACCCCGCACCTTTATTCTGTCTCTATCAATTGATTTGGACCAGTGCACAAAGCAAGGTCCATAAAGACATGGATTAGCGAGTTTGGGGTGGAGGAACTTGACTGGCCTGCACAGAATCCTGACCTGAACCCGATAGAACATCTTTGGGATGAATTAGAGCGGAGACTGTGAGCCAGGCCTTCTTGTCCAACATCAGTGCCTGACCTCACAAATGTGCTTCTGGAAGAATGGCCAAACATTCCCATAGACACACTCCTAAACCTTGTGGACAGTCTTTCCAGAAGAGTTGAAGCTGTTATAGCTGCAAAGGGCGGGCCAACTCAATATTGAACCCTACGGACTAAGACTGGGATGCCATTAAAGTTCATGTGCGTGTAAAGGCAGGAGTCCCAATACTTTTGGTAATATAGTGTAAGTAGAGGTATTTTAGCAGCATATCCTTTCTGAGTGAATTAAGCCTATTGCAATTAAGCACTTAGTAAATAGGTCTATAGTTTATGCATCTATAGCCAAAATGTACTTTGCAGTAGGTAAGCTGATGCCAGCTTGCAGTGGCGGCTGGTGTTTTTTTTTTGCGGGGGAGCGGCAAGTCCAGCACTTACTCCATCTAGGTAGCGGGTGGATGGGCAGGCAGCCTGTCCTACGGGTGGCGGAAGCGTGTCATAGCGTGATCCTCCTCCCTCCTCCTAGGTGTCCAATAAGGATCACCTGTCCTTTCAGCCAATCAGGTTACAGGTATCAGACCCGCTTCCTGATTGGCCAGGAGCAGGATTAGTGTGGCAATAGCGAATGTTAATTCGCTATGTCACACATCTGGGTGGGCTCGGAGTGCAATGCTCTGCGCCCCGAGCCCACCCTTTTTTTGAAGCCTATTAGAGCCTCTGGCTCTAATCACGTGCTTCAAAAAAATACAACCCCTCCATTGAAATCTAACGGACCCTACGGACTAAGACTGGGATGCCAACGCTCCTACACGTAGATCAGGGGGCCGGACGCATGGATGGGGGGGCGGCGCCCATGCTCCCCTAATGAATGGGCCGCTACTACCAGCTTTTCATGAGCACAAATTCCAGTTTACATAAAAAGTTACAGAATAGAAACCATTACAAAACAAGTTTTCTGGCATTTTATTTGCCATTAGAAGACTTTCAACACTACTGATAGAGTTACCCAGTACATTTCAGCTCAGTACACCTTATCCTGTCCATGATAAAAACAAATGGGTCCAAAAATACAGCCATGTACACACACCTATGTGTTTCTGTATGGGAGGAAATAGACATGTATGAATTACTGTATAGGGAGGCCTATGCATTTCATTTCCCAAGCAACAAAAACCTCCATGCATGCAGTCTTCACCTTCCAATCCCAAATACAAGCTAACAGTGCAGTGTGTGTTATGTATGTATATCATTCAAGGGGACATAACAAGCTGGTTTATTCAAATTCACTGAAAGGTAAAAAACATTAATATTTATAGTATGTGAGAACAAAGTAAGTGTACTTTATGAACCATGCTCAGAACGCAGAGGTTGTTCAAGGTTAACTAAAATTCCACCTTTCCCTTTGTGCAGCGATGGTGGTTGCAGCTAGTTCAAGCCCGCTCAGAAGATTGCTTTAAAAAAAAAAAAAAGAGCTGGATGTGTCTCTAAATGCACAAAATATAAATGGCTATTAATATTTATAAGAAATAACACCGTACAATGTTGATCCAAGGAGTATCAGATTGCCTTTGGGGATCAGGAAGGATTTTTTTCCCCGTTAAGGAATATTGGATCATGTTTTATAATGGCTTTTTTTTTGCATTTCTCTTGATCAACTACTGGTTTAGGGTTCAAAGAATGTAGGGAGATTTATTTTTATTATTTTATGTATTTTAATCTTTTGGTTGAACTCAGTGGGCATGTTTATTTTTCAATCTAACCTTTTAACTGGGAAGTCTCCCACACTCCTGTAACTCTTCCAGTTCACCAGTTCCTTCTAAAGTGAAACTCTACCACAGTCAGTGTAATGCATTGATTGGTATAGGTCTGCCAATATATATCAAACTTAAAAGATTTTTTGTTCAGCAAGTGTAGCAACTGTAGTATGTAAATGTGGTCAATTTATCATTATCTATGAAATCCCTTACGGTAACATATACGTAAAATGGGGGAAGAATGCTGTGAAGGGGATTGCGATAATTTTATGTGTATATTTGTATATTGAACATTAATAAAAAATATAATAAACAAAATAAAATATACGTAAAGTTTTTTTTTTAAAGTTTTAGATAAAAGTAGGCAAGGGTTAGACCCTTTGTCAAGGTATTACTGCTGTCTGTGCTTCCCTTTGCTTGTCCTGATGGCTTTTGTCACTGAGACAGAAAGCAAAGGAATCTTTATAAAAATTTTAAGCTGTCATCAGAACTAAAGGTGATGGAAAATTCTCCAAAGCAAACACCTATTCATGTGTTAACTCTTTAACCACTTCAGCGTCGGAAGCTTTACCCCCCCCCCCCCCCCTTCATCACCAGGCCATTTTTTTGCAATACAGCACTGCGTTACTTTAACTGACACTGTACATAAAAAAAAATGATGTCCTTTTTTCCCACAGATAGAGCTTTCTTTTAGTGGTATTTGATCACCGCTGCGGTTTTTATTTTTTGCACTATAAACAAAATAAGACAGACAATTTAAAAAGAAAAAAAAAATGTATTTTTTCCTTTCTGCTATAAAATATATCCAATAAAAAAAAACAAAAAATCTTATTTCTTCATCAATTTAGGCCAATATGTATTTTGCTACATGTTTTTAGTAAAAAAAAAAATCCCAATAGGCGTATATTGATTGGTTTGTGCAAAAGTTATAGCATCCACAAACTATGGGAAAGATTTATGGAATTTTTATACATTTGCATACATTTTAGAGCTGAAGGCTGCCAGTGTGCCAAATTTGTCCTTTCTGATAGGCATGACTGAGAGTTATTAGTTATTACTCTCTGGAGCAAAACCTTTTGAACAGTCAAGGAACACTACTAACAGCTAAATAGGGGTTTCACCTGTGTATGAGTATGTTGGGTCTATTAGCTCATATTTATAGAAAAATAATGGTTTATGAAGCTGTATTTTTCTCTGCTTCATAAATTACCCATAATGTCTTTTGCGAGAGTGTAATGGCATTGGCTAAGGAGATTAAAAAAAGATAAATAGCCAGAACGAAAACTTTGGATTAAATGCCACTTGCAACATATAGGCAGTTTGAAATGTGCCACTAAATTGGAAAATGTTATTTCATGATGACAGGCCTAATTTAGGGAGCAAAGGCATTTGGTAAAAGGGACATGAGAATAAAAGACTTTTCTCGTGTAATTAATTCACTCATAAAACGTATTCTCTGTGAATGAGACATGCAGAATAAATAAGGAAGAAGATGATTGCTCAATGAAACAAAGAATATTTTCTAATTATGTATTTTTATGTAAGAAATAGAGCCTATAAAAAAAAATCTATTTGACAATGATTATCTGTTATCTGAAGAACTTGTTAAGCACTGCTTGGCAGGTTACAGTATTAGCAGAACTTAATAGCGTGAGCTGGATCATGTGATCATAATCTGGCAGTCTTGTAGTTTTCTTTTCTTTTTTTTTTTGACCTAAGCTACAATCAGATTGATTTTTTTAGTTGCATGCAGCACTATCATAAAGTAAAAGTTCCAACTTTTACTTCATATTCTGCAGTACTAAAAGTGATGGTAAAAGTTCCAACCTGTACTTCCTATTCTGCATTACTAATGGTGATAGTAAAAGTTCCAACCTCTATTTCCTATTTTGCAGTACTAATGGTGATGGGTCAGGAAAATATAGTTGTTTAAAGTGCATAACATGTAATTTTTTAAACTTATCCCCAGGCCTCACCTGCAGTGTATGTTTTATGGATTTCCACTCAGTAAAACATGTGGGTTAATTACAGTGTGAACTAATGGTGTGACGTATCAAAATCTCAGCACTTACAACTAGAGTTATTTTCTCACAGCCACCAATTACATTCAGTCTTTGAGGGTACATTTGAATCATGTTCCTTGTATTGACATTTTGATGCATCAGGCTTTAAGTAGCTAGATGAGATTCTTAGCATGAAAGAATATTCTAATTCATGAGTAGTGTAATGTGGGGAAAGAAATTAAACATTATTGAACCAGGCTGATAGCTGCCCTATCCCATCAACCACCACAGAGACACAATTATTACCTTTTTTATGCCTGATGCTATGTCACAAGTTTTGCTATGTTTTTACTGAAAATGAAATATGTGGACGCTTGTGGACCATAGCACACTTAAAGAGAACATGTCATGAGCGAAATTCATGATGAATCCCTTCTTGAAATAAGACAACCATAAAAAAATATAACTGCTGTACATTTGACTTACAGTTTGGAACATCATGTCAAGTATTAGTCATTTGTTAAGGTGACCCTTTTTTATCTGTTGAACAGCCCATGCTGGTGATCTTCACCATTTTGAAGAAGTATGACTGGCCAACGAATGTTCTGCATTGGACACACTTCCTAGTGAGTTAGGCTGGACATAGATGAGTCTTTTTTTTTTTTTTTTCAATCAGCGGGTTGAAAGAACAAAAATGACACGACTAACCCATCCACTCATTCAAAGTGGATGATGAAATACTCCCCGCTTAGCTATTGTACTCTGGCAGCAGGGAGACTTCTCTGCCATCAGAATACACCGATTAGTGCTGCCAGCTATAGGTGACAGTGCTGATCGAGCAGCAAAAATCTGACAGGACTGTTGTACAAAACAGTCTTACTTATGGTCTGATGCACAGACTGATGTACCTAATTCCCTTATACTATTATTATTATTATTATTATTATACAGGATTTATATAGCACCGACAGTTTGTGTAGCGCTTTATACTTTTATACTACAGAGAAGCCAAAAAAGAAATGCCCATGGAACTTTTTTGAGGTATATCTGGACATTAAAAAGTGTTTTTATTTGTGGATATTTACTAAAATAAAGATTGTATACATAATATGTGTGTAGATGTATTCGTAAAAAGTTCTATGGGCACCTCGTTTTTGTCTTCTAGGCAGTTATACAGAATTGATTGGTAGATTTACTTCAGTACAACCACCCTGTCCATACATGGTTCGAAATTCATCTGAGCCCAGACAAATTTCTATCCATGTATGGCCAGCTTAAGATGACTGGACCTCCTCTTGGTGCTTTGGTTTCATTCGGCAGTCCCTATGTCACTAAAAGACACAGTACAGTAGTGGTGCAGTGCTTGTTCATGGCAACACAGAGCACCGAAGGGGACCAGACATCTGACAATCCCAACAGTGTTGGATCCACAAAGTTCTTTAACAAGTCATAACATGCAGAACTCCAGCAGTGCAGGCAATGTGAAAAATAACAAAAGCCTTCTTGTCCAGGCAGCATTTTTTTTTCCTTAAAGAGGATATTGCCATCTTTTTACAACATACTTTATTGTAGCTGCCCTTCTCAAGATCAAGGATTCATAGTGACATGTAGCTCTAGTATTTAAAAAGAAGGAAAGACGATCCTGGACTCTAAGGGATTCTCAACACCCATAATAATTTCTCATTTATAAAAATACTTTTTAGTGTAATAGGGATCACGGACCTCGGGCCTGACAATTCACGCTGTCTTAAACAAGTAACTAAATAGGTAGCCTGGTGGTTTAAACCTCAGTAGCTGCATATTATTCTAAGATTCCTAACTCCTTAGCAGTGAACATAAAGGAGAATTGGTACCCAGGCAACCAGCATTTTCAAACAAGGTGTTTGGAATTGCAAAGTACTGTTTGATGACAGGTTCATTTGGAGGTTGCTCCTAGATTTACAGCTATTTTAGATGTGTCCTCTGCTCTGACAAAGAATTACACAAAATCTATAGGGCTAGCATAACCTATTAGATCTTTTTTCTTGATAATAAATAGAGAGATAATGTAAAGCCATTGTCAAAGAAAGAACTCTCTTGATAACTGTTTCATCACAACAGTGACTTCTCCAGTTCAGATTGAGTACAATTCTTTATTTATGTGTAACCAGCTTTGAAGTCGAATTTAAAAGTGAATTTTCAGCAATAAATACAACAGAACTGCAGTGTGTATTTAACCTTTATGATTGTTTTCTTTACTTTTGTTGTTTTTTCTCTACTTTGACCTACTCCGCCTGTTAAAATATAAGCCTGTCTTCAGTTACATTGAATGTTACTTTTTTTTACTTGTTTATTCAGTAAAGTCTTTTCTCTGTGACAGGTAAGCCAAATATTTTCCAAACTTTGCCTTCTGCACCAGTGCATGGATTGACTCAGTCAGTTAGTGAGTGTACAGTGCACAGTCCTAAAGCAAAGCATAATTGGGCATAATGTCAGATTTGAGCAGTTGTAACAAGAAGGCAGAGATATCACAGACCCTTGAAACACCATTTAAAAAAAGGTAGAACATCTTTGAAAATAGTCAGAATTTTATATTAAAATATGTTTGCATTTACAGGAAAGCAACTGGGAAAATTGGCACTAAAATGAAGTTTCCTTTACATGAAACAGCTTTAACTTAATACAATTATAATCTTATTATGAGCGTTTTCATTAGTTAAATTTTATTAAAATCCTTAACGTCTGAGATTGTGCAAAATTCGCAGTGTAATGGATTACTTGTATATTCTTAAATAACTGAAACGGTATTAAATAGTGATCCTTGTATACTTTTTTCACACATATCCAGCTATGTGAAAAAGTTTATGATGGCTTAGTAATTGTCTCTATTTCTGCATGAATGGCCTTAAAATTTGTTTAGATCTACAAATAAGTCTATTAAAAATATAAAAAATCTTATTTAGCAAACCACATTGCCATCTTTACTGAAACAATCGTATAAACAACTAGCGTAATTAGTACAAATAGATTATTACCAATAACCTCAACCACAGACTTTCTGATCTACAGATAAAGCAGTTCTATGATATTTGAGTTTGCTACTGTATACAAAGCTTTTTCATTTAAGCAAGGATTTAGGTAGTCTTGGGGAAATGATCTGCTACAAATAATTCACCAGCAATATAATGGCACTAATGGCACTATGGCACTAAGGTCAAGACTCTACTCATTCTAAATATGTTGGCATCATTTCTGTATTTGCACCATTGTTATTTCATGTTTTGTGAGCAATCTTATTTTGGGTTTTAGATTACAGACAATCACTTCTACATTCGACTGTATGGTTTCGTAATACACTTTGAAATTGATTACAAGCTGGCCAGGCAATGAAGCACCAGAGCAGCCCCATACTATTATACTCTTTCCATTATGCTTTGCAGTTGGGATTTGGTAGAGGTATTCACTGATTCAAGTTCTCCAAACATAATGTGAGTGGTGTGTAAAATACCTACTTCTATTAGCAGGTCCCAAATGCATCATTTCATTAATACTGTGGCTTTTTTTTTTTGCAATTATACAGTGCAGGACAATTTATTTTGAGAGCAGTAGTTTCATTAGTTGTAAACATTCATAGACACTGCACTTAAAGTGTAACTAAGATCTATTTTTTTCCAGTTTTTGAGAGAGTGAAGAGGGACTAGAACACCTATTTAGACCTTATTGCTGCCTGTGCCCCCATTAAGAAGATTCACCCTCTCTATTTGTCCTGTTTACCATTATCATTGAAAGCTAAAGTAAAAGAAAATCCCAAATGTGGGTTATCCCCAGAAAAGGAATAGAAGAGAAATCTTCCAATGGATACAATAGTTCTGGTGACCTAGGGAGCCCCAAGGGATTTCTTCACACTTCGTATTTGACTATGGGACAGGAAGTGAAAGTAAAATTCCCCAACGGGACACAGATGGCCAAAAAAAAAAAACTGACAGGGGTTATAACCCTCCCTTACACTATCCTAAATGTTAAAAAAAATTTTGTCTTATAGTTTTACTTTAATCATTTTTCTTAATATAGACATAAGAACAAATTATATCAATTCAATAGATATCAGATGCTTAGCTGTTACTCTTTCTAAACCCTGAAAGAGTAAAAGAAATTAAAAAAAAAAATTTTTTATATAAATGACAGAGCATAATCAAGCCTGCACCAAATTCGGAACATCTGACTTGTTTATTGAAATTCTTAAGTTCAGTTTTTTACTTTTCAAGAAGTCATGAAGTCATTATCTGAGAGATTCACTTGCTTGTTCCATCATTTCTAATGATTGTTTAAAACATGTACAGCAAAACCTTGGTTTGAGAGCGTTTTGCAAGACAAGCAAAATGTTTTAATAAATTTTGCCTTGATATACAAGCAATGTCTTGATATAAGAGTAATGTCATGTCACAGCTGAATATAAAAAAGAAGAGAGGAGCCTCTAAGAGTAGCAATATGGTTACATTTAATGAAGGTAAAACATTTAGCAATGTATTGCTACACTTAGAGGTGCCTCTCTTCTCTTTTATACCCTGTAAAAAAAATGCTTTGATATACAAGTGCTTTGGATTGCAAGCATATTTCTGGAACGAATTATGCTCGCAAACCAAGGTTTTACTGTATTCATTAAACCCATGGCCATATAAAATAATATGCATACTGCTAGTTAGAAAGGGCCATTTTAACTGTGACTTAGACGAAGGTTAGATTACATATTAGAAGCCTTATACAGAAAGTCACAAACTTTTTCTTGAAACTGTACTTTAGTTAAATGCTCAGTTGTCTTGGGATAGTGAGGGAAGGTTGACCTCTTGTGTATAGAAATGACACACACAACGCAGAATAAATTTGATTTAAATGTAATCAAAATTTTCTTGTCTTTAAAGCCCAGCACTAGCCAAAAATTTTTAAAAATGTGTACTATTAATTTTTCATAAAACGGAAGAGGTCAGATGACAGTTTTTTTAAATGTGTCCCTAGAGCAGGCAACTCCTCTCATTTTCTGTCCCTGTGAAACCAGGACATACAAAGATGGGAATAGGCGTAACCGAAATAAGAAGACACAGACAGTAATAAAAGCCTGACAGAGCTTTTAACTCTTTTTCATTTATTTTAAAAATATATACGGTACATATTATCGTCTCTGTCTCCATTGGAGACATTTCCCAAAATTTCCTTTCGGTATCACATACTGAGGTTGATTTACTAAAGCTGAAGATTGCAAAAACTGGTGCAGCTCTGCAAAGAAACCAATCCGCTTTCAGTTTTTTTTTTTTTGTCAAAGCCTAATTGAACAAGCTAAAATTAGAAGCTGATTAACTACCAAGCACAGCTGCACCATATTTTGCACTCTCAGTTTTAGTAAATCAACCCGACTGTCATTAGGAGAAAAAGTGAAGGGGAGTCTCTCTAGCGAGGACACAGAGGGGGTGATTTACTAAAACTGGATAGTGCAAAATCTGGTGCAGCTGTGCATGGTAGCCAACCAGCTTCTAACCTCAGCTTGTTCAATTAAGCTTTGATGAAAAAAAGCCGTGAAGCTAATTGGTTTCTATGCAGAGCTACACTAGATTTTGCACTCTGCAGATTTAGTAAATCAACCCCCAGAGTACAATTAATCCTGACAGAGGTTTGAGCCCCCTCCCACTTTATCCAAAATGTAAAAAAAAAAAATGGTTTGGCTGCAAATTTACTTCAAACACAGTTTATGGAGGAAGGCAGTGCCTAGTGCAGAAGCCCTTAGAAACCGGTCATATTTTAGGTTGCTGTAATCACATCCATAAAATGTGATTTTTAAGGCTATATTCACATGGAAAATTAGCCATATGATTTCTGATTCCTGCAGTTGTTTTTGCCAGCTGGGAGTGGCTAGCCACAACCACTGAGCCCTGTACACCTCTATGACAAGTTGGCAGTATCCACAGCTATCTGTCTGCACAGCCAGTGCTTGCCTGTGCTGCAATCGCTGCTTTGTTCTACTTTGATAGCTTCAGCCACCAGCGACCTGTCATTGAGGTGTACAAGGCTCGACAGCCACAGCTAGCCATTCACAGATAACAAAAACAACTGCAAGAATAAGCAGATTCCTGCCACTGTCATTCGCACTGGGGCTGGTCGCCCCCTTGTGAATGTAATATACAAAAGTGCTGCACGTATTCAATATAGGGCAAATTATAAATAACAAAGTGAATTCAATGATATCAATAAAGACCACTGAAAGTGAAAAAAGTCCAATAAAGTGCCAAATGTGAACAGTGTGAAGTCTTCAGCAAGCGTCCATATATTCATACACCAATGTGTACCTCCAAACACTAAATGGCTCCAGCTTACTAGAATGTTTTGACCCCCTACTGCAGAGCAGTCAAAACGACAAGCTCATATGGCCAGGCTTCCACCACAGAGCTGCCCACAATCTCCACTTCAGATCTGGACTCACAGATCACCCTCCAGTTCAACAGTGTATCATAATTAAAAGGAAAATCAGGGGAACAGCATAGTGTAAAACTGATAAAAATGTGCTTTTCATTTGTTTGAACCAAGTAACACAGTGAAAAAAGCAGTAAAAACAGCACACACGTACAATTGCAGCTGGTCACAATAGAGGGGCTGGACATCACAAACTTAGACTCCACCCAACGCGTTTCGCTACAATAGCATCTTCCACGTATGTGCTGTTTTTACTGCTTTTTTTTAATAATACACTGTTGAATCGAAAGGTAATACAGTTTATGGATTTCAGGCTGGGTTCGGCAAAAGGCCTGTGAATCAAACCCAGGCTGACTCGTTCATGATCCCTAATGAACAAAGTAAATAAAAAAAAGAAAAGTTTAAATATATAACAGTGTTCTAACTTTAATTTAGATAGCTGTAACTTAGGACTTTTGCTTTTGGGCACTTAGCCAGGTCCCTAAAATCAAAGGTTCTTTAAGTGGTTTAAGTGGGTAAATCTGAGAAATGTGTTCTGACAACTTGCTATTCACAAGTGGAATCAGGCTGAAAGAAATGCAGTGAATTAATTGTCAATATTGATGCACTTTGCTGGCTGCAATAATTAGCGTTCTGTAGTGTTTTTGTATGTCTTTGTTATCTAAAGATGGCTGATATTCACAGATGAACTGGGAATTGAACTTGATGCTGGACATGCTAAAATGAGGAATGATGAAATTAACAGAAAGTGCTTTAAATCCCCAGCTTCACATTGCTGACAAATTTCACATAATTAGGCAGGACAGTTAAATTCTTATTTTGTGAACATGTACAAAATGTTAAAGCGAAACTTTAGAAACTAGTTTTGGAAAGAGTGGGGAAGGCACTATAGATGGTTAAGTTCATGAAAAGCAGAGATTTGTCTACACACTGATAAACAGATATGCATGATTTACTAGTTGAATTGTGACAAGTAGCTTTAAGTCACCTACGCATATCAACTCTGTATTTCAAGGTTCATCATGGTACAAACTTAGACTGTGCACCCACAGGTTTGGCATGTGGGTATGTATGTAGGGAATATTTCTTTATTTGTATGTATATATGCCTTTTCCTGTCTGTGGGTGAAAAATACTCTTATTCTTTTGTGTTTACAAAGATTTGCATAACTTTACATAATTACATTTATTTTTTTTGGTTTGGAAGGAAAGAATATTAACCACTTCAGCCCCGGAAGGATATATCCCCTTCCTGACCAGAGCACTTTTACAATTTGGCACTGTGTCGCTTTAACTGCTAATTGCGCGGTCATGCAATGCTGTACCCAAACAAAATTTGTGTCTTTTTTTTCCCACAAATAGAGCTTTCTTTTGATGGTATTTGATCACCTCTGCGTTTTTTATTTTTTGCTCTATAAATGAAAAAAGACAGAATATTTTGGAAAAAAAATGATATTTTCCACTTTTTGTTATAAAAAAAACCCAATAAACTCAATTTCAGTCATACATTTAGGCCAAAATGTATTCGGCCACATGTCTTTGGTAAAAAAAAATGTCAATAAGCGTATATGAATTAGTTTGCGCAAAAGTTATAGCGTCTACAACTAGGGTACATTTTCTGGAATTTACACAGCTTTTAGTTTACGACTGCCTATGTCATTTCTTGAGGTGCTAAAATGGCTGGGCAGTACAAAATCCTCCACAAAATGACCCCAGTTTGGAAAGTAGACACCCCAAGGAAATTGCTGAGAGGTATGTTGAGCCCATTAAATATAAAATTTTTTTGTCCCAAGTGATTGAATAATGATAAAAAAAAATAAATAAATAAACATTTTTTACAAAAAGTTGTCACTAAATGATATATTGCTCACACATGCCATGGTTATATGTGAAATTGCGCCCCAAAATACATTTAGCTGCTTCTCCTGAGTATGGGTATGCATACCACATGTGTGGGTCTTCTTGGGAGCCTAGCCGCGTATGGGGCCCCGAAAACCAAGCACCGCCTTCAGGAGTTCTAAGGGCGTAAATTTTTCACTCCTCACTACCTATCACAGTTTTGAAGGCCATAAAATGCCAAGATAGCACAAACCCCCCCCCCCCCCCAAATAACCCCATTTTGGAAAGTAGACACCCCAAGCTATTTGCTGAGAGGCATGGTGAGTATTTTGCAGCTCTCATTTGTTTTTGAAAATGATGAAAGACAAGAAAAATGTATTTTTTTTTCTTTTTTCAATTTTCAAAACTTTGTGACAAAAAGTGAGGTCTGCAAAATACTCACTATACCTCTCAGCAAATAGCTTTGGGTGTCTACTTTCCAAAATGGGGTCATTTGAGGGGGGGGGGGGTTGTGCCACCTGGGCATTCCATTACCTCCGAAACTGTGATTGGCAGTGAAGAGTGAAATCAAAATTTACACCCTTAGAAAGCCTGAAGGCGGTGCTTGGTTTTCGGGGTCCTGTACGTGGCAAGGCCCCCAAAAAGTCTCACACATGTGGTATCCCCGTACTCAGGAGAAGCAACAGAATGTATTTTGGGGTGTAATTTCACATATTCCCATGGCATGTTTGAGCAATATATCATTTAGTGACAACTTTGTGCAAAAAAAAAAATTGACTTTTTCCCGCAACTTGTGTCACAATATAAAATATTCCATGGACTCGACATGCAAATAGCTTGGGGTGTCTACTTTCCAAAATGGGGTCATTTGGGGGGGTTTGAAGTTTCCTGGCATTTTATGCACAATATTTAGAAGCTTCACCCACTCTTCTATTCACTTGAAGACGAAGCCCTTTCTGACACTTTTTGTTTACATGAAAAAAAAATTTTTTTTGCAAGAAAATTACTTTGAACCCCCAAACATTATATATTTTTTAAAGCAAATGCCCTACAGATTAAAATGGTGGGAGTTTCATTTTTTTTTTCACACAGTATTTGCGCAGCGATTTTGGGAAAAAACACACTTTTTTTATTTTAATTCACTAAAACACACTATATTGCCCAAATGTTTGATGAAATAAAAGAGATGATCTTAGGCCGAGTACATGGATACCAAACACGACATGCTTTAAAATTGCGCACAAACGTGCAGTGGCGACAAACTAAATACATTTTTAAAAGCCTTTACAGGTTACCACTTTAGATTTACAGAGGAGGTCTACTGCTAAAATTACTGCCCTCGATCTGACCTTCGCGGTGATACCTCACATGCATGGTACAATTGCTGTTTAATTTGACGCCAGACCAATGCTTTTGTTCACCTTTGTGCGAGAGCAGGGGGGGGGGGCAGGGGTGCTTTTTTTTTTTTTTTTCTTTATTATTTTTTTGCTTTTTTATCTTATTTTTAAACTGTTCCTTTCATTTTTTTAATCATTTTTTTTGTTATCTCAGGGAATGTAAATATCCCCTATGATAGCAACAGGTAGTGACAGGTACTCTTTTTTGAAAAAATTGGGGTCTATTAGACCCTAGATCTCTCCTCTGCCCTCAAAACATGTGACTACACCAAGATCGGTGTGATAAAATGCTTTCCCAATTTCCCAATGGCGCTGATTACATCCGTCGAAATCTAGGTCATAAAATGCTCGTAGCTTCCAGTTTCTTAAGCCATAGAGATGTTTGGAGCCATTCTGGTCTCTGATCAGCTCTATGGTCAGCTGGATGAATCACGGGCTGCATTCTCAGGTTCCCTGTTGGGACAGGAGAGCCAGAGAAAAACATGGAAGATGGTGGGGGGGAATTCCCTCCCACTGCTTGTAAAAGCAGTCTAGAGGCTAATTAGCCGCCAGGATTGCTTTTACATGAAAACCGACCGCTGGCTGAAAAGAATGATACCAAGATAATACCTAAACCTGCAGGCATCATTCTGGTATAACCACTCAAAGTCCAGCAACATACCAGTACGTTGCTGGTCCTTGTTGGGCATATATTGTAAACTTTTTTCATGCAGCCTGTGGGCTGAACGAAAAAAAGAGATTGATCGGTGGGTATGCCCACCATTAGAATACCTCCCTTCATCCACCCACTTCTAATGATGGGCATACATGCACTGTTTATCTAAGTCGAAGCATGGGGGCATCCGCCCTAAAAGGTATGAGAAAATCGCTCCTCCGCCCCTGCTGCCCCCATGCTTCGGCATATATGCTCTTTTTTTTAACTGTGGTGGTGAAATCACCTCCTACAGCGCTGGAGTCACTGCTTAATGTATTGTGGGAGCAAACGCTGTTGCTGTCAAGTTAAATAAATCCGTGCTGCAACTGAATGGCGAACCTGCTAAGCAAATGATGGTTAACAATAAAACAAAGTAACATTATAGTATAATAGTAAGACTTACCATACCTGCAAAGCAAATACAAAAAACATAGTAAAAAATAAACCATTTTTTAACGCAACCTGTGCCTAAAATATATATATGCCGCAGCATGGGGACATCCACCCGCAAAAGGTAGGAACAAATCTCTCCTCCGCCCCTGCTGGCCCCATGCTTCGGCATATATGCTCTTTTTTTTAACTGTGATTAAAGCGCTGGAGTCACGGCTTTATGTATCGTGGGAGAAAAAGCTGTTGCTGTCAAGATAAATAAATCCGCTCTGCAGCTGAATGGAGTACCTGAAAACAAAAAAAT